>CM031618.1:50766772-50801772 GCA_018398815.1 Conus ventricosus | reverse complement strand
CACAGTGGAGTTTCATCCGCTTAGTCCGATTTCCTGACCAAATCTGCAGGTGTCTGTAACTCTCGGGCCTGGTAGACGATCGCAATATCTTACGACGGGAAACGCAGACTGCAGCCGTGTTGAAAAATCTTAGACCAGAATGAAACTGAACAGTGTCATAATCATCATCATTGTCGTCTCTGTCATCATCAAACTCAACAGTGTCATAATCATTATCACTGTCGTCTCTGTCTCATCAAACTGAACAGTGTCATAATCATCATCACGGTCGTCTCTGTCATCATCAAACTCAACAGTGTCATAATCATCATCACTGTCGTCTCTGTCATCATCAAACTCAACAGTGTCATAATCATCATCACTGTCGTCTCTGTCATCATCAAAGAGTCCAACCCTGCGGCCTTTCATATCCTGCCCACATGCTGATTCAGTTTCGAATCCCTCCCTAGACCTACTTCCGTGCCTATGGAAAATTCAGTTGTCGTAATGGCTAGTTCTTGGAAACTGTCGTCAGGTGAACTTGATGGCACCCCCTGTAGGGAAGACGCTCATCGATGGTGGCCTTAATGGTGGTAGTATTGCCATCCGGCATGGCAGAGAAGGATAGTTGCAAAGTGAGACGACTGCAGGCGGAAATCTAAACAAATCTGAAATAAATGTTAGCAAACCGCCAAGAGAAACGTGGACAAACGAGTCACAAGATAAAGCACGACGCGTTTCGACCACTTAGGTCTTCTTCAGGCAAGACACAAACAAATAGGACAATGAAAACGAGCCTCGTTTTCATTCAAACGCCTACCTTGCGTTGAAAAGATCAAAGCAAAGTGACAAACTCGTTCATTTTCATTGCCCTATTTGTTTGTGTCTTGCCTACAGAGGACCTAAGAGGTCAAAACGCGTCGTTGTTTGTCTTGTGACTCGTTTGTCCACGTTTCTCTTGGCGGTTCGCTAACATTGATCTAAGATTTGTAAAGATGGGGGTTAGAGAGGCTGACAGATGATGTTCTGCATATGTAAAGATGGGGGTTAGAGAGGCTGACAGATGATGTCCTGCATATGTAAAGATGGGGGTTAGAGAGGCTGACAGATGATGTCCTGCATATGTAAAGATGGGGGTTAGAGAGGCTGATAGATGATGTCCTGCAGATGTAAAGATGGGGGTTAGAGAGGCTGACAGATGATGCCCTGCAGATGTAAAGATGGGGGTTAGAGAGGCTGACAGATGATGTCCTGCAGATGTAAAGATGGGGGTTAGAGAGGCTGACAGATGATGTCCTGCAGATGTAAAGATGGGGGTTAGAGAGGCTGACAGATGATGTCCTGCAGATGTAAAGATGGGGGTTAAAGAGGCTGACAGATGATGTCCTGCAGATGTAAAGATGGGGGTTAAAGAGGCTGACAGATGATGTCCTGCAGATGTAAAGATGGGGGTTAGAGAGGCTGACAAATGATGTCCTGCAGATGTAAAGATGGGGGTTAGAGAGGCTGACAGATGATGTCCTGCAGATGTAAAGATGGGGGTTAGAGAGGCTGACAGATGATGTCCTGCAGATGTAAAGATGGGGGTTAGAGAGGCTGACAGATGATGTCCTGCAGATGCAGGGTTACAACAGACACCGATGAACACCACAGGAGTGACTCGTTGGAAGCAGTGCAGGGTGCTCTTGAAGGGTTCCTTTACGGTGACTGGATATTGATCGTTCCCTTCGGACTGTGATCCTAGTTGGGGCTACATGTGGCAGGTAAACAATGGTTGGGGTGACGCTAGCTGGGGCTACATGTGACAGATAAACAAGGGTAGGGGGTGACGCTAGCTGGGGCTACATGTGCCAGGTAAACAATGGTAGGGGTGATGCTAGCTGGGGCTACATGTGACAGGTAAACAATGGTAGGGGTGACGCTAGCTGGGGCTACATGTGACAGGTAAACAATGGTAGGGGTGATGCTAGTCGGTGCTACATGTGACAGGTAAACAAGGGTAGGGGTGAACGCCAGAAAAAGAAGAAGAAAGAGAAGAAGAACAAGAACAAGAAGAAGAAGGAGGGGGAGGAGGAGGAGGAGGAGGAGGAGGAGGAGGAGGAGGAGGAGGAGAAGGAGAAGAAAAAGAAGAACAAGAAGAAGAACAAGAAGAAGAAGAAGAAGAGAAGAAGAAGAAGAAGAAGGGGGAGGAGGAGGAGGAGGAGGAGGAGGAGGAGGAGGAGGAGGAGGAGGAGGAGGAGGGGGAGGGGGAAGAGGAGGAGGAGAAGAAGAAGAAGAAGAAAGAAGAAGAAGAAGAAGAAGAAGAAGAAGAAGAAGAAGAAGAAGAAGAAGAAAAAGAAGAAAGAAGAAGAAGAAGAAGCAAAGACAAAGACGAAGAAGAAAGAAGAAGAAGGAGGAGGAGGAGAAGGAGGAGGAGGAGGAGGAGGAGGAGGAGGAGAATATTCATTCAATTTAGTTCTATGGTCACTCTTTCACTGACCAAGCAGGCAGCGCAGGAGGAAACCGAAGTTCAAAAGAAACAAAAAAGGAGAAAGAAAACGAGAAAGAAAAAAAGAAAAAGAAAGAAGAAAGAAACAGATGAAAAAGAAAACACAAAAAAAACCCTGATAGCTGAAGGAACCTTTAGGGTGGTATTTCAACATATCGAGTCGCACTTTTCGGGATAAGGCAACAATCGCGTTAGTTCTACGTGAATGGAATTTATTGGCGACAGTTTATAGAAGGCATCGACCCGCGGCCGTGAGGAAGACGCCTGGCCCCCTGTTCATTAACCCGCGCTAAATCAACCTGCGAAGAATATTGAAATTCCCCAAGGGACTCTCTTTTGTGTCCGGCTCTGCGCCTGTCACCCCCCCCCCCCCCCCCCCCCCCCCCACCCCCCCCTCTCTCTCTCTCTCTCTCCTCTCTCTCTCTTCTCTCTGATCTGGCGATTGCCCCTCCTCCCACCCACTCTTCAACTCTCTTTTTCTTTGCCCTTCTTTGCCCTGCCTCAACCACTCTCCTCTCTTTCTCTCACCTGACATTGGCAAGACTGGAATGTTCATGTTCAAAATAGTGACAGGTTTAGTTTGTTTTATAGAACATTCAATATTGTGCATTCTCTCCCAACGTATATGTCAATGACTATGGACAGGCGCTTGAAGTTTGTGATGACAAAATTTAGAGTGGGTGTTTCTGATATTCTTGTTCATCATTGCCGTTTAGACAAGTAAATGCCTCCGATCTGTTGTGTCCATTATGTCGACAGTCAAGAGAAGACGAAGTGCATTTTGCATTAACTTGTCCAAAGTTACACGATATAAGAGAAAAGTTTATTCCCCCAAAATGTTATACAAACTGCTTATTCAAGCTTATTTTGTTAATGGTATTGTAAGTGAAAACACTGTAAAACAGTTCGCAGTATTTTTATTCAAAGCTTTCAAACGAGACGCATTTGTGCATTGTAATCCTTATTATCAGTTTCACAATGCGACTTTGTTATGTTCCATGTACATCCCCCTTCTGAGGGGCCAAGGCCTGTAAAAAATAACACATCTGAATCTGAATTTCACTTGACTTGCCTACCTCTCCTCCTCTTCGTTCACCCACCACCCCTCTTCAAATTCTCTCTCCTCTCTCTCTCTCCTCTCTCTCTCTCTCTCTCTCTCTCTCTCTCTCTCTCTCTCTCTTCTCTCCTCCTCTCTCTCTCTCTCCTCTGCGTGTGCTTGTGTGTGTGTCTGTATACTTTAATAGACAGAGACAGATTATATATATATATATTTTATATATATATATATATATATATATATACATATACATATATATATATATATATATATATATATATATATAATATATATATATATATATATATATATATGTTGTTATAAATATTACTGTACCAACAAAAGTAGTAGTAGTAGTAGTAGTAGTAGTAGTAGTAGTAGTAGTAGTAGTAGAGTAGTAGTAGTAGTAGCAGTAGCAGTAGCTGTAGTAGTGGTCTCACTTGTCTGCTTTTTGCTACGCTTAACCTAATCTTTGTTCCAAACGACTGATGAAGAAACCAAAATGATCACTTTTTTTATTGTGGAACTGTCGCTCGGTGCCAGCTTACATGTCATGTCTCGATCCCTTACGATAAAATACAATGTCATGTATCGATCCCTTACGATAAAATACCATGTCATGTATCGATCCCTTACGATAGAATACCATGTCATGTCTCGATCCCTTACATAGAATACCATGTCATGTCTCGATCCCTTACGATAGAATACATGTCATGTCTCGATCCTTACGATAGAATACCATGTCATGTCTCGATCCCTTACGATAAAATACCATGTCATGTCTCGATCCCTTACGATAGAATACCATGACATGTATCGATCCCTTACGATAAAATACCATGTCATGTCTCGATCCCTTACGATAAAATACCATTTCATGTCTCGATCCCTTACGATAAAATACCATGACATGTATCGATCCCTTACGATAAAATACCATATCATGTATCGATCCCTTACGATAGAATACCTGTCATGTCTCGATCCCTACGATAGAATATCATGTCATGTTTCTATACCTTACGATAGAATACCATGTCATATCTCCATCCCTTACGATAGAATCTCATGTCATGTCCCGATCCCTTACGATAAAAACCATGTCTAGTCTCGATCCTTACGATAGAATACCATGACATGTATCGATCCCTTACGATAAAATACCATGTCATGTCTCGATCCCTTACGATAAATACCATGTCATGTATCGATTCCTTACGATAAAATACCATGTCATGTCTCGATCCCTTACGATAGAATACCATGACATGTATCGATCCCTTACGATAAAATACCATGTCATGTCTCGATCCCTTACGATAGAATACCATGACATGTATCGATCCTTACGATAGAATACCATGTTATGTCTCGATCCTTACGATAGAATACCATGTCATATCTCGATCCCTTACGATAGAATACCATGTCATGTCTCGATCCCTTACGATAGAATACCATGTCATGTCTCGATCCCTTACGATAAAATACCATGTCATGTCTCGATCCCTACGATAGAATACCATGACATGTATCGATCCCTTACGATAAAATACCATTTCATGTCTGGATCCCTTACGATAGAATACCATGACATGTATCGATCCCTTACGATAGAATACCATGTCATGTCTCGATCCCTTACGATACAATACCATGTCATGTCTCGATCCCTTACGATAGAATACCATGTCATGTCTCGATCCCTTACGATAAAATACCATGTCATGTCTCGATCCCTTACGATAAAATGCCATGTCTAGTGTCGATCCCTTACGATAGAATACCATGACATGTATCGATCCCTTACGATAAAATACCATGTCATGTCTCGATCCCTTACGATAAAATACCATGTCATGTATCGATTCCTTACGATAAAATACCATGTCATGTCTCGATGCCTTACGATAGAATACCATGACATGCATCGATCCCTTACGATAAAATACCATGTCATGTCTCGATCTATATATATATATGTTGTTATAAATATTACTGTACCAACAAAAGTAGTAGTAGTAGTAGTAGTAGTAGTAGTAGTATAGTAGTAGTAGTAGTAGTAGTAGTAGTAGTAGCAGTAGCAGTAGCTGTAGTAGTGGTCTCACTTGTCTGCTTTTTGCTACGCTAACCTAATCTTTGTCCAAACGACTGATGAAGAAACCAAAATGATCTCTCTTTTTTATTGTGGAACTGTCGCTCGGTGCCAGCTTACATGTCATGTCTCGATCCCTTACGATAAAATACAATGTCATGTATCGATCCCTTACGATAAAATACCATGTCATGTATCGATCCCTTACGATAGAATACCATGTCATGTCTCGATCCCTTACGATAGAATACCATGTCATGTCTCGATCCCTTACGATAGAATACATGTCATGTCTCGATCCCTTACGATAGAATACCATGTCATGTCTCGATCCTTACGATAAAATACCATGTCATGTCTCGATCCCTTACGATAGAATACCATGACATGTATCGATCCCTTACGATAAAATACCATGTCATGTCTCGATCCCTTACGATAAAATACCATTTCATGTCTCGATCCCTTACGATAAAATACCATGACATGTATCGATCCCTTACGATAAAATACCATATCATGTATCGATCCCTTACGATAGAATACCATGTCATGTCTCGATCCCTTACGATAGAATATCATGTCATGTTTTCTATACCTTACGATAGAATACCATGTCATATCTCCATCCTTACGATAGAATACCATGTCATGTCCCGATCCCTTACGATAAAATACCATGTCTAGTCTCGATCCCTTACGATAGAATACCATGACATGTATCGATCCCTTACGATAAAATACCATGTCATGTCTCGATCCCTTACGATAAAATACCATGTCATGTATCGATTCCTTACGATAAAATACCATGTCATGTCTCGATCCCTTACGATAGAATACCATGACATGTATCGATCCCTTACGATAAAATACCATGTCATGTCTCGATCCCTTACGATAGAATACCATGACATGTATCGATCCCTTACGATAGAATACCATGTTATGTCTCGATCCCTTACGATAGAATACCATGTCATATCTCGATCCCTTACGATAGAATACCATGTCATGTCTCGATCCCTTACGATAGAATACCATGTCATGTCTCGATCCCTTACGATAAAATACCATGTCATGTCTCGATCCCTTACGATAGAATACCATGACATGTATCGATCCCTTACGATAAAATACCATTTCATGTCTGATCCCTTACGATAGAATACCATGACATGTATCGATCCCTTACGATAGAATACCATGTCATGTCTCGATCCCTTACGATACAATACCATGTCATGTCTCGATCCCTTACGATAGAATACCATGTCATGTCTCGATCCCTTACGATAAAATACCATGTCATGTCTCGATCCCTTACGATAAAATGCCATGTCTAGTGTCGATCCCTTACGATAGAATACCATGACATGTATCGATCCCTTACGATAAAATACCATGTCATGTCTCGATCCCTTACGATAAAATACCATGTCATGTATCGATTCCTTACGATAAAATACCATGTCATGTCTCGATCCTTACGATAGAATACCATGACATGCATCGATCCCTTACGATAAAATACCATGTCATGTCTCGATCCCTTACGATAGAATACCATGACATGTATCGATCCCTTACGATAGAATACCATGTTATGTCTCGATCCTTACGATAGAATACCATGTCATGTCTCGATCCCTTACGATAGAATACCATGTCATGTCTCGATCCCTTACGATAGAATACCATGTCATGTCTCGATCCCTTACGATAAAATACCATGTCATGTCTCGATCCCTTACGATAGAATACCATGACATGTATCGATCCCTTACGATAAAATACCATTTCATGTCTGGATCCCTTACGATAGAATACCATGACATGTATCGATCCCTTACGATAGAATACCATGTCATGTCTCGATCCCTTACGATAGAATACCATGTCATGTCTCGATCCCTACGATACAATACCATGTCATGTCTCGATCCCTTACGATAGAATACCATGTCATGTCTCGATCCCTTACGATAAAATACCATGTCATGTCTCGATCCCTTACGATAAAATACCATTTCTGTCTCGATCCTTACGATAAAATACCATGTCATCCTTACGATAAAATACCATTTCATGTCTCGATCCCTTACGATAAAATACCATGTCATGTCTTGATCCCTTACGATAAAATACCATGTCATGTCTGGATCCCTTACGATAAAATACCATGTCATGTCTCGATCCCTTACGATAAAATACCATGTCATGTCTCGATCCCTTACGATAAAATACCATGTCATGTATCGATCTCTAACGATAAAATACCATGTCATGCATCGATCCCTTACAATAAAATACCATGTCATGCATCGATCCCTTACGATAAAATACCATGTCATGTCTCGATCCCTTACGATAGAATACCATGACATTATCGATCCCATACGATAAAATACTATGTGCAACATCTGGAAGCAGGGCCAATAATAATAATAATAATAATAATAATAATAATGAATACTTATATAGCGCCTATTCTCGTCTAGAGGCCAAGCTCTAAGCGCTTTACAATCAACACTCGTTTACACAACGGGCTGCCTACCTGGTAGTGCCGACTGAAGAGCTGCCAGCTGGCGCTTCATTCAGTCGTTTCCCGTGTCATCCAGTCAGTATCGTTCAATATCGATCACTCATTTTCCTTACTTTCTTCATTCTTTCCATTTCTCACGCAGGGTGTAACGTGTCATCCATACCAACGGCCAAACTGGCCTACTCTTCCGAAAGTTGGTGATAGGATTTTACGTGTGTGCAAGATGTTATGCATGCGTTCACACACGGAACCTCGGTTTATAGTCTCATTCGAAGGACTGTATGGGAAATGGAGTCAGAACCAATGTTATCTCCGAAGGAAAAATCCCCCTGTACCGAAACGCCCCGGCGGAGGTTCGAACCCACAACCCCAGGATCACCAAGATTACTAGTCAGGCGCTCTACCAACTGAGCTATTTCGGCGGGGAAACACTATCGTTGTATGCATCGCAACGCGCTTCGACAGAAGATGCTGGACAATGACTAGTTGGCAGTAAGCGTAGGGTCAGGAGAAGAGAGAATGAAGAAGAAAGTAGGAAGAGTGGATGCATAAGGATTTTTTTTTACTATTACGCAAGTCTTCTTCTTTTCTTCTTCTTCTTCTTCTTCTTCTTCTTCTTCTTCTTCGCCTTCTTCATATAATTGTCTACACTTTTTTGAGTGCTGGTGTAGGACTTCATGCGTATTGAGGGTTCTTTTGTTGGTGGTGGTACTGCTGTTTGTTTGTTTGTTTGTTTGTTTGTTTTGTTCTTGTGTCTTTTTCTTCTCTCGTTCGTGTTCTCGCTGTGCGTGCGTGCACAAGACAGACTTGAAAGGGGGAAGGGGAAGTCGGGAGGAGAAAGAAGAGAGGGGAGGAGGGAAGGGGTTGACTTCGAAGCTGCGGAGATTTGAACCCAGAAGCTTCGGGCCAAGAGAATCATGCTTTTTTTTTTTTTTACATGGCAACCCGCCGACCTCCTTCCACCAGTCTTAACAGTCTATAGATTTTTGCGCAGTGGCTCGTGTGACCGCTCACCCCAATGGTTGATTTACCACAGCGCTAGCCTGCATTGGAACCTAATGCAAGTCTTCCTCTTTTTTTTTTCTTTTTTTTTTTTTTAAATTTCAGCACATCGTCTAATCCCTCCTCACCACACCGGCGTCGGAAATCCCTCAGTTCTCTGCTCTTTGCCGCTACGATTTATTTCCCCTGTCTGTTTTTTTTTTTTCTTTTTCCCCAGTCGTGGGTCATAGAGATTTTTTTTGGAGAGAGAAACGACTTTCTGTGCGCGGGTTTTAATCCTCGAGCCATGGGTTGCAGTCACGTTCGCAAACCTCCCTGTCCACATCACGGAAAGGCCACCACGGCAGCAGCTTTGGGAAGGGGCTGGTCTGGCAGCGAGGTCTGCCAGTTCCACCACGTCCGTGGGACAAACATGCACAGAACGTACGTAATTTCCGTCAGAATCCTTTGAACAAATGTCATCATCTTGGACAGCATCAGCTGAGCAAGTCTGTTTTGGACATCATCCATCCAACGAGGATATTACCATGATATTACCATGATATTACCATAATATTACCATGATATTACCATGATATTACCATGAATATCCGTTAATCAAACATATTGTCGTGTGTATTATCCATCGAAATTTGCATCCATCAAACAAACATATTGTCTTGGATGTCATCCATCGAAATTTATATCCGTAAGCAAACAAACTACCTTGGACGTCATTCACTGAAAGAAAGTCGACAACGAACATTCATCAAACAAACATATTGTCTTGGATATCATCCATCGTAATTTACATCCGTAAGCAAACAAACTACCTTGGACGTCATTCACTGAAAGAAAGTTGATAACGAACATCCATTAAACAAACAGAATCCAACGAAACTTACATCCAGTAAAGAGATTGTCCTGCATATCATCCATGGTCAAACACATCCTGAACATCCATTAAACATAATGCTATCCTAGACATCAGTTACTGAACAAACACATTATCCTGTTCATTGAACGAACATGTGGTCTGGGACGTAATCGATTGAAGAGCAATGTTGTCTTGGACATCATTTTCAGAACAAACGCGTTGTTTCACTTAAAATTTAAACATAACCATTGTTCCATACACCGAACGAACTTATTACCTTAAACATCCATTTAAAAAACATATTGTTTGTCATCATCCCTTGATCAAATCTATTATCCTCAACATCCTTTACCGAAGAAACATATCCTGAAAATCATTGAATAAACAGGCTGTCTTGGACACCATCTGTGTATTAAACACAGTGTCTTGCAAATCTTCCAGGAAACAAACATAGTGTCTTTGACCTTACTCATCTAACACGCGCACTGTCTCTGACAGACATCTTAGCTTGTACTAGCGGACAGTCTTGAACATCTTTGATTCCACGAGCATACAGTCCGTTGAATACAGATACACACTACTTTTTTTTTCTTTTTACTTTATTGCATATATCACTGTTAGTCTGTCTGTCGGTCTGTTCACCCGTCTGTTGACCCGCCTGTCCACTCGTCTGTCCATCCGTCTGTCCCCACATCTGTCTGTATTCTGTCCATCTGTCTGTCTGTCTGTCTCTCTCCCTCTCTGTCCTCTGTCTCTCTCTCTCTCTCTCTCTTCTCTCTCTCTCCTCTCTCTCTCTCTCTCTCTCTCTCTCTCCTCTCTCTCTGAATGTATGTGTGTGTGTAAATGAGTCTATGTATGATGGTTGGTTGGTGGTTTAATTTTACGTCTTTTCATCCGGCAGATAATATTAGACGGGAAAAAAAAGGGGGGGGGGGGGAAAAAACCCACTTAAGTCATTTCAACACATACATCTGCATACACTTATGAAAAAGAAAACAGCATATCAGTTAAGGACCCTCATAATAGTCTAGCTACATCAGAACTGGCTAAAGTGGCGGCAATCTCAATTATGCATGAGTCAGACAGAACTTGACTCTCATTTTCATATTTGTCAAGATTGATACCTTTCGCCTTATACATTTTAGTTAAAATTGGACAATCTAATAGAAGGTGATGCACAGAGATGAATTTCCACAGACACACACAACTTCAGGAGAAAATTTGGTCTTCCATGTGTTCAGCCTTAATTTTGTGATAATCTTAGCCAGATGGCGTGAGCAGCTAGCAGTGTGTAGCATTTTGTCACAGAAAAAGGTTTTGTAAACGTAGTGTTCCAGGTTGAATATATTTCACACTTGGAAGGATGTAATGGCAAATTTAGCACACATTCTGAACAGTTCTGTGCACCAAGTTTAGCTAGATTATCTGCTATTTCATTCCTCTGAGACCACAATGTGAAGGAATCCAACAGAAGTCTACAATTATACCCTGAGACATAATACAGTGTATCAGGTACCTTATTTCATATAATAAATCTTTTCTGGCCTTACAATCCCAAGTTTGCAGTGCTTGCAAACAGACTTGGAATCAACACAAAACAGCACACTAAAAAAGGATATTGGAGGACTATATACACAAAATAAAGCCATCAGTATAGCATACAGTTCTGCAGTGAATATTGAAAATCCCTTTCCGAGGTGAAAATGTTTTCCTATATTCAGACTTGGAATAACGAAACCAGAACCGCTGTCAGCTGTGTCCATAACTGAACCATGCATGAGCGCACGCACAGGGTGTGGGGTGTGTGCGTGTGTGTGCGCGCGCGCAGTCCTTTATGTATGTGTATGTGTGTGTGTGTGTGTGTGTGTGTGTGTGTGTGTGTGTGTGTGTGTGTGTGTGTGTGTGTGCGCGCGCGCGCATGTGTATGTTTGTCTGTCTGTCTGTCCGTTGTCCGTACGTGCGAATGTGTAGTACGTGTGCACAATGAATTTCGCAGTGAAAGTAGACCGAATTCAGTCGCTCGGCGACAGAAATTTACTTTCGGAACAATTTTCGGAACGAGGCCTCTCAAATGTTTTGAGCGGGGACAAATGTTGTTGGCGACAACAACTTTGGGTGTCCAACACACGATTCCTGTGTCTTTCTGCTGACGACATCGATGGAAAAAGTCGCGGTCTTGCGTGAGTCATCGACTCCATCGCCCCCCTCTTACACCCCCAACCACCACCACCCCCGCTTCGCCTTCCTTCCCCCCCCCCCCTCCCCCCCCCCCCCCCCCCCCCCCCCCGTCCCTCACCCATCATCTCCCTTCTGCTCGGAGCGGAGGTTGATGAGTGTGTAGGGGTATGTGGGCGACTAGCATCTACCTGTGTCCACTGCTCACTGTCGATTGTGATTGTTGATCAGGCAGGTTGCTTAGCAGGCTATAATGTGAGATGGAATGTTTTGGTGAAAAAAAAGAAACAGAGCTGAAATGCTCATCAGTGTGTGTGTGTGTGTGTGTGTGTGTGTGTGTGTGTGTGTGTGTGTGTGTGTGTGTGTGTGTGTGTGTGTGT
Source organism: Conus ventricosus (assembly GCA_018398815.1). NCBI lineage: Eukaryota > Metazoa > Mollusca > Gastropoda > Neogastropoda > Conidae > Conus > Conus ventricosus. Next base: position 50,789,192 of record CM031618.1, on the reverse strand, counting down.
GTGTCTGTGATTATTACTGGTCATACATGCACGTGTACAATGATTTATACATGTGATTACAAACACACACACACACACACACACACACACACACACACACACACACACACAACACGCGCGCGCGCGCGCGCGCGCGCACTTCCGCACGCATGGATACGTGTTTCACAAAGAAAGGCTTTGAATATGCTTTTCACAAAGGAAGGCATTGGAACTGCTTGCTTTTCAGAAAGGAAGGCATTGGATATGCTTTTCACAAAGGAAGGCATTGGATATGCTTTTCACAAAGAAAGGCTTTGAATATGCTTTTCACAAAGAAAGGCTTTGAATATGCTTTTCACAAAGGAAGGCACTGGATATGCTTTTCACAAAGAAAAGCTTTGAATATGCTTTTCACAAAGAAAGGCTTTGAATATGCTTTTCACAAAGGAAGGCGGTGGATATGCTTTTCACAAAGAAAGGCATTGGATATGCTTTTCACAAAGACAGGCGTTGGCCATGCTTTTCACACGGGAAGGCGGTGGACATGCCTTTCACAAAGGAAGACATTGGACATGCCTTTCACAAAGGAAGACATTGGATATGCTTTTCACAAAGGAAGACATTGGATATGCTTTTCACAAAGGAAGACATTGGATATGCTTTTCACAAAGGAAGACATTGGATATGCTTTTCACAAAGGAAGACATTGGATATGCTTTTCACAAAGGAAGACATTGGATATGCTTTTCATAAAGGGATATGCTTTTCACAAAGGGATATATGTTTTTCACAAAGGAAGACAATGGATATGCTTTTCACAAAGGAAGACACTGGATATGCTTTTCAGAAAGGAAGACATTGGATATGCTTTTCACAAAGGGATATGCTTTTCACAGAGGAAGGCATTGAATATACTTTTCACAAAGGGATATATGCTTTTCACACGGGAAGGCATTGGATATGCTTTTCACAAAGGAATATACTTTTCACCAAGGGATATGCCTTTCACAAAGGTTAAGAACATGCTGGATTGTGCTTTTGTGGAACCCAGTCTGTTCTTCATCCATAACGACACCAGTGTGCGACTCTAACTCTCCAGAATGACTCTGAGCATTACTCCTCTGGCTGATCAAACTGATACCCTGATACGTCAGCCAAGAGATTTCTTTCGCTGGGAAGGAGAGTGACTTGTGATTGAGTCTGTTCGGTTCTCCAGTTATCTAGATTTTGTTGTGGAAGTTAGTTAAATTACTGCTTCTCTGCCAGCATTTAAGAGTTCTGCGAGGACGTTGCCAATGCCTACATCCTTCCCACAGTATATCATTTATTCTGCAGGTACGATTTTTTTTCTTGGGATGTCGTAACGTCATCCACATTTGATGAATCTTGTAGCAAATTTTAAACAGAATTGCTAGTGATTCCTCAAGACAATATGGACAAACAGATTTTCATTTTTTTTCTGCGTACGCAGGCTGATACTCCTGCCGACACTCCCTATATAGACAGGCAAGGATTAAATCCACCTACCCAGCAAAGGGAATGGATTTTTGTGTGAATGACCGTTTTTTATCCCGCCATTAAGGCAGTCATTCTCCATCTTCGGGGAAGGTGCATGCTATGTGTAGCGTGTCATCCACACCAACGGCCAAACTGGCCTTCTCTTCCGAAAGTTGGTGATGGGATTTGACGTGTGTGCAAGATGTTATGCGTGCGTTCACACACGGAACCTCGGTTTATAGTCTAATTCGAAGGACTGTATGGGGAATGGAGTCAAAACCAATGTTAACTTCGAGGGAAAAATCCCCTGTACCGAAACGGCCCGGCGGAGATTCGAACCCGCAACCCCAGGATCACCAAGATTACAAGTCCAGCGCTCTACCACTGAGCTATTCCGGCCCCCACATTTTCAAATTATCTGTCCATATTGTCTTGCAGAATCACTAACAATTCTTATTAAAATGTGTTTCAATTTCCCCCCTTCAGTCACCTCACGCTTTAAAACAAATCGTATAGTGTTGTATTGTTAATACGCTTGGTCCACTTTTGTTCTTTTTGTTATAGAGTTCAGAGCACTATTCATTCCCCAGTTTTAGATGTCTTTTTTGCTGAATAACACAGCTGCAGAATTGTCCTAAATGGCGATGACTGTGCTTATGTATAGGCCAGTCTTCTACACTGTTACAGGCTTTGCTTGTGTCCTTGTGCTAAAGAGGGTTTTGTTATTCAGTTTCCTTACTGTGTTATTGGAACCAGCTTTCCATTGTACCCCTCCTTTCGTCACTGGTCCTCTTCTTTACAGCGCCATTTGTCTCTCTCTGAGCGGTTTTAAGCTGCTTGTAGTGTCACACATCTCCGGAACATTGCCTGTGATCCTTGGTTTCCATTTTCATCGGCTTACTCCCAGGACAAGCACGCACAATCTCTGCCTCTTTCTCCTTCCCTCTCTCTCTCTCTCTCTCTCTCTCTCTCTCTCTCTCTCTCTCTCTCTCTCTCTCTTGTTTTCACACACACACACACACACACACACACACACACACACACACACACAAACACACACACACACACACACACACACACACATACACACACACACACACACACACACAAACACACACACCACACACACACACACACACACATACACACACACACACACACACACACACACACACACACACACACACACACACACACACACACACACATAGAGAGAGAGAGAGAGGAGAGAGAGAGAGAGAGAGAGAGAGAAAGAGATCTTCAGTCACTACTTTACCAACTGGTAGTCAGGGAGGAGGTCAATAGCTGACGATGGCCAATAAAGCCGAAAACTTGGAATATAACCACATCAGCTTGTTGTCCGTGTTGTTCTTTACCACATCAGCTTGTTGTCCGTGTTGTTCTTTACCACATCAGCTTGTTGTCCGTGTTGTTCTTATCTTTTGCACATACGTATCACAAACTGTCATGGTGTCAAGTTGAGCTGTCAAGTGACGCTTACTTCATTCATGATTTGAAACAAACAAATGAAGATTGTCTTGCTCAGATGTTACCAGCCAAAAGAAAGTTGCCTTTTCTCTAATCCACCAGAGCAGCATTCCACATGTCGGACCCGGCACGAGTCTGAAGCGGAAGTACCAGGTACTACGATGGGAATTGGACTTTCTAGAATTTAGTTTGAAACGTTCTCTTTTTCGGAAATATGTTTGTGAACTATTTATTCATTTCATTAAATCAACTGATTAGAATGTATAGATTATCTTCATATTAGCGTTTCAGCTGATTAAAAGTAGAGATTATCAAAATGATTTTTGTGCGAAATCTACTGATCAGAATGCATATGTCATTTAAATCAAATTATTTTCTCAGAATGTACAGATGATTAGAACGGAATGATTATTCAGATACTGTATTTTGCTAAACCAACTAGTCACAATGTTATATGTCATGTAAATGAACTATGTTTCACAATCGTTTTCTTAGAATATACAGATGATTAGAACGGAAAGATCATTCAAATATGTATTTTGCTAAACCAACTGGTCGAATCTTACTGTCATTTTAAATTAAGTTATTTTTTTCACAATCATTTTCTTAGAATGCACACAGATCATGAAAATGATTCTTGTGCAAAAGTACTGATGAAAATCTGTATATCAAGAAAATAGAAATTAAAATTATGATAATAGGAATACATCTGGATCCTTGTGAGCTTCCAAACTGGAAAGTGGGTTTACGAACAACAATACAACAACAAAAACAACAACAACAACGACACAACAAAACACTCTCTAGGCGTTAAACCTGCTGATAAACCCACTCTTTATAGTTTATGGAGTACACACACGCGCGGAGCACACACACACACACACACACACACACAACACACACACACACACACACACACACACACACGAGAGAGAGAGAGAGAGAGGAGAGAGAGAGAGAGAGAGAGCAGAGAGAGTGATGGAGGAGAGAGAGAGAGAGAAGAGAGAGAGAGAGAGACGAGAGGAGAGAGAAGAGAGGAGAGAGAACACAACTGAACACAATTGAACAAATTTTAATGTTTCAGGCCTCCAGCCTATAACAATGCGAGGTGCAGTGCACACATAAAGAGAAAAAAAATGATAACAAAAGTATATTTTCGATGTACTAATAATGCTTCTTTATCAGGGTAACACATTTTTCATACTGTATGGGATACTAGTTCTCTTTTTCAGTGCATAATAAATGTACATAGCAATATCTCTTGTAATATGCACATTTTGTTTACAAGTAATTGTTTTAGTTCAATAGAGTTCACGTTCTGAAATTGTCTGTGCTTCGTATGTATTTTTTTGGTTTGTTCCCATTTGGTCACTCCATTTCGCCTATCAGAAATTCCCTTTCGTAGCAAGGAAAAATTCCCATTTGTCTAACCCTAACCCTAACCCTAACCCTAATTCTAACCCTAACCCTAACCCTAAACCCAAACCTAACCTAACCATCCTAAATGGTAGTAGACGAAATGGAGTAACCAAATGGGATGTTACCGTATTTTTCTCTGGGGAAGAGAGAGAGAGAGAGAGAGAGTAGAGAGAGAGAGAGAGGAGAGAGAGAGAGAGAGAGAGAGAGAGAGAGAGAGAGAGAGAGAGGTGAGAGAGAGAGAGAGAGAGAGTTCCGCGTGTCAGCCGCTCCTATCCCTCTGCACAAAACGAAAAGCAGCCCCCCGGACCTCAGTCGCTCCGTTCGCATAGTTTTCTATTGAGACATCTAGTTTGTCCTTAACGTACCTATTGCCTAAACAAAAGAAAACGTCTTGACTCATACAGACAAAGTGAGACATTCATAGAGCAAAGCAAGGTTGTGTTGTCTGGCTTTTTACACCGTCATCCGTTTAGATCAGTTTCCCCCCAACAAAACTTAGGACACATGCGTGTATATCAGAACCAACATCCCCCATCCCCAACCTCCAAAATGAAAGGGAAATAACACGGTCAATTGTGGTACGTATGTACGCTGTACCGCATCGTACAGTGTACATAACGTACTATGATTGACCGTGTTATTACCGCGGTAAACATGACTTTGCCTTGACAGGGCGCAAGGTTTGCAACAGAACGTTCTGGTTGTCCTCTACTTTTGTTCTCGGTACTTTTCGCTGCCAAGTGAGGCATATTCCACAGGGCAGACTGGTGTCGGCTCTCTCTCTCTCTTCTCTCTCTCTCTCTCTCTCTCTCTCTCTCTCTCTCTCTCTCTTCCTCTCTCTCTCTCTGTGTGGTGTGTGTGTGTGTGTCTGTCTCTCTGTCTGTCTGTCTGTCTGTCTGTCTGTCTGTCTGTCTGTCTGTCTGTGTCCGTGTGTCTCTGTCTCTATCTCTGTCTCTGTCTCTGTCTGTGTGTAAGTGTGTGTGAGTGAGTATGTGTGTGTGTGTGTGTGTGTTGTGTGGTGTGTGTGTGTGTGTGTGTGTGTGTGTGTGTTATGTGTGTGTGTGAGTGCGTGCGTGCGTGCGTGCGTGCGTGCGTGCGTGCGTGCGTGCGTGCGTGCGTGTGTGTGTGTGTGTGTTGTGTGTGTGTGTGTGTGTGTGTGTGTGTGTGTGTGTTGTGTATGTGAGTGTGTGTGGTGTATGTGCGTGCGCGCGCGTGTGTGTGTGTGTGTGTGTGTGTGTGTGTGTGTGTGTGTGTGTGTGTGTGTGTGTGTGTGTGTGTGTGCGTGTGTGTGTCTGTATCTCTGTCTCTGTGTCTAAGTGTCTGTATGTGTGTGCATCCCTTTCTGTGTGTATAGTGTATGCTAGGAGAGGGGAGAGGAGAGGATGAGACGGGAGGAGTTAGAGGAGGGAAACAGTTAGTAACCTGTGCAGGGAGGAAGAGGGATATAAGGTAGGGGTGGGGGGAGGTGGGAAGGGGGAAGGTGGTTAAGGTTACCCAAACCAGCCCATGAAGCTTCTCATCCTGTCAGTCACCGATGAGAAAAAGGGGGCGGCGACAGAGAGTGGCAGTAATCCAGTCGAACAAAAATCGATCGACTCGGCGAGGTCTGTCGGGGTTCCTGCTAGTCTTTAGTGGTTTAGTCAACATTGTTAGCACGCCTACTAGACTTTCTCTTTCCCCCCCCCCTCCCTCCCTCCCCCCTCCCCCCCCCCCCCCCCCCCCCCCTCCTCAACCCACCCCCACCACCATCCTCACGTCCCCCTTTTATATGGAAATCGCCCGGGAATTACCGGAAAGCGTTTTAAAGGAAGACGAAGAAGAGGCTGCTGAATTTGTGGGAAGAAGTAGATAACATTCGCGTCTCTTCTCTCTCTCTCTCTCTCTCTCTCTCTCTGTCTCTCTCTCTCTCTCTCTCTCCTCTCTCTCTCTCTCTCCTCTCTGTTCGATGGAGATTGGCTTTTCTGAGCTTTGCAATGCAGTGTAGGCTGACCCGACAGAGATATAAACTACTTATCGTTTCGGGCAGACAAGACACTTTCCAGCATTGTCTGAAAACACTAAACTTGCCAAATGAGTTTAGATTGTGTGTGTGTGTGGGAGGGGGGGGAGGGGGGGGCAGATTGGCTTTATTACTGCAGGCATATCATTATTTAATTGATTTTTCTTTTCATAAAATTTTGACTCTATCTTACTGGTAGTAATCTCAAGAGCTGTAAATCTTAGAGATAGTATGATGATATGAAATATGTGTAGGCCTAAATATTAAACCATTTGCGATGCTTTTATCATTTATGTGTAATCAATATGTTTGTTACCGGTTTTATACATATTTGATGTTCTGTCCGTTCGCGGTTGTGTAATAACAGTCTCACCTGACGCTATTCCCTTCTTTTTTTCAAGATTTAATGGATAATAAAGATATTCTTTTCTTATCTTGTAATATCTTATAATCCTGTATAGCCAAACTGACATTAAGAGAAAGATTTCAAAGGTTCTTCTCGCAGACTTGCCTTAGAGAGAGGTTTTAACTCCTTCAGCCACGATAAGTATTGCCCATAGCAGAGACACTGAAACAACGTAATCTTTATTGTCGAGATTTTATCTCTGGAGTTAGTCTTAATAAGCCAAGTGTTTTACGTGAACATTAGTCTTAATAAGCCAAGGATTTCCTGAACATTAGTCGTAATAAACCAAGTTTCACCTGAGAATTAGCATCAATAAGCCACGTTTTACCTGAACATTAGTCTAAATAAACCAAGTTTTACCTAAACATTAGTCTTAATAAACCCAGTTTTACCTGAACATTAGTCTTAATAAACCAAGTTTTACCTGGACATCAGTCCTAATAAGTCACGTTTTACCTGAACATTAGTCTTAATAAACCAAGTTTTACCTGAACATTAGTCTTAATACCCCACGGTTTATCTAAACATCAGTCTTAATAAATCAAGTTTCACCCGAAAATTAGTCTTAACAAACCAAGTTTGACCTGAACGTTAGTCGTAATAAGCCAAGCTTAACCTGAAAATTGCAAACGTAGAAACTGTTCTTGATTTAATGCAGAAATCGTCCGCCTCCTCGTGATCATCCTTGTGACGCCTCTCCGTGGCCTCACAGATGACACAACGTGGTGATCATCATAGTGACCCCTCTCAATGGCCTCACAGATGACACAACGTGGTGATCACCATGGTGACGCCTCTCCGTGGCCTCACAGATGACACAACGTGGTGATCACCATGGTGACGCCTCTCCGTGGCCTCACAGATGACACAACGTGGTGATCATCATGGTGACCCTCTCAATGGCCTCACAGATGACACAACGTGGTGATCATCATGGTGACCCTCTCAATGGCCTCACAGATGACACACCGTGATCATCATGGTGACCCCTCTCAATGGCCTCACAGATGACACAACGTGGTGATCATCACGGTGACACTCTCCGTGCCCTCACAGATGACACAACGTGGGATTTGGCGGATCTATCGAGCAGCAGTGAGAGGTTAAGGGAAGTAATTCACATGTTAATGTCAGACTTGAGGAAAGGGGCGTAACCAGGAACAACCCAGTGGAAAGGATGGATTCAGTTGGGCGGCTCTGCGGTTCCTCCCACTTGTCTTGGAGCTTTGGACAGCATTGTGCGCACGCGCGGACTTTCTTCCAGGCTTCTCTTGTCATCCGAGCGGAATGGGACACCCAGAATGCTGTGAAGGAAAGAAGGAAGGAGGGGGTGGTTGGTTTACGGGATAACGCGTACTTGTAATTTTTGCCTCACGCCTATTCTCACCAGTGTCGTACTCCTGGATAAGGTGTTAGTGAGTGATGTCTTTTTGAAACAAACACCGGTCTTTAGACTTGCATTTGGGAAGTTTCTGACGCAGACGAAGCTAGCTTCACATGGTATAGAGGAAGAAAGACAAATACCGCATAGTTCGTTTTTTTAGGCAAACTTGTGGGACACTGACGGCTCAAGATGCGTTGAACCCATTTCATAATTTGGCCTGTATCTGGTCGTGATTCAACACGACCATTCATCCGAGGCGACATCGCTACACAGATTTCATTCATTCGCATCACAGACCTGCGTTTGAAACACACTCTTGCATCTCCAGTAAGGACATGGTTTGTTTGTTTTTAAGAAAAAAGTTTTCAAAATGGTATTAGATTTTAACTCTCCCCAACCATGTTCCACCCGTCTCTTCCTCTCTCTCTCTCTCTCTCTCTCTCTCTCGTAAACAGTGTACACTGCAGAAACGTAGGCCTGCACACAGACAGACATACTTTGACGGCTCCCTGCGCCATCTTTATGACGTTTTCGCTTGTTTGTGTTCTGTTTGTCACCTTGTTTTTATCACATCACTTATCCTAACTCTTCAGTGGGCGCAGCGCACGTGCATCTCGGTGAAAGAGACGTTCAGAGAAGGTAGCCAGTGATAGCTGCAGACACGAGAAAAGGGGACGTCAATGAGAGCAATGCAGTCAAACGAATTGATCCACGTGACTTGATTCTTCATACTCGTTAGAGGGCTTTGGACAATACGTGACTTGATTCTTCATGCTCGTTAGAGGGCTTTGGACAATACGGTTTAACAGGCCCACAGCCCGTCATTCAAACACCACACCGCTGTCAAACGACTGAAAGAGTTGCTTTTTGGTGTGTTTTTTCGGGGGGTGGGGGAGGGGAATGCAGGAGGGGAGGGGAGAGAGACAGGTTTAGTTTGTACAGTAGACTACTGATTTCTACGTCTTGCTTTGTTTTCCCTATGTCATACTGCCTGATAATAGGGGAATGTTGAAGCACGGGCAGAAACTCCTGAAAGACACCTCTGTCCTCAGCAAATAAAGACTGGGATTCTACAGGTTTGGACCTACTGCAAGCCGACACCATGAGGTATACAGTCATGCCGTTTCTAGCAGTTTTCAAGACAAATTTAGAGTAACAACACTACAACCATTCTGAAGGTTCTGATCACGGATCTGTTTTTGTTTTTTTTTAATCTGCAGTCCTCATTATGAACATGACTTTAGTGAAAAAAATGTTGAAACCATGAGTTCGGAAATACTAGATTTATATTCGTGGCTTTTTCCCCCACGAAATGTAAACGTCAGCAATGTCTAAACAGCACAAAGCAAGAAAATGCTCTCTGTTTGGTAATGGGACTTTACTGCATGAACCATCGCCACAGTGAAATCTCTCTGTCCCCTCACCTGCCACACATCGCTGGACTTGGTGCCTCCGCGTGGAAGTAGAGAGAGCTCAGAGAAGACATTCAAATGCTAGTGTCAGACACGAAGAAAGTCTACTGTGAGTAATCCAGACGAAGAAATCGATCCACGTGACAATGTCTGGAGGTTGTACTTGCTGTCTGGTGCTTTGGTCAACATTTGACAATGTCTGAGTTTCATGCTGTCTGGTGCTGGTAAAACATTTGACAATGTCTGGAGGTTTCATGGCTGTCTGGTGCTTTGTCACACGTGACAATGTCTGGAGGTTTCACTGGCTGTCTGGCTTGCTGTGGTCACACGTGAAAGTCTGGAGGTTTCATGGCTTCTAGTGCTGGGGTCAACACGTGAAATGTCTGGAGTTATCACTGCTGTGGTGCTGTGGTCACACGTGACAATGTCTGAGGTTTCACTGCTGTCTGGGTGCTTTGGTCAACACGTGACAATGTCTGGAGGTTTCACTGGCTGTCTGGGTGCTGTGGTCAACACGTGACAATGTCTGGAGGTTGTACTGGCTGTCTGGGTGCTGTGGTCAACACGTGACAATGTCTGGAGGTTTCACTGGCTGTCTGGGTGCTGTGGTCAACACGTGACAATGTCTGGAGGTTGTACTGGCTGTCTGGGTGCTGTGGTCAACACGTGACAATGTCTGGAGGTTGTACTGACTGTCTGGGTGCTGTGGTCAACACGTGACAATGTCTGGAGGTTGTACTGGCTGTCTGGGTGCTGTGGTCAACACGTGACAATGTCTGGAGGTTGTACTGGCTGTCTGGGTGCTGTGGTCAACACGTGACAATGTCTGGAGGTTGTACTGGCTGTCTGGGTGCTGTGGTCAACACGTGACAATGTCTGGAGGTTGTACTGGCTGTCTGGGTGCTGTGGTCAACACGTGACAATGTCTGGAGGTTGTACTGGCTGTCTGGGTGCTGTGGTCAAACATGTGACAATGTCTGGAGGTTGTACTGGCTGTCTGGGTGCTGTGGTCAACACGTGACAATGTCTGGAGGTTGTACTGGCTGTCTGGGTGCTGTGGTCAACATCCTCAGTACGCCCTGTGACTTCCTTCCCTAGGTTCACATTACACTGAATCGCATTACCGGGAGGAGGGGGGTGGGGGTCGGGGCTAAGTTCGTGGCAGTTCTAGACCTCTAACTTTTAGCCTTGCCTCATCTTGTCTTTGTCGCAATCTTGGATAGGGGATTGTTCACGTATGAATGATGTCTTGTTGGCAAAAGTCCCCAGCTCCGTCCAGCATTAACTGGTATTTTTCATGGAAATCTTCAATGAGGCAGAGAACAGCAGACAGTAATTAACAAACAAGTTGGGTAACTCTTGCTCCCATGATGAAATAAATGCTCGCCCATAATTCCAACGAATGCTCTTTTGACATCGAATTGCATGGCAGAAATGACGACACAGCGCACACAGAACAAACAAGGAGAGAGTAATGGGCGTGTATTTGGTATTATTCAGGACTGGGAGCAGGTAAGACGATCAACACACAATACAGGCCAATACTGACTAGCGCATTTTTTAAAAACTTATTAATGAGCGATTATCAAGGACCCAGATGTGCTAATCTCCTTTTCATAATTCAACATATCAAATGGGGTCTTCCTTTCACGTCTGAACAAAGACCCTAGTCTGACACCACCACAGGGATTTTAAAGGTATTGTGCTTTGTTCAAAACACACTTTGCAGCTCCAATGAAGACATGGTTATTTCGTTTGTTTGTAGTAAACATGAAGTAGCTGCGAATGTCATGTTTTGGGTTGCGGGATTTTAAAAAGCAAGCAAACTTAGTTAATGTGTAAAACTGAAAACGCAGAATTACTTCCAGACTGATGGGGGAATGACACACCTACAAAGTATTCTCACTATGGAAACTGTTTCTAACTTCACAAATGGCACGTGATTCAGTACACCTGATTCACAGTAAAGCAAAGTTTGAGGAGTGGTTTTTTTTAAATGTTGCTGCCAGACACCAGGAAAAGAGGCGTTTAGAGAGTAATCCAGTCTAGGAATCGATCCACTTGGGAATGCCCATGACTCTTAGTATTTGTCTTGGTGCTTTTGTCAACATGATTAATCCGCCAACACATTCCCTTCCGTGTTCTTGCTTTTCATTTTCTTCCTCTTTTTCTTCCCTCCTCTACCATGCCGCTTCAGTGGCATGTCTCCCACGTCGCTCGTTCCAGTTCCTTGCTCACAGTCACACTCTGGTTCGTCCCGTCACTGACCCGGCACCGGCGACCCCAAAGGAACATTTGAGATTAAGGCGTCATGAGGCCACCCACCAGAGGAGACCCTGTTCTCATTTACATCTTTACTTGTTGGTTGGAATTCAAGCGCTGTCGAACATTTTTTTCTGAGAGGAGGAACCGGAAGGTTTACCGAGTAATGTGGACTGCTAGCTTCTAGCTCTTTCCCTATGTCTTACTTTATGGACTGCTAGCTTCTACCTCTTTCCCTGTGTCTTACTTTATGGACTGCTAGCTTCTACCTCTTTCCCTGTGTTTTACTTTCGGTCAGGGAAAAGGTTGAGGCTCAAGGATGGAGAATGCATAACACAATGACGACATCCTGACAGAAATATCTGTCTCCAGCAAAGAAATCCTGGTATTCTTGAGGTACTGACGCAGTTGAAGCTAAAATCATATGGCGAAGACTCATGGCAGCTCGTGCATTTTAGGAAACAAATTTCTTAGATGAATAATCCATAAGATTCTAAATGCGCGGAAACCTCTTCGTGATCAGGGTAAAATTGGGTCCCAGTTTTAACCAACAAAGGTGACATAACAACAGATATTTCAAAATTCATTTATAGACTTGCCTTGGAAACATTTCTGCAATCCTACAAGTACAATCCTCAGAGCAAACTATTGAAATAAAGCATTATAAATGTCAGGCTTGTACAACCGGATATGTCCAAGAAAAATGTAAAAACTCAGCGATGCCTGAACAGCCCCGAACCAGGAATGTTTTCATGTTGATGATGTAATTTTTCACCTTTCAGCATCGCCACAGTGAAATCTCTCTGTCCCCTCACCTGTCACACATCGCTGGACTTGATGCCTCCGTGTGGAAGTAAAGAGCGACTCAGAGAAGACATTCAAATGCTGTCGTCAGACACGAGACAAGGGGACATCACTGTAAGTAATCCAGTCGAAGGAATCGATCCACGCGACAATGTCTGTGGGGTTTACTGGCTGTCTGGGTGCTTTGGTCAACACTGTTAATGTACCCTCTGACCTCCTTCCCTATTTTCACATTAGACTGAATCGCATTACCAGGAGGAGAGGTGGGTAAAGTTTCGGAAGTCTTTCGAATAAAAGGGAAGGGGTGGGGGGGGGCCGGCGAAACAGGAAGTAATTCAGTCGAAGGACCCGATGCACTTGTCAGTCCCTGGAGTTTTCACTGGTTGTCTTGGTGTCTTTATCAACATGCCCACACACCTCCCCCCCTGTCTTTGTTTCCTCGCTTTCCACACGACTCCATTCCTCCCCTCTGCTCATTCTGCCTCCTCACTAACAAACCACACTCTGCTTTTTCCCCTCACAGCCCCGACACCAACCATCCTCAGGCAGCGTTCACTGTCAGTCACATGAGGCAACCCACGGGAGGAGGACTCTCTCTCTCTCTCTCTCTCTCTCTCCTCTCTCTCTCTCTCTGTCTCTCTCTCTCTCTCTCTCTCTCTCTCCTCTCTTCTCTCTCTCTCTTCTCTCTCTCAAACCCTGACACAGACATTCAGATAATTCTTTGAAAGTTCATGAATATTGTGAACTACAAAAATCTTCCCCCTGCTATGTCTTTCCTATGTCCCACTCCGGGGTAAAAGAATGCTGATGCACCAAGTAAACAGACCTCCGTCTCTACATGATATATACTGGTATTCTTGAGTCTTCACGCAGTTGAAGTTAATGTCGCAAGGTAAGGACTCGTGTTGATTAGTGTACATTGTGAGGCAAACGTTTTCAAAGACAATTTCATTATATTTCAGATACGCTGAACTCTGCTCCTGACGGTGCTAAAATCTAGTCCCAGTCTGACATCAAAACATCAAGGGTAAAACCACAAACAGCATTCCAAACATTGCGATTACAGACCTGATTCAATAACATTCCTGATATACAGTCCTTGTACGGAAAATATTGACAGAAAGCATACGTAAACGTCAGATTTATGTGACTAGATTTGTCGCGAAAAATGTAAAAAACTCTACAACGCCTGTACACGGCAAAGTTAGCACCACCGTCAAGATGGCAATGGGAAATACTGCTGCCAGTATTGTCACGGCGAATCATCTCTGTCCCCTGACATATAGCACATTACACTGGACTGGTGTGCACACGCGCGCGACAGTAAAGAGACATTCAGGGAGGTGTACAAATGCTTGTAGTGTCAGGGAGGAGAAGAGAGGAGTCTCTTGGAGTCGTCCACTCCAGGGAATCGATCTCCTGACAAGGTCTGCGGTGCTCTCCGGGAGTCTCAGTGCCTTGGTCAACATGATTAGTGTGCCCTCTGACCTCCTTCTGTGCTACCTTTACCCCTAACCAGATCGAACTACCAAGAAAGTTTCAAACGAAAGAGGAAGAGCAGATTAGGGTGGGCGTTTTTCTTTCATGTAGGTCCTCCCACGACCAATTTTCTCTCCTCTCTCTCTCTCTCTCTCTCTCTCTCTCTCTCTCTCTCTCTCTCTCTCTCTCTCTCTCTCTCTCTCTCTCTCTCTCCGATGTCTCTGTCTCTCTGTCTCTGTCTCTCTCTCTAAAGCGGGGCCTCCAATCTCCTTTTTTTCTACTCTTTTTGTTTCTTTTCTTTGACTCTCCCTTACCATGGAACATCTGTGGATTTATCGTTGACGGTCATTTGCCAGCTGATCGAAAAAGAAATCAAAATGAATCAAATTACCAGAAAGATTTGAAAAGAAAAAAAGAAACAAAATAGCGGTAAGTTCATGGCAGCCGTCGACCATTAGCTTTCACCTGTTGTCTAATCTTGCTCCTGTCACGTGGTCTTACGCAGGCGGGTTTCGAGGCATCAGAAATGACTTTATGATATAAACCTCTAATTCAATCCAGTGAAAGCTGGTGTTACTGGGTACTAGTGGTCACGTCAAACAAAGAGACTAATGCCGATTTATGGACTGTTCAGACATATTGCTAAATAATTGATGTCTGGAGTTTCAGATTGCCGAACCCTTTTTCTGACCCGGCCTTTTCAAATCCGGCCTTCTGTATACCTCATGACCAAAAGATTCAAATCCAGGCTGAAGTCACTGCAGATATTTCGAAGGTTCTGACGCCCCTAATTCAAATACCTGTGTGTTTTTCGTTTGTTTCAAATGAAATGAAGTTTTGGTGAACATATTTTTATGTCATTTGGTTTTTGTCCTACAAATGTAAAAACCTCATTAATGCTTAAGCCGTGCAAGCGTGGAACTGCTTTCAGGTTGATGAAGGGATGATACAGCTCTTATCATCAACACAGTGAGGCCTCTCTGTCTGTCCCCCACGCATAACACATCACTGGACTCGCTGTGTTCGTGTGGCAGTGAAGAGAAATTAGTGAACTTATCCAAACGTTAGCGTCAGACGCGAGAAAAGGGGCGTCACTGGGAGCAATCCAGGGGAAAGAATCGACCCACTAGGCAATGTCTTGCAGTTCTCTCTGACTGTCTTTAGTGCTTGAGTTCACCTCGTTAACACGCCAACTGACTTTCTTCCCTGTTGATCGCAGTCGACCAGCCAGAATGCTTCGAAAGGAAGCAGCAACTTGTAAGTTGTCCGGACGGTGTTTTTGTTGAATATTTTGTACAGTTTGTGTTCTTTTGGGAACGAAGTTGTTAGAATTTTAAAGAATTCTTTCCCTATGTTTGTTTTGAGTTTCCCGTCTTTAAGTTTCCAAATATATTTACTCAGTTCTGTTTGGTTTTTGTATTTTTCTTTATTAAATGACTGTTTGTTGTTTGCATATCCGGTTTTGAAGTGGTTTTCACTTCAAAACCTGGATCAAGAAAACGAACAAAAACTCAACATTTGACGTAACCATGGGATCATATGACGGTGCAGAAACATGCAAACGGGTTTGATTATTCATGCTATCCAACATCAAGAAACAACTCGGAAAACAAGTTGGACTATACAGAGACGACGGCCTTGCTGCACTAACCAACAACCAAACCAAGAACCATTGAAAACAAGAAAAAAGAGCAATGTAAAATCTTCCAAACACAACTTAAAATCCACCATTGAAGACAAACAAAAGTCAGTAAATTACGTAGACATAACACTTGATCTCAACAACCACATATATAAACCATACAAAGCCAATGACACACACCTTCTATGTAAACACCAAAAGCAACCACCCACCATCTGTATTAATAAAGCCATACCAATGGCAAGAAAAAACAAGACTATCAGAACTTAATGCAATGAAAGAGTATTCAACAATGCAGCAGTAGAATATCAAGAAGCACTGCAAAAACTGGGTAAAACTACAATCACAATACAACCAACAAAACACAAATAGATATAAGAAAAACAGGAAAAGGAAAATTATTGTTAAACCCACCATACGACGGGAAAACTCAAACACAACATAGGAAAGATTCTTTAAAATTCTAACAACTTCGTTCCCAAAAGAACACAAACGGTAGATGTTTTTAGCAGCTTGATTTAACGTACTTTTTAATATAACCATTATCATATCACCCACGCATGCGGTGCGCTGTACGCACCACCGCACGCAAACCCCATACATACGCACACACATACCACAACACACACCACACACACACACCCAACCACACACACACTCACACACTCCACACACACACCACACACTGCAGCGGCCGTAAGGGAGATGAAAGAACATCGATCAATGTGAAGAGTTATTTCTTTGAAACAGCCACCAGATGACAGAGACTGGAACTGCAGAAACCTCCAGATACCTCCACCACTGTCCAGTCACTTCCAGATACCTCCACCACTGTCCAGTCACTTCCAGATACCCCACCACTGTCCAGTCACTTCCAGATACCTTCATCACTGTCCAGTCACTTCCAGATACCTCCACCACTGTTAGTCACCTCCAGATACCTTCACCACTGTCCAGTCACTTCCAGATACCTCCACCACTGTCCAGTCACTTCCAGATACCTCCACCACTGTCCAGGCACTTCCAGAACCTCCACCACTGTCCAGTCTAGTCACTTCCAGATACCTCCACCACTGTCCAGTCACTTCCAATTACCTCCACCACTGTCCAGTCACTTCCAATTACCTCCACCACTGTCCAGTCACTTCCAGATACCTCCACCACTGTCCAGTCACTTCCAGATACCTCCACCACTGTCCAGTCACTTCCAGATACCTTCACCACTGTCCAGTCACTTCCAGATACCTCCACCACTGTCCAGTCACTTCCAATTACCTCCACCACTGTCCAGTCTACACTGATTGCAATCGGATCTTGCCGCAATTAAGGTCCGCACCACAGAGACGCAAATCCGTACCACTACCGCATTTGGAGACGATCTTGATTGATGGGGAGTTCTTAAGGATCCATGGGTGCTGAAAGAGATTACACATTGTCTTTTTCCCAATCGGACCTTCTCTTGACACAACGACCAAAATAAACAAAGAAACAAAGATAGAAATCAAGCCGACATCATTGCGGGGATTTCAATGGTTCCGCTTTCCGACCTCTGTTCCAAACTATGTTGTAATCTTGCCATCATCAGACATGTCTTTGTTGTTGGTGTTTGTTTTTTGCTTGTCTCTTCGTTTGTTTTTTGTTTGTTTGTTTGTTTAAGTTAAAATGAAAAACAAAGTATAATCGATTTTCACGTTGATGATTTTGTCCCAAATATGTACAAACCCAACAATCCCAATACAGTGGAACGCTAGAAATGTTGTATTGCTGATCATAGGTTAACACAGCTCCTAGCATCCCAGTGAAGCCTCTCTGTCTATTGTTGATCATAGGTTAACACACTCCTAGCACCCAGTGAAGCCTCTTGTCTATTGTTGATCATAGGTTAACACTCCTAGCATCCCAGTGAAGCCTCTCTGTCTATTGTTGATCATAGGTTAACACATCTAATCGTGACTCGTCTATTTGATCATGTTAACACATCCTAGCATCCCAGTGAAGCCTCTCTGTCTATTGTTGATCATAGGTTAACACAGCTCCTAGCATCCCAGTGAAGCCTCTCTGTCTATTGTTGATCATAGGTTAACACAGCTCCTAGCATCCCAGTGAAGCCTCTCTGTCTATTGTTGATCATAGGTTAACAACTCCTAGCATCCCAGTGAAGCCTCTCTGTCTATTGTTGATCATAGGTTAACACTCCTAGCATCCCAGTGAAGCCTCTCTGTCTATTGTTGATCATAGGTTAACACAACTCCTAGCATCCCAGTGAAGCCTCTCTGTCTATTGTTGATCATAGGTTAACAAACTCCTAGCATCCCAGTGAAGCCTCTCTGTCTATTGTTGATCATAGGTTAACATAACTCCTAGCACCCAGTGAAGCCTCTCTGTCTATTGTTGATCATAGGTTAACATAACTCCTAGCACCCAGTGAAGCCTCTCTGTCTATTGTGATCATAGGTTAACTAACTCCTAGCATCCCATTGAAGCTCTCTGTCTATTGTTGATCATAGGTTAACATAACTCCTAGCATCCCAGTGAAGCCTCTCTGTCCCTTATTGTTGATCATAGGTTAACACAACTCCTAGCATCCCAGTGAAGCCTCTCTGTCTTATTGTTGATCATAGGTTAACACAACTCCTAGCATCCCAGTGAAGCCTCTCTGTCTATTGTTGATCATAGGTTAACATAACTCCTAGCATCCCAGTGAAGCCTCTCTGTCTATTGTTGATCATAGGTTAACATAACTCCTAGCACCCAGTGAAGCCTCCTGTCTATTGTTGATCATAGGTTAACATACTCCTAGCATCCCAGTGAAGCCTCTCTGCCTTATTGTTGATCATAGGTTAACATAACTCCTAGCATCCCAGTGAAGCCTCTCTGTCCCTTATTGTTGATCATAGGTTAACAAACTCCTAGCATCCCAGTGAAGCCTCTCTGTCTATTGTTGATCATAGGTTAACACAGCTCCTAGCATCCCAGTGAAGCCTCTCTGTCTATTGTTGATCATAGGTTAACATAACTCCTAGCATCCCAGTGAAGCCTCTCTGTCTATTGTTGATCATAGGTTAACATAACTCCTAGCATCCCAGTGAAGCCTCTCTGTCCTTATTGTTGATCATAGGTTAACATAACTCCTAGCATCCCAGTGAAGCCTCTCTGTCCTTATTGTTGATCATAGGTTAACACAACTCCTAGCATCCCAGTGAAGCCTCTCTGTCTATTGTTGATCATAGGTTAACACAACTCCTAGCATCCCAGTGAAGCCTCTCTGTCTATTGTTGATCATAGGTTAACAACACTCCTAGCATCCCAGTGAAGCCTCTCTGTCTATTGTTGATCATAGGTTAACATAACTCCTAGCATCCCAGTGAAGCCTCTCTGTCTATTGTTGATCATAGGTTAACATAACTCCTAGCATCCCAGTGAAGCCTCTCTGTCTATTGTTGATCATAGGTTAACGTAACTCCTAGCATCCCAGTGAACCTCTCTGTCTATTGTTGATCATAGGTTAACGTAACTCCTAGCATCCCAGTGAAGCCTCTCTGTCTATTGTTGATCATAGGTTAACATAACTCCTAGCATCCCATGAAGCCTCTCTGTCTATTGTTGATCATAGGTTAACACAGCTCTCTAGCATCCCAGTGAAGCCTCTCTGTCTATTGTTGATCATAGGTTAACATAACTCCTAGCATCCCAGTGAAGCCTCTCTGTCTATTGTTGATCATAGGTTAACACAGCTCCTAGCATCCCAGTGAAGCCTCTCTGTCCTTATTGTTGATCATAGGTTAACATAACTCCTAGCATCCCAGTGAAGCCTCTCTGTCCTATTTATATAGGTCACTCCATGCACCAGTAAGCCTTGCTGTACATTTTGATGCTAGTTACAAATCCCGCATCCCTGAGCTCCAGTTATTGTTGATCAACGGTTTAAACAGACCCTGAGATAGGAAGGTCTCTGGTTTATAGTGCATGACCAACTTACCAGAATGTCTTCGTGATGTTCCTAGACTATCATTGTCCTGTGCACGACAAGGTACTGGAGAATCTAGTCAGGGGATCATCCTCAGTATTGTCTTGTTCTAACATTCAAGGCGGATCTATACACACTCAACGCTCAGATATTTTGTTTATTAGGCTGGAATCTTGAAATCTTATGGAAGATTGGGGAGCTCTAAATTTATGGATTTGTGTAACAGTCTTGTTTCCTTGGTATCATATTTTACTGAGTTGCTAACCTGGACTTAGTTCTTGATGACTTCTTGGAAGACATTCTCTGCCTATGTGCAAGGCAAAGTGGTATTCATGGGGTCTTGGTGTAAGTAAGGATCACACGAGATAGATTCACGCCAACGCACGCTATATTTTTTTAGGACTAACTACTCTTATGATGTTATTCTTTAAGGATCTGGGTATCCTAAGCTTACTTCAGGATTTGAGTAGTCCAAAGTACTGTTGGTCTTCGTTTACAGGAAAACAAATCACCAAGACCGATATTCTTCCACGGATTTCAGAAGTTCTGATCGTAAAGCTGCGTTTAGAACAGTTTAACAGCCTGATAAAGACTTGAAGAAAGTCCAAACAAAGCATTCTTAGCTGTGGGGTTCGTATGATTGGCTTTCGACATGAAATTTAAACTCCACCAATGCCAAAACAGTGCAAACACAGAACTGCTTCCAGTAGATAATTAATTAAACAGCTTCAAATACCATCGCAGGTGAAACCGCGTAGTCTTACAAATAACACAACACCGGACGTAATGCATAAAAAGTTCAAAAAATATTCCAATGTGCAAGACGAAAGGGATGTAAGTGAAAGAGTCTGTTAAGTGGACCCACACCGGCAATGTGGACCACCCGGCAATGTGGACCCACCCGGCAATGTGGACCCACCGCAATGTGGACCCACCCGGCAATGCCCAGATTCAAACTAACTGTATCAGTACTTCGGTCAGCATCGAACCATTTTTTTCCTTTTCCAGAAAATGTAAACCAGATCCAATGACTGAAATACTTTGTTAAGCCGAAGGAGAATGGAGGAAAATGTACGAGTCAAAAAGCATGAACACAAACCTGCGAACGATGGTGACGTTTATTTTTGTGTAAAGGTATTTAAAATTATCTTTCTTTAAGATATTTGAAATCATCTTTCTTGGAAAATAAAACTCATGGGTGAACGTCCACACTCCACGAACAGTATTCAGCCTCTTTTAGACCACATTGCATACGTCAAGGTTGCTCTCGAAGGGCTGCAGGTTGGGTTTCCTGATAGGCCAACGACAACACTGGGTCCATCAGAAAACCATCAGTGGACGAGTAACATCATTCTGTGGAAAATAAACCTGGATATGTCTGGGGTTGTTTGTTGTTATTGTGTGTTTTTTTCGTGTACACTGAATCCTCGCAACTGGAGTTCTGTGATAATATATCCTCTTGTCTATCATCCACTTCGACCGTGTCCTTTCTGTCTTCTACCTACCTTTCATGTCCCTCCACGGTCTTTCTGTCCTTTGTGACTCTATTCGCTGATCTTTTGTCTTAGAAATTCGGTATGGTTTATATCGCTTTTTACAGTTTATGACACGAAAACCCTTTCTTGTAATCTCGCAATTAAAGAGAAAATGTAAACCCTGGTCAATACTGACAGTAGTCATCCTCTCTGATGTATATTTTTGCTCGTGTTGTATCTTTCATATACCGCTCAAAGCATTCTAAGGACATAGTAAAGGACACCATGACTTCAGGACTTTAACAAAGGGGATGCAAAGTGGTAAGTACATGTTTCACGGCATGGTTCGGTTCAAAATTATATCCTACTGTGACAGAAATGTACATATACACCCTTCTTTTTTCTGTATTTAATAGATATGCATTGCACAAATTCATAGAGACTTCTTTTTTCAACCAGGTAAAAGTATCCTTAGTGAATTATGATGTGCATATACTTTGCTGCTTCACTATTAATATGTTTAGAGGTTGTTGGTTTTTTTTTTTCATTTTTTAATATGTGAATTAGACAGAAAAAATAATCAGAGTAGGTGGCGCCTACAGCATAATCCAACGTTATCTCCCTCGAGGTCGTCAAAAGATTACCTGAAGCAGTATACCTTGTTGTAAACAGCTGGCGTGTTTACTTGCCCTTCTTTGAGGACAGGTAGTTTTAGTCCAAGACTAAGTAAGACATGCTGCAGACTTTTCTCTCCTTGTGTTGATAGCTCTGAAAGGGTCCCTCGAGGTCGGCTGAGCTACACTGCAACAGCATCTGGCTGCTGAGAGAAGAAAACTGTGAAAAGATGCAAAAGCAATAGTCCTCCAAAGTGAAGAAAACAGTACACAAGATCACAAATTCTCACACTCTTCAAATTTCCGCCACGTGGCCTTTTTCAAGAGAAGAAAAAAAGCAATACATCTACGTAATGTCCATCTTTGGCAACTGACCAGCTGCCAAAGATGGACATGACGTAGTTGTATTGTTTTTGTTTTTGTTTCTCTTGAAAAGGCCACGTGGCCGAAAATTTGAAGAGTGGAATTGTGATCTTGTGTGAAAAGATGGTTTCAAAACGAGGTGACCGAGGGCGGAAAATGAAGCAAATTTTAAAAAGAAAATGCATTAGTTTCACCACATAGTACAGACCAACAGATGACAGCACACAACA
>CM031618.1:50756772-50761772 GCA_018398815.1 Conus ventricosus | reverse complement strand
CTGGATTCAAATAAAATTAACGTCAGCTCACACGACACGGGTGTTGATTTCAAAGAAAAAATAAATAAATGCGAGTTTGTTTCTCGGGTCTCTGAAATGCAATCGTCAAAAACAAGACACGACATTTCATCTGGTTGCAAAGTGAGACGACTGCAGGCGAAATCTAAACAAATCTTGAAATCAATGTCAGCTAACCGCCACAAGACAAAACCCGATGGAAAAAACCCGAAAAATGACAAGACAAAACACGACGCGTTTCCACCTCTTAGGTCTTCTTTCAGGCAAGATTGGGACAACGAAAATGAACGAGCAATTCACTTATCTTCAATCACTTCAGCCCAAAATTCACAAATCGAAGGCTGTTTGGTTCGGTTGTTTGTTTGTTGTTGTTGGTTATTTCGTCTGAATTCACGCGTGTTACGCATGCACTTTACAAACAGATCCAAACCTTTGTTTGTTGTTGTCGGTTATTTCGTCTGAATTCACGCGTGTTACGCATGCACTTTACAAACAGATCCAAACCCCGTTCCACCTACTGTTTTGAAAAGCGTGGCCAATCATAAGTAAACACGTGAACGAAACATTCACCCGAGAGACGTACGTGAAGTAAACACAAAGCGAACGGGTTTGGACTAACAGACAACCAACGGACAGACGACCCAAGCAAGCACATAGGTAAACAGAAATACACATCACTGTTGTGATACGAATCCTTCCACATGTATTCGTTATATACATGTGTTATATGGCCTATCTTACCGCATGGCCGTCGCAGAATCTAAGAAAAACCAAGTTGTGTCACCCCAATCCCCCAGCCTCCCCCCCTGTACACACAGAAAGAAACTCTCTCCTGCTAGCTGTCAAAGCACTAGAGCTACTGTGGGAGAGCGCAGTCAGCAGTCACCGTCGGACAGATCCTGAACCAGCATCACAGATCATCGCCAATAACTGAATGCAGGCAGGGGGTGGGGGAAGGGTGGGGTGTCTGTCCTCTTTCGGCCCCCGCATTCCGTCTTTCTCTCTCTCCGAGTTCAGTGAAAATCGGATCCGTAGTGTGTGTGTGTGTGTGTGTGTGTGTGTGTGTGTGTGTGTGTGTGTGTGTGTTGTGTGTTGGTGTGTGTGTGTGTGTGTGAGAGAGAACAGAGAGAGAGAGAGAGAGAGAGAGAGATTGTTGTTACTTTTTGCCTCAGTTCATAATATATATATATATATATATATAATATATATATATATATATATATATATATATATATATGTACATATGCTGGGAGTGAGAGGGGGAGGGAGAGACAGACACACAGACTGACAGACTGAAAGAGACTGAGAAACAGACAGACAGACAGAGACAGCGAGAGACGCACAGAGATATTAAGAGAGAGAGGGAAAGACAGACAGTCAGACAGACACACAGACAGACGGAGAGACAGACAGAGGGATAGATAGACAGAAAAACATGCTGCATCTGACTCCTGTTTGCTTAACTTGTTGGTTGGTAACAGAGAATGCAAAGACGTCAATAAATCAAGTCATAAATATTCCACCGTCATAATGATATCCTTGGGATGGATTTTCTAAAGGGCTCATGGGCTGATCGATCGATCGAATAATCGGTTCATCAATAAGTTGAAGGATATATTGACTGGTCCATTAGTTCATAAATCGAACGTTGGAAAGATCAATGAATCGATCGATCAAAGGCTTGATTGACTGAGGTTGATAGATTCGCTGATTAAATGGTCATTTTTCTTGTTCTGCTTTTTTTGTTTTGTTGTTTTTTTGGGGTTGTTTTTTTTGCATTATTTATACGTTCGTTCTTTCTTTCATTTATAATTCAGACCTTCACTTTTTGTTCTAAGAGGAATTTAGGAGAAGTCACAGAAGAGAACATTTATATCACAGACTGAGACAGACGAACAAGACAAATACAACAAGATGCAAAGCATATAAACGCACTCCCAGTTTATCTTGAATACAAGCATTTCTGAGATATTCCATAAAGAAGAAAAACCGTTTTTGGGGCCGTTATAGCCGTTAGTAACGGCTATTCTGATAAAATAAAACATCGGGCATCATCCGTGACCATAATGAACGTATGTACAAATTTTCAGAAAGATCGGCCCAGACGTTTTGTCTAGAGCGAGTGGAACACGTTTTGACCACGGGAAAAAGACAGACACACAGGCACACAGACAGCATTTACGTTCCTTGTAATTTGTTCTATGAGAACAGATTCCAGCATTACTGAAAACAGGGGAAACACAGATGAGCACAAAAGCAAGGTTTAAAGTAATACAGATTTAATATGCAACACGAAACAAATATTACGTACTGTTTTTGTTTTTCCCTTCCCCCCCCCCCTTTTTTTTAGTTTATATGTCTTTTTCCTACCTTCCAAACACTAGATTTAACAACATGCACAATATTGCCGTGGTGGCAATCAGTATAACCTCACGACCTTGTTTTTGTGCATTCATCTGTAATTTCGACCTGCGCCTGAGTGGTTGTGATATGAAATAGAACTATCTATTCAGCATGAACTCTGATCTATTGTTTTTAAGCACGCACCTGACTATCAGTCAGCTGATCTGATCTGTTATTAAGCACGCATCTGCCTTTCTTGAGTGTCAAGAAAAAATAAACACCACCACAATACAAGACAACACCACAATACAAGACAACACCACAATACAACACCACAATACAAACAAAACCCCAATACAAGACAACACCACAAAACAACACTACAACTCAAGACAACACCACAATACAAGACAACACCATACAACACTACAATACAAGACAACACCACAATACAAGACAACACTACAATACAAGACAACACTACAATACAAGACAACACCACAATACATGACAACACCACAATACCAGTCCTACCTTTCGGTGGAGTCAGCAAGCGCTGGGCCAATCAAAATCAGCGAATGTGCAAGCTCTGGATTGTTCTTTGGGTGTAGAGGCGGACGTGAAGTGAGTACCCCACTTCAATGTTGTTTTTGTTGTTGCTGTTGTTGTGGTGTTTTGGTGTGTTCGTTGTGTTGTTGTGGGGGTTGTTGTTGTTGATTTTGATGTGGATTCCTCACAGACTCCAAATGCCCACGAAAAGTCTCAGTATCTACTCCATATTACCAAAACACCGGATCAAGCTTATCCACTCTCACAGAAAGTTGAAATTTCTGGTCGTGTTGTATCTACTTTCTATTTCCAAAAACACGGAATCAAAACATCCACCACAGTAATTTTTTTTTCTCTCTTTTTCCGACGGCACTTACATGATCACACATCAGGTTTTGCAGTGCCGTGGAATCTCCTGGAAATGTGGATTCCATTCGTGTGAAGTCTCTCTCTTCCAACAACGGTTTCTAAATTTCCAGTGAAGAAAGAAGGAATGATTTTCACCACTGACTACATGTCGGACAGTGCTGTGTGGTCGCAGTTGGTCATGATTTCAGCGCATACTTCCAAAGCTGTAGAGTTCGTCTTCGATTGAAAACAGAAACAAATGACCTTGCCAATCTGAAATTACAAATTTCAGCAGTCCAAAGAACTTTTTGTTTCAAATACCTGGTCAGACTGTTTGAAAATCTGAAAGAGCCTGTTTTCTCCTGAGCTGGTGCTTGCCTCCATAAACGATGGGAAAAAAAAAGCACACCACCTCCGCGAAAGTTGACAAACTTCACAAAAATAGATCCTCCGAATACATCACCGTGTAGCACACGCTCACTCGGACACACATATTGACACGCAACACACTCCTCTCAACGCACGTGCTGTATGTCACAAACACCGTCGCTAGGCCTAACCACTACCTTTTTTTTTCTTCTATTTTTCGAAGTAAACAACAACAAAAACCCCACCTGTCAAAACACTAGAACGAATATCGATCCAAGTAGAACCCAGACGACTACAAAACAGAAAGTCGGATAACAAACCAAAAAAAGCGTTGACAGAGAACTGAAAAATGACTTCTCTACATCTCCTGTCTACACCTGAAAATCGTCAAGGTCTGTCTCACTCAATCTGAACCAAACGGTGGGTGGAGGAGGGAAGGAGGAGGAGGAAGAGGTGGAGGAGGAGGAGGAGGTGGAGAAGGAGGCAGAGGGAAGGGAGGGGGAGAGTTAAGGATGAAGGGGGGTGGGCGCAGAACAGAGACTCGCAGCTTGCGCGCGCATCGCGTGCGCGTGCAAAATCGAAGCTGACAACACTTCTCCTGCAGCCAACCAACCAAAATACGCGGTTTCTCCGACACGTGGAGGGGAGTTTGGATGTGTGTGTGTGTGTGTTGGTGGGGGGGGGGGGGGGGGGGGGGCGTCCATGGGTGGAGATGGGCCAGTCTCGTTGATCGCGATGCGAAAGTGTTCTCCTGTCTTCCCGCCACGGCTCGCATACCTGCACCTGCCGTGTGTATCGATCTCACAGCGCTGTAACTGGACAGTTTGTCGATATGTCAAACCCTGTCCACGCAACAGACCTAGGAGAAATTTGAAGGCCAGAGAAAAAAAAACAGAAAAAAAGACGAAGGATTATCGAGTTATTGTTGTACTTCTTGTGTATGCGGTGAGCGTTGAAATAACGCTTTAATAGTGGTGGGGATTGGACAGGTGGTGAGGAAGAAGGGGGGGGGGGGGGGGGGGGGCGGAAGGTCAAGATTGAGGGAGGGAGGGGGTGGTTAGATTAAACACCTTTTCTTTCACCTTGTATGGAAATAGGCCTACCTCTTTTGGTGGAAAAGCATGAAAATGAAATCGATCATAATTTGAAGGAGAAAAAAACATTCGAAAGTGCAGAGGCATAAATATATGAATAGTTAGGTAATAGTAAACATGGCGCTAGAAGGCAATGACAAAGAGGAGGAGAGGAGAGAGAGAGGAGAGAGAGGAGAGAGAGGAGAGAGAGAGAGAGAGAGAGCCTCTACGGCGGGCTGAAATGTTCATAATTGGCTATGGGCGGTTTCAAATACATGTCGTTGACACTAGAAAAATTCT
>CM031618.1:50725023-50752523 GCA_018398815.1 Conus ventricosus | reverse complement strand
ACATGAAATACCAAGTTTTCTTCTAATGTTGCTTGTATCTCGAGAAACCTATCAGATTTCCCTATACGAATACAAGTTTATTAGGAGAAAGATATCCATTTTGAACATTTATCAAAATAAAAGTTGTGTTTTGAACGAAATATGCATTATTGATATTGCCAATGCTCATGCTTAATCTTAAGGTGCCAGATTATTATAAAGAGCTACGCTTTGAGTGCTATTCTATGCTCCGTGTATGTGTGTGAGAAGAACTACGCGGAAGTGGTTAGTTTTAGGTTTTTTTTTTCTTTCGTTTGTTTATTGTCTAAATTCATCTGTGATAAAGAGACGTAAAATGAAAGAACGAAATCGATTTTTTTAATCCACTTGCTGAATGCGTCTCCCAGAGTGTTGCTTAAATTTCTTAACCAGCATTTCAAGTGTCTGTATCCCTCGGGCCTGGCTGACTCCAGATTATATTCATGAAAGAAAGCATAGGGAACAGTTCTGCTATGTGGCATCTGATTGCTATGGAACTCCACTTCACCATCTTCTTCCTCACTAAACAAAGGAAAAAAGTCTCAGAGGCTGTTGCTTATCATGCCCTACTTTCGTGGTGATTGCAGTTTCCATTTCATGCCACACTTTCGTGGTGACTGGAGTTTCCATTTCATACTTTCGTGGTGACTGGAGTTTCCATTTCATACTTTCGTGGTGACTGGAGTTTCCATTTCATGCTTTCGTGGTGACTGGAGTTTCCATTTCATGCTTTTGTGGTGACTGGAGTTTCCATTTCATACTTTCGTGGTGACTTGAGTTTCCATTTTCATACTTTCGTTGAGACTTGACTTTCCATTTCAGACTTTCGTGGTGACTAGGGTTTCCATTTCATATTTTTGTGGTGACTATGGTTTCCATTTCATATTTCGTGGTGACTTTAAGTTTCCATTTCATACCCTACATTCGTAGTGACTTGACTTTTGATTTCACACCATACTTTCGTGGTGACTTGAGTTTCTAATTCTTCTGAAGGTATATGACTGTAATCAACTCCTGTCAAAATTGTCAGTATTGTTGGATGAACGTCGTGGCGTTCTCAACAGGAGAATTTTCCTTCACGCTGGCTTCGAGTCTAAGCAATGACTATCGCCAGTAAGGAGTGTTGCATGTGAATCAGAAGAGACGCCACAAACACCATAACAGTGACCCCGACAGCATCGCAGTGTCTCTTCTGGTGGGTGACCTGAGAACTTCCCATGGATTGCTCCCTGCGGACTGCGGTGCTGAGGCTGCAACGGGACAAGGCTGGGTGTGGCTGTGTGTGAAGGGCCCTTAATAAACACTGTGGAAGTGATGTTTCCTGAGGCTGAGGACAGACAGTGAGACGGAAAAGAAGTGAACGGGAGAGAGAAAGGGGGGGGGGGGGGGGAGGGGGGAGGGGAGGGGGTGAGAGAGAGGGGGAGAGAAGAGGGGGAGAGAGGATGGGAGAGAGGATAGAGGTGAGAGGAGGGGGGGAGGAGGAGAGGGAGGGAGGGACAGAGAGGGTGAGATAGAGAGGGGGGAGAGAGAGAGGGAGGGATGGGAGGAAGGGAGGGTGAGAGAGGGTGAGAGAGAGGAAGAGGGAAGAGAGAGAGGGGGGGAGGGGGTTGAAAGACAGATGAGGATGAGAGGAAGGAGAGGGGGAGACAAGAGAGAGAGAAGAGAGAAGAGAGAGAGAGAGAGAGAGAGGAAGGAGGGGAGAGAGAGAAGAGGAGGAGAGAGAGAGGAGAAGAGAGAGAGAGAAAGGAGAGGGGGAGAGAGAGAGAGAGAGGAGAGGGGAGAGAGAGAGAGGAGAGAGAGAGAGAGAGAGAGGAGGGTGGAGAGAGAGAGAGAGAGAGAGAGAGAGAGAGAGAGAGAGAGAGAGGAGGGGATGGGAGAGAGAGAAGAAGAGAGAAGAGAGAGAGAGAGAGGAGAGAGAGAGAGAGAGAGAGAGAGAGAGAGAGAGAGAGAGAGAGAGAGAGGAGAGAGAGAGGGAGAGGGAGAGAGAGAGCTGAGAGAGAGAGAGAGAGAGAGAGAGAGAGAGAGAGAGAGAGAAAGATGAGGATGAGAGGAAGGGAGAGGGGAGAGAAGAGAAGGGAGGAGAGAGAGTAGAGTGAGATAGAGAGAGGAGAGAGGAGAGAGAGAGGAGAGAGAGAGAGAGGAGGAGAGAGAGAGAGAGAGAGAGAGAGAGAGAGAGAGGAGAGAGAGAGAGAGAGAGAGAGAGAGAGAGAGAGAGAGAGAGAAGGGAGAGAGGAGAGAGAGAGGAGAGAGTGAAAGATCGAGGATGAGAGGAGGGAGATGGGGAGAGACAGAGAGGGGGAGGGTGAGATAGAGAGAGGAGAGGAGAGAGAGAGAGAAGAGAGAGAGAGATGAGAGAGAGAGAGGAGAGAGAGGAGAGAAGAAGGGGGGGGGGGGGTTCTCGGGAGCTGTAACTGTGGTGTCTTGGCTGAGCCTGGAAGGACGGGTAGGGTTATTTCCTGTGAAGTCAATAGAATCCCTTGCTGAGAGTGAGCTGGACTCTCCTAATTGATGGCACCCCAAGAGGTAGACAGAGGACCTGACTCTTACTGAAAAGAGTCCGTCTGACTTTGGTAGCACTGGTTCAGCGTCAGGTAATGTCGCTTATACCCCAGAGTACCGACAAAGCCGGCCTATATGGGCTCATCACCGCGCTTGACTGTCAACTCACTAGTCATTAAAAAAAAAACTCATTCACAACAATCTTTACAAATACACCTTTGATGACACACTGGGAATTTTGTGTTCTTTCTTGTACAGAGAAAGTGTTGGTGGTCATATGGCTTTTTGGTGCTAAAAGATTTTTCAGGAAAAGATGAGATGGGATTATATTTCATCCAGTTATTCAAAGAGAATCGTCCGTTTTTGTCAATGATGTGTTTTTAGGAGGCCACCAGAGAAATATGTAGCTAAGCATCAGGCAAAAGCAGGGGAGGCCGAACTAATACACTACTTGTGTTGTTGAAGCAATGTGAGGGACATAGGCGATTTAGACTAAACCGTTTGGCACAAAACGCACATGTTTGGGGGAGGTGAGGGAGGGGGGGGGGGGGTGAATACTGGTGCATTATTTTTTTTTTGTTTTATTACGACGCCCTAGCGGCACTCAGAAGAAGAAGAAGAAGAAGGAGAAGATTAATGATGCTGGACGACGACGACGACGACAGATACGACGCGACGAGAAGGAGTCAGGTACGAGGACGAGGAGGAGGAGGGAGGGGAGGATGGAGGAGGAGGAGGAGGCGGGAAGAGAAGTAGAAGAAGAAGAAGAAGAAGACAGAAGACAGACGACGACCGAAGTCCGATGAGGATGCTAGATGATGATGTTTGATGATGATGATGTGTTGATGATGATCGATGTTGATGATGACGACCGTCGTCGACAATGAAGAAGAGAAGAAGAAGATGTAAGAAGAGAAGAACCAGAAGAGAAGATAAGAAGAAGAAGGCCATGGGTACTTGATTTGCTGAATAAAAAGAAAAAGAAGGGGTGGGGTGGCGGCCGGAACAACTGTAAAAGCTAGTAATAATTATCCAGAAACTTAGAGGCTTTGGCGAAATAAAAATGCACACACATGAACTTTGAAATACATTGAACATAGTTTGGTTAAAGAATATGGAGTTTTTCACTGTTCAATCAGTGTTCATGTTATGTGCCGCCTTTGGTAATCCATGAAACAATTTCTCTGTGCACAATTCACGAGGTGGGTTGTCTTTCTTGATATATAATACCCCTATAAATATTTGCTTAGAACTTGCCTTTTTTTCCCTCTTCGTTATTAATTTTCAGTCTAGCGCTCCTTTAATCAAAAAAAAAAAAAAATGACTTAGTAAAGGTGTTTGCATAGTCTTTAGCTAAGAGAACCAATACGAAATATTTCTTCTTAATTCCCTCAACAAAACCAAGAAGACAGCAATAGATAGGGAAGACCATAACCACCTCCCCCCCCACCCCCCCCCCCCCCTCTCTACCCCGAGTCATGGTGGTGGTGGAAGGAAATTGATTACCGCCCCCCCCCCCCATCCCCGGCCCCATCCCTCCCCTCTCAGATGCCAAGTACGCATTAATAGTACTGGGACAGGTACAGGGGCAAATAGAAGGCTCAGGGACATGGAGTGGTAAACCAAGCAAACGAATCGTCGCCTTCCGGGTTAAATTTCCTGGTCTTTCTTTCTTCGTTAGTTCTTCTCTCTCTCTCTCTTCTCTCTCTCTCTCTCTCTCTTCTTCTCTTCTCTTCTATCTCTCACTCTCTCTCTCTCTCTATTTCTCTTTCTCCTCTCACTCTCTGTGTTACTTCCCGATTCTTTTTTTCTTCCCTTTTTTTTCGGCAGTGAGGAGCAGAGAGAAGGAGGAGAGAGAGAGAGAACGGGACGAGTGACGGCCATACGAGCGCGAGAGAGAGAGAGGAAGAGAGAGCACGAGGGAGCAGAGACGAGGAAGAGGACTGAGAGAGAGAGTAGAGTGGAGGAGGAACTGGAGATGATCAAGAGAGAAGAGGAGAGAGGAAGAGAGAGGGAGAGGAGAGAGAGTGTGAGGCAGG
Source organism: Conus ventricosus (assembly GCA_018398815.1). NCBI lineage: Eukaryota > Metazoa > Mollusca > Gastropoda > Neogastropoda > Conidae > Conus > Conus ventricosus. The sequence goes on along the minus strand of CM031618.1, from coordinate 50,747,967 downwards.
ACAGACACACGGCGCACACAAACACAGACAGAATACCTCTCTCTCTTCTTTCTCTTCTTCTTCTCTCTCTCTCTCTCTCTCTCTCTCTCTTTCTCTCTCTATCTCTCTCTCTCTGTTCTTTCTCTCTCTTTCTGTCTCTCTCATCTCTCACTTCCATAATCCGTTCTCTTTCACAGTCTCTATCTTTCCCTCCCCCTCCCCAATCTCTCTGTGTGTGTTCTGTGCTCTTCTGATTGTGTCCGCTCTCTCTCACTCTACTCCTCTCTCTCTCTCTCTCTCTCTCTCTCCTCTCTCTCGATCTTCTCTCTATCTCTCCTCTCTTCTCTCTATCTTCTCTCTCTCTCTCTCTCTCTCCCCACTCTTCTCTTCTGGCTTCAAAACAAACTAACAAACACACACAAAAACTTGGGACCAAGCCCAAGCAGGGAAGGAAAAAAAAAAAAGAAGACGTCATTCCAATCCATCAGATCCTATTTCGCTATGGAAGTCTCAAACGGAGAGCAGGAGCCTTATAGATTGAGACCACCATCATTCCGCTGCTGGCGGTGGTGCAGGGGGAGATGATTACCTCCCTGGTGCCAGATGCCAAACCACATCTCCGGACAGGATAGGGCGATAATAGCATGAACAAGGGGACGGTAAAGATGTCTAACACAATGTATCGTCGTCGCTTCTGTGGCAAGATAGATTTCAGAACGTTTCTGTTCTTTCTATTCTTTTCTGTGTGTGTGGTGTGAGTGTGTGTGTGGTGTGTGTGTGTGCCTGTGTGTGTGTGTGTGCTGTGTGTAGTGTGTGTCAGAGAAGAAAGGAAGCAGACAGAAGAAGGAAGAAGACGGGGTGGGGAGACGTGAGAGGGGACTGTGCCCGGGGTATTGATATCACATCTCAATTTTGCAGATGAGAGAAGTAGAGGACAGAGAGAGAGAGAGACAGACAGCTGACAGACAAACAGACAGAGAGGGTGGCGAGGGAGAGAGAGTGAGAGAGAGACGTAAGACGAGTGTTACGGAGAGAGAGAGAGAGAGACGTGAGAGTGAGCGAGAGAGGACGGGAGAGAGAGAAGGGAGGGGGCAGGGGGAGAGAGGAGGAGAGAGAGAGAGAGAGAGCTGAGCGGTGAGGAGGAAGGGAGAGAAGGGAGGGAGGAGAAAGGGAGCGAGCGAGGAGAGAGGAAGAGGAGAGAGAGAGAGGAGAGTGGAAGGAGAGAGAGCAGAGACGGAAGAGAGCGAGAGAGACGAGGAGAAGGATCAAGAATAAAAGGAGAGAGATGGAGAGAGTAAGGAGAGGTGATCGAGAGAGAGTAGAGGAGAGAGAGGACGAGAGGAAGGACGAGAGATGAGACGGGAGAGATGAGAGTGAGAGAGGAGAGAGAGAGGAAGAGAGAGGAGAGAGAAGGTGAAAGGTGAGAGAAGAGAGAGAGACAGAGAGAGCAACGTGAGAGGAAGAGAAGAGAGAGAGTGAGAGAGAGAGAGAAAGAGAGAGAGAGAGAGCGGCGAGAGAAGGATGACAGAGAGAGAGAGAGAGAGAGAGGGAGAGCGAAAGAGAATGGAGAGAGGAGAGAGAGAGAATGGGTGTTGAGAGAGAGAGTTAGAGAGTGAGAGAGGTGGCAAGATAGAGAAAGAGATGGAAGAGAGAGAAAGAGAGGAAAGGGTGGGAGTGAAGAGAGAGACGTGAGAGAGAGAGAGAAGGAGAGAAAGAGAATGGAAGAGAGAGAGAGAGGAAGGGTGGAGGAGAGAGAGAGAGAGAGAGAGTGAGAGAGGAGAGTGGAGAGAGGAGAGAGAGGAGAGAGAGAGAGAATGGAGAGAGAGTGAGAGAGAAAGGGTTGGGAGAGAGTGAGATAGAGAGAGAGAGCAGGAGAGAAGAGAAGAGAAAGAGAATGGAAGAGAGAGAGAGAGAGAAAGGGTGGGATGGAGAGAGAGAGAAGAGAGAGATGTGTGAGCGAGGAGAACGACGGTGAGAGACGAGAGAGCGAGGAGAGAGATAGGGTGCTTCTTTTGTTGTATGTCGTGTGTCTGCTGTCTGTCTGTCTGTCTGACTGTCTGTCTGTCTGTCTGTCTGTCTGTCCGCCTCCCTACTCTCTCTCTCCCTCCCCCCCACCCATCCTCTCTCTATTTACTATTATGCGTGCTGTGCCTACACTGTGCGCGCGTGCGTGCCGTGCGTGCGTTGTGTGTGTGTTGAGGTGTGTGTGTGTGTGTGATGTGTGTGTGTTTGATGTGGTGTGTGGCATGTGTGTGTGTGTGTGTGGTGGTGGTGTTGTGGTTGTTGTTGTTGTTGTTGTTCTTCTTTTCTTCTTCTTCTTCTTTTCTTCTTCTTCTTTTCTTCTGCTTTATTTTTTTTTCTTTTCTTCTTCTCGTCAGTTTAACGTTTCCCAATAAAAGTGATATCCGACGATGTGTGTGTGTGTGTGTGTGTGTGTGTGAAAAGGCGGCGGCTGGGGGGTGGTCGCCGTGTGGCGTGTGCGTTGTGTGTGTGTGTGTGGTGACTGTATCTCACCCTGTCTTTGTTCAGGTCTGGCTGTTGTTCTCTTTCAGTTATCTATACCCCCCCCCCCCCCCCACCGTACCCTATTCGCTTTCCCCCTCCTCTCTCTCTCTCTCTCTCTCTCTCTCTCTCTTCTCTCTCTCTCTCTCTCTCTCCGCTCAGCTTCTCCCCCCACTCCTTCTTCTGTCTATCTCTAAATCACTCACTCGCACTGTTTACCTTCTTTGCAGCTCATACCAGAAAGCAAGAAGAGGGGACGTAATACAAAACCCTTCAGGACCCCATTGACTATGGAAGAATGTTTCGTCACAGATGGACGACCCATCCTCCTACTAGTGATGGCGCTGCAGGGAAAATTGATTACCGCCCTAGTGCAGTTGCCAAATTCGATATTGACATTGACGGTCTGACCTAAAGGGAGTAAAGCTCTGTTACACGATGCCATGATGAGTCGTCGCCTCTCTGTTGTGCTGGTTGGGTTTCAGGTGGCTTATTTTTCCCCCCTCCTTTTTGTTGAGAGATGAAATTGGGCAGAAGAGAAAGGGATGGAGACAGACAGAGGAAAGATCGAGAAGGTAGTGGCAGTATAGTAGAAGGTATATTGATTCAGATCCAGAGAGAGAAGATGAGAAGGAGAGGAAGGAGAGAGAGGAGTGAGAAGAGAGAGAGTGAGAGAAGAGAGAGAGAGATGCGAGAGAGGAGAGGCGGGTTGTAAAGCGTACTCGTAATACATTTCATTGCTACTGACTTGTTAGGAAGGACAAAATATTCTTAGACAAGAGATATAGAGATAGACAGAGACAGACCCGGCAACAGCCAGGCAGCAGCCAACCAACCAGAAGACAGACGGAGACATAGACCAAGAGAGAGAAAGAAAAGACGAGCAAACAGAGGAGGACAGACAGAGTGAAAGGGAAGCTCGGAATGGGGGAGGGGTAGACATGCTGAAGGCAGTCTCTGTTCTCCATCCTCCCCTCTACTCTCTCTCTCTCTCTCTTCCTTCCTCCCTTCCCTCCATTCTATCTTATCTCTATTCTCTCTACTCTCTTCTCTCTCTCTCTCTCTCTCTCTCTCTCTCCACTGACCCCGCTGCGCTTCTCTAAACATTTTAGATCACCTATTTCAAAACAAGAAGGAAGAGATGTAATGCCAATCCATCAGATCCTATTCGCTATGGAAAGGACAGAGCCGATTGACTGGTGGAAAGACCGTAATCCCGTGGTACGGCGGTTGCTTGCAGGGGAAATTTGCCTACCCCCCCCTCCCACCACCACTCCCACCCCCCCCCCCCCCTGCTCCCAGATGCAAATCTTAATTTGGGACAAAATGGGGTGTTAATTCTATACGGAAGGGGAACCGGTAAGGCTTTTCACACAATGATTCGTCGCTTTCTATGCACAGGGTACATTGAAGATTTTTTTTCCCGTTTTATTTTCCTCTCCATTAATATGATGAAAGAACATTACAGGGAGAGACGAGAGAGAGAGAGAGAGATGCAGGCTGGCAGGAGGCGACACAGAGAGAGGACGGACAGATAGACAGACAGGGACAGAGATCAATGCTTCTTACTTCCTCTCTGTCTCTTTCTCACTCTTCATCTCTACCCACCCACCCCCACCCCCCACCTCTCTCTCTCTTCTCTCTTCTCTTCTCTCTCTCTCTCTCTCTCTCTTCTCTTTTTCGTTCACTCAAATTTGTGTCGTGTGTGTGTGTGTGGTCGTGTGTGTGTCTGTGTGTCTGTGTGTGTGTGTTGTGTGTGTGTGTGAGAGAGAGAGTGATGAGCAGAGAGTGAGGAGAGGATGAGCCGATGAGAGAGAGGAGTGAGAGAGAGCATGCCGGTAAGTACGGTAAACAGCCATCTTCCGTGTGTGGGAAGTTGGCAGGAAGGCGCCGAGCTGGCTCAATGGACGGACGTCACGTGCAATTGGCGCGCGGCTGTGGGAAAAGATGAGAGGGATTATTTCGGCACGGGAATGTGCGGTGGTGGTAGCCTCGATCCACTGTAGCGTAAGCCGGCACTTGCGTTCCATAAGAATTGAATAGAAACATTCATTGGGAACGGATTATTTTTAACGAAGTACTATTAGCGATCCACGAAGCTCGTCGGTCAGCGTCGGGGAATTACGGGACTGGGATGGGTGGGTTCAAACATCTCTTAGAGACTTAGAATTGATACGATCTGTGCCCGAATCTGCTTCGACACGTATCTGTTGTTGTGAGCTAACATTCACCCAACTTCACGGACACCTTCCGAAAGCGTTGTTACATGATGTAGCCAACACTGCTGGTGGATGCATTTATCGGGGCTGTTTGGTACACAGAGATGTATCATGATGTGAGGCGGTAGAGAACATCCGGTCACGGAGAATAGGATGAAGCTCCAAGGAACGTCAACTCTGTCACTTTCCATCCACATGATCCTAAAGACTGTGCACTTCATCTACAGCTCAATGGTAGAACTGGTTTTGAGTCTTCTCTTCATCATACGTGGAGTGAGTTTCTCGTGTTGTCGTGCTACAGGGATGTCTTTTGGAAGGCGGTGATGGTGGTTGTCACGGTCCAAAAATATACAAAACCCAAAAGTGTGGTCCTCGTCGCCGGTACTTCAACTGGAATAAGTCCCCCAAACGCAGCCATCTTGGCACCACGAAGGGCTCCATGCGTTCATCCAGCCAATTTAAGCCACGCAAGGAGACAGGCAGACAGTCTGAGTGGCTGGACCGACAGGTCCTCGTAGTTTGGCAGACGTCGTGGCACCTACCCAGACTATCTAGCCATATTAGAGTGTGACAGTGCCCACGAGTTAAGCCACACCGGCGCAGTTAAGTAGGAAAGAGGGGCGGAAGGTAGTGTGTGGTGGGGAGTGAAATCAAGCTAATCAATTAAATGACCAATTGACCACTCACAGAGAGTAGGGGTGTAGGCATGACTGGCTTGATTTGACATCCAATGGAAATAGAGGGAGCATAACTTCGGGTAACGGGGCGGTAAAAATACTGACATATGGTACTCGCCTTTTTTGACAGTATCGGACCGGTGTTAAGAGGATGTTGAGCGTGAGGAACGAGGGGGAGGAGAACGAGGGTGAGAAGAACAGTGAGTCAGAGAGAGAGAGGTTGAGTGTAATCTTGAGGAGTGAAGAGCAGAGAGGATGAGGGAGGAGAGAGAGAACCTTGTTGGAGATTAACACGGGATTTAGTAGATAAGTCTTGTCAGAGGACAGGATAGGAGAGATGTGGAGAGAGAGAGAGAGTTGCTAACTAATGAGAAGGAAAGAAAGAAAAGAAAAAAAAAAAGAAAAGAAAGCAACCATGTCATTTGATCAGAGCAGAATAGAAGAGAGAGAGAGAGTGCTATGCGTTAATGCAGGAAGAAAGAAAGGAGAAACAGATCGATGTTGATTGATAGTCACTGTTCTATCTTCACTGGGGTTCGACTCATACTTGGCCAGCGCCACTGTCATGAAAGGACCAACGCCAGTGCCAACAGTCTCTCTAACCTGACCATGCGATCCAGACCCCAAACAAACAGTGCCAGCGTTGTGTCGTGGCTGTGAAAGTGGACAGTGAAAAGAAAAGAAAAGAAAAGGAAAAGACAGTGATTCGTGAATAGTTAGATCACTGGCCAGGTTAAAGTAGAAATCTGTTGTACCCGGCGTTAGAGATTGAAGTTTTAGTAAATGATTTTGTGCACGTTCTAGGAAAGAGGAAAGTTTTATTTTGTTTGTTCTTTTGCATTGATGTTTCGTTATAGACCATGTGTAGTAAAGTTATTGACTTTACTAGTGTTTGATGTGACGAATGCTTGATATATGAATGATATTGTAAGCAAGTGTGAGTGTGTTCGGGTGGGCGCTTGTCTTCTCAATCGACATCACCGAGGTTGACAATTTATTGGCGAGCCTGCAGGATATTCTGCCCATTATTTATGAATTTGTTCATCTTATCAGAGAGAAGTGCGGTGGGATTCAGTAATTGTCAATCTAGGACAATGGGCTTGCTCTTACTGTATGTTCCAAGATAGTTAATACTAGGCTTGGCATTGCTTCCATGATAGTTAATACTAGGTTGGCTTTTCAGCCCCAGGTAAGTAATTATTTCGCAAAGATTGCCTTATCGCTTCCATAGGTTGGGCTCAGGCGCTGGGCGTCTTATAAACTAATACGTTGTCCAAGCTAATATTATCATTCATAGGGATTGTGTCTATTACGTCATCGTGTCGGTAACCACAGCTTTGGATGTCGTAGTTACTAAAAATATGGTTCAAAAAACAAAAAAAATAAAAGATGTATTGGGGGAAAGAAAACAGAACACCTATTGAAACAATTGTGGCGTCGCTGGTGATCTAGTTACTCAGGAAGTATGAGTTGGTGCATTGTTGAAAACCAACCACAAGATGGAAAAGAGCACGAAGAGCGGAAAGACGAGGTCGCCGGTATAGAAAAGCTCGGCCAGAGCAGGAAACAGAAGATAAGGTTTAGGCTATGTAATCAGGTCTTAGCAGGAAACAGAAAGAATGAAGCACGCAGAAACAGAAAGTCTAAAGGGAAGCGCAAGGAAAACAGAAAGACTAAAGGTGGAAAGCGCAGTAACGGAAGATTAAAGGTTCAATTAGAGTTAGAGATGGTGGAGAATGCAAAGGGAGGACCCCGAGGATGGTAGTTCACTTTCTGAGGGACTCTGTGGCAGTTAGGCCCCCGACAAAGTTGCCCAAATTCTCGAATGAACCGATTCGATTGATGATATTCAGTCGTTGCGTCGAAAACGTTTGCGGAAGTCAGGGTACCAAATTGGTTGGCCTTCAGAAGAGTGGGCAGTCATTTTGTCAGCGTTACTGACGGTAAGGCATTACAGATTTTTACTGCGTTACAGCAGAACTACAGTTGATTTTGGTGCTTGAAGGAGTCTTTTAATGAAGGATTTGACCCTCAAGAGGAAGGATTCCAGGAAAGCAATTTCGTGCAGTTAAATTACAAGCAGGTGAGACAGTACATCAGTTTGGTGCACGTTTAGATCAACTATTTTGAGAAAGTGGTTAGAGTTGTGTGCTACGAAGAAGGCAGTTCGTGAGTTTGAAAGTGTAGTTATGAAAGGAAAAGATTTTGTAGGTTGGGCCTGAGGTTAACATACATTTGAAGAGGAGACAGCAGAGAAAGCAGGAGAGGTTTCGGAAGTTCGCAGAGGTGAATGCAGAGGCACGTTTGGGCACTAAGCGTGCAGGAGAGGAAACAGGTGCCAGCACAGAGTGAGAGAGTGCAAGGAGACCAGGGGAGTTTTCTGCCAAAGTCTGGCAAGCCCCAGTGGTGGGGCAGAAGGAAGGGAAAGGGACATAGGTGTTTCATTTGTCACAAGCAGGGAATGTGGCGAGGGATTGTCGCATGAGGTTTCAGAAGGCAGCAGCTTGTGCATGAGGTGGTTAAGGGTGTCAAGTGGAAACGACCTGCAGTGGAACAAATGGGATTCATTGAAGAGTGGTGGAGTGCAGCCTATGGCTAGCACTGGACAGCAGTTCAGTGTCAGGGATGGAGTGCACTAGGTAGAGTGGTTCGTTACCAGTCAATGGAGAAGGGTGGATTGGCAGCAGAGGGTGAAAGTGTTACGAGACATGGTTGTTCATGCGGTGTAGTACGAACAGCGGATGGTCGAGAAAGGGGATTTGCAGGGCAAATACAGACCTGTACTCTAATCGCTGCACTGTGAGGAGTTTCAGTTGATAAGATAGAAGTCGTACCCTTATTCTCAGGCGAGTTGTCTGCGTTGTGATGTGAGAAACCCCTCATGATTTGATCATACGGACAGATTCCGGGTGCAAGGGATCCAGGGGATCCTGAGTTGTTGTCTGTTACTGGGGCAGCAGTTCAAAACACGGAGCAAGATGGGAGGAAAGGTTGATATACCGTTAGGTCGTTTCCCGCATGGAATCAGGCATAGATGTGTCGCTGATGAGTTTAGGGCAGCGCTGGAAGGAACAAGACCTTCGCTCGTGAAGTCTTGGATGTTGGCAACAGAGTGGAGAGAAACTGGGCAGGTTACGAGGAGGTAGAAGAATTCTTGTGAAAGGCGGGCTGTTGTACCGACGTGTCACAAAGGGGAAGGACAGGTAAGGTGACCCTCAGTTAGAGGTACCGCAGGTTATCGTGACACGTCATGTCAGTGGGTCACGAGTCGCTCATGGCGGGTCATCTCGGCACCAGCAAAAACAGCTGACCGAATCTTTGATGACTTTTCATTGGACAAGGAGCAATGGCAGACATAAAACGGTTTCTGCATGTCATGTGGAAACGTGTGTCAAGGTCAGCCACAAGAGGGGGTGAAGGGAAGGCGCCTCTTCAACAGCCACACTTTAATTGACACACCATAGGGGGTGGCTGTTGATCTGAATGCCCAATCGGCCCTGTTTCCAAAGGTGGGCACAGGTATGTGTTGACGTCGTGGACTAGGGACCAGATACCCAGAAGCAGTTTCGCATTGAAAGGGTAGTAGATACGGCACAGGTCGTCTGACAAGGGGTGGTAGACATTTTTTCCTCGCGTGGGGGGTGACCAGCACAACATTCTCCCCGTGACAGGGGGTCACGTTCACTCAGGGTGATGTGGGAGGTCAACAGGTGCTAGGGATCACACGCTGTCACAACCCCATACATCCACAACTGCAATGGCTTGGTGGAAAGATTCAATGAGTGTCGCTGACGGCATCTTATAGAAGCTCTGTGAGGAAAGGCGCTGATTGGGCCGGCTAAATTCCAGCGGCATGTTCGCCTACAGGGAATGCCCCTCAGGAAAGCACAGGCTTTTCGCCATTTGAGCTGCCTGTATGGGCGGACGTTCGGGGACCAGTGTGCATTTCAAGAAGCTCGTGGTCGTGAGAACAAGGAGTCAGAACGAGGTCAAAAACCACTTATCAGTAAGGGGTGGACTAACGCAATAGGCTAGAGGAGACATGTAAGTTCGCAAGGGAGAGGGGGGCTTTGTTTTTTGGGGGGGGGCCAGGTGGCTTGTAGGGCTCGTCCGCGAACCACCGTAGAAGCTATTTTGACAGGAAGGTGAGGAAGCAATTCCTCAAGGTGGGAGATCGAGTCCTGTTACTGCTTCCACGGGAACACAACACAGCTGCTGATGCATGAAGGACACTTCACTTCATTGAAAGGTAGATCGGACCTACGGATCGAGGTGAATGGGAAATCATAAACTTTTCCATGCAAATTTGCTCCGCAAAATATATTCAGCGTGAGACCAGCACATAGGCGCAGCAGCAATCATTGGTGAGGTGAAGGAGACCAGCAGAAGAAGGGGAAGTTTGGCTGGCCGGAGTTTCACAGGAGAAGAGTCATTCAGCGACGTGTCCTGTATGAAGGCTAGACAGTAGGAGACAGGAGGAGTTTAGGGGGCTCTAGTATCAGTATAGGGCGTTCCCTGGTGATAAACAAGGCAGGACAACTTAGAGGACATGTACGGTGGTGTTACATCGACAAAAACCAGTTACAGTGAAGCCTACCCGATCCCATATGCCCCATGCCAAGTGCTCGAGGAGGAGGTAGAAGAAACGATGTTGGACCTGGGGTGATTGAACCGGTCCAAATCATCTATAGTGCATACGTCGTCCTTAGTGAGAAAAAGTCAGCGTGACGCAATCGATTCTGTGTCGACGTTAGACGTCCTGAAACAGTGTCTACGCAAGGTCGTTGCAGAGGTCATTACCGAACATGAAGACCTGTTCGCTCAGATCGCCACAAGCTGAGCCAGTATTTTCACCAGGATAAGATCTGAGCAAGAGGTTACTGGCAATAGCCTTGAGAGAGGACCAAAGGAAGTCACTGGCATTCTCCACTCCTATGGGGTATACCAGTGGCGGTACTTCCATTGGGATGTGTCACGACCTGCAGTCTTCGCTCGGATGATGAGGAAGATATTGACTGGTTGGAAGGCGTTGTGAATTTCATGGATGACATTCTGATACAAAGATCCGAGAATGGGGAGGGAGCATTATGGGCAGCTAGGAGCAGTTTTAGAGAGGTTGAGACAAGCCCAATCTCACAGCCAGACCATCAAAGTGAGGTGGGGTTTTCCATGCCTGGAGTTCCTAGGTTTTGATGTCGGAGCGACACAAAGCAGCCAGAATGGGGAAAGGTGGAGAAGGATGATGAATTCAGAGGACCAAAGACCAAAACAGAAGTCAGGAGTCTGCTCGGTTTTATTGGGTTATTAGGGAGTTTGTTCCAATTTCGCAGCCAATCACGAGTCCTCTCAGTGATTTGGTCAAGGCAGGGAAACGGGCAGTTCGACGTGGTCGAGGACGCTGCAGGCAAGCACTGCTGACGGTGTTGGAAAGACTAGGTTCCCGTCCCATCTTGAAGCTACCAGATATGTCCAAACCCTTTTTTGTTGCGGACAGATGCATCAGTGGGTGGGATAGGTGCGTTATTGTTGCTAGGAGCATGAGAGCTCGATGCGGGTTTTCCTGTGAGGTTTGCTAGCAGGAAGTTGACAAGTGTGAAGAAGGGTAGCAACTGTAGAGAAGGAGTGTTTAGCCTTTTTATATACTGTTCGTAGTGGGCGTGCAGAAGTTCCACAAATACATGTATGTGAAAGAGTTCGTGATAGGGACAGTTCATCAACTCTCAAAGTCAGCAGGTGGCGCAGTGAAAAACAGATGAGTGTGCGTTGGTCAATGGCATTGCAGCCCTAACCCCCCCCCCCCCCCCCCCCCCCCCCCCCCCCCCCCTATGGTACAGTGCCAAATGTACATCCAGGTCGACAGATTGTCGGAGCGGACTATTTAAGTCGTGTAGTCTAGCAAGCTGCAACGAGAGGAAGTCAGTATATCCGGGGTTGCTTTTGTTGATAACATGTGTTGCATCTACAGTTATGGTGATTGGATATGGGTTCATTTCCCAGTTGGCTATGGTTCTATTTTTGTGAATGTGAGATTTGTTAATGTAAAGGTAGTTATGCCTTGGAGAATACAGCGCTTGTGTCGTGATGCATTATTGCCAATAGTGGGATGGAGATTCCTCAGTGAAGTGTCATGGTCGGATCATATTATATTGTGCTTTGCATAAGATTGTGAGAAAAGGGAGAGATGGCAACATCCGCAGGTAGGTGAATTGCATAAGAGCGCAAGAGGTCGTCTCTAAAATGAGTTGAATAACGTAAGAGCGCAAGTCGCAATGATAACCTCATTGGAGAGGTATTTCACTAATGGTATATTTTTTAATTTATAATCCGGTTGGTTGTAAAAGTATTTTTTCAAACTTTGCGGTGTAGCTGTGTGTCAGCAACTTCGGTTGTTGTCTTTTTTTGTACGTTGTTTTGAGACAAGCGGTGCCATAGTCTTTTGCCAAGGGGGGATATTGTCACGGTCAAAAAATAAACAAACCAAAGTGTGGTACGTTGCCGGCATCTTCAACTGGAATAAAACTTATTTACAAACGCAGGACATCTTGGCCCGCCACGACTACTGCTCCACAATGGTGGGGGGGCGTCTCATCGGCCATTTTAAGCTACAGACAAGGAGGACAGCAGGACAGTCTGAGTGGCTGGACGACAGTTCTCGGTAGGTTTGGTCAGACGTCTGGCGCTACCCAGACTCATTAGCCAATTTAGAGTGACCAGTACCCACGAGTTAAGCCCACACGGCGCAGTTAAGTAGGAAAGGATAGGGGGAAGGTAGTGTGTGGTGGGCGGGTGAAAATCAAGCTAATTCAATTAAATGGAACCCAATTGGACCCACCCAAGAGAGTAAGGCGTGTAGGCTTGTCTGGCTTGATTTAGAACATCAATGAATTAGAGGGAGATAAATTCGGGTAAGGGGCGGGTAAAAATTACTGACCATGGTAATCGCCTTTTTGACCAGCTCGGAAACGCAGGATATGAAGGATTGAGGAGAGAGAAAAGGCAGGGAACGAGGGGAGAAACGAACAGAGAGACTGAGATGAGAAGAGGTTGAGTGTAATCTCTGGAGGAGTGAAGAGCAGGGAGAGAGAGAGGGGCAGGAGAGAAGATAACAAGTTGAGTGATCCTAGAACGCAGATAGTCTGCAGAGGAGGAAATTAGCGAGAGATGTGGCAGAGAGAGAGAGAGGAGTTTGCCTAACTACTGATGAGGAAAGAAAGAAGGAAAAAAAAAGAAAAGAAAAGCAAACCATGTCCATTTGTAAGAGCAGATAGAAGAGAGAGAGAGAGAGAGGTGCAATGCGTTAATGCAGGAAGAAAGAAAGGATGACAGTCGATGTTGATAGTCACTGTTCTATCTTCACTGGGGTTCGACCTCATACTTGGCCAGCGCCACTTTCATCGACAGCCAACGCGTGCCCAACAGTTCCTAACTGACAGCGCCATCCCAGACCCCAAACCAGTGCCAGAGTGTGTCGTGCTGTGAAGTGACCGTGAAAAGAAAAAGCAAAGAAAAGAAAAGACAGTGATCGTGAATAGTTAAGATCACCTCGGCCAGGAATGTAGAAATCTGTTTTATACCCGGGTTTAGTTAATGAGTTTTAGATAAAATGATTTGGTGAGGTCAGGAAAGAGAGATAGACTGTTTTCTTTTTGTTTGATTCCATATGATGATGTTCGCTTTCTATGAACATGTGTAGTAAAGTTTATAGACTTTACTAGTGGTTTTGATGTGACGAATGCTTGATATATGATGTGATGTAAAGCAAAGCTCGTGAGTGTGTTCGGGCCTGTTGCGCTCGTCCTCTCCTCCATCAGACATCCCGAGGTGGACAGAGGTGGTGTATGGGGGGGGGGGGGGGGGACAGGAGACAGGAGAAGTGTAGAAACGAGACTTATTCTTCTCTCCCACACGTGCCGCCTGGACCGTGTTGTCCGTCACCAAAGGCCAGTTCCAGTGATCCGGCCTTCAGGCTAAATTTCCCACGACGGCGCTGCCAAAATAAGTATGTTGTTGTTAGTAGGGGTCGAAGGCATCCCAGCGCATGTCGGATGATGCAGAGAACCATTGAGACAAGACTCCTCACAGCGCCGAGGCCTGGGCGTCTTCCCGGTGGGTTTCTAGCGCGAGGAGATGTTATTTCTGTCTGTGGATTGCCGGGAGTCAGCCTGCCAAAACCTGGGACTTGCCTTTGTGTGTGTTTGTGTGTGTGGTGTTGTGTGTGTATGTGTGTGTGTGTGCGTGTGTGTGTTGTGTGTGTGTGTGTGTGTGATTGTGTGTTGTGTGTGTGAGTGTGAGAGAGAGAGAGAGAGAGACGTTAGAGAAGAGAGAGACGTCGGAGAGATCTCAAGAGAGAGAGTGAGAGCGAGTGTGTGTGTGTGTCTCTGGGTGTGTGGGAGAGAGAGGGAGTTGAGACGAAGAGAGAGAGAGAGAGAAGAGTGTGTGTGTGTATGTGTGTGTTGGTGTTGGTGTGTGTGTGTGTGAGAGAGAGAGAGAGAGAGAGTAAGAGAGAGAGGAGAGTGTGTGTGTGTGTGTGTGTGGTGTGTGTGTGTGTACCTACCAACACTGTGTGAGTGTTGTGTGTGGTGTGTGTGCTGGTGTGACGAGTGTGTGTGTGTGTGCTTGTGTGTGTGTGTGTGTGTGTGGGTGTGTGTGTGTGTGTGTGTGTGTACGTGTGGAGTAGGCGCGAAGAAGACGAACGGGAGAACTGAGAATGGGTGGGAGGATTGGAACTAAACATGGGCGAACAAATGCCTAATGGAAAATGTACAAAACGGGATGAAAACAAGAGAATAAAGAAAAGAATAGAGAAAGGCAATATACCGATAGAGAAAAAACAAAAAAAAACTCATAAAAAATAAAAAAGAAAAATAAAAAAAAAAAAGCAAGCTTTACAAGACAGAACCTCAACCCGGACATTAGGGAATGAGAAGGTGGACGGTGCATCGGGCAACAGGAAATGGCGTTCTTAATCATCTGGCCGCTAAAACTGGATCTGCGCAACTGATCATAAACAAAAAAGAAAACGCAAAAAAAAGGTCTTGATTTGACATCACGTTTGGTTCAGGAAAGTTTACCGCGACTCCCAACATGGACTAGGATGGGCGTGGACAATAATTCACAAATTTGAAAAATCAACTCGCTTATTCTGGGTTGCACAATTCTGGGCACGGATGTGGGTCATGACAAGCGTTGTAGATTTACCAATGGTTGGTTTTTTTTTTCCGTTCTCGCGATCTCGCTAAATTGAGACGGGGTAAAAAAGACAAACCTCAGATGCAAGTGGTCGCGTGCGAATGTGTGAGTGCGTGCTTGTGCGTGTGTGTGTGTGTGTGTGTGTTTGTGTGTGTGTGTGTGCGTCTCGTGGTGCGTGCGTCGCGTGCGTGCGTGCGTGCTCGTGCGAGCGTGGCGTGCGTGCGTGCATGCGATTGTGTGTGTGTGTGTGGGTGTGTGTGATAGTGTGTGTGTGTGTGTGGGTGATCTGTCTGTCTGTCTGCGTGCGGCGTGCGTGGTGCCTGCGTGTGTGTGTTGGTGTGTGTTGTGTGTGTGTGTGTGTGTGTGTGTGTGTGTGTGTGCTGTGTGTGCGTGCGTGTGGAATCGTCGCATGGATGACACTAGACATAATAAGAATATCATGTGTGTGTCTGCGTGCGTGCTGTGGCGTTGCGTGCGTGCGTGCGTGCGTGCGTTGCGTGCTGTGCGTGCGTGCGTGTGTGTTAGTGAGTGTGTGGTGACCTTCTAGTATGCTGCACCCCCCCCCCTTCTTCCCAACCTTTTGTTTTATTTTAGGAGAATAGTTTGCAAGTGCATGGGTGTTTTGTAAATCGAAAACAAAAAACCAGAACGGGTTTTTTTGTAAGCAAAAAGTATTACACGGCATTGGATAATCATGGTTAGATTTTTGTTGTTAGATTATCACGGTAATATAAAAAAAAACCATTTTCAAGCAGATGCACTTTGCTTTCGACGGACATTCATAGAAAATATTTCGTTCTGAATACTACGTTTTACATGCAAGTAGTTAACACATTCCACATTTCAATATCATTGAGCAATTATGAGGTACTACCCGTTAACATACATGAAAAGAAGCATCTGTAGCATTAACGCCCATGGAAAATAACAAAAGTACATGGCACCGATGGTTTCTTCTCTGATTTTTAAGTGTTTTTAGAATTGACTAGGTATTTTGTTTCAGGACACTTTGATAAAGGTTTCGAAGGGGTTGGGGGAGGTGTGTCTTGTGTTCCAAAACAGGGAAGCGTTGATGCATACCAGTAGGAGGTACACACGCACTGCCATGGATAAATGAAGGTTTCATACATTGTTAAAGACTAGTAAAAGGCTAATGTCACCGCGTGCATTACACCGTTTCAGAATGTTACCCGTTACATTAATCTGAGAATCAAAAGATTTGTCAAGAACAGTTATATAGGAGACATCTAAAAGCAATCTACGAAAAAAGATGCTCACGTAGTGATTGCAGTTTACGCGGATCTTTGTTACGCATTGACTTTTAAGAAGCCTTCAATTCCGATAGTGGAATTTCATGCATGTTAAGTATTTGAAAATATTTGGTTTTCAACCAGGCTTTGGCATGCACGTTAGTAAATGTTTGCATCGAATATTAAATCGTGTTTATGTTTTACGGACGAATCTCCAGCTGGTCCTTTTCAAAAGACGAGGATGCAGACCGGAGGACCTACACTCACTATACTTATTTTATCTTATGTCTTGAGATTTTTAACATAAAACACGCGTTTCACACTTTACATTACTAACCGCAAAGTGTAAAATACATTTACTGAGAGTTGTAAATAATTGTCGAAACATGTACTTTCCAAAACGCAGCCCGGAAGGCAGAATTTTCTTCTAGGAGGCGACCACCAACACGTATGAATAATTATAAAATGTATGGAAAATTAAGGGCATATTTCAGGAAGTGTCGATGAATCTTTGAAAATAAAGTCATTTGGTCTGGGGGCCGTTAGAAATTCGTTGTTCACTTGCCCATGGGACCATATTGATTGAGTGATCAGTGAAAACCCGAAACTAATCAAAGCTCGGATGTTGTTATAATGATTTTTGGAATTACTCAATTTCCTTTCAGAGAAAATAAAGTACAGACACGACATTTTATTTTCAACGACTCTCAGTAAGCGACAGCTCTAAAAAATAAAACCTTCTTGAATAATGCGTGCGATTGTAAAGGCAATCATTGTTGTCAAAATTGATACATTAATGTTTTTTAATTACACAATACACTTGAACCATCTTGTGAAAGAGACAACACTACATGGAACACGGATGGTGGTAGCGAACACGACTAAATGTTTATAGATGATCAGATCATAGTGATTCGGGCAGCATCGCACTTGAGCAACGGTCAATGAGTATGAAGATCTATGGACATCAGTTAAGAACAGAGAACTATGTTGTGTTGACACACCCACACAACACACACACACACACACAACACACCCACATACAACACACACACAACACACACAACACACACACACTCATCACACCCATCACACCACAGAGGGCACGCAGAAAACACACATTTAACGCTTCAGACAACCTAAAAACAAAAACAAAAATTACCACTATTCATTGAGTTCTCTGAAAAAGCAGTCTTTTTCAATCACCCTGAATCTTAATGGTTTCCGGGGTATCATGGCCATTCTGCCATTGAACTTTTGCCTAAGATGAATAACAACAGCTGGTATAAAACTCACATAATTTCTTCGGTGTTACTGCTTGTTAGATATTTTGCCAGCATCTTACAATGTTTCATCACTTGTCTGCAAAATACTGTTAAGGTTTCGACTCTTGACTGTGCTATTTTCAAATAGTCTTGATTTTTTTCTTATGTTCCCATAAGCGGGACAAGTGAACAAAAATGAAACTCATCTTCTCTAACTGCAATATCATTACATAATGGACATGAATCATCAACAGCATCATTATTTAGATACCATCTTTTATTAGCCTTTAATCCCAGTGTTCTATTTCTAAATCTTGCAAGGGTGCCTCTTTGCCACCGATTAGATACTAAATGTAAATACTTTTCTGCCTCCAAGTTACTTTTGAAGGATAGGAACCAGGAATATTTATCATGTTCTTCTAGTTGGCTGTGCCAGTTTTGTTTATATGAAGAAATTAATCTATCTTTGAATTCAGACATAAAAACGGTTTCGTTTCCAACTCCCTGGCTCAACCACACTATTCCAAACCCATTCTCTGTTAGCACTTTCTTAATCTTAGAGGCCCAGTTAACATTTCCTAACTCACATTGTTGTAGCATCATGTCGTATGCTTGCCTGCTCAGTCTAGCTACTGGTAATCGTATTACTTTACACCAGTATCTGACACACTTTACCATACATCTGATGTACAAAGGGTACCTTCCTGTTTCTCCGTAAGCTATTTTATTGGACGAATGAATCAGAATATTCAGAAACCGTTTGATCGCATAAGTGTGCACTCTTTCTACGTTTAGATTATTTTCAAGTCCCCATATTTCAGCACCATATGTAAGAATCGGTTCAATCTGGGTATCAAATAGCTTCCAAAATATGTGTGGATCAGTAGAATTTAATTTCTTTAATGTTCTCAAAATTTCTATCACCCCTTTTTTGCCTTTTCTACTTGATTCACACCAACCTAAATTCCAACTTAATTTGAGAGAGAGAGAGAGAGAGGGGGAGAGAGAGAGAGAGAGAGAGAGAGAGAGAGAGAACATGCCGGTAAGTACGGGAAACAGCAGCTTCCCGTGTGTGGGAGTTCTGCTGAAGGCGCGAGCTGGCTCTATGACTGACAACACGTGCTAAGCGCGCGGCTGTGGGAAAGACTGAGAGGACTGAATTGGTAAGGGAGTGTGCGTTGCTGTTAGCCACGATCAACTGTTAGCGTAAACGGCCCACCTGCGTTCCATAAGAGAATTTACATAGAAACATCATTGAACACGGATTATTAGCGATCCACTGAAGCTCAGTGGTCAGCGTTGGGGATTACGGACTGGGATGGCGTGGGTTCAAATCTCATTAGAGACATAGAATTAATAGGATCTTTGCCCGAGTCTGCTTCTAAACCACAGTTCAGTGTGCTGTGAGCTAACATTCACCCACTTCACGGACACTTCCCCGGAAGCGTTGTTCACATGATGTAGCCAACACTGCAGGTGGCTGCATTTCTCGGGGCTGTTTGGTACACAGAGATGTATCATGAAGTGAGGCGGTAGAGAACATTCTGTCACGGATCAGATGAAACTCCAGAACGTCAACTCTGTCCTTTCCATCCCACATGATCCTAAAGATTGTGCCCTTCATCTACAGCTCAATGGTGAACTAGGTTTTGAGTCTTCATCTTCTTCATACGTGTAGTGAGTTTTCTCGTGTTGTTGTGCTAAGGGACTGTCTTTTGGAAGGCGGTGATGGTGACGGTGTATGGGGGGGGGGGGGGGGGGAGGAGGACAGAAGAAAGAAGAAGTATAGAAGATCCTTATTCATTCTCTCCCACAGCCGCGCGCCTGACACGCGTTGTCCGTCACAAAGCCAGTTCCAGCTGATCCGCGCATTCAGGCAAAATTTCCGACGCTGGCTCTGCAAATAAGTCATTTTGTTGTTAGTAAGGGTCGAAGGCATCCAGCGCATGTCGGATGAAGCAGAGAACCATTGAAAAAGACTCCTCCAGCGGCAAGGCAGGGCGTCTTCCGGTGGGTTGCCTAGCGCAGAGCTGATGTTGATTTCTGTCTGTGGATTGCCGGTAGTCCGCCTGTCAAACCTGGGACTAGCCTTTGATGTGTGTGTGTGTGTGTGTGTGTGTGTGTGTGTGTGTGTGTGTGTGTGTGTGTGTGTGTGTGTGAGAGAGAGAGAGAGAGTGTGTCTCTGTGTGTGTGTGTGGAGAGAGAGAGAGAGAGAGGAGAGAGAGAGAGGAGAGGTGTGTGTGGTGTGTGTGTGTGTGTGTGTGTGTGTGTGTGTGTGTGTGTGAGAGAGAGAGAGAGAGAGAGAGAGAGGAGAGGAGAGTGTGTGTGTGTGTGGTGTGTGTGTGTGTGTGTGTGTGTGTGTGTGTGTGTGTGTGTGTGTGTGTGGAGTAGGGAGAGGAAGAGTGCAAGGGAGAATGGGTGGGAGGTTTGGAACTAACACTGGGCGAAATAAATGCCTCTGGAAATGTACAAAACCCGGGATAGGAAAACAAAGAAAAGAAAAGATAGAAGAAAGGCAATATCGATAGAAAAAAAAAACCTCATAAAAATAAACAAAGAAAAAAAACAAAAAGCAGCTTTACAAGACAGAACCTCAAACCGGAAATAGGGAAATTGAGAAGGTGGACGCGTGCATCCGGGCAACAGGAAATGACGTTCATATCATCCTGGCCCGCTAAAACGGGATTCTGCGCACTGATCATAACAAAAAGAAAACCGCAAAAAAAAAGGTCATTGATTTTGACATCACGTTTGGTTCCGGAAATTTTACCCGTGACTCCCACATGGACTAGGATGGGCGAGGACAATCATTCAAATTTGAAAATCAACTCGCTCTATTCTGGGTGCATTCTGGGCAGATTTGGGCCATGCAGCGTTTGTAGATTTCCATGTGGTTTTTTTTCCGTCTCGCGATCTCGCAAAATTGAGACGGGGAAAAAAACAACCTCAGATGCATGTGTGCGTGCGTGCGAGCGTGCGTGCGTGCGTGCGTGCGTGCATGCGCGCGCGCGCGCGCGGTGTGTGTGTGTGTGTGTGTGTGTGTGTGTGTGTGTGTGTGTGTGTGTGTGTGTGTGTGTGTGTGTGTGAATGTGCATGTGTGTGTCTGCGTACGTGCGTGCGTGCGTGCGTGCGTGCGTGCGTGTGTGTGTGGGGTGTGTGTGTGTGTGTGTGTGTGTGTGTGTGTGTGTGTGTGTGTGTGTGGTGACATTCCTAGATTGCTCGCACCCCCCCCCCTTCCTCTCCCCCACTTTGTTTTCATTTTAGGAGAATAGTTGCAAGTGCATGGGTGCATTTTGTAAATCAAAAAAAAAAAAACAGCAACGGTTTTTTGTAAGCAAAAGTATTATCACGGCCATATGGATAATCATGGTTAGATTATCAACGGTAAATTAAAAAAAAAAAAAACATTCTTCAACAGAGGCACATGCTTTCTACGGACATCGCATAGAAAATTTTCGTCTGAATACAACGTTTTAAATGAAGTTGTTAACAACATTCCCCATTTCAATATCAATGAAGCAATAATGAGTAATACCGTTAACATACACTGAAAAGAAGCATCTGTAGCATTAAAGGACATGGAAAATAACAAAAGTCCTGGCACCGATGGTTTCATCTCTGATTTTAAGTGTTTTTAGAATTGAATAGATATTTCTGTTTTCAGAACTTTGAATACTGGATTTCGAAGGGGAGGGGGTGTGTTTCTTGTGTTCAAAAACAGGGAAGCAGTTGCATGCATACCAGTAGGAGGTACACCAAGCCACTGCATGGATTACTGAAGGTTAATATCATTGTTAAATACTATGTAAAAGCTAATGTCACCGCGTGCATTACACCGTTTGAGAAATGTTACCCGTTCACATTAATGAGAATCAAACGGACTTTGTCAAGAACAGATATATAGGAGACATCAAAAAGGCAATCTACGAAACAAGATGCTCACGTAGATGATTGCAATTTACGAGGATCTTTGTTAAGCATTGACTTTAAGAAAGCCTTCAATTCCGATAGTTGGAATTTCATGTTTAAAGTTTTGAAAATATTTGGTTTTCAACCAGGCTTTGGCATGCACGTAGTAATGATTTGCATCGAATATTAAATCGTGTGTCATGTTTACGGACGAATCTCCAGCTGGTTTCAAACAGAACGAGGATGCAGACAGGTGGACCTACAATCACTATACTTATTTATCTTATGTCTTGATATTTTAACACTAATAACACGCGTTTAACACTTTAACATTACTAACACGCAAAGTGTAAATACATACTGAGCAGTTGTAAATAATGTCGAAACATGAACTTTCCCAAAACGCAGACGATGCTGAATTTCTTCTAGGAGGCGACCAAAACAGTATGACATAATTATAAATGTATTGGAAATTAAGGGCATATTTCAGACGTGTCGATGAATCTTTGGAAAACTAAAGTCATCTGGCTGGGGAGCCGTAGAATATTTGTGGTTCATTGCATGGACCATATTGATTTGAAGTGAAACCCGAAACTATTCAAATGATCGGATGTGGGCTTATTAATGATTTTTGGAATTAATCAATTACCTTTCAGAGAAAAAAAGTACCAGACACGACACTTTTATTTCAACGACTCAGTAAGACGACAGCTAACCTTCTTGAATAAGCGTGCGATTGTAAAGTCAATCATTGTGTCAAAATTGATACATTAATGTTTTTTAATTACACATTACACTTGACACCATCTTGTGAAAGGAGACAAACTACATGGAAACGAGGTGGTAGCGCAACACGCTAAATGTCTTATAGACTGATCAGATCACTAGTGAATACGGGCGCCATCGCTCGAGCAACGCGTCACTGACCGTATGAAGATCTACTGACATCAGTTAAGAACAAGAGAACTATGTTGGTGTTGACACACACACACACACACACACACACACACACACACACACACACACATACACACACACACACACACACACACACACACACACACACACACACACACACACACAGAGGCACGCAGAAACACACATTTAACGCTTCTGCAACCTAAAACAAAAAAAAATCCCACCTATTCATTGAGTTCTCTGAAAAGCAGTCTTTTTCAATCACCTGAATCTTAATGGTTTCCTGGGTATCACTGGCCATTCTGCCATTGAACTTTTGCCTAAGATGAAATAAACACAGCTGTATAAACTCCACGTAAATGCTTGTATGTGATAGTTAAGCTTCCGTGTCCCTTAAATTACACAAAACCTGTTAACCTTCTCTGAACCTGTTAACCTTCTCTGAACCTGTTAACCTTTTCTGAACCCAACTTTGTGGAAAGGTCGAACATGGCCCCTCCCAAAACGAACCCGTTACATTGTGGCGTGTCTCCATAGTGTGGAATCTGATCAAAGGGCAGATTCATCATCTGTTCGGAGCAGATCCGGTCCCCCCCCCCCCCCCCCCCCCCCCATTTGCCGGTTCGCCTACCCTACCCTTTGATGGTGCCGCCAGCGACAAAACCCTTGAGGGAGGTTGACTGGCTGCACACCAATAATTAATGCTCAAAGGCCGTACGTAAGAAGCCGAGTATTTATAGATTTCCCAATTAGATTGTTTCGAAAATTGTTATTGTCTCAAAGTTGATTCTCCTCATTTTCTTTGATATAGCCATCAAGGTACAAGCCAGGTGGTTCCAAACAGACAGATTAAAATCAAAGGAATGGGATTATTCTATGCGCTTCAGGCTGGCACATAGACAAGCTCCAGACTGAGTGCAACCGCCTGAAATGTGTGTCAACTAAGGGGAAAGGTCATGTAGTTGAAGATTGTTTGTGATTTCATTAGCGAAGTTCCCCAAACAAGGGAAATAACTGGTGAGGGAGTGTTTCTTTT
>CM031618.1:50706645-50709145 GCA_018398815.1 Conus ventricosus | reverse complement strand
AGGGGGGAAACTTCACTTACATTGCCTATAATGGATGTAGATGTTATTGATTACTTTATTGTATCTGAATGTATGTTTCATGCGGGTTCATATTTAAACGTTATTCCCAGAACTGACTCAAAACATATGCCTGTAGAGATGTTTCTTGAAGTACCTAAGGCCATTGAACTGAAACCCACCTCGACCCATTCTACGACAAGTAAAGTTATTAAGTTTGTGTGGAATAATGAAAAGAAAAATGATTATTGTGCAATGTTTAATGATAATGATGTTACGAAACTAATTCAAGATGCTAGTAATTTAATAGATCTTGATATTGATGCCTCATTAGCCTCATTCATTGGTGGTCTCAAGATGGCTGGAAAAAGTATGTTAAAGACATTTAGGGTAATAGTTTCAGACAAAAGCCATGGTTTGACAGAGTATGTGCAGAAAAAAGACGTGAAGTACGTAAAGCTTTACGAACATTTCACAGAGTTTGCAACAGTATTGTAAAAAATGATGTTGACAATGATAGTAAAAAGCTACAAATGATATATTACAGATATATGTATGTGATTTCAAGGAGACAGTATAAAAATCTGCTTAGCGTTAAGAGATCCGAACATAAACACTCAATTCTAGATACCCTTGTGAATAGTAGTGGCGATCCTAAACGTTTTTGGGGAACTGTTAAATCTGTTCTTATATCTAAAGAATTAAAGCATAATTCGATCACTTCTGGTGAATGGTTTGATCATTTCAAGATGGTTTTTAATAGTGATCTATCTAACGATACTGATTTACCAGATTTTGAAGAAACGTTTCAAACTAACTTGCCTGTAGACACAAACTTGGACTGTGCTCCACTAGACAGAGCGATAGAGCAATGGAAATTGAGGATGCTATAAAAGCTTTGAAATATGGAAAAGCATCTGGTCCCGATGGATTAAGTGGTGAATTTTATAAAAACTCATCTCAAGAAGTCATTCCATTTTTAATTCAATACTTCAATAAACTGTTTGATTCTGGTAGTTTTCCTAAAAGTTGGTGTCATTCTATCATTCTGCCTGTGTATAAAAAGGGTGATCCTGATTGTCCTGACAATTACAGGGTATTTCCTTGCTAGATATTGGAGGTAAGTTGTACAGTTATATCCTTAATAAAAGACTTACTGAATGGGTCGAAGATAATGATTTAATTGATTCATCCCAAGCTGGTTTTAGACGAAATCATAGTGCAATTGATCACATGTTTACCCTTCTGGCACTAATTCAAAAGCAGTTACTCAATCGGAGCAAGCTATACGTTGCCTTTATTGATTTCAAAAAGGCCTTTGACTTAGTTAACAGACAGTACCTTTGGATGATATTAAAGAAGAAAGGAATCAGAGGTAAAATGTACAAAGCTGTCAAAGCCATGTATGAAACTGTCAAAGCTAGTGTAAAAGTGAACAACCAGTGCACTGAACCATTCTTCTGTCCTCGTGGCCTGAGACAAGGAGACAACTGCAGTCCAGTTTTATTCTCGCTATTTATTAATGAACTTGCAATTGATGTAACCCGTAATGGTAAACACGGTGTGAAGCTATCCCCAGATTTAATGGAAATTTTGATACTACTTTTGCTGATGATGTTCGTTACTATCTTTCTCGGTTATTGGTCTGCAACGACAGCTGAATATTTTGAGGGATGCCTCGCATAGAATGAATTTATCAGTTAATTTAGATAAAACTAAAGTGGTCGTCTTTCGCAAAGGCGGTTACATTGCAGCGAGAGAAAAATGGTTCTTTGGTAGCAATAAGCTAGAAGTGGTCAATCAGTATAAATACCTTGGTATCATTTTTTCTCCTTCCCTCTCTTTCTCCTACGCTATGGAAGATAGAGCTGCGAAAGCAAAGAGAGGAGTTGTATGTATCTTAAAACTGTTGTGGTCCCTCGGTGAAAAGCATCCAAAAGTGTTCTTTAAATTATTTGATTGTCAAATCCTACCAATGCTAACTTACGGCTCTGAAGTTTGGGATTGATTGCAAATCAGAATTTGATTGAAAAAGTACACCTCTTTGCGTTGAAAAGATTGCTAAATGTTAGCGTTAAGACACCTAATGTCCTGGTCTATGGTGAATGTGGTAGATATCCTCTTTATGTTCATACTTATACAAGATGTGTTAAATATTGGTTGAAACTTTTGAGAATGTCTGATGAGCGTCTGCCTTTAAAATCTTATAAAATGCTATTAGCTCTTCACTATAACAATCAGAACAATTGGGTTTCTACCGTATGCTTTACTTTATACAAATATGGATTCGGACATGTATGGGAACACCAAGGTGTTCAAAATATTCATCTTTTTCTCAGAGAATTCAAGCAAAGACTAATCGATTGTTTCATTCAAGGATGGGAGGCTCAGTTGAGAGATAAAAGTCGGTATACATTTTATGCATCTTTCAAACTATCGTTTGGTACATCTCAATACTTATTCGACCTAAAACAGTGTGTACTGAAAAAGACCTTAATCAGAT
>CM031618.1:50691645-50704145 GCA_018398815.1 Conus ventricosus | reverse complement strand
CATCTGGTGTGAAATAACTCTGATCAGTTTGACACATCTGGTGCGAAATAACTCTGATCAATTTCACACATCTGGTGTGAAATAACTCTGATCAGTTGACACATCTGGTGTGAAATAATTCTGATCAATTTCACACATCTGGTGCGAAATAATTCTGATCAATTTGACACATCTAGGGCAACCTGCAGGGTCAAATTGCATGCTGGGGGCCGGAATAGCTCAGTTGGTAGAGCGCCGGACTCGTAATCCAAGGGTTGCGGTCGAATCTCCGTCGGCCGTTTCGGTACAGGGGATTTTTCCCTCGGAGTTAACATTGGTTCTGACTTCCATTTCCCATGGCCATACAGTCCTTCGAATGAGACTATAAACCGAGTTCGGTGTGTGAACGCACGCACAACATCTTGCACACACGTAAAGTCCATCACACTTTCGGAAGAGAAGGCCAGTTTGCCCACTGGTATGGATGATACGTTACACATAGCATGCACCTTCCCCGAAGATAAAGTATGGCTGCTTTAATGGCGAGACAAAAAACGGTCATACACACAATACTCCACTCCCTTTGTTGGGTAGATGGGATTAATACTTGTCTGTCCATATAGGGAGTATCCGCAGGAGTATCAGCCTGCGTACGCAGAAGACGAAGAAGAAGAAGAAGAAGAAGAAGAAGAAGAAGAAGAAGAAGAAGAAGAGAAGAAGAAGAAGAAGAGAAGAAGAAGAAAATCGCGTGCTCAGATTAATTTTTTTTTTAAACAGAAATTCATCGTCTTTTTCTTTATGAAACATCACCCCCGTTGTTTTTCTCACGTTCATATTTCCGTCATTTTTGAAACACGTTTCAGACATGTAAGCTAGGTCACAATGCTTATAAACATTACAAGATCTGTGTATCCCGTTGATCCACGAATCATATGCACATCTTTTTCTAAATACCTCAGCAGACCATTCAGGCATTAGCTGCATAATGACATTTTTTCCCTACCGCAGCCTCGCGTCTTAAATGGGCAGAAATATCAAATATAGCCTCGTATATATCTTCATAAGAACAAATGTCAACAATCGTTAGACCTGACGTCAACTTTTTTGGGGGAGGTCAACGAAAGAAAGATCAAACCAGGGCTCCCTGAATGCCTGAAGAAGACCTACGAGGTCGAAAACGCGTCGTGTTTTGTCTGTGACTAGTTTGTCCACGTTTCTCTTGGCGGTTCGCTAACACTTATTTAAGATTTGAAAAAACAAAGTAAAAAATATTGCACTAGTTACATCCAATAACAGATTGGATGAGTCCTGAATCGTTTTGAGATAGACCATTATAAAGAATACTTACACAGCGCATGTTCCCGGTCAGAGACCAAGCTCTAAACGTTTACAATCCGCATTCTCGTTTACAAACGGGCTGCCTACCTGGGTAGAGCCGACTGAAGAGCTGCCTGCTGGCGCTTCATTCAGTCCATTTCCCGTGTTTATTCAATCAATATTGTTTATTCAGTTCAATAACTCTTTCATTCTGTCGATTCTTCACACAGAGTGTAGTGTGTTGTCCATACCAACGGCCAAACTGGCCTCTCTTTCCGAAAGTGGTGATGGATTTTACGTGTGTGCAAGATGTTATGCGTGCTTTCACACACGGAACCTCGGTTTAGAGTCTCATTTCAAGGACTCTTTGGGAAATGGAGAACCAAGGTTAACTCCGAGGGAAAAATCCCCCTAGTGCCGAAACGGCCATGCCGAGATTCGAACCCGCAACCCCAGGTCACGAGTCCGGCGCTCTACCAGCCGGGCTATTCTGGCCCCGGAGGTTGAAAATGAATATGACAGACTACCCAGACCTTGACTACAGAACACCAGAATCAAGGAGACACTGGAAGCTGTGATGCCTCCACAACACCACTGTTAAAGGAGACAAGTGGAAGCTTGATGCCTCTACAACCACCACTGTTTTGAGAATGATCTGATGGTGTTGGTGGTGATACTGATAACATGATGATGGCGGCTGTGATAGCAATGTTAGTGTGGTATTGGTGATAACGATGACGACGACGACGGCAACGATGAAAACGATGATAACGACGACGACAATGACGACGAAAACGACGATGACGATGACGATGAGATGACATGGTAATGTGGGGGTGGTGGTGTGATGATGATGATGATGATGATGATGATGATGATGATGATGATGATGATGTGGTCCTTGTGTGGTGAAGATGATGAATGCTTTGATGACGGCGACGACGACGACGACGACGACGATGATGGTGAAGTGATGATGATGATGAGAATATGATGATGATATGATGAGGAGAGGATAATGATGATGATGATGATAGGATGACAAGTGTGGGGTGGTAATGATGCTGATACTAATAATGATGTTCATCGTCATCTCATCATCACATGGTGATGATCATGATAGTAATTTCGGTCAATATAGAAATAAATCAATGAAGATGATGATGGTGATCCGTAGAAGCCGATAAATGATTTGACGTCTTTGCTACTACAGCTGCTGCAAAACGATGATAATGACAACGATTGCAAAGAAGATGATAATGATTATGGGACGAAAACAATTAGGGATTCAGAAATAAAATCCAGTAACAACTCAAAGTTTGTAGTGAAGGTTCAGCTGACTATGCTCAACGGATTTTTTTTCTGCTAAAGTAACTCATCTCAATAAGAACGCAAAGCTAATCAAGTAAAAGAGAAGTTCGTGTTCCTCCCAAGAATATACATTTTGAATTACGAAAACACTATCGACATATGGCAAAACAACAAATTTATATTCAGTCTTGCGAACAAAAATGTAAAGTCTCGTTTTTTACGGCATTTAGAAGTAGAGCCTCATGCGCTGTGGATTATTATTCAAAGCACACTTGACGACTCGCTAGGCACGAAAGCAATTCGAAAGTTGTTTTTCGTGGCTTTGTTAGAGCAAATGATGTACATACAAGTAATGATATATTTCAGTTATACGTAAGGAGCGGATCCGTTTTGTTCAGGAGGTGCGCGTAGGGACTTTTGTAAGGGATTCTAATAGCTCTTAAAAAAATTAATAAAAAAAAAAACAGAGACCAAAAAAAGGTTGAGAAAGGTGATTAAGAAACATGGAGGGGGGGGGGGGGGGGGGGAAAGAGGAGGCTGGGTTTTGGATCAGGGTACCAGAACTTGTACTTGTTTCCCACAGAATAAAGCAAACACCCCCCCCCCCCCACCCCCCCCCCACCCCCCCCACACCCTTCTCCACCCACTCCCGCCCTCTTCCTAAAGGAAGTGGTGGGGTGGGTGGAGAGATCAGAGAAGGGTAGAGCAAGGACACTATTCACGTATAGCGGATGAGGCTGAGTCCCTTGAACGTCTGAATAGGGGGGCGCGGGTGGAAAAGGGAGGCGACTTGGGAATCCAACGATCCCAGATGAGCGCCAGTGTAAATGTGGTGAACGTGAAAATATTCAGATTGTAATTCTTCAGACAATTGTATTTCTATCATGCTGAACATTATGCTAGGGATAAGAACTTAGAAGTGACATATATGTGGGCATGATACCAATTGTATGCCACAAACTGGACAGTTTTTAACGACAAATCTGTTCAATGTTTTACTACGAGCATGGGGTCAACCTAGGACGCGCACTCCCAATATCACCTTGGATGTGGAAGGAAATCGTGACCATGTCCTCAACTCGTTTTTAATGTATTCTTCTTGTATCTTTGGTCGTTGCTGTGATGAGAGGAGGCTCGAGAGAGGCAAAGGGCGGCATCTGACACGAGAAGAACTCTGCGTTTCAAGTCAGCATGGTGGAAGAGGCTTCACTCAAACTCACGCTATAACTGTCCTTGGCCTGTCTCCAAGCGTCATCAGCAGGATTCAACGGAGGTAGCAGACGTCCGCAACTTCATCAAGGGGACATTATGGAGGCAGACCTCCAGAGAAAGGGTCGGATATCTGTCATTCAGCACGTATGAGACGTTACGTAATGTCGATCAAAACATTATCGCAGACGACAGATAAGTTCCTTGATCTGTAGATTGAAACTGGATTGTTTTAAAACAAAGTATGTCAAAAATATACATTGTATATGTGGTCATAGCATATCAGCTGATCACATTCTTTTGTGTAACTTAATGAAAAAATTCATTCCAAATACGTCTGTACAGCCTATTCAAAATGTTTTCCTGTCAGCAAGTGAAACATATCTTTTTTTTCCTTTTTACACTTAGCTAAAAGTCCAATTGGCAAATACTTATAATAGATAGCAGTCAGTAGTGAGATGAGACAGAAGAGGTATATGTTTGGTTTTTTTTTTCTTCTTATCTTTGATGAAGTGATTTTCTATTTTTGTGTTATAGTTGTAGATAGGTAATTTTTTTTTGACTTGTTGAGTTAACCCCCCCCTTCCCCCCCCCCCCCCCCCCCCCCCCCCCCCCCCCCCCCCCCCCCCCCCCACCCCCTCCAGCCCCCCGATTTTTTTTTCTTTTCTTTTCGTCTAATATCACGTAATGTGGAAAGACGTAAAACAAACAACAACAACGTATGAGACCGCCTCCAGACAGCACATCGGCTGCGTCCTGACCTCAGACGGGCCAGGAGAACCAGCATCATATCACACAGACTGTGGGCAGACGGCCTCACGCGGCAGAGTTCCATGCCAGAAGACCCCATGACAAGTGAGTCACTCGACTATGGCCACCGACGACGATACTTTGCGCAGACTCCAGACCATCTGAAGTGGTCAGTCCATCACTGGATGCCCGTGTTGCTTACACACGAGTTGAATTTTTCTCTCCATTTCAGTGATGGCCGAGCCAGAGTGTGACGGCAGCCAGGGGAGCGATACCAGGCGTCTGCGTCAGGTTACCGGGCCGTTACGGCTAAGGTCCGTTATGATTTGGGCGCACATCAACATGGCAGGCAAGACTGACCCGTACAACCTCTCACAGAGATCCATGACCGCCGTTGGATAAAGAGACCAAATTCTGCATGTGCGCGTCAGGCAGGGTCTATGTTGTTGCTGTCTGTAATGAATTCATCCTCATGGAGAACTACCTCCACCACACCGAACGATGCTTGTCAATGCCTACCTGGAGAAAGACCCATCGTGATGGTCTGGCCCGCCACATCCTGGACCTGAACCTCACTGAACACTGCGGGGGACATGCTCAAGAGGCCACAGCAACCCGTCCTTACCAGCCACACACTGCAGGTGCTCCAGGTCGCCCTCCACCAGGAGTGAAACGCACCGGCCCAGGTGATACTGAGACACATCCCCAGCAGGACTCGGCGCTGCCAGGCTGTGATGGTCGCCAGGTGATCCAGACCTGACACTGACCCACGTTGTTTACATATGAACTCTGAGACTTGACGCTTGACCAATTCGTCCATGGAGTGAAAGTTTTTTTTTTTTTTTTTTTTTTTTTGGGGGGGGGGGGGGGGGGGGTGGTGGTAAGTCCTGCGTTTACTTCGTACCCGGGCGGTTCCATGGAATTTGCATAACACTGGCAGTGCGAGTTTCCCTATGAAATGTTTATTTTACCCGTGATTACGATTTTGGATGACCTGATCAAATGTTTTCACTCTCACCAGTATTTGCTTCTTCCATCAAATATTGAACATCGATCGAAAGACAAAAAGCATACACGCAGTCGTGGAAGAAGCCTTTCTTTTAAAATAAATAAATAAATAAATAAATAAATAAATAAATAAATAAATAAATAAATATTCCAAAAAAAAACCTCCAAGCAAAATATCTGCGAAAATATTCGACAACTTTTTTTTCCAAAGTTCTCTGAGAAGTTTATAAATGCAGAGGACATCGTGTTTAACAGTCTGTGCAATAGCTCTCGCACGGTTGGTCCGATCTGCATGCGGATTACGTTCTTCAAAAGTGTAAAAGGAAACGAGCCTTTGAAGCGTCCAACAAAATCAGTACTACTGTCTTCCACTCCTCCAGGGTCATAGACCATTGACCAGGGGCGCCAGACATCTTCCTGGATCTTCTCTCTGAAGGAGTGCCATGCTACTGGTTCCTCAAGATCTCGGCACCAGATTTCTCTTGACTGAACAATTCACCGTTTGCATGAGAAATTCCAGCTCAAGTTTCATCACGTCTCGTGAAGATGGTGGGAGTTTTGTGGGTGAGTGTGTTCGATCTATCCTTACAAAGTCCCTTCATTATGTCAGCATCAGCAAGCATTTAGGTATTTCTCCGAACCTGTTTTTCAATTCAAGGTTTACGAATAGAAGCGTATCCTTCCAGAAAAAAAAACCTAGCCCTTGTGCTGAAAACAGGCGTTCAGTCGTAACAGCATTAAACGTTCCCTTAAGATCTGTATGTTTGGTAATACGGTCAGTTTGTTTTTACTGATCTTTCGAAGTTGGTTTCTTTTCAGGGATTTTCTTAATATTCAAAACATTTAAGAGCAAAACCACTTGCCATTTGTTGTTAATATACTAAATGCAATCTGTATATCTCTCTCTCCGTCCCTCCCTCCTTCTCCCCCCTCTCTCTCCCTCCCTCTCTCTTTCTCTGTATATATATATATATATATATATATATATATATATATATATATATATATATATATATATATATTATATATATATATATAATCAATAAAAGCCACTCAGAACGTTAAAAGTGCTCAACCATGTAGGTAGCGACATACCAGTTTAAAATAGGATTTTTATTGATTGCTCCTCACGTTGAGCACTGTGGCCTAGCAGAACCTAAATTTAATATGGAGAGAATTAACTTTGGGCAGTCCACCAAAAATATACCTTTTTCCAATCCACAACTCTACATGAAAAAAACTCATAGAGCAGACTGAAACATTCGTGCGCAACATGAGCTGGAAAGCGTTTTTCTTTTTGAACCCAGATGCCAAAAAGGAAGATAAAAAACTTATGGTTTTAAGTCATGGAGATCGCCACCTATAATAGAGGAAATGAAACCTTTTGAAGAAAGCATGAAAAAACTAATAGCTAATATTGATTTCAGAAAACCACATAACAATTTCCAAACAACATTGAATATTAACATAAAACAAATCCAGAATGACAAAAAAATATTCATAAAGGCGAACAAGACAAACAATTTCTATAAAATGGAAACTAATGAGTACTCTCAACTCCTCAACAAAAATATTCAGAAAAATTATAAAAAAGCTGATAAGACCACATATGACAACATCTGCAAAAAGAAAAAGAACTTGTGCACCAGATGGATTTAGGTGATAGGATAGAAGCAACAGCAATAAAAGAAGCCTTTATAACCCTTAAAGACACAAACCTAACTTTTTCAACAATCTACTTGTAGACTGAAAAACCCATCAAAATCGATAGCAATAGTAAAGATCTGGAATGAGATTTAGGTGTTGTATAGATGCAAACATCATGCTAATCTCTCAACTAGGTCTCGTTCCTCCTCCCCCATCTCTCTCTCTCTCTGGCCCTTCTCTCCTGCAGAGTCCACTCAGAACCTCTTTCTCCCCCCTCTCTCTTTCTTCATCCCTCTTCTCTCCCTCTTCATCCTCTCTGCCTTTCCCTCGCAGAACCCCCCCACTTACACCTAAAAAACTCCCATCTCTCTGTCTCTGTTCTTCTCATCTCCCTGCCTTCCTATAGGCGAGAGCCTACCTCCGAACTTCCCCCTCTCATCTCTCTGTCTGTTCGTTTTCCTCCTTGTTCCTATCCTCTCTTCATCTCTCTGCTCTCGCCTTTTCCTTCGTGCAAGACTACACCTAAATCCTCCTCATCCGCTGTCCTGTTCGTTCCATCTCCCTGCCTTCCTATAGGCAGAGCCTACTCTCCGAACTTCCCCCTCTCTCTCTCTGTCTGTTCGTCTTTTTCTCCTCCCTCTGTCACTCACATACATATTCCTTTATGCCTAAACCCGTGTCCAAGGCCAGTACCATTGGTCAGTATTTTTACCCTTGATCCCTGAAGTTGTCTCCCCTAATTCCATGGACGTTCAAATCATACATCCCGCAACAACGCCTTAACTCCTCCGTGTGGTCAATTGTCATTTATTGATAACTAGATTTCACACCCCACCACACAACTACCTTCTCCCTCTCCCTTTCCTGCTACGGTCCGACTAACAATGACTTGGTTTCCACAAATTGCCGGATAAGGCTTGGCCCAGTACTGAGGTCCGTCTGGCAGACATCGAGCGCGGTCAAAGCCGCTTAGTCATCCTGGGTGGTCGGACCGACTCGGTGAACCCTCTCCACTAACTTATTGGCCTGAACCCGACCGATGGGCCCTCTTTCTGACGCCTTAGAATGTTGAGTGTTGACTTAGTCAGAAACAAATTTGGCTGGCGACTCCCAAGTTAGTGTTTTCCCCCAAGTTTAGTTTGTTTCATTTTTGTCTCGTGACACTTATCATGAAAAATTATAAAAAAGCAACACCATACTACAACATTTCAAAAAAAATGCAACTTATGACTACAGAAAAGTGGCTGATATTATGTAAACCCCACCTATCATCCCTGAACTCTAAAGTAGAAATATAAAACAATTGCAGCAAATAATGGAAATCTTTGTCAATGCAACATTCCGTAACACTCCCCCCCCTGAACGCGCCCCAAAAAGAACATACCGGCAGCCACGTGCCACACGCACAGAACCACACGCGCCACAACAACCACAATATATAACACCATGGCGTGCCCAAATTTAAACCCAGAGATAGCGTTTTTTTAGCTTGAAACAAGCTTAAGTTTTAATCTCTTCATTTTAAAATCCTATTTAAACTGTATATTATATATTTAATCTAAATATAATATATATAATATATATATAATATATATATATATAAGAATTATAAAACAAAGCTTTGCTCTTATGTCCTTAGATTGAAGAAATCGAGGAAGATACGCAATCATATCTGTACAGTGTAGAATATTCTGCCTAACTAACATATGTGCTTGATGGGTGAAAGGGGAAAAATATAGATAAATAAATAAATGCTCCCAAAATGACTTCACAAGCATATATTCTCACAAGGGGGAGACCATCCTCCAATAGGAGGGAAACCACTAACATATTAACTCCCTGGTCAATTACCGATATTTCGAAACTTGTTGTTTCTCCTCAGTGACCCGGAAAGTGGTAATTTGAACTCCTCTCCTTTTCAGTTAAGAAGAAATGCAATCCCAAAAAGCGTGCGCAATACCGTAGTATGTTTGTTGATTTTCAAAAAACCAACCAATAAGGAGCCATCTAAAACAAAAGAAAATCATGAAAGAGCAAAACAAGCTGCATTTTCCTGTGAAAAGTAGAAAATATAAAAAGATATCCTCTAAGACACAAGTGCTGAGGGCCAGTTTTTGGGAATGAATCCGCAAGGACTAAAATACAACAAACTAATAAATTCCAAAGGGATAAGTACCGAGCACCGTTCCGCAACTTACAGAGCAGCTTGGTGTTGCAATGACTGCAAGAAATATTGAATTAAAACAAAGCTTGCTCTTATGTCTTAGATTGAAGAAATGAGGGAAAATACGCATTCATATCTGCAGTGATAGATGATTCTGCCTAACTAAACAGTATGTGCTTGAGTGGTGAATGGGGAAAAAAATAAATAAATAAATAAATGCTTTTCAAAATGAGCCTTCAGCAAGCTTATATTCTCCAAGGGGAGACATCCTCCAATAGGGAGGGAAACTCACTAACATATAACTCCTGGTCATATACCGATATTTCGAAACTTGGTTGTTTCTCCTCAGTGACCGCGGAAAGTGGTTAATTTGACTCCTCTGCCTTTTCAGTTTTAAGAAGAATGCAATCCCAGAAAAGGCTGGTGCGCAATACCGTAGTATGTTTGTTGAGTTTTCAAAAAACCAACCAAAGGTCCATCTAAGAAGCAAAAGAAAATCATGAAAGAGCAAAACAAGCTACATTTTCTTGTGAAAAGTAGAAAATATAAAAAGATATCCTCTAAGACACAAGTGCTGAGGGCCAGTTCTTGGAATGAATCCGCAAGGGACTAAAATACAACAAACTAATAAATTCCAAGGATAAGTACTGAGCACCGTTCAGCAACTTAAAGAGCAGCTTGGTGTTGCAATGACTGCAAGAAATATTGAATTATAAACAAAGCTTGCTCTTATGTCTTAGATTGAAGAAATAGAGGGAGATACGCATTCATATCTGCAGTGGTAGATGATTCTGCCTAACTAACAGTATGTGCTTGAGTGGGTGAATGGGGAAAAAAAAAAAAATGCTTCTCAAAATGAGCCTTCAGCAAGCTTATATTCTCCAAGGGGGAGACATCCTCCAATAGGGAGGGAAAACTCAGTAACATATAACTCCGGGTCATATACCGATATTTCGAAACTTGGTTGTTTCTCCTCAGTGACCACGGAAAGTGGTAATTTGACTCCTCTGCCTTTTCAGTGTGTTTTTCCCCCCATTCACCTACTCAAGCACATACTGTTAGTTAGGCAGAATCATCTACCACTGCAGATATGAATGCGTATCTCCCTCTATTTCTTCAATCTAAGACATAAGAGCAAGCTTTGTTTATAATTTTATAATTCAATATTCTTGCAGTCATTGCAACACCAAGCTGCTCTGTAAGTTGCTGGAACGGTGCTCGGGACTTATCCTTGGAATTTATTAGTTTGTTGTTTATAATATATATATATATATATATATATATATATATATATATATATATATAATATATATATATATGTATGTGTGTTGTGTGTGTGTGTGTGGTGTGTGTGTGTGTGGTCTGTGTGTCTGTGGTTGTGTGTTTGTTTTTTTCAGCACTTGGCCATAGCTTCTTCAAAAAAGATTATAATGCCGTTAGTCTACCGTGTTGCAGGCGGGGAGTTTTGTTTTTTTGTTTTTATTTTTAATCGTCGTAGTGGTGGAATGCAGACAGATGCAGGCTGACACGGCTCAGACACTTCATGCATTGAATGGCAGACAGATGCAGGCTGACACGGCTCAGACACTTCATGCATTGGAATGGCAGACAGATGCAGGCTGACACGGCTCAAACACTTCATGCATTGGAATGGCAGACAGATGCAGGCTGACACGGCCCAGACACTTCATGCATTGGTATGGCAGACAGATGCAGGCTGACACGGCTCAGACACTTCATGCATTGGAATGGCAGACAGATGCAGGCTGACACGGCTCAGACACTTCATGCATTGGAATGGCAGACAGATGCAGGCTGACACGGCTCAGACACTTCATGCATTTATTTATCATTACTGTATCACGCATGTTTTTATTACACATAGTCCCTTGCTCTTTTTACTTTTTGAAGAAAAAAATCTATATCGTTACACCCGAGATTGGATTTGAAGAAAAAACATTAACTTTGCTCACCTCACTACCATTTTCTTCTTTGTTTCCCATTATGAAAATTATTTTTTCGAAACAAAATAATTTCGTTTGTTCGTTCGTTCGTTCCCCAGCTGATGACACTGAGCCAACGTAAACAGGAGAATCGTCTTTATGGCGATGCTGATGACCATCTGCACGGTGTGGAAGGTCCGCATAGGGATCTGATGAGCATCTGCACTGTGTGGAAGGTCGGCATAGGGATCTGATGAGCATCTGCACTGTGTGGAAGGTCGGCAAAAGGGATCTGATGAGCATCTGCACGGTGTGAAGGTCGGCATACGGATGCTGATGAACATCTGCACTGTGTGGAAGGTCCACATAGCGATGCTGATGAACATCTGCACTGTGTGGAAGTGCCCCATAGGGATGCTGATGAACATAATGCACAGTGTGGAAGGTCCCATAGGAATGCTGATGAACATCTGCACAGTGTGGAAGGTCCCCCCTAGCGATGCTGATGAACATCTGCACAGTGTGGAAGGTCCCCATAGGGGTCTGAGAACATCTGCACAGTGTGGAAGGTCCCCATAGGGATGCTGATGAACATCTGTACTGTGTGGAAGGGCCCCATAGGGATGCTGATGAACATCTGCACGGTGTGGAAGGTCCCCATAGGGATGCTGATGAACATCTGCACTGAGTGGAAGGTCCCCATAGGGATACTGATGAACATCTGACAACAGGTGTAGAAAGAGGTGACCCCATAGGGATGCTGATGAACATCTGCACGGTGTGGAAGGTCGGCATAGGGATGCTGATGAACATCTGCACGGTGGGAAGGTGCCATAGGGATGTGATGAACATCTGCACGGTGTGGAAGGTGCCAAGGATGCTGATGAACATCTGCACGGTGTGGAAGGTCCCATAGGAGTGAGAACATCTGCAGGGGTGGAAGGTTTATAGGGGGTGTGATAACATCGCACGGTGTGAAGGGGCCCCCATAGGGGTGTGATAACATCTGCAGGTGTGGAAGGCGGGGATAGGGGTGTGAGAACATTGCACGGTTTTAAATTTAAATTGGGGGGGGGAAGGTCGGCATAGGATCTGATGAACATCTGCACTGTGTGGGAAAGGGCGGCATGGGGTGTGATGAACATTGCACGTGGGAAGGTCCCCCCTAAGGG
>CM031618.1:50684529-50687029 GCA_018398815.1 Conus ventricosus | reverse complement strand
GGGGGGGGGGGGAGAGACAGACAGACAGACAGGCACAAAGAGAGAGAAAGAGAGAGAGAGAGAGAGAGAGAGAGAGAGAGAGAGAGAGAGACAGACAGACAGACAGACAGACAGACAGAGAGAGTCAAACAGACAGACAGGCTAGTATCTAGTGGGCATGTGTGCAGCAGGTTTTGACTCAGTGGAGACAGGGCAGGGGCCTGCATGTGAATGTCTCACTCTGAGCCTGAGGATGGCGACTTGTGGACAGGGCAGGGCCTGCATTGAATGTCTCACTCTGAGCCTGAGGATGGCGACTTGTGGGTCGGGGTCCAGCGGCTGAAGAGTGCCCACCGCAAACTCCCAGGAGAAGGCATCCACTCCATTTATTTCACTGTCCCCTCTCCCCACACCCTATCCTCCTACCTTCCCTGTAGAATTTGTTTAATGCACACTGCAATACAAAATAAACTCTTCTATTTGCTGCTGCTGGTGCTTGTGATGGTCATAGTAGCAAACAACGACAAAAGCAACTACGAGTGTAACGTAACTACACGGTAATGATAGGAAGAATGATATTTACTATTTATCGTACCATTCATCAACTCGAGTGGTATTTACTTGTGACTTTCCACTTAACGTGACGGTTTTTACCATGTTATTGTCACTCTCATCCTGAATATCATCAACTGTGTTCCTCCAAACTTGAGGGTTATCACCCGTTAATCGACCTACCAAATGTGAGAATCGTCAACTGTTAATCTACTACTTAACCTATTATTAATCCTTAAACAACCCACCAAACGTGAGTACTATTAATTCTGCACTGTACCAGCAAAATTTAGTATGATTCAACTATTCATTGTTTGACAAACGTGGGTATTACTAAACATTCATCAACCCACCAAAAAGTGATTTCATTAACTCTTTGTCGCTCCAAACCTGTGTATGACAAATTCTTCAGAAACCAACCAAAATGGAGTATTATTACCCCTTTATCATTCACCAAACATAAGTATCTTGAACCTTCACCACTCATTCAACGTGACTAGTATTAAGTCTGATATAATCTTAGACAGAGAACTCGAGTATGATCAATTTTAATTTCAACACTTCATCATCCTATTAAACTCGAGTACAATTAACACATCAGTATGCAAACTACCTTGAATATCATCAGCTCTACACAACGTTTCGTTTGGCATGATAGTATTCCATTTCACACAGAGAGTGTTACAGTCTGACCATCTGACGTTCGCTTTCGTGACTCTGTGTTTGCATTGCTGCCAGCTCCAAGGCACCCCATCCACCCACCGACCGTCTCAAACGGAAAGTTGGTGACATCAGAGATCGATCAAAAGCACTTACCAGTGGAAGGTTTCTACCGCTGGAGTGTCAGCTTTCAATACTACTTTAACTACTTTGGTGATTTTCGTCAGCTGCCTCCCGTCTCGCGCTTCTCAGAAACGTTAAGAGTATGGATAGGGGGAATGGGAGACAGAGAGAGAGAGAGAGAGAGAGAAGAGAGGGAGAGAGAGAGAGAGAGAGGAGAGAGAGAGAAAGAGAGAGAGAGAGAGAGAGAGAGAGAGAGAGGAGAGGAGATTGTGAAATTAAACATGAGGAAGGTGCTGATTGTGGAGGGGTTTTAACTGTTGACTAACTCCACGAGAGGCTCTTGTTCACTTATGGTAATGTCTGGTCCAGTGGTAAAGAGAACAGAAATTTTATAAGAGAGAGAGAGAGAAGAGAGAGAGAGAGAGAGATAGAGAGAGAGAGAGAAAGAGAGAGAGAAGAGAAAGAGAGAGAGAGAGTGAGAGAGAGAAAGAGAGAGAGAGAGAGGAGAGAGAGTAGAGATGAGAGAGAGATGAGAGAAGAGAAGAGAGAGAGATAAGAGGAGAGAGAGAGAAGAGAGAGAGAGAGATAAGAGAGAGAGAGAGAGAGAACGACAGAGAGAGAAAGAGAAGAGAGAGAGATAAGAGAGAGAGAGAGAGAGAGAGAGAGAGAGAGGAGAGAGAGAGAGAGAGAATGAGAGAGAAGAGATGAACGAGACGGAAAGGGAGAGAGAGAGAGAGAGAGAGAGAGAGAGAGAGAGAGAGTGAGAGAGAGAGAGAGAGAGAGAAGACATACAGACAGACAGACAGACAAGAGTGAAAGACACAGAGAGAGTGAGAGAGACAGATATAGAACGAGAGAGAGACAGAGAGAGGGAGAGAACGAAAGATTGACAGACAGAGAGGCAGACAGACCGATAGACAGACAGACTGTTTCATATGTTCAACGTTTTACTGTTGTAAGCTCAACAGGAGTCATGATACATATGGCGACACCATTCTTTTGCTTTCATCGTCAAACTAGAGATCACACGCACACAACAAGCACAGAGTTCAGGATACAGAAGTAAACAAAATAATACATCATGACTTCTGTTATTCATTATACTGTGGAATATAAACATCTTGCCTGTTTGTTTATAATAATGCAATTTATAATGCTGTGGTCACTGCTCATATATCAGTCTAGC
>CM031618.1:50660994-50673494 GCA_018398815.1 Conus ventricosus | reverse complement strand
CCGTGCATGCGTGCATGTCTGTCTGTCTCTCTGTCTGTCTGTGTCTGTATGAATGAATGAAGGATAATGGGTATGTGGTGTACATTTGTGTGCGCGTGTGTTTAGGACTTGAAATTACTTACCTTAACAATTACCAAACCAAAGTAACAACATTCAAAACAAATGCTGTTTACACGATCAACATTCCATGACGACACGCCACACCCGGGGAAAACAAGAACATGCTGAACACATTGTGATACTTTCTACCCAAATAGCTTAAAACATCCAAGAAACGCTGTGTAAGATCTGAGATACGCCCTCGAACAAACCCTGCAACGATTCAGACACTTGCAACTCTCCATTTTCAGCCAGCAGTGTATGGGCTCTCTCTGATTTTGTAAAGAACGACGCCAAAGAATTAAGTCAGTCTGGCTGTTTCATGGAGACTAAAGAATGGTTCCAGACCTGCGACAACCCTGATAGTAAGCGCAGGAGGATGACTATAGCTGTAGGTCCAGCAATCAGTCATTAGTCACCGGACAGTGCAAGCACTGACTGCGTAAAATCCCTGCTGCCCCCCATTCCTTCTGACCTCTCATTTTGGCTAAAATGACATCAGCAGTTTTGGCATCGTCTTGCCCACAACCAACAGACGAACAAACAAAGAAACAAAGAAGCAAACAATCAAACAAACAAACAAGGAGAACTACTGGGAGAGGCGCCGATCTCTGCATACGACGAACAGATCCTGGATCTGCCCTTTGATCGCCGTCAGGGGAAGTCACTGTATGCACGAGTGGAAAGAGTGACTTCACATGCACTTTATTTTTAATAAATAAATAATAATAATAATAATAATAATAATAATAATAATGTATGGATTTTATATAGCGCAATTCTTGGGATATATAATAATAATAATAATAATAATAATAATAATAATGAATACTTATATAGGGCCTATTCTCGGCTAGAGGCCAAGCTCTAAGCGCTTTACAATCAACACTCGTTTACACAACGGGCTGCCTACCAGAGTAGTGCCGACTGAAGAGTTGCCAGCTGGCGTTTCATTCAGTCGCTTCCCGTGTCATCCATTCAGTATCGTTCAGTATCGATCACTCATTTTCCTTACTTCCTTCATTCTTTCCATTTCTCACGCAGGGTGCATGCTATGTGTAACGTGTCATCCATACCAACGGCCAAACTGGCCTACTCTTCCGAAAGTTGGTGATGGGATTTTACGTGTGTGCAAGATGTCATGCATGCGTTCACACACGGAACCTCGGTTTATAGTCTCATTCGAAGGACTGTATGGGAAATGGAGTCAGAACCAATGTTAACTCCGAGGGGGAAATCCCCCTGTACCGAAACGCCCGCGCGGAGGTTCGAACCCGCAACCCCAGGATCACCAAGATTACGAGTCAGGCGCCCTACCAACTGAGCTATTCCGGCTCCCAACTCATTGCGCTCAACACACACTCAAACACTCGCACTAACATGAGTTCACACACACACACACACACACACACACACACACACACACCCTACCGACACAGACGCACTTACCAAGTTCATCGGTTCAAGCGTAAACAATACAGTTTTGCATGCAGTACATAAAAAGTCAGGTCAGAATAATAGACACAGCATTTAGATATTATGGCTGAAGAAGGCTTTCTAAAGAAGTATGTTTTTAACTCTGACTTGAATTTTGATAATGTAGGCAGGTCACGTAAGCTGTCAGGAAGAGAATTCCAAAGAGTGGGTGCACTAAAGCTAAATGCTCTCTCACCGACTGTCTTTAACGAGCGCCTAGGAATTTTCAGAACTTTTTGAGAAGATGATCGAAGAGCCGAGAAGTTCGATAGGTGGACAGAGAAGCAGAAAGATACTGTGGGAGTGTCCCATCAAAGTAACGATAGGCAAAACTGCGATTTTGAACTACCATCGATATTTGATGGGAAGCCAGTGGAGTTCACGTAACAAAGGTATAATAAAAGGTAGGATATGGAAAATGTGAAGTGCCAACGTCTGTACAACTAGAAACTTTTAATATTCTGTGAAAATACATTATTGTAAAGATATGTATGAAATTTTTAAATGGTCACTTCAAAGTGGTGATGTTCAATATAGCAGTTTGTAATATACCTGCTGAACAGATCCTGGGTTCAAAATTTGTTCTAGATCCCCACTACAGATCCGTACTAATATGTTTCGTCGTGAGTCCCCATTCCATCTTTCCATAAAATTTGTTGTAGATCTTCAGTAATTTGTTGACTGCAGTAATTTGTGCTCACACACAAACAAGAAAACAAAACGGACAGGGATGAACACATGATTTCCGTGCTAGAAGTAACAAACAAACCAACAAACAAACCAACAAACAAACAACAAACAAACCAACAAACAAACCAACAAACAGGGGTAAAGACATAACTTCCAAATAAAAACAAACAAACAAATGCAAACAAAACAAACAAGAACTTCATCTGTTGAAAACTATGTACCACAAATGACGTATTTCATGTGACAGCTTTCCCGTGTGGAGAAAAACAACTAATTCAACATACTTTCACACTGGAACTACGCAGTCTCTCCATAAACAATTCCCATGCAAAGCAACCTCACCCATCGTCCAGTTGCACTCTCCCCTCTCGAATTCTCTGATTCAAACACTTGCCAGGAAAGCTCGTGTTGAAGGCACATGAAAACTGGAGTGACGCAGTT
The DNA here is from genome assembly GCA_018398815.1 of Conus ventricosus. NCBI lineage: Eukaryota > Metazoa > Mollusca > Gastropoda > Neogastropoda > Conidae > Conus > Conus ventricosus. Next base: position 50,670,788 of record CM031618.1, on the reverse strand, counting down.
TAACTCCAAAGAGCTTGCGTAGACGAGATCTTTTTAAATAGACCATGTAACTTGGGCATTCTCTATTTGATTTGAAAAGATCTAGCTGTGTTGAAAAGAGGAGAGGGTGGAGGGGGCAGGTAATGGTTCATACAGGGGCGAAAGAAGGAGTGGAGGGGGTGTAGGTAAAGGATAAGGAGAGAGAGAGAGAGAGAGAGAGAGAGAGAGAGAGAGAGAGAGAGAGAGAGAGAGAGAGAGAGAGAGAGAGAAACTCTTCCAGGAAGAATACAAGAATGTTGTCATTTTCAAAACTTCCTTTAGGCGACATGAAAATGGACGGCATAGAGTTCGGCTAAAGAGAAAGACACGGAATGGCGAGAAGAAGAAAGAAGAAGAACAAGAACAAGAACAAGAACAAGAACAAGAACAAGAACTCCAACACAACAACAACCGCAACGATAAGAACAAGAAGAACAACAAGAAGAAGACGAAGAGGAAAAGAGAGAGGAGAGAGAGAGAGAGAGAGAGGAGAGAGAGAGAGAGAGAGAGAGAGAGAGAGAGACAGAGACAGACAGACAGACAGACAGACAGACAGGCAGACAGACAGACAGAGACTGGCAGACAGACAGGCAAACAGAGCCAGAGACAGAAATACAGACAGAGACAGCGATACAGAGAGAGAAAAGGAGAGAGAGTCAGATAGACAGACAGAGACACACAGGTAAACAGAGAGACAGACAGATGGATCTCTTTGGGCATCTGTCTGTACAGGATATGCGGGTTCTGTACAGACAGAACAAGGACGGCAATGTGCTGATCTTTTCTTCTTCTTCTTCTTCTTCTTTCGCTCAGACAGGAACCCAGATGCACTGATGAAGGCTGCCGTCCGGCGGAGGTCCTCCAGAGATCCGTAGAGTTTCTCCCTCATCGGTTGGTCAGCAGGCCAGGTCTCTGCTCTCAGGTCATGGTGAGTTGGACAGTCTTGTAGGAAGTGTTCCACTGTCATTGGGGCTGTACCGCAGGGGCACACTGCAGACTCGCCAATGCGGAACCTTGTGAACATGTGATGGTGTAGCCTGGAGTGGCCCGTCCTCAGCCTCACAATGTTCACTTGGTCTGGTCTGGGTAGGAGGTAGTAGGGATCTGTCTGGTTATATTCTGGATGTAGCTGAAGCCATCTTTTCCTCTGCTTCTCCTTGATGATCGTCTTGGCCTCTTCATAGGAGATTTTCTGTTCCTCTTGTGGCTGCTGTCCTCCTTCCTTCGCCAGTCGGTCTGCTTCCTCATTGCCTGCTATGTTGCAGTGTGAGGGTATCCACTGAATGACAGTTAGTTCTGAGCCTGACGATGGTGACTTGCTGGACTCGTGTCACCTGGACAACAGTGTTCTCTTCAATCCCCAGGAGAAGGCAACTCTTTGAAATTTTCTCTTTTCCTTCCGAAGACATCGTGAGATTGACACAGGCACATATAATAATAAATTGGTCTATTTGACACGATAGGCAGGATGGTCGCTAAATTTTCTCTTTTCCTACCCGAAGACATCGTGAGATTGACACAGGCACATATAATAATAAATTGGTCTATTTGACACGATAGGCAGGATGGTCGCTAAATTTTCTCTTTTCCTACCCGAAGACATCGTGAGATTGACACAGGCACATATAATAATAAATTGGTCTATTTGACACGATAGGCAGGATGGTCGTGGTTGTGATGGAATCAACAACACCAAGAAATACAGAGCAGCATTAATACCCTCCCCCCCCAAAAAAAAAAAATTAATAATAAAATAAAAATAAATAAATAAATATATACAATAAAATAAAAAGAAGAAAAGAAAAGGTCTCCCATTGTTCAATTTAACATGCGTGTAATAACTCTTTATTGGCCCTCTAATCCTGTCGTTTACGCTGTCTCGTCATTCCAAGCCTAATGATTTTCACTCTTCAACGACCCACCAAATCAAGGCTAACTGACTTTTAATAGACGCAGTAAAAGGGAGTATTACTTCTTAACTCATCCAACCAACGAACGTGAGTATTACTAAATCTTAATTGATCCACTGCACATAACTTTTTAACACTTTACCGTCCCTCTAAACCTGGGAATTAGCAACTCTTCTTCCACCAGCCAAAAGAAATGTTAAATCATCTTTGTTGTTCACTCAAACCTCAGTATTATACACTCTTCATCGAATTATAAAGCTTAAATATTATCTAATTTTTAACATCGTGGAAAACCTGACTTGAGTGTTTCACTCGTCATTGATCTATCCGAACAGCAATTCATTAGTACTGCATCATCCTACCCAACTTGAGTAGGATTCACTCTTCAAAATCCGGTTCACCTTGTACATTCATGAACCTTTCAAACGTTTCGCTCGGCATAATAGTTTTTTTCCCAGACAAAGTAAACGTTCGTCTGAGCATTTGACCTTCGCTTTTGTGGCTCTGTTTGCATTTCATATGAACTCCATGGCAGCCATTGATCGACCAGGTGTCTCTGACAGGAAATTGGTGAAATCACAGATCGATCAAAAGCACTTACCAGAGGAAGGTATCCACAGCTTGAAGTGCAGTTTTCAATACTGTGGTGTTTTTTGCCAGCTGCCCCTGTCTCGCTGTCTTCACAAACGTGAGAGTGGGGACAGGGGAATGGGGGAGAGGGGATTTCCTGAAGCGATAGTGAAATGACCGCTCCAAAGATGAAAAGGCTCAAAATGAAAGAGAGAGGGAGAGAGGGAAGAAAGAAAGAGAGGAGGGAGGGAGCGCGCGCGCGCGCGCCGGGAGAGAGAGAGGAGAGAGAGAGAGAGAGAGAGTGAGAGAGAGAGAGAGAGGAGAGAGAGAGAGGAGAGAGAGTAGGTAAGGTAAGGTAAGGTAAGGTAAGGTAATGTTGCTTATAGCCCAGCCGACTCTAAAGGCCATATCAGGGCTGCAACCGCGTTGAGAGAGAGAGAGAGAGAGAGAGAGAGGAGAGAGAGAGAGAGAGAGAGAGAGAGAGAGAGGCATGCACATGTATATGTCCTGCATTGGTCTTTGGTCACTGTCAGGGGAAGTCACTGGATGCACGATCTAAAAGAGTTACTTTTCCAGCACTTTCTTTCCCTTTTTTTTAATGGGATATGGAAAATACCAAATGTCAACGTTTTGTATGACTAGAAGGTCGTGATATTGTGATATCCAAGAACTTGTCTTATCGTAAAGATGTTGATCCATCTCTTATTCGTCACTTTGTAGTGTTCAAGGTCAGTGGAAGGTTTGTCACGTGTTTCCCTAAAGGGATCGGGGTCCCCGTTTGTTCCCAAATTTTTTACAGATTCCACACAGACCCCAACAGATCCCCCCCAAATCCCCATCACGACCCCCCCCCAAGACCCCCATCACAGACCCCCGCCACAGATCGCCACACAAACCCCACCACAGCCCCTAACAACCCCCACCACAGCCCCACCACAGATCCTCCCACACATCCCACCACAGACCCCCCACCCAAGATCCTACCACAGTCGCCATCACAACCCCCCACCAAGAAACCCCCAAACACTGCCCATACCACACACCCCCACCACAGACCCCCCACGATCCCTCCCCCAAATATCCCCACAGATACCTCCCACAGACCCCTATCCCAGACCCCCTCACAAACCCCACCACAGATCCCCAACATACCCCCCATCACAACCCCAAAACAAATCCCCCCCCCGACCCCCATAAATTTTCCCCATCACAGATCCCCCCAACATTCCATCACATCCCATACTATCCCATCACAGACCCACTGATACCCCCCACGAACCCAAAACATATCCCCATCACAACCCCCATGACAGTCCCCCCCCCCCACAGATCCCCATCACAGATCCCCACCACAGATCTCCCCACAGATCCCCACATATCCCCCCCACAGACCCCCAAAACGATCCCCCCAAAAATTCCCCTTACTATCCCACCACAGATCCCCCCACATATCCCCCACGCCCCCCCCAAGACCCCCATCAATACCCCCATCACAGACCCCCACCACAGATCCCCACCACAGATCCCATCAATACCCCCACCAAAGATCCCCAAAAAGATCCCCCCCCAAAATTTTCCCATCAATATCCCCACCACGACCCCCACCCATATCCCCCCACGACCCCCCCACGATCCCCATCACAAATCCCCCCCCACAGATCCCCATCACAATCCCCCCCAAGATCCCCACCCAGACCCCCCCAGTCCCCACCACAGCCCCAGCACAGATCCCACCACAGCCCCCCACACGTCCCCACCAAGACCCCCTGATCCCAGCACAATCCCCACCAACATCCCCGCACAGACCCCCCACCATGACCCCCAAACATAGATCCCCACCATGACCCCTAGCAAGATCCCCACCCAGTCCTACAGACCCCCCCCACGACCCCCCCACAGACCCCCCACAGATCCTCACACTGACCCCTGCACAGATCCCATTTACAGTCCCCCCCACAGACCCCCCCACAGATCCCCCCCCATGACCCCCACCGACCCCCCACAGACCCATACAAACTCCCCCAGACCCTCTCCAGATCCCCATCACAGACCCCCCTCACAGACCCCCACCAAGATCCCCCCCACAGATCCCATCAAGACCCCTATCACAGATCCCCCACCCCACAGACCCCCATCCAGACCCCCTCCACAGATCCCACCACAGATCCCCCACAGATCCCCATCCAACCCCCCACAGACCCCACAAATCCCCTACAGTCTTAATCACAGACCCCCCCACGACCCCCACGAACCCCCACCACAGACCCCCCACACAGATCCCCACACAATCCCCCCCAATACCCCCACGCAGATCCCATCCAGATCCCACCACAGATCCCCCCCACATCCCCCAAGATCCCCCCACGACCCCCCCACACCCCCCCCACATCCCCACAGATCCCCAACAGATCCCCCTCACAATCCCCACCCAGATCCCCCCACAGACCCACCACAGACCCCCCCACAATCCCCATACAGATCCCCACGATCCCCATCACATTTCCCCATCAAGATCCCATCACAGTCCCCCACATTCCCCCCCACAGCCCCCCCACGATTTTACCACAGTTTTCCCCCCCCCACCAAAACCCCCCACCACACCCCCCCCCCAAAACCCCCTCACAGCCCCCCCCCCCCATATTTCCCAATCACATATCCCATCAAGACCCCCCCCCCAATCGGCTAAAGTTCCCCCCCCAAGCCCCACACTACCCCCATCATGCCCCCATCACAGAACCCCACCACAGATCCCAAGCATGATCCCCATCACATATCCCCATCACAGTTTCCCCACCACAGATCCTAGCACAAATCCTTACCATGGATCCCTAGCACAGATTCACACCACAGGTCCCCACCACATACCCCAATCACAGATCCCCACCACGATCCCTCGCACAGATCCTCACACTGTCCCTAGTACATATCCTCACCACTGATCCCTAGCAAGATCCCCACACAGATCCCCACCACAGATCCTCAGCATGGATCCCCACCACAGATCCCTAGTACAGATCCCCACCATATATTTCAACCACAGATCCCGACCACAGATCTTTTTCAAAACGTAGGGGCTTCGTCTATGGACAACACCCCATCTTTGTCCTAAGTTTCTTTAACATTTCTGACATAGTTTTAACATTACGCTGCTCTCTCTCTCTCCCTCTCTCTACACACAACACACACACACACCACACACACACACACACCACACACCCCACACACACACACAACCAAGAGGAGGGGAAAAGAGAGAGAAAAGAGGGGAGGGAGGGGGAGAGAGAGAGAGAGAGAGGGAGAGAGAGAGAGTGGAAAGGAGGAGAGAGAGAGGGAGAGAGCGAGAGAGAGATGAGAATGAGGGGAGAGAGAGTGAGAGAGAGAGAAAAGGCAGGAGGAAAACAAAAGCGGACAGAACCTCTGAAACCCCAAACCCAATGAACTGAACTCCCGCCATATAGAGGTAAAAAATCAACCACAGAACACACCAACCAATTGAACTGAAAACATCACCGCCATTTAAGAGGAAACAAATCAACCAACAGAACACACCAACCAACTGAACTGAAAACATCACCGCCATATAAGGGGTAACAAATCAACCAACAGAACACCCCAAACCCAACTGAACTGAAAACATCACCGCCATAAAAGAGGTAACAAATCAACCAACAGAAACACCAACCAATTGAACTGAAAACATCACCGCCATATAAGAGGTAACAAATCAACCAACGAACACCCCAAACCCAAAATTGAATAAAAAAAATCACCGCCATATAAGAGGTAACAAATCAACCAACAGAACACCCCAAACCAAATTTGAACTGAAACATCACCGCCATATAAGAGGTAACAAATCAACCAACAGAACACACCAACCAATTGAACTGAAAACATCACCGCCATATAAGAGGTAACAAATCAACCAACAGAACACACCAACCAATTGAACTGAAAACATCACCGCCATATAAGAGGTAACAAATCAACCAACAGAACACACCAACCAATTGAACTGAAAACATCACCGCCATATAAGAGGTAACAAATCAACCAACAGAACACACCAACCAATTGAACTGAAAACATCACCGCCATATAAGAGGTAACAAATCAACCAACAGAACACACCAACCAATTGAACTGAAAACATCACCGCCATATAAGAGGTAACAAATCAACCAACAGAACACACCAACCAATTGAACTGAAAACATCACCGCCATATAAGAGGTAACAAATCAACCAACAGAACACACCAATCAATTGAACTGAAAACATCACCGCCATATAAGAGGTAACAAATCAACCAAGAGGCAGGGTGAAAGCAGGGTGAAAGCAGGGTGAAAACAGTATCTTCACACTTACTTTAAGGAACAAAAAAATCCCTTAATCCATTCAAAACCTCATATGATATAATCCCTGTCACATCGTTCCTCTCTAAAGGAAAGACACAAAACCTAATGTAAAATACCTTGCACACTCGGACTACATACATTCTCCCAACTGACAACCCATATCCCCCCCCCCCCCCCCCTCCACCCCCTCTCCCTCCATTTCCGCCCTCCTTTTCTCAAGTTCCCCCGATTCAAGCACTTGCCATGAAACCTCGTGTTGAATTCAACGCACCTGAAACCTGCAGAAGCACATTTGAAGTCCAAACAGCTTGCGGAGACGACGTCTTTTTTTTTATTAAAAAAAACAGACCACACAAACCCGGCACGCTGTATTTGCTTTTAAAGCACCCAGCAGCGCTGAAAAGAGGAGAGGGACGGAGGTGGGAGGGGGGGGGGGGGGGAGGGGATCAAGTCCAAAAATTGGACAGTGAAGAGAGATAAAGGATGTGTATATATGTGGGGGGAGGGAAGTAGAACAGAGAGAGAGAGAGAGAGAGAGAGAGAGAGAGAGAGAGAGAGAGAGAGACGGGGGGGGGGGGGGGGTGAGGAGGAGGGGTGCTGGGAACCCTTGCAGCGAGAACACAAAATGTTGTTATTTCAAAACCCCTCTGGGCGACATGAAAATGGAGGCCAAGTGGTTGAGCTGACGACAGTGACGGAATGATGAGCAGAAGAAGAAGTGAAGACAGACAGACAGACAAGACAGACAGACAGACAGATAGACAGACAGACAGACAGAGACTGACAAAGGGACAGAGACAGAGACAGACAGACAGAGAGTCTGAGAGACAGACAGACAGACAGAAGCATGAACACACACACACACACACACACACACCTACACCTACACCCACCCACCCACCCACCCACACACACACACACATCTACACACACACACACACACACACACACACACAAGTAACAAAGTCAAAAGTCAGACAGAGGCAAACAGACAGGCAGACAGACGGAGATAAAGACAGACATCCAGATAAGATATAGACATACATACTGACAGGCAGACAGACAGGTCTATTCAGGCATCTGTTTGTGAAGATCTGGATTCTGTAAAGACGGGACAGAAGATGGCAAAGTCCTCATCTGAGATACGTCAGACTCGGTTCACCTGCTAGACATGTCTCTCTCCTATACCAAGAGACATGCAACTCTTTCAGTTTTCCTGTTCCCCACCCTCAAAAGTCATTCAATTGCGTGTTATCAATTCTTCATCGTCCCGCTCCACCTGGGCCAGTCGTTAACGTTCTCTCGTCATTCCCTGCCTGAAGAGTTTGAACTCTTCAACGACCCACTGAATGAAGTCTAATCAGCTTTCAGAGGACCCAGCAGACGTGAGTTTGTTTCTAGATTCTTCGTGCAAACAACATGCTTAATTGTTTCAAAAACGTCATCAGTCGATCAAACAGGAGGGTTCTTCTTTTGATATTTTATGGCCTCTTTAAGTCTGAGAATTGTAAACCTCTTTTTCCATCCGTCAGTATTAAATAGTAATCAATCTTCGTCGTTCCACCGAAACTAAGTATTGTCTAATCTTCTTTGGGCCATAAAACTTGAACATTATTTAGTCTTAACCGTCACAGAAAACTAGAGTACAAAAATGTCAAACTCGAATATATATATATATATATATATATATATATATATATAATGCTGAACAATTTAGTAGTGGGGGAAAACAAGTGCAGGCTAACAATTCTTCAGTCGTTACAGTAATGACTAAGCAAAGATTTGAACTTTCAAAAAAAATTGAGGATGAAGAAAATGGGGGAATATATTATAAATATCACAAGCCCTTCACTAGCTGTCGAGGGAACCATCATAATCTCTCTCAAAGACACATTTATTTGTATTGCCTGCTTCTAGGCCTTTCGTCCGCTGGATCGGACTCATCAGGGAGACACGGCTGATTGTGTCTGTGCTCTTGGTGTCAAATAGAGACACACCACAGTCCATAATTCTGTGGTGTTCTCACCACCAAGGGTTCGAAAAAAGAATCCAACAGCAGCCTCAAAGCAGCCAGTGAAGGGTAATAAATGGAACAAAGCAAAAGTGTGGAGAGGAAAAAAGTCGCTGAAAATTTAAAGCATTATTCAAACAGTATAAAATGTAGGGGACAATCTTTGAGCCTATGCTTGAGGATCTATTCAAAGATGCAAGGGAGATTAAAAGATATGGAACAGTCTGAGGGGTCAGCTCTGCTGTTCAATAACCCAAGCATTGTGAGTGGCTAAGAATTGCACAGAACAACCTTTACTTGGATCTCCTAAGAGATGTAATCTCCACTGATTGACCAACAATATATGCTGAACAATTAATAGTGGGGAAAATCAAGTGCAGGCTAAACAATTCAACAATATAATAATAATATATAAATATATTATATATATATATAATATATGTTGTGTAGATGTGTGTACGATGGTTTCTGCTTTATGCCGAACAATTAATGTTGAGGAAACAAGTGCAGCATACACTTCAACAATATTATATAATATTAATATATGAATATATATAATATAAGAAAAGAACACCCGAGGTGCTGGGAATGACCAGAAGCACTTCTTACAACTGCCTTTAGCCATGCTGTACCACCCTTGGAGCCTGCCTAGTGTTGACGAGTACAGGCACCGCAGGGACAACACATTAAATATCAAGGACATACTGCCCTGAACAGAGGTAAATAAGACCCACTACGAGCAGCTCATAACAACCTAAAGTAGCATCCCCATGGGTACCAGCCCGTATTTCATGACTGCAGAGCCCACCGGCGAAAAACACCACCCTCCAGCTGCCGAGCACACCCCACAGACCCAACCACCCCTGCCCGGACAGATGAAGACAGTGCCACTCCAGACACAGCCAAGCTTTCGCCATACGGTCTTAT
>CM031618.1:50643494-50658494 GCA_018398815.1 Conus ventricosus | reverse complement strand
CACTCCCCTGCCCCTATTCTTCCTCCACAGTCGTTTTATTAAACAAAAAGAGCACCGCGGGATTGCACGAGATTGGGTCCAGTCATCACATGGTACTGTACGCCATCTCCGGTCTGCCTGCAGAGTTTGCTCTGTGTTGTTTCTCTCCACTCTCTGGAGTGGAGAACGGAACGGTGAATGTAATGAATATGGGTTTTCAAAACCAATGCCGAATTGGTCATTGTAAGGTGCAGGGAGGTGTGTGTGTGTGTGTGTGTGTTGTGTGTGTGTGTGTGTGTGTGTGTGTGTGTGTGTTTAGTTCTTCAATTTAACGTCTGTTCACTAAAAGTGATATTAGACAAAATAATGCAGAAATGAGTGGATGAGAGAAATAGAAATAGTGTATGCAAAATGCTAGTATAGGCTTACGTACGAATCTGTGTGTGTGTGTGTGTGTGTGTGTGTGTGTGTGTGTGTGTGTGTGTGTGTGTGCGCGCGCGCGCGCGCGTGCGTGTGTGTGTGTGTGCGTGTGTGACTTTGAGAATTGAAAAGAAAATACTGTTCCAAATGTAACAACTTAAAAGATAAATTCCAAAGCAAACAAAAACAACAAAAAAACCTGGACATCAACGAATTTACAAATGCAAAAAAGGCGTGAAGATTCTGGAAAATGCATAGGGAATCTTTTTGTCGGAAGTTGGAGAGAGATGAGTTAAAATAGGAACAGTTAAAAAGAAAATGCGGAGTATTGAAACTGTCGACTGCACCACAAGCACATTGTAAATTTCTGTGTAATTTTGTACGAAGAGCGTTTACTTTAAGCCTATAAAAGAGAGATTCCAGTTTCCGAAATGTGTGTACATGTACATACGTCTTTGTATACAGTTTACGAATTTGAATGGACGAGTTAGACGGACGAGTAGATTTCTGGGTTCTTGAACAGCAACTCAGTGAAGAATCTTGTGCATGTATTTTAAAGAGTACTGAATCTTCATACAGGTTATAAAAAGACTCAAAAGAAACTCTTTTTAAGAGTTCATAGGCTTCATGAAGACTCCAAGGTATTTTGATACAGACAGAATTTTCAGAGTTTTTTGATCCCATACGGGCAGTTCTGTCTGCCCATTCATTTCCTACAATCCCACAGTGTGACGGAATCCAGCAAAAGTCCACTGTTATCCCTCTAGATGTAAGGAAATGGATCAGAATTTTTAGTTCGGTGATAATCTCGGCGCGATTGGTAGCAGCAACAGATTCCATTGCTCGAAGAACAGATTTGGAATCAACGCAAAAAAGTATTCTAGAAAAATCACGTGGAATGTCAATTATATAATGCAGAGCCATTAGAATTGCTATCATTGCAGCCGTAAAGACAGAAAACCCCTTTCGAAGATGAGAAGATTTATCTGCTTTCAAGGCAGGAATAACAAAAAAAAAAAAAAAAAAAAACAATACGATCACATAAAACCATCCTTACATACTCCTCAAACCTCTTGAAATCTGCCAAAATTGATCACAAAACCATTGCCCTACGTTATCCCCCGAGTCCCATTCCGAATTGGGAACTCATCCCGGCAAGGTTTGATTATAAATACACTGATTTGCAAAAGAATGTTAATAATAACGTCTTAGGTGCTATGGCCAAGTCACATATTGACGATAGTTATCCTAATCACTTAAAAGTTTATACAGACGGATCCCTAGCAATGGCAATGCTGGTTTCCCTGGCAATGGCAATGCTGGTTCCGGCTTTGTGTGTGTGTGTGTGTGTGTGTGTGTGTGTGTGTGTGTGTGTGTGAAGGGGGAGAAGCGTATTTATGTTTATGTGAAAGAGCATGTGCATAGCTTTGTAAGCTAGCTGTGCATGTGTTCGTCACTGTAAGTGCCTCTGAAGTTTAATTTCTTTAAGAGAGAGAGGCACAGACAGAGACAGACAGATAAAGAGAGAGACGAGGAAGAAGAGAAGAAGAGGAAGAAGAAGAAGAAGAAGAAGGTAAGGTAAGGTAATCTTGCTTATAGCCCAGCCGACCGCAAAGGGCCATATCAGGGCTGTCACCACGTTACATTCAACTCACAAGTCATTAAAAAAAAACAACTTTCACACATCTCTTTAAAATACATCTTCTAAAAACGCACCAGAAACTTCGTTAAAAATCTTTCTTCCAAAAAACTTTAAATCAGATGCAACAAGTTAATCTCTTTCAGAAATTCAAAGATCACGTCAAGAAGAAGAAGAAGAAGAAGAAGAAGAAGAAGAAGAAGAAGAAGAATGAAGAAGAAGAAGAAGAAGAAGTTAAAGCATTAATAGAGTGTAACCATGACTGGTTGTGTCGGAAGCAGATACAGAGACAGAGACAGAGACAGAGACTGAGAGAGAGAGAGAGAGAGAGAGAGAGGAGAAGAGAGAGAGAGGAGAGAGAGAGAGAGAGAGTTAGTGAGTGAGTGAGGAGACCGACAAACATACAGACAGGCAGACCAAGAGACTGACTGGCTGACAGACCGACAAACTAACTGACACAGACTGAAAAGAGAAACAGAGACAAATAAAAGAAAGAGAGACAGGGACAGAGACAGAAAGTGAGAGAGAGGAAGACAGACAGAGGCAAGGATCGAAAAATCAGGGACTCAAATACAGACACAGTGAGGTAGAAGTTCAGACAGACAGTAGGACAGCGGACGACAATAAGACACCCCATAAGCTCTTCCCTGACCATAAACAGTCTGCACGTTCACAAACATTTTGCCGGTCTCCTGTCCACACACTGTGAGGGGGGGGGGGGGCAGACGGCTATTCCACCATCAACTACTACCCCCTCCACAAACATGCAGCACAACGAGTAGTCTCCCTTATGTCTACCCCCCCCCCCCCCCCTCCACCACAGACCCCCTACTTCACACACAGACACATCCAACCCTACCCCTAAGCACAATGCCCTGCCCCGCTGCTCTCCTCCACTGTCGTTTTATTAAACAAAAGAGCACCGCGGGATTGCACGAGATTTGGTCCAGTCATCACATGGTACTGTACGCCATTTCCGGTCTGCCTGCGAGTTTGCTCTGTTTTGTTTCTCTCCACTTTCCAGGGTGGAGGATGGGACGGTGAATTCATGAATATGGGTTTTCAAAACCAAATGCTAATGTGGTCATGGTAAGGAGCAGGGCCGATGCGCTTATATCTATGTGAAGGCGCATGCGCCTAAGTTTGCAACTGCTTACGTAGTGTTTGTGGGTCCCTATGGGGTTTCAATTTCTCAGTGGGGGATGTCTGAGAGAGAGAGAGAGAGAGAGAGAGAGAGAGAAGAGAGAGAGAGAGAGAGAGAGAGAATTCAGAACTCAGAAAACGTTTATTCATCAATGACGGATTTTAGGCAAGCCTATTCTTCAATCTGTCCTTGCGCTAAGCTAAATCATGCATGAGATTTAAAACAAGAAAATGAAAAGAAATAGAAGAAAAGAAATACAGGCACATAGAGTACATGATTACACACACACACACACACACACACACACACACACACACACACACACACACACACACAACACACACCACACGCACACGCACACACACACACACACACACACACATACGCGCGCGCGCGAATATCTATACAAAGGTTTAACAAAAGCATGCATATATAGGCAATCCTAAGATGCAGACAATAACAACAACAAAATGAAGATAGAGGTGTGGACTTAGTTTATGGGGCAGTGGCTGAGAATGGGAGATAAAAGGGTGGTTGGATAAACAGTACACTATGCCAATGTCTACTGCGTGTTTGTGAGTGTTGGTGGAGTTAGCGACGAGAGGATGATGACGATAGTGATGGCATTGGCATGAAACTTCTTCTTCTTCTTCTTCTTCTTCTTCTGCGTACGCAGGCTGATACTCCTGCGGACACTCCCTATATATACAGGCAAGTATTAATCCCATCTGCCCAACGAAGGGAGTGGAGTTTTGTGTGCATTACCGGTTTTTTTAATCCCGCCATTAAGGCAGCCATACTCCATCTTCGGGGAAGGTGCATGCTATGTGTAACGTGTCATCCATACCAACGGCCAATCTGGCCTTCTCTTCCGAAAGTTGGTGATGGGATTTGACGTGTGTGCAAGATGTTATGCGTGCGTTCACACACGGAACCTCGGTTTATAGTCTCATTCGAAGGACTGTATGGGAAATGGAGTCAGAACCAATGTTAACTCCGAGGGAAAAATCCTCCTGTACCGAATCGGCCCGGCAGCGATTCGAACCCGCAACCCTTGGATTACGAGTCCGGCGGTCTACCAACTGGGCTATTCCGGCATGAAACAAAATACAGTATTCTAAGACATAACTAGTGCAGTAACAATGTACACATCTGTAACTGTTGATGATACAAGTGAATGCTGAAAAACATTGCTATGAAACAGCGCAATCTACCTCAAAGAGTCTGTGAAATATTTTCTAAGTTCTTCTTTGAAGGTACGCAGTGAACGGCACAATTTTAGGTTTGGGAGGAAGAGAGTTCCAAACAGCTGAACCTGAAAATGCAAAGCTAGTTTTGAACATGTCGATCCGAGTACGTGGTAGAATATAATTGTTAGACCCATATCGACATGAGGCCTTAGTACGTAAATCTCTGAGGTATTGTGGGGCCAGATAATTGTGTACTTTATACATATCTGCAGCTTTGTTGATTAAATCTAGTTGTGTTTGCAGTGGCAGTATGCGGCAGACAGACGGAGAGAGAGAGAGAGGAGAGAGAGAGAGAGAGAGAGAGAGAGAGAGAGAGAGAGAGAGAGAGAGAGAGAGAGAGAGATTACAGTGAGAGGCAGAAAAGACCAGAAGAAACATTTTCCCTGACAAGTTTTGATTCTCTCCCCTCCTGCCTACAGACTGCCCAGGAGAAAAGACTTCCCGCAGATCTTCCTATCCATCGGAAGACGTTATCACATGTTGTCTAGGAGAGAAAATGGCCATAATTTGGGAGAAAAAAGGTTTTATTATTTTACCTCCAGCTTCAACAAGTCACCATGTCTTTTTTTTTTAATCGAAACTGAGGTGGATTTGAAATTTAAAACAAACTGAATTAGAAACAAGACTGTCTAAGCTTCATCTTTGTTTTTGATCTCTGTCGTTTATATTTAATGATATACACCTATTACGTCAACTTGAATTCTGTAAAATATTCATTTCCATCTTCATAGAAGCAAAGGCTAGAGGAATTCACCTGTCACCAGTGACGGCATCATCATCAGTCCATCATCACACCGCCATTCCTATGGAAATCAGCAACTCCAGACTGTCATTTCTATGGTCTTCAATCTGACCTTTCCCACCATACACTGCCCTTTAAAGGAGAAAAGGACGCTGCGAGACTCTACGAGAGTTTGTCTTCCCCCTCCTATCCCCCTTCATAGACTGCCGTTTTACTGGACAAAAGGACGCTGCGAGACTTTGCGAGATTTGTCTGCTTCATTACGCGGTGCTATAGTCATGTCTAATCTGCCTGCTTTGCGTGCCCTAGTTGTTTTGGCTTTTATTTTTATCGCCCTACTTTCTAGAGAGCAGAAAGGAAAGATGAAACTGGTTTGAAAGAGTTCTGAAAATCAGACTCCGGATGCGGTCAGTCTGGATGCGAGGATTGGCTAATGAAGGTGTCTATGTGAAGGTGTCTCTGTGAGGTTGTCTATGTGAAGGTGTCTATGTGAAAGTGTCTATGTGAAAGTGTCTATGTGAAGGTGTCTATCCGCAAGTGCTAGCGCGTGCTTTCGCATACTGTTTGCGGAAATCGGAAATGAGGCGGGAAAACAGTAAACAGTACTTAAAGGACAAGTAGGATAACTCTTGCTCCCTTAAAGAAAGAAAGAAATGGACGCCCATAACTCCAAAAGAATGCTGCTTACCTCATCCAATCGCTTAGAGGAAATGACAAGAAAGTACACAAAACAAACAAGGAGACATTCCCAAAGAGGATGCTCTATGCTTGCCCATATACCCTATGCCTGACAAATCCCCACAACAACTGGAAGTCATTTTTCCAATCCATGCGTCATTTCTATTTATCACACACACACACACACACACACACACACACACACACACACACACACACACACCTCCCGTCCTTCCCATCCCCTCATTTCTATATTTTCCCCCTCTGAAACTGCCTTGTTCTAATCGTCTTTTTTACATACGTCGTAAAAGTTTGGACGCATGTAGGGCAATTTCTCAGCCTTTGAAGAAGTTTTGTCTAAAACGTCGCCCTTTTCCCCATGCCCTTGAGATCCACGTTCTCTTTCTTTCTGTCTACGTACTGTTTTTTCCTTGTTCTGATCTCACAGTCACCTGTGAGTATTCAGGATTTGTGTGTGAGGCCGATGAAGGTAACGAAGCTCTTTGACAATTCCTCAGTTCAGTGGTATTCCTGACAAGGCCATAATCAGCAGAACTGACTGACGTACTTAGGCCCATAGCTCAAGGGTGAGCATAGGCCATCGACAACACTCCGCCATCGCACTCGGTTCTGGGCTGCTCGCTGAATGCCTGTCCAGTTGGTCCCCTGCCTCTTTATCTCTGCCTCAGTGTCTCGCCTCCAGCTGCTGCGAGGTCGGCCTCTCTTCCTTTTCCCCTGCGGGTTCCATGTCAGGGCTTGGCGTGTGGTGCTGGATGCTGGCTTCCTGAGAGTGTGTCCAATTCAGCCCCACTTCCTCCTCCGCAGAATCTGCTTGGCCACTGGTTCCTGTCCTGCTTGCTTCCATAGATGTCAATCAGCAGTGTCAGGCCTCAAATACCAACAGACCTGGAAACTAAGCACCATCGATAGTTCTGCCTCACCTTAGCAATTGCCGCTGTTATAGGGAGCTACGTGGGTGATGTGGGTAGGATTGAGAGGCACAGGTACCAAATGTACGCCACACTGGAAGCTTGACTTAGGATGATCAGATACAAACCGTTCCATACAGTCGACTGGAGAGGGAGGAGAAGGAGAGAGGAGCGAGAGAGAGAGAGGGGGGGGGGGAGGAGAGGAGAAGAAAGAGAGACAGACGGACAGACAGAACAAGATGGAAACGAGGAAGAAATGGACAAGAGCAGAGACAGAGGAAAAGAGATGAGGAAGGGGGGGGGGGCAGGGAGAAAGAGATGAGGAAGGGGGGGGGGGAGGAAGGAGGCAGTGGCAACAAGGGACAAAGAAAAGAGAGAAAGGAAAGAATAAATATGAGGGAGAGAGAGAGACAAAGACAAAGACATAGAGAGAGAGAGTAAAGGGAGAGAGGAGTGACAGACAGACAGAAAGACAGAGATGGAGCGACAGAAAGAATGAGAAAGAGAGAGGGTAGGGGAAGAGTCAAGGAAGGAAGAGAGAGAGAGAGAGAGAGAGAGAGAGAGAAGAGAGAGAGAGAGAGAGAGAGAGAGAGAGAGAGAGAGAGAGAGAGAGAGAGAGAAGACAGAGCAGCAGTCGAAGACAGTAGAAGAGCTATAAGAGAGGAAATAACACGCACACATAAAAAAGGCCCTTGCCATAAAAAGTCTGCACGTTTTCAATGGTTCCATTCTTCCCAGGGACTTTCCAATAACGTTACGGTCACCCCTCCCCCCCCCCCCCCCCCCTCCACTTCTTCTCTACTGTCTCCCTCTCTCCTCTACACACACACACACACACCTCTCTCTCTCTCTCTCTCTCTCTCCATCTCTCTCTCTCTCTCTCTCCCCACGCACACACACACACACACACACCACACACACACACGCACCACCACGCACGCACGCACGCACGCACGCACGCACGCACGCACGCACGCACGCACGCACGCACGCACCACGCACACACACACACACACACACACACACATACACACACACAAGTACGACCATTGTAGCTAAATTTTCAAAAGTGCCTTGTTTGTCTATTACTTTGCTTTCATTGTTTCTTAGTCTAATCATGTAAACATCTTCTGACTCACCTGCAACGAATAGAGAGTAAGTAACTCTTTTTAGCCAATACCATTTTATTTCTTTGGTAAGGAACTGAATCGGGTTCCCACTTATCAACTGGCTTCCTCGCATGCGTTTGGTATGGAATAAATGAAGAACGAAAGGTGGGAGAAAAAACACAAACAAAATTATAAAAAAACTACCTACTTACTACCTCAGCAGTTAATTACCATCTTACAACAATTATACATTTTTTTCTGCTTTATATTTTGGCACAGGGATCCAAAGGAGAGGGTGCATTCCAAGATTTGTTTGAACATGACCGAGGTCTGCGCACTCCTAACCATCCTTTTAATTTCGTTTTGATTTCCTTCTGTTTCTTTGTGGAGGGGTTTTCAGTATATAAACATGAACGCGTGCATGAGAACACACACACACACACACACACACACACACACACAGAGCCAGAGAGACAGACAGACAGACAGGTGAACAGAGAGACAGACAGACAGATGAGCAGACAGACAGACAGACAGACACACAAACACAATTCCACACAAAAACCCCGAGCTGTAAAAAGTCTATACGTTTCCAATGGACCCACCTTGCCCCCACACGGTCCAGTCACAAACATCTATTCTCTCCCCCCCCCCCCCCCCCCCACCCTCCCCTCCCTGTCTTAACCCCCCCCCCCCCCCCCCCTTACCCCCTGTCCTTTCTCAGGCCCGCCCTTGCCTATACCCTTACCTCTTGCTCTCCCACCCCTTTACCGCCACCTTGCCTTGGCCCACCTCCACCCTATCGCCCCCCCCCCCCACCACACACACACATACACACACTCACACATACACACTCATCAAGCTTTGATTCATGTAAGAAAGGTGCACACACAGAGATAGAGAGAGAGAGAAAGCGCTAGAAATATAAAAACTGATATCTAGACAGACGTCTGGTCAGAGAGAGAGAGAGAGAGAGAGAGAGGAGAGGAGAGGAGAGAGAGAGAGAGAGAGAGAGAGAGAGAGGAGAGAAGAGAGAGAGAGAGAGAGAGAGAGAGAGAGAGAGAGAGAGAGAGAGAGAGAGAGAGAGAGAAAGAGAGACAGAGAGAGAGAGAGAGACGCAGGCGCGCACGTGCGCGCGAGCGGACATGCAAATATTGAGAGAGGGAGAAAGACAGACAGACAGACAAACAGATAGAGAAGAGGAGAGAGAGAGAGAGAGAGAGAGAGAGAGAGAGAGAGAGAGAGAGAGAGAGAGAGAGAGAAGAGAGAGAGAGAGGCAAAAACAGAAACTGACACCTTCCGTCCGGAGTTGTGCTGATGTTGAAAGGGTGGCTGGCAGTTGACAGGGTGCCTTTCATTTTCACTTCCTCACTTGTCAGTTTCATACAGCGCCTGTGTGTGTGTGTGTGTGTGTGTGTGTGTGTGTGTGTGTGTGTGTGTGTGTGTGTGTGTGTGTGTGTGTGTGTGTGTGTGTGTGTGTGTGCGTGCGTGCGTGCGTGCGTTCGTGTGTGTGTGTGTGTGTGTGTGTGTGTGTGTGTGTGTGTGTGTGTGTGTGTGTGTGTACGTGTGTGTGTACGTGTGTGCGTTCGTGTGTGTGTGTGTGTGTGTGTGTGTGTGTGTGTGTGTGTGTGTGTGTGTGTGTGTGTTTGTGTGTGTGCGCGTTCGTGTGTGTGTTGCGTGCGTGCGTGCGTGCGTGCGTGCGTGCGTGCGTGCGTGCGTGCGTGCGTGCGTGCGTGCGTGCGTGCGTGCGTGCGTGCGTGCGTGCGTGCGTGCGTGTGTGTGTGTGGTGTGTGTGTGTGTGTGTGTGTGTGTGTGTGTGTGTGTTATGCGCGCGCGCGCACGACAGTGTGAACAGATTGTAGACTGTGTGTGATTAATGTGTATATAGATGTGTCTCTCTCTCTCTCTCTCTCTCTCTCTCTCTCTCTCTCTCTCTCTCCTCTCTCTCTCTCTCTGTGGTTTGTTTGGATTGTTTTGTTTTGTGTTGTTCGATAGTGTTCCTCAGCGTTGGATCATGATGGCCATTGGCATTTGTTAGTATATGCGTTTGTGAATGCATGCATGTATTTTAAGAAATATTGTGCATGATTCTATGGTCTTCACAATAATTATTGTCATTCTTCTGCCCCCTCTCTCCCTCTCTCCTCTGTCTGTCCTGTCTGTCTGTCTGTCTGTCTGTCTGTCTCTCTGTCTGTCTGTCAGTCCTCCCCCCCCCCCTCTCTCTCTCCCTCTGTGCCCCACTTCCTCTCTCTCACTTGTTTCTCTCTCTCTCTCTCTCTCTCTCTCTCTCTCTCTCTCTCTTCTCTCTCTCTCTCTCTCTCTCTCTCTCCACACACACACACACACACACACACACACACACACACACACACACACACACACACACACACACACACGCACAAAGTCACTTTCACCAGAATTTTCAGTCAAATCTGCTTAATTATCCCCACTTTTTCAGAAGCAAAGAAAACTACTACTTTGTTCTTCGTTCTCTCTACCGTTCTAGTGGACTTTTCGCCCCAAACGCGTCACGTTGCTTTCTGCATGCACTTTATTATACATCTCAACCACTTTTCTTTCATGTTCCCAATAATTAGATACCAGAGAGTTATAAAGAACAGAATGTCGGTTTTTTTTTTGTTTGTTTTTGTTGTTGTTGTTGTTGTTGTTGTTTTGTGTGTGTTTTTTGGGTGGGGGATGGGGAGATGGGATGGGGGGGACCTGAGTTCCATGTTTTATCCATTCTAATGTCATTGCTACCACACCAGGTACTTACCTCCCCTGCCCTACAGAAACAGAACCTGACCAGCAGTGTCACAACCAGCAGTGCCACAACCAGCTATCAGTGTCAGATCTCCAGGAGGCCCCCACTCCGGAGGACACTCTGCAAATATCTTTTTGTGCCGCCCCAGAGGCCTAATTACATCGTCCTGTGATTATCCCAGCTTCCGATTAGAAACACACTGAGGTTGGTAATTCCAGAACCAACAATCGACAGCGAGCTGTGAATGTCGGATCGCCATGGGGCCACCGTTTGGAGGATATTCTGCCTCTTTCTTTTTTTTCAGGGTCCTGATAGCATTGCTACCAAACACGCTCCTCCCCCCCCCCCCACCCCCCCCCCTCCCCCTCCTCCTCAGTCCCCGTCTCCTGAAACAGAACACATCCAGACAGGTAGTTCCAGACCCGTTTATCCAGAATTCATCAATGTCAGATTGACATAATGCCACCTTCCAGGCGACGCTCTGCACTGTCAAGTGGCAAAGGGTGACGCTGAAAAAATGTCTATGCTACAGAAAATGGTATGGCTGAACTTTATTCGGGCAAAACTATCACTGTGATTAGTCACCCAAGCCTCTGAGAGAGAGAAGAGGGGAAAGGAAGGAAGGTGGAGAACGAGGAGAGGAGAGAGGAGGAGAGAAGAAGAGAGAGAGAAGGAGAGAGAGAGAGAGAAGAGAAGAGGGAGAGAGAGAGAGAGGAGAGAGAGAGAGAGAGAGAGAGAGAGAGAGAGAGAGAGAGAGAGAGAGGAGAGAGAGAGAGAGAGGAGAGAGGAGAGGAGGGGGGGGGGGAGAGACACACAGACAGAGAGACAAACAGTTCGTAATCCAATATTACGATGTCTGCCATATGACCTCCCCCACCCCTTCTCCCCCCCTCCCCCCACTGAAACAGCATCAATTCATTTTGACTTGTCCGTCATACTATCTTCCCTAATAACAACATTCCCTATTGTACGTTGCATGTCTGTCAAACGACCAAACCGTTTCCAGTCCAGTGTCGCAATGCCTACCATAAAATCTTTCAAGATCAAAACACTCCCAATTCAATCAACCAGACAAGCTTCTCCAAACAAACTATTTCCAATCCAGTGTGTCACACCGTCCGCCATACAACCTTTCTAGACCAAAACATTTCCAGTCCAATGTTACAATGTTTACCACACAGCCTTTTGCAACAAGCAAACTCTAACAAATGTTACAATGACTGTCGTACGACTTTTCCCCTATCAAAACATTTCCATTTCAATGTTACAATGACTGTCGTGCGACTCTTCCCCAATCAAAACATTTCCATTTCAATGTTACAATGACTGTCGTACGACTTTAACCCAATCAAAACATTTCCATTTCAATGTTGCAATGTCTGTCATACGACCTTTCCCCAATCAAAACATTTCTATTTCAATGTTACAATGACTGTCGTACGACCTTTCCAAGCCAAAACATTTCCTGTCCAATGTTACAATGTCTACTATACAAGCTTTCCCAACCAAAACATTTCCAGTTGAATGTCACAATGTCTACCATACGACCTTTCCCCATCCAAAACATTTCCAGTTGAATGTTACAATGTCTGTCATACGACCTTCCCTGGCCAAATCATTTCCACTTTAATGTCACAATGTCTGTCATACAACCTTTCCTGGCCAAAACATTTCCACTTCAATGTCACAATGTCATACAACCTTTCCTGGCCAAAACATTTCTACTTCAATGTCACAATGGCATACAACCTTTCCTGGCCAAAACTTTTCCACTTCAGTGTCACAATGTCTGTCATACCACCTTTCCTGGCCAAAACATTTCTACTTCAATGTTACAATGTCTGTCATACAACCTTTCCTGGCCAAAACTTTTCCACTTCAATGTCACAATGTCTGTCATACGACCTTCGCCGACCAAAATATCCTCGATCAAATGTCACATTTTCAGATGGTTATGGAACTAGCGTGTAAGGATAGATCAGGGATGTGTGGTGGTGAAGGTGTGGTGGTGGTTATAGTGGTGTTGTGTGGTGTGTGTGTGTGTGTGTGTGTGTGTGTGTGTGTGTGTGTGTGTGTGTGTGTGTGTGTGTGTGTGCATGGTGTGTTGTGGTAAGGAAATCAATGCCGCCCAGTTTTCTCCGTGACAGGATGGGCAACACTACCTGCCAATTGACCTCCTTTGTGACGTCATGCCGTGCCCAGACACCACTTCCGTTACCAGTAAAGGCGGGAAAACCGGGCGACTATGGTGGAGGGTTGGCAGGTGATGGCTGTGCTATTACAGACACACAGACAGACAGACAGACACTCACAGATAGATAGACAGAGACACAGAGAGACAGAGACAGACAGAGACAGACAAACAGACACACCAACATACACACACACTCACAGACAGACAGAAAGAGACACAGAGAGACAAACACAGACAGACAGACAGAGACAAGAGAGAGAGTGGGAGGGGGGAGAAGGAGGAGTAATGCTGAAACGGTATGAAAAGAGAGTCTCTGACTCACAGAGAGAGAGAGAGAGAGAGAGAGAGAGAGAGAGAGAGAGAGAGAGAAGAGAGGAGAGAGAGAGAGAGAAGAGAGGAGAGATTCGTGTTCGAAGCTTCTTCCACTGGAAACGCCATGTTATTGTATTAAGGGGGGGGGGGGGGGGGGAGCAGTTCCTGCAGATATTCCTTCCCTTCTCGCATCCCCCCCCTCCCTTTCCTTCCGTCTGTTTCTCTGTGTGTCTGTGTGTCTGTCTGTCTCACTAAGTCCCTCTCTGTGTGTATGTCTGTGTGTCTGTGTGAGTGAAAGATGTATGTCCAAGACAATCAGGACCGAGAGGAATGACGCAGTCTGCAAATGCCTGAATTGCTGATTAAAGTATTTCCAAAATGATAATATGTTTGTAATGAATGTGTCTATTTTAGGGTTTTGGGGGTAATAAATTGCTTCAGATAACAAAACTGTTGTTTAAATACCATAATTCCGGGAACAAAAACTTCGATCACCGGTGATTGAAATTCAAGGGAAAAAACTGAAGAGAGTTAAGGGTTTGCTTTTATCGTGTCACACATTAAACAAAAAATGTAAATGAGTAAATCTGTAAAGAAAGAAAACAAAACTACCGCGATGTGCCCTAACGTTGTACGGAAATCGAACATAAACAAACACAAAGATAACACTCCCAGCAAACTTCCGCGCCAATTTATCAGTATTTCTGATCGGTTTATTACACAGTTAAAAAAAAACCTATATATACTGACTTCCATAAAAAACGCTAAAACAAAACAAGCTGAAGGTTGGGGGTGAATTTTATTGGTCATAATTGTACAGAGTGGAAGCGAGAATTCAACGTGATTTGATTCATTACACCGGTAATGTGTGAAAATGTCATCAGCAATATGTCTTTTGTGTGGAAAATCCAAGGTCACGTGACAAACCAGCTTGAAGTCCTAATACCGTGTGTGGCCACCATTTGCGTTGACAACTGCTTGACACCTGCGGCTCATTGAGTGGACCAGGTGGTTGATGCGTCCCCTTGGCACACCAGCCCACACATGGACGATGGCCTGGTGAAGTTGAGCCGCTGTTGCTCGTCGTGAACGCAGGAGGTCCAACCGTCTGCCAAGTTCATCCCAAAAATGTTCTATTGGGTTTAAATCGGGACTGAGGGCTGGCCAGGGCAGCACATTGACGTTGTTATGCTGAAGAAATTGCTGGGTGGCCCTGGCTGTGTGTGGTCTTGCATTGTCCTGTTGGAATGTCCAGTTTGGGTGTTGCACAAAAAAAGGATCGACATGGGGTCTGAGCACCTGGTTTATGAAGCGCTGTGCATTGACACCCTGTCCGCGACCAGGACCAATGTTCTGAAAGATGACTGGTCCTATGGCGTGGTTAATGCCAATTGCACCCATATCATAACGTTCGGGCCTCCCAGAGGTTCCGCTCTACCACACAGGAGTCAGCATAGCGTTCACCAGGTCGACGCCATATTCTGACATGACCGTCAGCCATGTCAATACAAAAACGGCTCTCATCTGAGAACAGTATGCGTCCCCACTGCTGCCTGCGCCAGTTGATTCGGGCTTGTGCCCACTGCAGCCTGTCCTGCCGGCGTTTTGGTGTCAGTACCGGACCTCTGTGAGGACGCCTCCATGCCAGCCCGTTCTCCTGAAGATGCCGCCGCATAGTGTTGAGGTTGATTCGTTGCTGGAGATTCCCAGGCACCTGTCGAGCAGTGTTAGCGGCTGTTTGCCGCCTGTCCCGCAGATGGGTTCGAACAAGATGGCGATCCTCTCTTTGTGTGGTGACCCAAGGACGGCCTGGCCGGGGACGATCATCAGTGGTACCAGT
>CM031618.1:50630994-50633494 GCA_018398815.1 Conus ventricosus | reverse complement strand
TTCTTCTGTTTGTTCTATATACCCAACCCATCTCTGACATTGTAGCCCATCATGACATTTCACACCACTGCTTCTCTGATGACAATCAAATCTACATTTCTGGTGACATCTCCCTCCTCTCCTCCATCATTGATCGCTCACAGCTCTGCATCTCTGACATAAAGGCATGGATGACTTGCAACAAACTTCAGTTAAACAATGATAAAACTGAACTGATCTTCATTCTCCCAAAACGGCTCATGTCTACAATCTCTGTTCCTTCTTCTGTCCAACTTGGTACCTCTCTCATTCAGACCTCTACCACTGTGCGAAATCTAGGCGTTGTACTTGATCAGACACTCTCTTTTCAAAATCAGATTTCTTCTATCTGCCGTGCTTGCTACTTGGAGCTTCGGCGAATCAGTTCTATGCGCCACCTTCTGTCTGAAGAAGCCACCAAGACTCTGGTTTCTGCTTTCATTCTTTCAAGACTTGACTACTGTAATTCTCTTCTTGCTGGCTGTCCACAGAATCTTCTTGCAAAATTGCAGAAAGTCCAAAATAATGCTGCTCGCCTTGTCTCGAAATCTCCGAAAACCTCTCATGTTTCTCCCTTGCTTAAATCTTTGCACTGGCTTCCTGTTGAAAAACGCATCAAGTACAAACTTTCTTTGCTCTGTTACAAGGCATTGGATGGCCTCGCTCCATCTTACCTCTCTAAACTTCTGTCGACCTATACTCCTTCCAGACAGCTTCGCTCTTCCTCTGACACTCGCATTATGCAGATCCCTCGTTTTCGGGCCAGAACACTTGGTGAACGTTCTTTTACTTTTCAGGCTCCTTCCTGCTGGAACAATCTCCCTTCTGCACTCCGAAACTCAAACAGTCTTTCTTCTTTCAAGTCCTCCCTCAAAACAACTCTCTTCAAAACATAATTTTTCTGCTCCTTCGCTGGTGTGTGGGTGTGTGCGTGTGTGTGTGTGTTTGTGTGTGTGTGTGTGTGTGTGTGTGTGTGTGTGTGTGTGTGTTTTGTGTTTGTGTGTGTGTGTGTGTGTGTGTGTGTGTGTGTGTGTGTGTGTGTGTGTGTGTGTTAGGGCTTATTGCTGTAAGCGCTTAGGGCTTTTGTTTAAGATTAAGCGCACTAAATGTTCCTTATTATTATTATTATATATTATTATTATTATTATTATTATTATTATTATTCTCCTTGTCTGTCCGTCTCTGTCTGTCTGTTGTCTGTCTGTCTGTCTGTCTGTCTCTCTTCTCTCTCTCTCTCTCTCTCTCTCCTCTCTCTCTCTCTCTCTTCTCTCTCTCTCTCTCTCTCCTGTTATGCTGTCCTGTCCTACACAGCCTTTGAAAGAAGTTAATTTAACCTCAGAATTATAACAACCGTCATCACTTTTGATCTGACCTCGTCAATATCGTTCAGAGACCATACTGCTATTTTCAATTTCTTTGTGAATACCTGTGGTGTCTAACATTACTTTTAACTATGACACCTTATCATCTTCCCTGTCGATACAGTCATCGCATTGTTCGTATTTCTTATGTCCACCAAGGTAGGTATATAAAATCTTTGCGTGACTGTCGATGTTCTTGCAATTCATTGTATTCTGTGAGAGTCCTATCAGCTAGGGAATCTTGCAAACAACTGAATAAACATTCGCATTTGTATCAGTGTTCTCTCTCGCTTATGGACGGAAGCTAGATATATGAATATGTATTGTGATTGGTTCCAAACGCAAGTGAAAATATTTTTGTTTATCTCGGTTTGTTTCCTTGAATTGTTCCCCCTTTCAATGGTTTGCTTGTGTGTTTCTGAAAATAAGTTACTTCCTTTTGTTGATGACCCGTACTCATTTTTGTTTCATTCTTAGCAAACTGTACCCATTGTATACAGGTCGGTGGCCTTATAATTAAACATTTCAGAATCTCAATAATCTCTCTCTCTCTCTCTCTCTCTCTCTCTCTTCTCTCTCTCTCTCTCTCTCTCTCTCTCTCTCTCACACACACACACACACACACACACACACACACACACACACACACACACAATGTAACCACATAACTGTCTTATAGTTTTCAACATATAGTATAGAGACGCTTTTGCGGAATTTAAATTCCGAGTGTGTAGGCTGAAAACCCACAAAAACTGGCTCATGCTTGATGAAGTAAATTCTGAATGCGCGGCGTGTAGCACTGGTAATAGAAATAAAATTATTCTTCATTTTAAATGTTCATTAGATTCGCGTACGTAAAAATAGCATCTTCCTTGTTAGCTAAACAGAATGAAGAAAAGGTTTTTGAGCTGGCAAAATAATCTGCAAAGTGGTAAAAATGACGAAACAGAAGTGATTATCAAAAACCAACAAGCAATCAAACAAAAAGTGGGCAAACCAGCTCCATGAATAAAACGTTTCTCCAAATCAGTGGTGGGATTATTTGAAGGCAAGAAATATGTTTTATCATAGTGTGCTGCAGGACACGGAATTACGAGGTCATTTTTTGCGGGAAATACCCA
>CM031618.1:50605994-50623494 GCA_018398815.1 Conus ventricosus | reverse complement strand
GTGTTTATAATCTGCACTGTGTCTACAATCTGCACTGTTTATAATCTGTATTGTGTTTACAATCTGCACTATGTTTATAATCTGCATTGTGTTTATAATCTGCACTGTGTCTACAATCTGCACTGTGTTTATAATCTGTATTGTCTTTACAGTCTGCAATATGTTAATAATCTGCACTGTGTCTACAATCTGCACTGTGTTTATAATGTGTATTGTGTCTGCAATCGGCACCGTGTTTATAAACTGCACTGTATTTCTAATCTGCACTGTGCTTATAATGTGTATCGTGTCTGCAATCGGCACTGTGTTTATAATCTGCACTGTGTTTACAATATGTACTGCGTTCACAATCTGTGCTGTTTTACAATATGTCCTACACTCACTCACAACACACACACACACACACCACACACACACACACACACACACACACACACACACACACACACACACTCACACACACCAAACAACACACTCGCATGCACACTCGTGCTAACCACACCACACACACACACACACACCACACACACACACAACACACACACCACAACACACACACCCCACACACACACACACACACACACACCGCGCGCCGCGCACACACACACACACACACACACACACACACACACACACACACACACACACACAACACCATACGAGGTCGTGCTCACACACACACACACGCACGCACGCACGCACGCACGCACGCACGCACGCACGCACCACACACACACACACACACACACACACACACACACACACATGTGCCTCTGATAATGAATCCATGCGTGCACGCAATATTAACATCGTGTTAATAACAGTTGTGACGACGTAAGGGATGCCACAACAGGATGGAAGGATGGAGAGGGTGGGAGGGGGGGGGTGTAAGAGAGAAAGGAGAGGAGGAGGGGGGGGGGGGGATGTCGTCACTCCGGCCAGGCGGTGGAATTACTCCCAGAGGTCAGTTCAGAAGGAAGACGATCAGTTGGGCGCGCAGACTGACTTACTCATTGGGAAAGAATGTGTCGCGTGCTATCAAACACTCCCGGGAATAAATGTATTCACACTGGGGTGAAGAGGGGGAGGTGTAAGGGAGGGGAGGGAGGGGGGGGGGGGCGAGAGGATGGAATCAACCCCAAAGGGAAAGAATGTGGGAAAGGGGGTGAGGGAGGGAGAGGGGGTGGGCGAGGATACGATTTAGATGCCTGTGGATTGCGTATTTCCCCTCGATGTTGTAACCTACATGTTTGATGCATTTCTGTTTCCTAGCAGTTTGAGCTCACATTCTTTACAGCACCTGGATTGCGTCTGTACTGAGAGTAAGGTTCAAAGGTTGTTTATTTTTTCGGTTTTTTTGTTTGTTGTTTGTTTTTTTAGACTTTTTTTTTAATGCTGATCGATGAGAATGAGGATGATTGAGATGATGCTACGGATTTCCATCCCGGTCTGAGACTGCGTAACAGGGCTGTACTCTACGCTTCCTTTCATAATATATCCCGGCGTTAACCAGGCCCGAGAGATACAGACACCTGCAGTGTTGGTCAGGGAATTTGAGCAACACTGTCAGAGACGCATCCATTAAGTGGATGAAACTCGACTGTGTGGTCCCAGTCTTCCCAACTGAGTCCGCAGCAAACTCAACTCTGGGTAGGAGCCGGTCGGAGCAGAAAAATCCCACATGACTGATGGGAATCGAACCTACGACCTCCCAGCCGGGAGTCCGCGACGCTAACCACTTCGCCACGGCGGCTGATAAGGTTCAAAGTTTTGTTCTTAAGAAAACATGAATGCGGAGATGGTGGTGGCATTGTTGCTGCGTGTCTCCTCCCATCGTTACTGATCTTGTTGTTACTGTAAGGTTAAGCAAAGACTTGGCATGTCACTGAACGCGTTGACTGGTTTCACAAACTGATTCCCTTCAGAGTCGGTGACAAAACAGTGAACTTTTCTCACGCGTAGCATGCACTGATACACGTGTTTTAATTTAATTTCGATGATTTTTTTTTAAAGAAAAAAGAACTGAGATAAAAAGAAAACACTGTCGAAGTTCAAACCTTTGCACATTGCGTTCAAATCTAATATCCGTGATTTTTTTTTCCAGAGACATGAACAAAACAAAACATAGAAACATAGAAACAAAACAAAACAAAGTTGAAAGTAAAATGAGGCAGGGAACAGAAACAATAAACAATCAACAAGTAGGGTAAGTCTTGCTCCCATAAGAAAACCTAACACAGAGTAACTTTTATTCAAGCTGGCACAGCCTTTTAAACTTGAATAAAGTCAGACAAATACATAGACGAACAATCTAATAGTGGGAGAAAAACAGGCGCAGGCCAACACCCCCTCCGTAAAAGGCTGTGCCAGTCTTGAATAAAAGTTACTCTGTGTTAGGTTTTCTTATGAGAGCAAGAGTTACCCTACTTGTTTATTGTTTAAAAAACAAACAAAACAAACAAAAAAAACAAAACAAACAAACCTTCTCAGAAAGCGGGAAAGAAAACAACATGGATTGTATACTTCTTCTAAACGCCTGCTCCTTCTTTCCTTTAATTCCTGTATTCATCACTTCAAATGTACATGTCAAAACTCCTGCCTGGAGTTTCACAGAGTGGTTTTGCCACTGTCTCTTGCCACTGGCCATTTTAGCCCGAGACTTCAACGCCTCGTTCATTGACGTCACTTCCTGTCCGACGCCATTTCATCTGACGATTTTACATTACGGAAGAAAGATTTTTAACGATGTTTCTGGTGCGTTTTTAGAGGTGCATTTTTTAAAGAAATGTTCGGTGAATGGTGTTTTTTGTTGTTGTGCTGGGTTGCTTTTGTTGTTGTTGTTGTTGTTGTTGTTGTTGTTGTTTCGTTGTTCGTTTGTTGGTTTCTTTGTTTTTCTTTGTTATGTTGATGACTTGAGAGCTAGCTGAATTCAACGTGGTCTCACAACCCTAAACCTGACCCTTTGCGGTCGGTGGGCTTTTCAAGCCCCACCATTACCTTACCTTTTTCCGACGCATCTTCTGATTGTTAAGGGGGGGGGGGGGGGGGGGAGAAACGGTCTGGCTTGATTAAATCGAAAGATAGTTAACCGTTGAGATACGCTACAAAAAAGGAAGGAAAAAAACCGCCCCATTAATGAATGGCTTGCTGTAAATCTGGACAAAAGGTTAACCAAACAATGTGCTTGGATTTGAAACGAAAAGCCAGCTAAAATGTTTGTGAGAATATGACGTTTCGCGAATGCTACAGTATGATCTTGCTTTTAAAAAAAACAAAAAAAATCGAACAACAAACAAAACCCCCCTTCCACACAAACAACCAAAAACACAACCAATCACGATGGAACTGACATGATGACGCCAGCATGTCAAACCGGGGTGGGTGGACTATAAACTACACGAGTCTGCTCTGTTCTGTTGTGGCCTGTGGGAAAAGAAATAAAAAATCCAAAGTTCGCGTCACTGTTTTGTGCGTCAATTCTGGACGGAAACATGATTCCACATGGCTGTACGCTTTCCGCCTCGTTTATCTTGAAATGGTTGTTGTTCTGGTGATAGACAGTAGTGTCAGGTCCCTTCCGCATTCCTCCATGATGGTCCTTCCCAAAGGTGCAATGAGAGACCCGTTGAATGCTAAAAGAATGGCTGCAGTGTGAAGCGCTGATGATCAGGGAAGAACCGTGTCAATCTGATCTCCAGCTGCTGCATCATCCCTGTCCGTACTGTAATAGATCTTTCTGGAGCTAGTATTGCCTGTCCAGCCATATACCACTCAACACCCCGATCCCAGGATGGATTGATGGTTCTCTGTGTTCGACGGACAAAACACACATAACCTTTCGTGGTGCTGGATGCTAAAGTCTCTTACCATGAGGACCTGCGTCTTCAATTCTCTCATCTCTCTAGTCTTCATCTTTTTATAGATATAGATGTATATCGTGCGCGCTGTGGTTTATTGGATGACTCAGAAAGATGTGGTGCAGTGTAGACTATAATGGACCAGTCTGCACACAGTCAAACCTCCTTGGCAAACTGATACGGGTCCGGGACGTTTAAACATGATATGAAGTGTTCTGTTCTGTTCTGTTAATTTCCTTCATGTTGCCTGTCTTTGAATATGCCTGATTGATTATAGTGGCGTATAAAGTGCTGTTGTGAGTGTTGTGTTGTTGTTGATGTTGTTGTTGTTGTGTTGTTAGTCGTACCCTGACCTAAATAGACTCCTGGGATCATTTCCAACTGCACTAAGCTTTGAACCACTATGGTACAAAGTCATCAGCTGGGGATGATGATCATTACGTGGTGTGACCGTTTTTGATTACCCGCCACAGCGGCAAGCCACACTCGACTTGGGGGGCTTTAGGAGAACTGATACTGTTATGCTAGGTTAACGCCTCGCGCGTCACAACTGAAGAAGTCCCGCCAGTAACTATGAGGATTCTAACAACATGTTGATGTAGCCTTGGTGTTGTCTGTGATTGGAACGGGGTGCTCTATGCTCCGATTGGACAGTGTCGTTATTTGACAGTATCTGTTTTCTCTTCGTAACCTTAAACTCCTTAAGTCCCATGCGTCCACCGCCCCACCCCCCCCCCCCCCCCCCCTCCCACCCCCTCCCATTGCTCGCAATAATCCTACTTCACCCCCTCACCCCAGCCCCACCACTCAGGATCACCACCCCATGACAACAATTCTCTTCTCCACCTTGACGCGACTCTCATTCCTTCTCATTCATCTTTATCCCACTGCACAGCCCTTCCATGATTCCGGACTGCTCTCTCTCTCTCTCTCTCTTCTTCTTCTCCGTTGTCAGTCTGTCTGTCGTTCTGTCTCTCTCTTATCTGTCTCTCTCCCTCTCTCTCTCTCAGTCACGAATTTCTACAGTTACAACGTTTATAATAATTAATTTGTCACACTGAGCACGAGGGAAATTACGATTTATGGTGGGATAACGGGAGTTACCTGGTTCTTGCATCTGCTGAAAACCGTGATGGAAATACAAACCAACAAAATTTGTTCCCCGTCCACAGACTGGCATTTAATTAGGCCACTAATAGATGTGATAACGCTGGGGGGGGGGGCGGGGGGGGGGGGGGCGGTGATGAAGATGTTGCCGTGTCTGCCATCGTTACTGATTATTGTTTATTACTTTATGGTTGCTAAAAGAGAGGAGCGATGCCCTCAACGGAATGAGCCTGTGCAACGATTGATTTCCGTTTAGGCTTGCTGCAAACCAGTGAATATTTCTGGTCGCAATTAGTGTTGCATCAGACTTGCATCCTATCATGTTATGGCTTTTCTCATGACAAATTCTGCACAGGCTACACTGTCGAATTTCACAGATGAACCTTTCTCTCACGCAGTTTTGCACCAGATATCTGTCGAGTTCCCAGTGACTTGTTCTCACGCGTCATGCATCAGATTGCTAAACTGTAGAAGTTCAAATCTTTACACATTGCTATTTTACCAATTCATTCATTTTGATTTATTAACATGAAATAAAAACCGAAAAAGATTCTCATGCTTTTTTTTCAGCTTTCGTCTTGTTTTTTAAATATTGTCTTTATTATCCATTCTCGTTACCAACAAAAGGTTATTGTGACTGTTATGGTGTCTATCTTAAGATGGATTGAAGAGATTTAACCTGAGAGTTGATTATATGTTTAGCCTCTCCGTCTCACCCTTTCCGGTCTGTATATATATATTTATTTATAATTACCATTATTGTTGTGTTTTCTCTCTTCAGTTAGTAGTGAAGAGAGAACATAAGTGCAGGTTACATATTCTTCCGTCAATTCTATAATGCTTATGCACCCCCCCCACAAAAAAATGTTTTTAAAACGGGGGGTCGGGGGTGGATAGTAGCGAAGAACGGAAAAGCGAAAATCAACTATTTGAAGGTTTACGAGAAATTTATATGTATAATGGTATACAACCTTTTCCACTAGCCGGGAACCACAGAAATCTTCTTGCAGTCATTTCGTTCGCTTGATCGGAAGACTAGGGAGATCAGGTTGATTTGTCTGTGGTTCCCTTGGCATCAATTGGAGATACACAAGGTCCATTATCTGTGGTGTTTAACCACCAAGGGTTCCATAACAGGAATCCAACAAGCACTCCAGGAAAGCAGCAGCGAAGGGTATCAAAGAGAAAGATTGGTAAGGAAATAAGTTGCCCATATACTAAAATTCATTATAAAATACAGTATAAAATGTTGGGGAAAATCTTTGATATTGAGCTTGAGAATCTTTCAAGGACGCAAGGTGGAGGGCAAAAGATGTCTACAGCCCGAATGTCAGCTTGCTGTTAATAACCCAATACTTTGTCGGCAGCTTACGAGTTGTGCAGAACACACACACACACACACTCACTCACACTCACAACTACAGATATATTTTATATATATATATATAATGATATATAGAGAGAGAGAGAGGGAGAGGAGATGAGAGAGAGATGAGAGAGACTGAAAGAGAGAGAGAGAGAGTGAGATGAAATGCATAGTAGAATGATTATAATGATGATAGACAGTAGAACGATTAGCTAAAGAGATAGAGAGTAAACATTTCAAATTCATAGAACGAGTAATGCTTTACGTTTCTGGAGCTCCCACCCCCCGCTCACCACACACACACACACACACAAACACACACACACACACACACCTCACACACACACACCACACACACACTCCACACACACGCACGCGCGCGCGCGCGCACAGCGCTCATTCGGTGGAGGATTAATCCTTATTTTGGAAACGTGAGCGAAGATAGAGGAACGGTTCTATGCAGACAAAACTAAGGAAAAGAGGGAAAAATGTGTGTGTGTTGGGGGCGGGGGGGGGGGGGGGGCGGGAGGATGAAAGAAACACGTGACAAAATAGGCTGGCGCTTAAGCTCGTAGGCATTCTGTTTTTATGTTGAGTTCAATTTTCAATGTCGTGTCCACGCAAGTCCATCAAAACTGATTTCTGTGACACGTGGGTGTGGGGAGAGAGACCCGGATTGCCACATCCGATTGGATATATATTCGTGAAAATTGTGATGGGGAATCCGGCGTTATGTTTTTCCTGATTTCGTTTTCTGTGTTCTGTCCGTTGTCACTATATGCAGCCCCCACCCCCCCCCCCCCCCTTCTCACATCCCCCATTCTTCATTTTATCTCAAACCACTCCTTCTCCTCTCTCGTTATGCCTCTCAAACCCACGTTTTTACGCACCGCTCAAGCGAGTGCGCACTCTTGCATGCAAGCACACACGGCATGCACGCCACTCTCGCACGCACTTACACACAAGTACTGACACACAAAGCACGCAACGTGCGTGGCGGAGCGTGCACACACATACACGCACAAACACGCGCGCGCGCGCGCGCGCAGCGCTCGCACGCACGGCACGCACGCACGCACGCACACAGAAACACCACACAAGACACTCACACACACACACACACACTACACACACAACTCACGCATACACGCACGCCGCACAGCACGCACGCGTTGCGCGCGTGCACACACAACACACACCACACCCACACACACAACACCAACACACAGCCACACACTCTCATATTTATATATTTATATATAATATATAATATATAATATTTAATTTTTTATATATATTATTTATTATATATATATTATATATTATATATATATTTTTATAGATATTATATATAGATATATTTATATTATATATTTAATATATATATTTTTATATATATAGTACGCCACCCTCAGGCGCACGCTCTATCGCGCCTAGCGCACGCACGCGCGCACGCACGCACGCACGCACGCACGCACGCACTCACTCACTACACTCTACTCACCTCACTCACCACTCACCATCCACACACACACACTAACTCACACACAACTCACACACACACAACACACACACACACACACCACACATAGTGTACGGCACTTTCTTCTACTGTACAAGCTGCGTTACCCACTCAGTCATGCTTTGGTCGTGGGGCTGGGCGTTTCCTTGTTCTTGATGACAGACTGTGATATCCTTACCTCCGCTAATGAATGCTGTTTATATTTAGGACTTGCTCAACGGGCATTTCTTTAATACTTACTGTGGTGTCTCCTTACCAGCAATGAATGCGGGTCTATTATTAAAGACATGCACAACGGGCATTCTTTCTTACATACTTTGGTGTCCTCACCACGCAATGAATGATGTATATATTAAGACATGCACAACAGGACTTTACTGAGATTACAACGGTAGGCCCTGTCTAGCACATTGTAAATTTGACAAGGACACTCTCTCTTTCTTCTCTCTCTCTCTCCTCTCTGAATCTCTCTCTCTCTCCTTGTCAAAGCCCGAGGGAGGCGAAATTTAAGCTGCACCGCAGAGATTCATATTCCGTATCCCACGTGCTGTCACTTTAACCTGGGGCAGTGATCGATTATGTTTGAAGCAGGTAGCCTATGTTTGTGTTCTTGGAAATCCCGTTGCAGTTTGATCACTAGACATCGGTGGTGGTCAGCTTGGGGTCAGATGTTAATATAACCCACGATCGGTTATATGTGTCAACTCGTGGAAAGATGGATTGGACTGTTGGCGGTCATTGTTTCGGCCTATATGGCTTCCATGGTACTTTGACTTTGTGATTGCCATTCTTCTGTAAATCCTCTGGTGTTGTGTGAAATCAACACAGTGTATTTGAGAGAACACGTGGGGCTGGGCGGGGAGGATGTCGTGATGATTGTTGTACTTGTTGCTGAAATAGATAAAAGTGGTTTGACAGGTATCAGTGAGATTGTAGCTAACAGTTTTGATGATCTTGTACCTTTGCCATGCTGTTGTTTGTGCCCATGATGGGAGGGATTGATGGTAATTGATTGTGCGATGGAAGATGGAATTTTAAAGTCGTGGCGGTGACAGTAGACTGAACTCGAACATGACGCGAAAAACAAATACACATATCCCTTTGACGTCTTCTGTAAATAAGTGCTGTAAATAGTGTGTCTTTCTTCACTGGAATTTTTGGGATTGTTTCGTTAATTTCACGAAGTGAACTGATAAATACCAATCCTGACTCAATACCTCCTCAACATTTCGGGGTGATTTGAGTCTGGAATGGTATTATCAGTTCTATCCTAGTAAAACCTACAAACAACATACTGTGTAGGATTGTCTGTTTTCAATACTATTTACTAAACTTTGTAGTTTTTAGTTTTTGCTTATCCTGTGTTTTTCTGATCGTTTTCTAAATCATCATTTCGCGGCAAACATTCTTCAAATGTGTCTCATGTGAAAATAAACACTTACAGTCTTTAACGTTATCTAAAGTCTTTTAAATACGAGTTATATTTCGGCATAAAATCCTCACAACTTATCCCATCATGTCTTCCGCTGAAAGCCATGCTTTGTCTAAGTGTTTCTCTTTTTCTATACTTGTTCTTTTCTGCGAACAGTCATCTATTATAAAGTGGGTCTGCGTTCCTTCAAACACTTTATAATAAGTATTCTAAACACTCACTCAGTTTAGTGCTAGGATAACGTAATTTAAGTCTTTGTCTGTTCCATATAACCTTCTATCATGATATGCTTTGTTTCCTTTTTGTGATCTTGGTCAGAATAATCACATTATGATCAATATTATAGCGATAAATGTTTGTAATAGGTCTAGCGACATTGATTTGTTTTTCCACAACAGTCTGACCACCATAAATCATTGAACATGAGGGGTTTTTTTCATAATGTTTACTGCTCAAAGTTTATAACTGAATATAATCAAATCAAGTTATTATTTTTTATCATACTCTCAGTCAAAACTTGTTCAGTTTATAATAATACCTTTAGCCTAAATGTGTAAGTTTAATCATTTTAGTTCTGTAAGATTGATTTTATTTAAGTCAACATTGGTTTTGTTGCTTGGTGTTATGTTCTTATTTTCCTCACCAGTGTGAAGAACGACGATGGTAAGTTTAAGGCGTTTAACGTTAGTTTGGCCAGCTAATTTTATATTCCTTTTATAAGGGAGTCAATAACGCCACAACCCATCCCTCTTCCACATTTTAAGACAGAAATTTCAATATCAGTGTGTTCGTGTATCCTAATTTTCTGCTTGGAAAGACTGTTAATTTGGATAGAAAGATTTTTTTTACAACTGTTTCTTTTTTGTGGCAGAGGATGTACTGTTTTTTCCCATACGGCGTTATTTCAATTTCTTTTAGGACCTATGGTCGGTCGGCTTACGAACTTAATGTATAAAGGGCAAGAGTTGAATGCCTTTTCTGAACTTTTTTGACGGTTAAATATGTAAATTGGCTTATGAATTCATTTTTATGTCCAATTTATATATGGTTTTCTATGTGCATTTGAGGTTCAGGCTATTCGAACTTTGTATATTACTGGCCAACATATTTGCTTAGACTTGCGGCAGTTGTTCTAGTTTAGGAATCTTGTTGCTGTCGCCAACCTCTTTGCGTCTTTTATAATCACTCCTTCTTTAGTGTACTCAAAACCGTACAAAGCGCCTATCTCACCGTTCTGTCAAATTCCGCAACATCTGCAAGGTCTTTTAATTCTAAGGTTATCACATACAGGCGCTAAGGTAATCCTGATTCTTCGGG
Source organism: Conus ventricosus (assembly GCA_018398815.1). Lineage (NCBI taxonomy): Eukaryota > Metazoa > Mollusca > Gastropoda > Neogastropoda > Conidae > Conus > Conus ventricosus. The sequence goes on along the minus strand of CM031618.1, from coordinate 50,612,893 downwards.
CCCTCGCGTCATTATTTTGTAGTACGTATTATTTTTGTTCCAAAACAATGTGCAGGTTATCTCACATTCACAACTTTCCCCGCTTTGTCTTTGATTTTTATATTAATGATCCGACCCTCCACAAACTAATCTTGTTTAAACTGTTAAATTTGGAATTGTTTTAATGTCATATCGCTCTATATGCTGCTTTCCCTGTCGGAGAGCTCTTAAAACAGGTTGAGGGCCTTCAATTATATTATGTTTCACTGTGCTCAGCTCAATCCAAATGAAATAGGAGTAATGAATGTATTGCAAGATCGAGCGATTTTCTCCCTCATAAGTAGTTTTGTTTGACGCTAATATAAAACTGTGTGAACGGACCGATGGGCAGTGAAAAGCCTAACATTTTAGCTAGCTCTTATCAAAATAGTACCCTACTTCTTCTTCTTCAGGTTTGAGGTCAACTTTGTTTTCAGATTCGGCATGGTTAAGTTTGAGAAGCATGTCGATGATATCCATTGCTTCTTTAGCGAGCAAAACCGTTAATAACCATCAGGTCATGGTTAACTGGCTAACTAAAATTGGCCTCTATTATTAACTTTTTTAATCTTATTATTCTCCTTGGCTTTGCTTATAGTAAACCTATTACGACATTTGTAGAATATTTCATGGAGCGCGACCGTTCTTGTTCCGCTATTCGTTATTTAATTGCATGTTCTTAAATTCGAAGGGCGGTCTTGAGTTGTTATTGTTACATAAATATTTTATAACAAATTAAAATGGAGTGCATTCAAATTTACTGATAGCTAATTTTCTGTTGGCCGCACTACAATCTTAAAATATAACAAATGACACCCTCGCATTTCTGTGACCCAGAATGCACCTTTCATTAAAAAGGGGTAAGGATCCATTAAGCAGATATCTTAACACCCCTGTTAAAATCAGAATACTTCGCAATAGTGTGGTTCAGTCATTCCGATGCAGTTTTATCAGACCAAATTAATACTTTGCTGTGTTTTGTGCATCAATGGGTGTGGAGTATCGTATGATGGATCTATTAAATCATCCGTAATCCTTTGGTGTGGGTCAAGGTGTATAGATTTTCATTTCTAGTTACACTCCTTCAGACGTATTTTTGACTGAACTGCATAGCGCATTACACAAATGACAAACCGGGTTAATCAATTTAGCAACAGAATAGTCTTGATGGCTTTTGAAAGAATTGTAACGTATTCAATATTAAGATCAAGACAGTCTTTAGACAAAAGTCTGATCTTAATCATGGCTTAGGCACCCCTTATTATTTGGGGCGTGCACAGAAAGTATAACTTTGATGGAATCCTCCTTAAACTTCTTTCTCTTCAGGCACACTAGTTCACCTCGGGATCCATCGAGCAGAGCATAATAACAGCTGGACAACATTTATCTTAGACACTTCTAAGGGTCTACTAAAGCAGGAATAGAAACGATTAAATTTGACTCTATTCGTACTTTATGTTTGGTGTTTGACTGGTTCACAGCACAGGCATGATCGGCATAACTGATCCTTCTTCTGCTTGATGCACAAAAACAATAACTTTAGCAAATTTAGAGGATGCCATTAATTCTACAGTTGATCTACCTTCAAAGTATAAAAGGTACAAGATGTTTTACTATATGCCAAGATCAAAAGTAGACTTTGCTGTTGGACAACTGGTGTATACAATGCTACCTTCTGTCCTCAGGATCCTGTCTGGAACATAATGAAAACTACAACAATGAATTTCTTGTTGCAGGAAATGAACAGTAGGTTGGACAAAACGACATAAATTCTGGTGCCAGTAATATTGCAAGCAGTAAAAAAACTAGATTGACCCCCCAGAATAAGTCTTCACCAATCCGTGGCCAAAGCCCTAAGGACGTTGAGACTCAGCAAGCTCGCGGACCTTGTCCGCCCCCCCGATGACCATGAATATGAAAAGACAGCGCTTGTTCTTGGATTAATGGCCTAGGTTTTCTATTGGGTCTTTAGCTTACATAAAACATTAACCCACTTTTAAGAGATAACTAATGTCCATAAGCGCTCGGCCATTAAAGCAACTACTTTGGCTTGCAGTAGACAAATAGCCAGCTTACATACCCCTAATATCCCCGTGGTAAAATGAGTCTATAGCTTTACTGGCTATTTTTTTTAATATATCCGCAAGTTGATCAAGCTGTTTTTTTTACCCATGATTTATCAGGCGGCGATGGAGGCGATGGTTGGTTGGAAGGCCACTGGGCTTTGACCACTGCGCCTGTAATAGCCCGTAACACTTAGTGTAGCTTTTTGCAATCCTAATGACCGTTATACCGCTTGCTAATGTGAACTCCTTGCTCTCTAAACTGTGTCTTATATTCTTTCTGCTAGCGTTTGTGTCTTCATAAAAATTCTTTGGGATAGTTTCTCTTATTCTGCTCACTTGAGTCGTAATGTTCTTGGTTTGTAGACAAGCACTTCTAGTCTTGACGGATCTCTCTTGTTCTAGATCTTGTAGTCTTTGGGTTATTCTTTCTATAATATCAGGCCCTAAGTTGGCGTCCCCTCCAGCCCCCCTCAACAGAGTTTTTCTTTTCTCTTTTTATATGCTCATCTATTTCACCCCAGTTTTGGCTAAATTGTTTGTTAATTCGACTCTGTTGCTTCTTTAATGCCCATGATCAAGGGCTGCTATTTCTCGCATGGGTTAGCGGTGAGTCGTGTATAGTCTTTATGCTGTTTCTTCTGAAAAACTGGTTTCTGCTTCCTATTGCTTTCTAGTATATTTCGTCTGCCGATTGATTTATTCTTTATGTTCCTGTTTTGCATTGGTTTATTTCTGTTGGGGTTCTTGTAGTGTGTTTAGAAGTTTAGTATAACAGCCTCCTCATCTAATTTGGGTTTTAGCTATTGCCAAGGCGATTTTGTCGATTACACCGAGTCTTGTCTAATTGTACTCTTTTTAAAAACTTTGATGGGTTCGGTTTAGTTGTAAGCTGAACAAGTTGTCCTTGATCGCTCCTTACTAAACAAATGAGTCTTCTTTTACTTCAAAATCTTTAGGTCTATAAATTCGCGGAGGTTCTTGGCCTACACTTGGTAAATGTTTTGACCTTACTTTCTGTTAATTTCACGCCGCAATGAGAGCGCTGGGAGCGATGCTGTGTCAAAGGGATCATTTCACTCATGTCGTCTCCAGGTATCAAAAACATCATAATCTTCTTCTTTCAATGCCTGCCATGTTTCTTTATAATTAACTTTTTTTATTTTGTTTTATAAATAATGTCACAAGCATTATTGCTCGATTCTTAATCACCGCATAGTAGACTGAAAGAGCCTTAGGCGTGAGGGATATAAGCGGAATATTAATGTTCCTATATAATACCATCTACTTTTGTTGCGGATCAAATTCTTATGTTCAAATTTCCAGGACTAGGAGCGGATGAAGTGATTGTGCCAGGTTGCCACCCGTCCTTATTTCCCAAACCATAGTTCTCGCTTCAAAAATACAGACCACAAAAAGGGGGGGGTGGGGGGGGAATGGGGGGGGGGGGGAACCCACCCCCACCCCCCCCCCCCAGTGGTCCAGAATTTGGGGCGGGGCAATCGTTATAAGAAAATTTCTATTAACTTGAGAGGGCACAAGAAATATTTTCTTTACAACAATGACTGACATATTTTTACATATCTGATCGTTGATAACCGGGATATGAAAGGGATGATCTTGCGTTCAAGGAATCGAAAATGTAGAAGCACCTAATACTTAGAATAGGCGCAGCAGTCGCCGCAGATGCTAAAAGCAGCAAAAAGGCTGTATGCTTAATTTTTTTGCGTATGGAAAATGTTTTTCCATTCACTTAGATTTTGAGTTGTTAAAAGCGCATTGCACCTTAATTTTAAGGAGCATTTAAATGACCCAGCTTGTCATATGAACTTATTTTTAATGAATTCATAAGTGTTTTTCAGTTCTTACAGACAACGATAGCTAAGTACAGCATTTTCTGAATCTCGTTAGAGTTTGAAGTTGTTAGCAACCCTAATTTGCAGGCTGACTTGAGACAAAATTATCAGTTCAAGAATTAGCATTATATTACGAAAGTGTGATTCATCATACAACAGTTACCAGAAGCAGGGCAGTCGCTTATATGGTAATTTTTAGATAGTTGTCGACAGCAAGATCGCTAAATGGTATTTATTGCGTGGAAGATGAAGAACCGTTCAAAAGAGCAAGTGAAGAGTTTTTTAATCCTAAAATAAACGAATGTGGCAAAGTAACAATTGACGTAGTCCTAACAAATCTGACGCTAGCGGGCTTAGACTCTTATCTTCAATTTTGGTACGTTATAAGAAAATTGTTTGGGGTTGGGGGGAGGGGTTAGAGTCTTACAGCAGGACACTTGTCGTATAATGAGTTACATCTTCACATTGTTAGGCTGATGTTTATTTAACAACGAAATACGGTTTTTGGATTGACCTAAGGTCAACTGAGGATAATCAGTTGCTGGAAGCGGTGGTGAAACGGTGAGAGGCGTAATAAACATTCTAATTGATTAGGATAAGAAGCGATAACCGCTTTAATGTTCCATTTGTTTTTTATTATGTTGAACGAAGCTGATATTCATGATAACAGATTTAAATGTTATACAATAATAAATTATTTTTATTTTATAAAAAGCATGTCTGTTCAAGTTTATCCATATGGGGCCTCACAGCAGACCGCCAAAAGAAGAGATAGTAGGAAAACCCTAAACATAAAACCTTGAGATTAACAAACATTACGCATAATGCAGCAAGTACTAGCGCAAGACCTTTCAAAATCAGCAATAACCAAACGAGGTATTCTGTCTGCCTTTAATTGCTGTTACACATATGGTTAATATGGAGCATAATTACTATAAGTGCTGCAGCGGCAGTACAGTGTGGCCTCTTAGCCAACGGGCTTAGGCGCGCCCAGCCAGCTGTACCTCTAGGTGTTTGTCTTTTGCTCTTGGCCTGGTTCATTAGCTGTAGGTGCTGCTTGCCAAAAATTTTAAAAATATAATACACCAAACGCACTCAGCTTATGGTTTCTTCTATTAACGGCTTTAACTTAGTTCGTTCAAATCTGAAATAAATAAAGCGCTTGTAGACCATCAAAACATTCAGGATGAAGTATTTAATCGTTTTCTAGGCGAGTTGTGATGAACTACAATAAGACAAAAGTTTGATCTTACAAAGTAAGGTCGAGGACAACTTTTGCTCAACTGCCTGTCGCGTGATGTTAAAAATGGATTGCTTAAATATAGTAGAATCGAAACATTAAACTCTGTTTTATTATCAGCATAACAGTAAAAATTCAGTAGGGTGTTTATACTTTTGGTTTAGGAGGCCAAGCACAAATAGTAGTGTTACTAGATTTGATTAATTTTGTTTTGTTATTGTTATTAATTTATTTTGAGTTAGTAAGAAACTCAACATGGCTAATGATATATGAAGGACCCAGACGAATTGTTTGATGGAATTGCTTGAGAGAGAGCGTTTATCAAGAGCTTTAATTGACTTATTGATTTAGTATTGTCAAGGATCCAGCAAGCGTACAGGCAAGTGTTGCTTCATGCTATGTCTCTAGTTCCAGGTAAACTAACAATAGACGCCAGGTTAAGTAATGTTAGTGTTTTATTTGACTATTGTAACAATATTTGAGAAAATCTAGAAGTCTGGTCTCAACTCATAAACAACAGGGACAATTCTTTCTCATAACGTCTTAACAATACCGGTTGGGCAGACGTAACTGCTTGCACAGTTTGACGATGCCGCTGAAGAGCCAAAATGTAGAGGCTCTGGTTGGTCAGAAGGGCGAAGTTTTAGAGATCAGATTTAAACAAGGCTAAGTATGCACGATTGTGGCTAGTCTTTACATTCCACTGCCTCGAGAGTTGGTAGCGAATAAGTGCAGTTCTAACATAAAGAATTAAGACATCAATAAGCTTTATGTGGTGTGTCTCCACAACGGCTGCATTATATCCGCAAAAACGCAGAGAGTGTATCTAACTATCAGACTTACATCAATGACTATAACTTTAGTGGGTGTCTTTCCTGTTAGCGGGGATTCCATTTGTTGGTTGAAGAACAAAAACAAAACCAATAAATGTTAAAAGTATTACACTTGGGATGAGGAAACAAAATCTTCTGCCGTTTAAAGTGTTAAGAACAGACCAACAATTGGCGAACCAGACCAAAAAATTCTATGTTTGACTTATTACTGATGGTTTCACCTGCTGGGCTACCTCATTAAACTTTGCTAAGAACAATGAGGTAAACTAATGCAGCTGACTTCTAAGCTGGCTAAACAAGAATTCGGTAAGAAAATGTTTAACAAGAATTCCATCTGTTAAAGCGGCGAGTGAACATAAGAAACACTGTTTTATTGGCCCCAGTTGACTGTATACAGGAAACTATTTACGCCCCCAGAGGCCCCAGTAAAGTTCGTTTAAGACCTGGGTAACGGATTGCAAAATTCTCCATATGTTGTTTACGCTGACTTTGAGTCGCTTATGTTCCTTATGATGGGCCAGCGCCCACAAAAACTTCGAAAAAACTGTTCATATATGAGTAATATCAGATTTGTTCATTTGCCTTCATTATTGTTAGGTCGGATGGTGTCCATTCAAAGCCAGAATTATATGAGGGCCAAATTGCAGCAGAATACATTCTTAGATCGCATGCAGGAAAGTGAGTAATGAATGTTCTAAATTCTGAATTTTCTGGTAATCATGATGACGCCTGAAGACAAGAACAGTAGGACGCAGCCATCACTGTTGGATTTGTGGTTAGTCTTCATCAGCGCAGAGAATCCAACAGAAGAGTCATGATCACATTAGCGGAAAAGTTCAGAGAAATGCAGCGCCACAAGTAAAATGCAATCTTCAAACTAAAGTTTGAT
>CM031618.1:50583494-50600994 GCA_018398815.1 Conus ventricosus | reverse complement strand
GTTATTTTTTGGCAAAAAAATCCACACATTTTTCCCTTAAGGGTTTTCCGCTAAAAGCCAGCTTTGAAAAAAGTGTTTCTCTTTTTAACAAATTCTTTTTTGCCAAACACATTTTAAAATTTTAAAGGGGGGTTTCGGGTTTCCCTTCAAAAAAACTTTATAAAGTATTCTTAAAAAATCACTCGTTTAGGGGCTAGGTTTTAAAACAAAATAAAACGTCAGGGGCTGTCCTAAAACCCTTTCTATCATGATATGTTTTTGTTCATTTTAAAAGTGTTGGAAAAAAAAATCACAATATGATAAAAATTATAGCGAAAAACCTGTTTTTTAATTTAGTCTAGGAAAAAATTTTGTTTTTCCACAACCAGTCTGCCCAACAAAAATCATTGAAAAATGGGGGGATTTTATCAAAAATTTTTAAACTCCCTCCATATTTTTTAAAAACGGGTTTTTTAAATCTAATCCAGTTATTATTTTTTTCTTACTCTCATTTAAAAAACTTGTTAAAGATAAAAAACCCCCTTTATGGGCCTAAATGTGTAAGTTTTAATCCAATTTAGTTCTTTTAAAAATTTTTTCTATTTAAGTCAACATTTTTTTTGGGTTGCTTTTTTGTTATGATCTTAATTTCCTCACCATTGTGAAAAACAAACGGGGGAAACTTTTAAAGGGCGTTTAACGTCTAAGTTTTCCCCGTTTATTTTATTCCTTTTAAAAGGGGACGTCACTAACGCCCAAAACCCCCACCCCTTTTCCACATTTTTTTAAGGGGACGAAATTTCAAATATATTTGTAAAGGGGTCTCCAAAAATTTTTCTGTTTGGGAAAAAGAACTGAAAATTTTGTAGAAGTTTTTTTTTACAACTGTTTCTTTTTTGTGGAGGATGAAATGTTTTTTCCCCATAGGGGCTTTTATTTCAATTTCTTTTCAAATTTTGTCGCCCGGCTTTAAGATTTTCATGTAAAGGGCCAGATTTTGAATGCTTTTCTAAAATTTTTTTGAGGGCCCTTAAAAATGTAAAGGGGGTTTTTGAATTAAAATTTTATGTCCATTCAAATTATGGTTTTGGGTGCCATTTGATTTGGGGTTTTTCGAACTTTTTTATTTTCTTTCCCTGGAAACATTATTTGCCCCCTAGATTGCGCAGTTGTTTTTGTTTAGGAAACTTTTTGCGGGTCCCCAAAACCTCTTTGCTTTTATTTTTCACCATTTTTAGGGTACTCAAAACCATAAAAAGGCCTTTTCTCCCGTTCTGTTAAAAGTCCGCAACACTGCAAGGTCTTTTAATTCAAAGGTTTTTTCCCACCTTCGGGCCCCTAATGTAACTCCTAAATTCTTCTGGCCCCGCGACATTATTTTTTAGAAAACGTATTATTTTTTTTCCCCAAAACAATGTGCAGGTTATCACTTTAAAAAAAAATTTTTCCCCCGCTTTGTTTTTTGATTTTTATATTAAATGATCCAAACCCCCCCAAACAAACTAATCTTTTAAACTGTAAATTAGGGAAATTTTAATTTTAATCGCAATATGCAGTTTTCCCCTGACGGAAGAGCTTTTAAAAAACATTTTGGGGGCCTTTCCCTTTATTTTTAAGTTTTTTCAGTGCTCGTCATCCAAATGAACTTTGATTTAAAGAATGAAATGCAAGATCGAGGGTTTTTTCCCATCATAAGTAGTTTTGTTTGACGAATTTTCTAAAACTTTTTAAAGGGGACCGTTTGGGCGTTAAAAAAAGCCAAACATTTTAGCTAGTTTTTATAAAAATTTTGTCCCCTTTATTTTCTTTTCTTGGGTTTTTGAAGGTCAACATTGTTTTCGATTCGCATTGTTAATTTTTGGGGGGCAATGTCAAATTTATCTTTGCTTCTTTTAGCGAGCAAAACCCGAAATAACCATCGGGTATGGTTAACTGGCTAACAAATTTGGGCCTTTTAATTTTAAAACTTTTTTAATCTTATTTTTTCCCCTTGGTTTTTGCTTATTTTAAAAACATACGACTTGTAAAATATTTCATGGAGCGCGCCCTTTTGGGTTTCCGAAATTCGTTATTAATAGCTTTGTTTTAAAAAAACAAAGGGCGGTTTGAGTTTGGTTATTTTTAAAAACTTTTTTTAAAAAAAATTTTAAAAAAGGAGTGCATTAATTTTCTGTTGCAAAATTTTCTTTTGGGGCCCGCCCCTACAATTTTAAAAAATTTTAAAAACTGAAAACCCTCGACATTTCTGTGACCCAAAAGGGGACCCCCTTTTCTTTAAAAAAGGTTTAAGTACTCCTTTAAGCAGATATCTTAACCCCCTTTTAAAAAAGGGGACTACTTCGCAAAGTGTGGTTCAGTCATCCGATGCGGGTTTTTATCAGAACCAATTAAATTTTTGCTGTGTTTGTGCACCCAACTGGGTGTGGAGTATCGTTTTGCTGATCATTTTAACCTTTTCCCTAACCCCCTTTTGGTTTGGGGGTCGTGTTTTGGATTTAAATTTCTATTACCCCTTCAGACGTATTTTGACAAAAACTGAAAGCGCCTTTTCCAAATGACAAACCGTTTAATTTTTTTAGAAAACAAAAATAAAACAGGGAAGGCTTTTGAAAAATTTTTGAAAACGAATTCAATATTAAATTAAAGCAGACTTTAGACAAAAGTTGTTTAAATCATGGCTTAGGCCCCCCTTATTATTGGGGGGGTGCACAGAAAGGAAAACTATGACGGGAAATTTTCCCCCTTTACCCCATCTTTCTTTTGGGGCAAAAACTGTTCCCTCGGGTCCTAGAGCAAGAGCAAAAAAAACAGAATGGACAACATTTATCTTGAAACTTTGGGGGGCAAAAATTAAAGGGGAAATTTGGAACAAAATTAAATGACTTATTGTCTTCTTTTGGGTTTTTTGCTAGGTTCAAAACCCACAGGCAAGATCGACCCAAAACTGACCCTTTTCTACTGGTTTGATACAAAAACAATCTTAGAAAATTTAGAGGTCCCCTTTAAATTTAAACGTTGATTTACCTTCAAGTATAAAAAGGTCCCAAGTTTTTTAAACCAAAAACGAAAGATAAAAAAGTAGACTTTGCTGTTGGCTTGGTTTATACATGCTACCTTTAAACTCGGACTCCGGGTGGGAAAAATTAAAAAAACTAAAACAATGAAATTCTTGTTGCAGGAAATGAACAAAAGGGTTGGAAAAAACGACATTTTTTGGGCAGTAATATTGCAAGATTAAAAAAACAAGTTGACCCCCAAGAATAAGTCACCCAAGCCCGGGGCCCCAAAACCCAAAAAGGCCTTTAAGACTCAAAAAAGCTCGGGGGCTCTGTTCCCCGATGCCCCATGAATATGAAAAGCAGGTTTGGGTTTTTGGGTTTAAAACGGGTTTGGATTAATTGGGTTTTATCTTACTAAAAATTCCCCCAAACTATTAAGAAAAACAAATGTCATAAGTGCTGGGCCCATAAACCCAAAATACTTTGTTTGCAGTAGACAAAAGCCAGCAAAAATTACCCCCTAATATACCCGGAAAAGAGTCTATAGCTTTACTGGTTTTTTTTTAAAATAAATCCCAAGATGATAAAGCTGTTTTTTTTACCCATGATTTATCAGGCGGGGGATGGAGGCGATGGTGGTGGAGGGGACTGGGCTTTTGACCAAATGCCCCCTTTTTAAAAGCCAAAAAATAGTGTAAATTATTGCAAAATCCTAAGGGGTTTTTTAAACGCTTGTAATGTGACCTTGCTCTCTAAAAAAGTTTTTCTTATTTTTTTCTGCTAGCGTTTTGTTTCATATAAATTTTTTTGGTGTTTCCTTATTCGCTCAATTGAGTTCGAATTTTTTCTTGGTTAGTAGACAGCACTTTTTGTCTTGCTGATCTCTCCCTTTTTCAAGAATTTTTTTTTTTTTAGTCTTTGGGTTTTCCCTTTTTTTAATTTCAGGCCCTAAGTTGGCGTCATCGCTAAACGAGTTTTTTTTTTTTTTTCTTTTTTTATGCTCATTATTTCAAACCCGTTTTGCCTAAATTTGTTTTGTTAATTTTGTCTGATGCTTTTTAAAGGGTTTTATAAGGGCTGCTATTTTCGCATGGGTAGCGGGTGAGTCGTGTATAGTCTTTTTAATTTCTGTTTCTTTGAAAAAAAAGGTTTTTGCTTTATTGGGAAATTTTTTAATTCGCTGCCCATTTATTTTAAATTTTTTTTAAATTCCCTGTTTTGCATTTTTGGGTTTTCTGTTGGGAGGTTTTTTGTAGGGTGTTTTTAAGTTTTGGGAAAAAGCCTCCCCATTTAAATTTTGGGTTTTTGCCCTTTTCCAAAGGGGGATTTTGTTCGCTTACACCCAGTCTTTGTCTAATTTTACTTTTTTTAAAAAATTGGGTGGGTTTTGGTTTTTTTGTAAGTGAAAAAAAGTTTTTTCCTTTTAAACTCCTTACAAAAAATATGGTCCTTTTTTTACTTTTAAAATCTTAGGGTCTTTTAAAATTTGGGGGGTTCTTGGCCCACACTTTGGTTAAAAATTTTTTGGGCCTTACTTTCTGTTAATTCACGCCGCAATGAGAGCGCCCGAGCGATGCTGTGTCAAAGGGATCTTTTTTCCCCATGTCGTCTCCAGGATCAAAAACATCATAATCTTCCCTCTTCAATGCCTGCCATTTTTTTCTTTAAAAAATTAAATTTTTTATTTTGGTTTTTTAAAAAAAATTTTTCAAAAAGCATTTTGGCTCGATTCTTAACCCCCATTGAAAACTGAAAGAGCCCCTTTGGCGTGAAGGGAAAAAAAGCGGGGAAAATTAAGTTCCCAAAAAAAATTTCCCTCTACTAAATTTAAGCGGATCAAAAACTTTTCTGTTAAAATTTTCCCGACCTAGGGGGGATGAAAATGATTGTGAAGGCTCTGAAAAATTTACTTTCAAAATAGTACTCGCTTCCAAAAACGACACAAAAAGGCAGTTGTCCGAATTTTGGGGGGGGCAATTTGTTAAAAAAAATTTCTTTAAAAAATTGAGGGGCAAGAAATATTTTCTTTACACAATTTCAGGGCATATTTTAAAACCCATTCTGATCTTGGCTAACCCGGGAAAGAAGGGATGATCTTGGTTTCAAGGAATCGAAAATTTAAGAAGCACCCAAAATTAGGGAAAAGGCTCCCCAGTCGCCCCCAGATGCTAAAAGCAGCAAAAGGCTGTAGCTGTAAATTTTGGTATGGGGAAAAACTTTTTTTCCCTTCCCCTTTGATTTTTAGTTGTTTAAAAGGGGTTGGGGCCATACTTTCAAGGGCATTAAAAAAACGATTGTTTATAGGAAAATTTAAATTTTAAAGGGAAAACAAAAAGTGTTAAACAGTCATCAGACACGAACAAAAAAGCAATTTTTGCACTCGTTTGAGTTTGGGCGTTGTTAAACAACCCTAATTTAGCAAGGTGATTGAGGCCCAAAAAAATTCCCGTCAAAATTAAACAAAAATATTTCGAAAGAGTGATTCATCCCAAAACTATCCCGAAGAGGGCAGCGTATATGGGTTTTTTGTTTTTGTGTCCCCAGGGAAGATCGCTTAAAAGGGATTTTATTGCTGTGCGAAAATGAAGAACGTTCAAAGGCAAGTGAAAAGTTTTTTTTTTTTAAAAAAACGAAAGGGGCAATTTTACAAATTTACGGTGGCCCAAACCCCAATCTACCCCTAGCGGGTTAGACCCCTTTTCATCTTTTTTACGAAATAAGAAAATTTTTTGGGGGGGGGGGGTTTGAAGTCTAACAGCAGACCTTGTGTCTAAAGTTTTTCATCTTTTCCCCCCGGGTTAGGCTTGATGATTTTTTTTAACAACGAAATCGGTTTATGGTTTGACCAAAGGGTAAAAACAGAGGATAATCAGTTGCAGGGGAAGCGGGAGAACTGTGAGAGCAATAAACTTTTCAAATTGAAAGAAAAAGAAGCCGATAAACCCTTAATGTACATTTTTTTTTTAATATATGATGCGCAGCTAAATTAAAGATAAAGTTTAAAGATATACAATATAAATTATTTTTATTTTTAAAAAAGCTTTCTGTTCAAGTTTATCCAAATGTGCCTACAGCGCCCGCCAAAAAAAGGGTAGTAAAACCCTCAAAAAACCCTTTTTGATTAACAAACAACGCAAATGCGAAAGTACTGGGGCAAGACCTTTCAAAATCAGCAAAACCAAACAAAGGTTTTCGCTGCCTTTAATGCTGTTCAATTTTAATTTGGAGCCAACTAAAATGCTGCATCGGCAGGAACAAGTGTAGGCCTCTTACAAGGGGCATAGGCGCGCCCGCAGCTTTACCTTAGGAGGTTTGTCTTTGCTTTTGGGCCCTTTGGTTTCTTGTGTAGGTGCTGCTAGAAAAAAATTTAAAAAACAAAAACTCCAAAAGCACAACTATGGTTCAACAAATAACGGCAAAATTAGTTCTTAAAACTGAAATAAAAAAAAGCGTTTGTTGACTCAAACACCGGGGAAAAAATTTTAATCGTTACAGGCCGTTTTTGATGACTAAAAAAGACAAAATTTTGATCTTCAAAGAAAGGCGGGGAAACTTTTTCTCAACAGCAAACCCCGAGCAAAAAAAGGGAATCTTAAAAAAAGTAAACGAAAATTAAACTTTTTCAAAACAGTCACAGTAAAAAATCAAAGGGTGTTTATACTTTGTTTATGAGTCCAAGCCAAAAAGACCGTTGATATTGTTTGATTAATTTTTTTTTTTTTAATTAAAAAATTTTTTGATTAAGAAAAGAAACTCAACATGGCTAAGATATTAAGGGACCAGACAAATTGTTTGAAGGAACTTAGAAGAGCGTTTATCAAGAGCTTTAAATGATATTGATTAGAAGTCATTGACCCAGCAAGCGTACGGGCAAGTGTTGCTCATGAAAATTTCTCATTTCCAGGAAACTAACAATAGACCCCCCATTTAAAAGTAATGTTAGCTGTTTTTTTGACTATGTAACAAAAAATGAAAAAAAATTAGAAGTCTGGGTCCAACAAACAACGACTATTCTTCTAAAAAACGATTTAACAGGGGTTGGGCAGACGAACTGTTTGCACGTTTGACGCTGCCGCTAAAGAAGCCAAAATGAAGGTTTGGGTTGGTCAGGGGGCGAATTTTAGAGATCAGATTAAAACGGTAAGTTCACCATTGTTGGCAAGCCCTTACTTCCCCACTCCCTCGGGATTTTGGTGCGAAAAGGCGTTCAAACATAAAATTCAGAAAAACAAATGTTTTAGTGGTGTGTTCCGCAAGGCTGCATTATACCGCAAAAAAGCAGAGAAGTATCTAACATCACCTTACATCAAAGACCTTTAAATTTAGTGGGGGGTCCTTTCCTGTTAGCGTGGATTCCATTGATCGGGTTTGGGAAAAACAAAACAAACCATAACTGTTAATGAACACATGGGAGAGGGAAAAAAATCTACTGCCGTTAAATGAAGAAAAGCCCAACAATTGGGAACCGACAAAAATCATTTTACTTTCTAGATGTTTTACCACAGGGCACCACATTACACATTGATACGAAAATGAGTAAAAAAAGCACATCTTCAAAAGAGGGCATAAACAAGAATTCTGTAAAAATGTTTAACAAGAATTCCCTCTGAAAGCGGGGAGTGAACATAAAAACATGATTGGCCCCCGTTGACTGTAAAACAGAACAATTACCCCCCGAAGGGAGTAAAATTAGTTTTTTAAAAACTGGAAAGGATGCAAAATTCTCCATAGTTTTTACGCAACTTTGATCGCTTATTGTTCCTTTTGAAGGGCCCGCGCCCCAAAAACTTCGAAAAACATCTTAAAGAGTAATCATCAATTTGTTTATTTGCCTTCATTATTGTTAGGGCATGGTGCCCCTTCAAACCAGAATTATATAGGGGCCAAAGGGCCCCAGAATTTTTAAACGCAGCAGAAAGGCGTAATGATGTTCTAATAAAACTGAAATTTTTCTGAAAAAATGATGACGCCGAAGACCAAAAACATATGACGCAGCCACCACTGTTTGGGTTTGTGGTTTAGGGCTTCATCAGACCAAGAAACCCAAAATAAGAGACCCTGATCACATTACGGGAAAATTCAGAGGACGGCCAGTAAATGCAAACTTTAACTAAAGTTTGCCTAAGACATGGGAAATGCCTTATTCTTTTATAACTTGCGAGGTTACGACTCCATCTTATAATAAAGCAGTGGGGCGAGCCTTCAGGGGGTCAGCAGCACAGTCATCAAAAAGACATGTCTTTAAAAAATAAAAATTCTTTTTTTGACCTATGAAAACATGATGGGTTCATAAGTCATGGGTATGTCCTTTAAAGTCCTGCCCCAAAAACAAAAATAATTTTTACTCAACTTTGTTAAAAAGGGGGGGTTTAAAACCCCCATGAGTCATAACATTGGGAAAGGTTTGATGAAGATACACTTCCGCCCAAAGGCGCGTTTTTTCTTCTCAGAGGAAAGGACATCGTGATTTGATTTCCGCAGCTCAAGATGCGTGGCAAAGTTAGATTGAAAAAAGATGGGAGACTATCATGACTCCACTTAATGGCAGATACATGTTTTTTTGGGGATATTTTTTTAAAAATTATAGAAAGACCCGCATGAAACAATACCTGGACCCGCGCATTACTTTCGCGCCCGGGGTGATTGGGGGTTTTTTAAAATTTTTGGGGTACAGATTGATTTATTGTCAGATTTACCCAAAATTTTAGATGATTGAAAACGGATTGCGTGGGAATTAGATGGCGTCGCATCATTCTGTAAAACAAACAACAAAAAATTGAGACTATATCCCAGAAAAGGCTAACTACTTATTATTTTTATGCAAACAATCTGTATGGATGGGGAATGGCGCAAACACTTCCGTTTACGCAACTTTAAAAAGTACCAGGGGTGCCGAAAAATTTTCAAAAAGGGTTAAAATGGTTAAGCATTTGACGCCAGATCAACACGTGGATACATTTAGAATTGATTTAGAATACCTCATGAATCCATACCCGCAAAGCTATCCCTTAGCAGCAGAAAGTCAAAATGGATCCCAAAAAGAGCCCCCTAAACTTGTGCCTAATCTGAGGCAAAAAAAATTAGTCTGTCTTACAGGCTTCTACAATTTTATTTAAGCATTTTGAATTTTACGCAGTTTATCGCATAATTGCTTTTGTCAAGAACATTCATGAAAACTACTCAGAAGAACATGATCTTAGAACTAATCCACAGGCTTCAAAAAAGACTTTTTCAATTTATGAACAACACTGTTTTGGAAAGACTATGGAGATCCGCACAAGCGTAAAGAGTCAGATTGTCACCAAAGAGAACGAAGCAATTAAGCTGACTTCAAAACCTAATTATCAGGACTTCAGAAAATTTCATGATCACCTTTTTGGCATAATGATGAAAAAAAGAAAGTCAAATTGGACAAACCTGTTTTTATCGGGTTTACCGTTTTAGAATTATCAAAGCTTTTGATGTTAGAGTTTCTTTATGACTACTTTAAGCC
This sequence comes from Conus ventricosus, assembly GCA_018398815.1. Classification (NCBI taxonomy): domain Eukaryota; kingdom Metazoa; phylum Mollusca; class Gastropoda; order Neogastropoda; family Conidae; genus Conus; species Conus ventricosus. The sequence goes on along the minus strand of CM031618.1, from coordinate 50,591,523 downwards.
CTCGTATCCTGAGTCCAGAGTACTTTACACAGATACAGATAGTTTTGTTATAGATATCCCTACTGAAGACATCTATAAAGACATGGAAACCGAAGTAGCTAAAGGGCATGCAGGATGGTACGACACATCCGATTACCCTAAAGATTCGCCTTTGCATTCAATTACTAACAAGAAGGTTTTAGGAAAGATGAGGATGAATTATCTGGAAAGGTGATCAAGGAGTTTGTTGGGTTAAGGTCGAAAATGTACAGTATTTCGAGCCAGGAGAAAATTATTAAGAAAGCAAAGGGGAAAATCTCGCAGCGTTGTGCAGTCAAACATATCACATGACAACTACAAAGAAGCATTGTTTGGCAATAAGACTTTTCATCATGACAACGTAAAACTACGCTCTAATCTACATGAGATCAACACAACAGTTGTAACAAAGAAGTCATTAGATAGAACAACACAAAGCGAGTATTTGTTAATCCAGAGTTTTCATATGCAATCGGGCACTGGAGGACCGCATAAACAGGGGGTTTATATTTTTCATCAACTTTTGTTAAAAGATCAATCATAGCTTCATCCAATTCATTTAAATCTTTTCTCATGTTTGCTTGGCGCGTTCGAATTTTTTTTATTATTTCAAGATATTCTTTTTCCCAATTTGGGGGTTTGAGTTGTAGGTGATCTGGATGATTTAGCATGCATTGATTAATCCTCGAAAATGTTTCCTTAATAGCATTACACGCATGAAATGATTCCCGTATCATTTTCAAGGTCTCTTCCTTTACCATTCTTGTTTCATTCTGCGCTTCCTTCTGAGCTTCCATTTTAAACTCAAATATATTTACGTAAATTAATTAAAGCGGAACTTTGTCGGGTGGGATTATCTGCATTTCTTCTTTCACAAAAGATCTTTGGGGAGTGGTGTTTTGTTGTGTCTTTTTTCTCGTAAATAAACACGGGCGGATTTTTTTTTAAAATTCTTTTTTTTTCTATGGATCAACACCCCAACGGTGGGTTGCCCTGAGCGAGTGTCCCTTCTGCTTTCCGGTAAAAAAAGGTATTTTACTTTTAAAAAAAAACGGTAATAGTTTGCGGATGAAGATCTATTTCCAAAAAAACATTTATTTTTTTTTCTTTTGTTGCTTTTTTGGGTTTAGCCCTTTAAAATTCTTATTTTTCTTTGCGCGCAAAACTGAGGGCGTCTTTGCCCCTTCTGTGTTGCGAGAATTGTCCTCAGCCTCTTGTACTGTGGGAAAAGAAAGTCTTGGTAATGTTTTTTAAAGTTTTAAACAAAAGCCTGTGATCTGTGACTCTGGAATGCCCTTTTTAATTTTAACCTATGTTTTCAAAATAATTGATTTCACTTCCCTTTAAATTTTTTTTCCATCATCGACTTAAATCATGCGAGGATAAGTTGGGGGCCCTCTTTGGGGATATCATTGTATGGAAAACGAACGCAGAAGCACTCTTTTGTGAAAAAGGTTCGCATTTTATATTTGAAGTACTAAATGACTGTAAGTGCGTATTTAAAATTTTTTCGTCTAATTGTATCAGAGGGTAAATTAAAAGGTCCATTTGAGGGGTTTTTCGTTCGGTATTGGTTCCAAAGGTGGTCTCTGTTTTCGCCTAGGGGGGGTAAAAAAATTTTCCCCAAAACGCTTTTTTAGAAAACCATTCTTTTGCTGTTTTTTCACTCCCCGTGCGGGCTTAGTTTTTTAAATTGCTGTGATGCCTTCAATTTCCTTTGGGGAATAATAGATTTTTTCATTTTTATTCAGCCAAATTATGCGCAACAAAATACCACCGGTCATACCAAAGACAAAAACCGATTTCCTGAATCTTTTGTTTTTTGATGGTTGTAAAAGTCACTGAATTTTGGTGGGGGCAAGTCTCGTTTGGGTTTGCGTTAAAAGATAATTTTTTTTTATTGCTTGTCAACATTTTTTAAAAGTGAAAGCTCATCCCCCTGTTTTTTGGGTTATTAATAAAATAAAATGCTCAATTCTCTGCTTTTCATAGCGATTTTGTGCGCGGCTATTGCCCACGCTTTGTTAGTCTTTTTCTCCGCCTTCATCTCGCAGTTTATAAATGCGTAATTACTTCCCTAAACAGGCATTAACCACAGCGCCGTTTTCATCATAGAGTAAACCTTTTTTTATAAATGTATTTTTTTCTTCATATTTTATTGTCGGAATTTTTCCTTGCTTAACTAGAAAATCTTTCGTAGAAAAAGAAGCTGCAATGATAGAATTAGCTTTGCTGAATCCTAAAAGTTGTTTGCCAAGATTGCTGGTTTAATTCTTAAAAAAGCTTTTACCAAGCTTTGATATCCTACACTTAGACCCCCAATAACAGCAGAATGGATAAAAGGTTTTTGCAACAGTTTTTTCGGTGCCATTTTTTAAAAAATAAAAAAAATTATAATTAATAAAAAACAGAACGTGATGTTTACTACAGCTAAAAGGCAGCCTAAATTTCCCTAAACTTTAAAAGACCAAGTCGTGCCCCAAGCTTTATCCCCAAAAGGGAGGCTGTATTCTTTGGCAGCATGTGGAAAAACAAAACAGTTTCGGAACTAAATTCGATAGAACAGAATAACAGATGTCCCCGCAAGACATTTTAAAGTATATAACAGGATGAGCGCAGCTGGGGCAAAGGGTGAAAAGTGGGGGGCAAAACGGTTTTTAGTTTGTACACTAAATAGTCATTAGTTTTCTCCCATTGATTTGAAAAAGCTTCAAATTTTTAACCAAGATCCTTTTTAACAAAGTAATTAGAGTCTCTAGGTGTATCTTATTAAAATTTTTGGAACATTGTTTTTGCTTTAATCATGGGTTTAAATTTTTTTAAATCAATAGACTTTATTTCCCTTCAAAATAAAACGAGTGGAAAATCAGCAAATCAGGAAACCCTGAATAGAAAAATTGAATCAAGTCGAAAAAGTGACCGTAAAACACCTATCCTGGGGTGTTGAAGCGGAAAAAGATTAGCGGGTGGAACGACAAAAAAAATTAATGTACAAAATAATCAAAAAAAAACTAAGCCCCCAACGCCAGACAATTGTTTCAATGCACTATAAAAATTTCTTGATTCAAGACCTCAGCCCCAAAGTCTTAGGAATTTTGAATTTAAAAAACTGTTGCATTTTGGGCCCCCTTGTTTTGGCTGGGGGCGGTTATTACTGTTATAAAATATATAAAGAATGGCCCCCAAAAAAAAAAGCAATCAAAAAATCTGAACCGAAAAATACAAAAAAAAAACAGCACCCCAGCCCCGTAAAACAAAAGACATTTTGATCCATTTCAGAGGGAATAATTTTTTAAGAACTTAAATTTAAAATTTTTTTAAAAAAATAAAACAGGGGCGTATTATAAATGGGTGCAATAAAAAAAGAATTTTAGTTTAAAAGCATTTCCCTAGACCCGAAATTTTTAATCAATGCGGTGCTTAGGATGTAAGAAATTCATTAAAATCTATGCTGACCGATCTTGGCAGAGAAGCTGAGCAAGATATTCCGCGATGAGCTTTTTGAGGCGTGTGTGTACTATATTAGAATCTGTATTTAAAATAAAAACATAGATTGATTTTTTGATAAATTTTAAGATACTTGAATAAGAAATTGGGTTTTACTTTAAAAAAAACTTAATTACAATCTTGAGGTCTTAATCAAAAACTTAATTAAGAACTTAATCAAGAACTTATTTAAAAACTTGAAGTAAACTTAATTAAAAACTAATTAAGAACTTTGGGGAATTTAAATTAAAAATTTTAAGAACTTGGGGGGTTAAATTAAAAAATTAATAAAAAACTTGGGGGACTTTGGGGGGGGGGGGGGTTGTCACAGAGCTTTTTTATTTGTCATGTGAACACCACTTGGGGCAAGACAGTGCTTTCGTTTTTGTGATGATTTGGGTCTTTTGTTTCAAGTTCAACGCCCCCAAGGCATTTAAAAAGCCTGATTGAATAAAACAAGGCAATTGTATAAAAAACCCCCAGCGGGCCCCTCTAAACAGCCTTTAAGTGGTTCAAAACGCTAATGACGCCTTTTTGTGAAGTGAAGCGAACGCAAAGCAAAGAAGCAGCAAAAAAAAATTAAACTCCTGCTGATAACCTTTTACCCCTCTAGGGTGGGGGTGAAGAAACGGCTTCCCCCTTGCTTTGACCGCCTGGGTGGGGCGCTGAAAAAACGGCTTTCCCCTGTACCTTTGACCGCCCTTGGGTAGAGCGCTGAAAAACGGCTTGCCCCTTTTTGACAAGTGTTTTAAAATTTGTAACGATCATGTGACGGTTTAAAAAAAGTAAATGCGTGGCTCTAAATATAGAAAAGATATGCATGTAGGTTTCAAAAAAAAGTAAAAGCGTGGTTAAAAAGTAACTCATGCATAAAGGTTTTTTTGTGACCCTTTTTCGTTCTAGGGTGGGGCGTGAAAAAACGGCTTGCCACTGTGACCTTTTACCCCTCTAGGGTGGGCACTGTTCTTCTCACTGCTGCGGACTTTGAGGGGTGTTTTGGGTTGTATTGGGGTTTTTTAGGGGGTAGTCAATAATTTTTAATTCCCCACACTTTAAAACATTAATTTAAAACCCTTCCTCATAGCGTAGATTTTTGAAAAAAAAACCAAAAGTAGAAAACCCTTTTTGCTATGATTCAACAAAAAACAATCTCTCTTATTTCGAGAATATAAGGGCTGCCGCTTCAACCATCCCCAAAACATAACAAAAAGTGCATTACTCAACATGCCTAGTATTTTCAGTTAAAATCCCCACTGTCTTTGTTCTCCATGATCAAAATAATATCCCAACCGCCAAAACCCGGAAATACTTTTCACTACAACCACACCTTTACCCCAAGCCCCCAAGTAAAGACAATACAAACCGGGCTTGCTGCGTGGCGGCCACAAAGTGGGAGTGACCGTGACGTTTTGAACATTCGCTAACGCGCCGCAGGTGTCGCTGTCACCTAAAATGAATCACCCCCCCCCCCCCACCCCTCACCTGGGAAGCCCCTTCTCCCGCTTTATTGATTTTTTGGCGCAGTTTGTAAGAGGGCTGCGCCGTGTGAACGAAGGGCCCTGTTTGCGCCCGCCGTAAATTAAGCGATAGGGTTTTAGCCCGTGTCAGCCTACATCACTATTTTGTAGGGGAAAAATTGTCAAATAATGTGGCGGATTTTTTGTCAAAAATATAACTTAGTTTTAAAAAAACAAGTAACTTTTTTAAATTATATTTAAAACGGATAACCTACACATAGTTTTTTGGAATAAACTTTTTTTTTTTGGTTATTAAGTCTTTCTTGTCAGAGAACTGTAATATGCCCCTTTTAGGGCCCCTTTGCCTGAAAATTTTTGAGGGCGAAGGGGGTTTTAAAAAGGGAATTACAGTTTCCCTTTTTAATAAAACAATAGTCTCGAATAGCCAAAACTGTTCTTCAAAGTTTTACCATTTTTAAAAAAACCCAACTAAAACACGTGGTTTACACGGAAAGGGAGTCAAAACACAACCCTTTTTGTGGGAACTGAACAACAAAGGGGGAACGGTTTCAGTGCGCCCCAAGCGACGTAGCAATCTGAATTTTCCAAATCATTTGCTATGCAAAGTGGTGCAACCCGGAGTGTGAGATTGCAACCAGGGCGCCTAGCCCGCGCTGTTAAAGAAGGCCGCAAGCCGAAATTAAGTGATCAGGTTTCGCCCGGGTTGCCTGTCTGTGTACAAATTTTTAGGTGAAAATTTGTCAGAAGAAGTGTGCGGATTTTTTCATTTAATGAGGAGAGAAAAAGAGAAGAGAAAGAGGGGTGTGTGTGTGTGTGTTGTGTGTGGTGTGTGGTGTGTGTGTGTGTGTGTGTGTGTGTGTGTGTTAGTGTGTCTGTGTGTGTGTTAGTGTGTGTGTGTCTTAGTGTGTGTGAGTTGCCTGTATGTTGTTTGTAGGGTTTACTAGGAGAGAACTAATAAATACCAATTCCTGACTCAAAACCGCTCGAACTGGTTGAGAGCGGTTTTGAGTCAGGATTGGTATTTATTAGTTCTCTACACGACAGAGACTTTATCCACTTTATTTCTTCTTTTGATTTTGTATGTTTGGTTGAAACTTTTGCTGAATCATTTGAGTCAACTATTTTTCCAGACCATAGATTATTTGTAAAACCGGCTGTAAGGCTTACGAAGCAGGGTCGGTGTTCAGGAGGACTGATTTGTATGGTACGGAAAAGTCTTCTTCCGTATGTTCATCAAGTGGATTGTGACCATCAGTATTCAATGTTATTTATGCTTGATAGAGACTTTTTCGGTTTTAGTAAAATGTCTTACTTGTATGTGTGTATGTCCCTCCGGAAAATTCACCTTTCTATTCAAAGTGTGGTTTGATGATGGTATTGAATTGCTGGAGAATTGTGTTGTCAACAACTTGATGTATTTTGATGATATTGAATTATTATTTTGTGGTGACATGAATGCAAGAACTTCAAACATTTCTGCGGAAATTGTATGCGAACGTGAATTATACATTAATTATGACAAGGAGGTTAATATTATATATGAAAGATGTTCTCAAGACAAGGTATTAAATTTGTATGGAAAGAAATTACTTAACATGTGCACTGTATTAGGACTGATAATTCTGAATGGTGTTTGTAATGGCGACCTTGAAGGTCGTTTCACGTACATTTCTGATGTAGGGAGCAGTGTGAATGACTATTTTTTAGCATCTGTATACTTTTTGGAATTATTGTATGAAAGGATTTCTCTTACTGTGATGGAAAGATACGATTCTGATCACTTGCCACTAGTGATGTGTATTGAAATGCAGACTGATCAGCCACATACCAGTATTGCCTTAGTGTACAGTGTGGTCAGGGTAGTCAGTTCATTGTTCAGTATTGCTGGAATTCAGATTATGGTCAACAGTTTACGGATCTTATGAATCACCACATGTTCAAGAAAAGTTGAAAAGCTGCGGAAGATCTTATTCATGTGGACGTAAACAAGGCACTGTCTTTATTTAATGAAACTGTCAAAGAACAAGCTGAAAATATGAGGAAAATTAAACCAGTAAACAAGAAATTTGAGCAGAATTGGTTTGATCAAGAATGTAGGGCAGCCAAAAGTAAATTACGTAAATTATACAGAATTTTTTTGAAAACGCTGGATAAAAATGACAGAGTATCGTTCTGTATAGCAAGAAGAGAATACAAAAATTTAAATAAAAGAAAAGAGAAAGAATACAATGATTCTCTATTGAATGATCTTGTGTCCTCAGTCAAAAATCAACAGTTCTTCTGGAACACTATACACAAAATTTCAAAAAAGAAATCACTACTATAAATAACATTCCAATGGAAGATTGGTTCCTACATTTTAAAAATTTGTTAGAAAAAGATGACCAAGTGTACAGAGTGACCAATGTGGAGATTGATCATGAAGAAAATATATATGATAGACCATATCCAGAGAAGACATAATACTAGCCATAAAAAAAATTGAAAAATGGTAAAAGTGCTGGACCTGATGGTATCATTGGTGAGTTTTCAAGAATTCTGGTGAGAACGTTGTAAGCTTTTATGTAAATTCTTTAACTTTCTTTTTGACACTGGGGTTTATCCAGAGGACTGGAAAGAATCCATAATATTGCCCTTGTTTAAAAAAGGGGAGGTAAATGATGTAAACAATTATAGGGGTATATCTCTGTGCAATATATGTAGTAAACTTTATAGTTCCGTTATCAATAACCGATTACATGAATGGATATCTCAGAATAATATGACAGGAGAACACCAAGCAGGATTCAAGAAAGGCTACTCTAACAATTGACCATATGTTTAGTCTTTTAGCCGCAGTTCAGAAACAATTTGTGAATAATCGAAAGTTGTATGTTGCTTTCGTAGATTTTGAAAAAGCCTTTGATTCAGTTTCACGGATATTGTTATGGCTATTTATTGAAGAATGGAATTAAAGGTAAACTGTACCGTTGTGTAAGGAGTATGTATAGTGAAGTGAAAGCTAGGGTCAGATCTGGAGCAAAATTATCAGATTATGTCATGTGTAC
>CM031618.1:50573494-50578494 GCA_018398815.1 Conus ventricosus | reverse complement strand
AGGACATTGTGTGTCATGGCACATAACGCAGTGAGGACAGGATATTGTGTGTCATGGCACATAACGCAGTGAGGACAGGACATTGTGTGTCATGGCACATAACGCAGTGAGGACAGGACATTGTGTGTCATGGCACATAACGCAGTGAGGACAGGACATTGTGTGTCATGGCACATAACGCAGTGAGGACAGGACATTGTGTGTCATGGCACATAACGCAGTGAGGACAGGACATTGTGTGTCATGGCACATAACGCAGTGAGGACAGGACATTGTGTGTCATGGCACATAACGCAGTGAGGACAGGACATTGTGTGCCATGGCACATAACGCAGTAAGGACAGGACATTGTGTGTCATGGCACATAACGCAGTAAGGACAGGACATTGTGTGCCATGGCACATAACGCAGTGAGGACAGGACATTGTGTGTCATGGCACATAACGCAGTGAGGACAGGACATTGTGTGCCATGGCACATAACGCAGTGAGGACAGGACATTGTGTGTCATGGCACATAACGCAGTGAGGACAGGACATTGTGTGCCATGGCACATAACGCAGTGAGGACAGGACATTGTGTGCCATGGCACATAACGCAGCGAGGACAGGACATTGTGTGCCATGGCACATAACGCAGTGAGGACAGGACATTGTGTGCCATGGCACATAACGCAGCGAGGACAGGACATTGTGTGCCATGGCACATAACGTAGTGATGACATTGTGTGCCATGGCACATAACGCAGTGAGGACAGGACATTGTGTGCCATGACTCATAACGTAGTGATGACATTGTGTGCCATGGCACATAACGCAGTAAGTACAGGACATTGTGTGCCATGGCACATAACGCAGTAAGGACAGGACATTGTGTGCCATGGCACATAGCGCAGTGAGGACAGGACATTGTGTGCCATGGCACATAACGCAGTGAGGACAGGACATTGTGTGCCATGACACATAACGTAGTGATGACATTGTGTGCCATGGCACATAACGCAGTGAGGACAGGACATTGTGTGCCATGACACATAACGTAGTGATGACATTGTGTGCCATGGCACATAACGCAGTGAGGACAGGACATTGTGTGCCATGACACATAACGTAGTGATGACATTGTGTGCCATGGCACATAACGCAGTAAGGACAGGACATTGTGTGCCATGGCACATAACGCATTAAGGACAGGACATTGTGTGCCATGGCACATAACGCATTAAGGACAGGACATTTGGTTTCCGATGACATAGGTTTTACAAACTCTCTCTCTTCTCTCTCTCTCTCTCTCTCTCTCTCTCTCTCTCTCTCTCTCTCTCTCTCTCTCTCTCTCTCTCTCTTCTCTGAAAATCCTGTTCAGAGATGTCCACCAGACGTGATCTTTGAGTTTCAAAGAGAGATTAACATTTTTCATCTGATTTAAGATTTTTCAAGGAAGAAAGATTTTAACGAAGTTTCTGGTACGTTTTTAGAAGATGTATTTTAAAGAAATGTGTGAAACGTTTTGTTTGTTCTTTTTTTTTTTTTTTTTTTTTAGATGACTTGTGAGTTGATTCTGACGTGGTGACAGCCCTAACACGGCCCTTTGCGGTCGGCTGGGTTATAAGCAACATTACCTTACCTTAACTTACCCCTCTCTCTCTCTCTCTCTCTGATTATTGTTATTACTATTATTATCATTATATTACAATCATTATTATTCTCATTATCACTTTTATTAGTAGTATCATTATCATTATTGTATTGTTATTATTATTACTATTATTATTTTATTGTGATTATTATCATCATCATCATCATCGTCATTATCATCATCATCATCATCATCATCATCATCATCATCATCATCATCATCATGCTATTTTCGGTATAACGACTATGATAATATGATGCCATTGCTTCATTCTCTTTGTCACCGTCACAATGTTGTAGTCTTACTTTGTGAGTAAGCAGATTCCTGTCAAACAGCAAGGACAGACTGGAATACTATCCACCACCCAGAATCTCTATCCTTGAGCAACAAAGGTTTAAAGTGTTGAGTTTTGAGTGTTACTTCAATTGTATTTGTTTTTGTTTTTGTTTGCTCGATATTTGCTGCAAGGTTTCCACACATGTCCGTCGGTTCGTTTACTTGATTATGCAAAAACCGCGAAGTCATCATCAAGCAAACTAGGTACAAAGACGGATTGTGGTAGAAAGACGGAACGTGGTAGAAAGACGGCCTGTGGTAAGAAGACGGAATGTGGTAGAAGACGGAATGTGGTAGAAGAGGGAATGTGGTAGAAAGACGGAAAATTGGTGCAAATACGGACTATGGCTGGAAGACGGATTGTGCCAGGAAGAGAGAATGAGGTAGGAAGACGGAATGTGGTAGGAAGACGAAATGTGGTTGGAAGACGGAATATGGGAGGAAGACGGAATTGGTAGAAAATATGGCAGGAAGACGGAATGTGGTAGGAAGACGGAATTTGGTAAAAGACAGAAATTGGCCCAGAGACAACTCCAAAAACTGTTGGTGTGCTTCCGATTGAAAGGGCATTTAAAGTGTACTCTCCGACTTGGACAGAGGTCTACAATCTCCTATTACCCTCATAGTTCTTCTGTGTTTCAGTTCTCGGTCCTCAGTGTTACACACAGAGGTCTGGACGATTAATTACAGAACTTGACTGATAATATGTGTGCTGTTGACAGGTTTACACAGAGGTCTGGACGATTAATTACAGAACTTGACTGATAATATGTGTGCTGTTGACAGGTTTACACAGAGGTCTGGACGATTAATTACAGAACTTGACTGATAATATGTGTGTTGTTGACAGGTTTGCACAGAGTACTTTATGCGTTATTGAAAACCTACTCTGGAGTTAAATTGAACAAAGATGATATCAAATATGCTTTGATTAGGTTCCGTTGGCTGGTTCTGCCCCCAGTGATCGTCGCGTGTAATGTGAATTCGTAGAGAACCATGAAAGCGATATCGTTTGTTGTAATTTGCCTACAGAAGATGAATTACATTTGTATGTTGCTTTGTCCTACATGATCGTCAAATGAAATCAATTCGAGCTAACACTTACAAGTTAATCTTGTAGCTTTCGAATGAATCTGTGAATTTCGTCAATACTGCTATTTCTACTTTGGCTGTACACATGGATGAAACTCAGAAGAAACTGCACCATTTAACTTGGAATGATCCTAGCTGCTACTGATACTCAAGTGCTCGTTTCTGCTTATACGCACTATAATATTGATATCTTCTTTACCCATCTTTTTGTAGTTTTTGTTATGCATTGTATTGTGCGACACTTCTTCTGCAAAAGGGTTTGGACTTTAGCCAGAAGTTGCGTTCGTTCTCTCTCTCTCTCTCTCTCTCTCTCTCTCTCTCTCTCTCTTCTCTCTCTCTCTCTCTCTCTTGTTTTCTTCAAACGATTCGCTGTAACAAAATAGAATGAATACTGCCACGAAAAAAAAAGCAAAAACAAAAACAAAAACCTTCCCGTATTTATTGGTTTTATATTCTGCCAGCTCTTTTTTCTGCTTCTGCCACTCCGTAAACACGCAAGCACGAGCGCGCGCGTGTGTGTGTGTGTGTGTGTGTGTGGTGTATGTGCGTGCGTGCGTGCGTGCGTGCGTGCGTGCGTGCGTGCGTGCGTGCGTGTACGTGTATGTGTATGTGTGTGTGCATGTGTGCATGTGTGTGTGTGTGTGTGTGTGTGTGTGTGTGTGTGCGTGTGTGTGTATAAAGTGCACGCGAGCATCCGTGTGTAGGCGTGTGTGCGCATGCACGTGCGTGCGCGAATATGTGTGTGTGTGTGTCCTTTCCGTGTCGTTCAGTGATCCAGGCAGACCGTTCACGGACACCTGACGCGACGGAAATGGAACAATCCCGCTCCACCCCCTTTCGCATTTCACCGCTCACCCCATCCCGTCCCACCACCACCCTCGTCCCTCTCCACCCCTTCCCACTCTTCTCCTCCCTTTTCTTCCTCACCCCGCCCCCCTTCCCCTTCCCCCTTAAATTCATCTGCATTTTTTTCTCCTGTTTTGTATTGTCAAATATTCTGGTAAGAAGAGAGAGAGAGAGAGAGAGAGAGAGAGAGAGAGAGAGAGAGAGAGAGAGAGAGAGATAGAGAGATACAGAGAGAAGAGAGAAGAGAGAGAGAGAGATACAGAGACAAATACGAAAGACAGAGAGAGAGAAGAAGAAGGAGAAGAAGAAGAAGGAGCAGAAAAAGGGAAAAGAAGAAGAAGATTGATGATGATCGAACTTTAATGGTAAAGTATAAGAAGAAGAAGAAAGAAAGAATTGAAAGTAAAAGTAACAAGGAAGGAACAAAGAAAGAAAGAAAGAAAAGGGAAGGAAAGCAACAATGTCACGTTGTTCATATCCATGAACGCTCTCTTTGGATCGATGGGAAATTACCGAACTGGTCAAAGCAAAGAAGCACCGCAACAGAAAGTCCATTTCTCGGAGTTAGTCAAAAGCTCACTAATTCTTTGCCCTGCCCTTTAGTAAGAAGCACCGCAACAGAAATCCATTTCTCGGAGTTAGTCAAAAGCTCACTAATTCTTTGCCCTGCCCTTTAGTAAGAAGCACCGCAACAGAAAGTCCATTTCTCGGAGTTAGTCAAAAGCTCACCATTTCTTTGCCCTCCCCTTTAGTAAGAAGCACCGCAACAGAAAGTCCATTTCTCGGAGTTAGTCAAAAGCTCACTAATTCTTTGCCCTGCCCTTTAGTAAGAAGCACCGCAACAGAAAGTCCATTTCTCGGAGTTAGTTAAAAGCTCACCATTTCTTTGCCCTCCCCTTTAGTAAGAAGCACCGCAACAGAAAGTCCATTTCTCGGAGTTAGTCAAAAGCTCACCATTTCTTTGCACTGCCCGTTAGTTCCTATGACTTTTAATGAAGAAACATGACTAGAGACAAAAACAAACTAACAAAGCCGCATTTTTTTTTTCCAACAATATCAACACGAAAACATTAAACTTGGCCTGTTTTTTT
>CM031618.1:50555994-50565994 GCA_018398815.1 Conus ventricosus | reverse complement strand
CGTTAGAGGTTACCACAAGTCAACGTCAGTGCTGATGATATCAGAATCATGAAAAATATATGTTGTTGTTGTTGTTGTTGTTGTTATTGTTGTCGTCGTACGCTGGCTAAAAGACTCCAGGGATCATCCGAACAGCCGAAGTACTTGAACACTATGGTACAAATGCATCAGTTGTGGATGCGAACATTACGTGTGTGACCGTTTTTGATTACCCCGCCACATGGGCAGCCATATTCCGACTTCGGGGAATGAAATATATATGAGACAAAGACAAACAACACACAAGCAGTACGCTGAACGCCAAGACGATATTGATGAATGGTTAGGGTGTATAGCAGGAATCAGCCAAGGCTGTCACTTTTCTCCCAACTTCTTCAACAACTTCACGGAAAGGGTAATGAACAAAACATCGAGATATCAGAGCATTCGTGACGGGCCAACACAAATCAACAGTTTGGTTGGTGGAGAAGATCTGACCAGTGTCATTTAGCACCTGGACAGAACAGCTCAGGACTGTGGCATGGACATGGCTGACCAGTGTCATTTAGCACCTGGAGAGAACAGCTCAGGACTGTGACATGGACATGGCTGACCAGTGTCATTTAGCACCTGGACAGAACAGCTCAGGACATGGACATGGCTGACCAGTGTCATTTAGCACCTGGACAGAATAGCTCAGGACTGTGGCAAGGACATGGCTGACCAGTGTCATTTAGCACCTGGACAGATCAGCTCAGGACTGTGGCATGGACATGGCTGACCAGTGTCATTTAGCACCTGGACAGAACAGCTCAGGACATGGACATGGCTGACCAGTGTCATTTAGCACCTGGACAGAACAGCTCAGGACTGTGGCATGGACATGGCTGACCAGTGTCATTTAGCACCTGGACAGAACAGCTCAGGACTGTGGCATGGACATGGCTGACCAGTGTCATTTAGCACCTGGACAGAACAGCTCAGGACATGGACATAGCTGACCAGTGTCATTTAGTACCTTGACAGAACAGCTCAGGACTGTGGCAAGGACATGGATGACCAGTGTCATTTAGCACTTGGACAGAACAGCTCAGGACTGTGGCATGGACATGGCTGACCAGTGTCATTTAGCACCTGGACAGAACAGCTCAGGACTGTGGCAAGGACATGGCTGACCAGTGTCATTTAGCACCTGGACAGAACAGCTCAGGACTGTGGCATGGACATGGCTGACCAGTGTCATTTAGCACCTTGACTGAACAACTCAGGACATGGACATGGCTGACCAGTGTCATTTAGCACCTGGACAGAACAGCTCAGGACTGTGGCATGGACATGGCTGACCAGTGTCATTTAGCACCTGGACAGAACAGCTCAGGACTGTGGCAAGGACATGGCTGACCAGTGTCATTTAGCACCTGGACAGAACAGCTCAGGACTGTGGCATGGACATGGCTGACCAGTGTCATTTAGCACCTGGACAGAACAATTCAGGACTGTCGCATGGACATGGCTGACCAGTGTCATTTAGCACCTGGACAGAACAGCTCAGGACATGGACATGGCTGACCAGTGTCATTTAGCACCTGGACAGAACAGCTCAGGACTGTGGCATGGACATGGCTAGCTGACCAGTGTCATTTAGCACCTGGACAGAACAGCTCAGGACTGTGGCAAGGACATGGCTGACCAGTGTCATTTAGCACCTGGACAGAACAGCTCAGGACTGTGGCAAGGACATGGCTGACCAGTGTCATTTAGCACCTGGACAGAATAGCTCAGGACTGTGGCATGGACATGGCTGACCAGTGTCATTTAGCACCTGGACAGAACAGCTCAGGACATGGACATGGCTGACCAGTGTCATTTAGCACCTGGACAGATCAGCTCAGGACTGTGGCAAGGACATGGCTGACCAGTGTCATTTAGCAACTGGACAGAACAGCTCAGGACATGGACATGGCTGACCAGTGTCATTTAGCACCTGGACAGAACAGCTCAGGACTGTGGCATGGACATGGCTGACCATAGTCATTTAGCACCTGGACAGATCAGCTCAGGACTGTGGCATGGACATGGCTGACCAGTGTCATTTAGCACCTTGACAGAACCGCTCAGTGCACGGACATGGCTGACCAGTGTCATTTAGCACCTGGACAGAACAGCTCAGGACTGTGGCAAGGACATGGCTGACCAGTGTCATTTAGCACCTGGACAGAACAGCTCAGGACTGTGGCAAGGACATGGCTGACCAGTGTCATTTAGCACCTGGAGAGAACAGCTCAGGACTGTGACATGGACATGGCTGACCAGTGTCATTTAGCACCTGGACAGAACAACTCAGGACATGGACATGGCTGACCAGTGTCATTTAGCACCTGGACAGAACAGCTCAGCACTGTGGCAAGGACATGGCTGACCAGTGTCATTTAGCACCTGGACAGAACAGCTCAGGACTGTGGCAAGGACATGGCTGACCAATGTCATTTAGCACCTGGACAGAACAGCTCAGGACTGTGGCATGGACATGGCTGACCAGTGTCATTTAGCACCTGGACAGAACAATTCAGGACTGTCGCATGGACATGGCTGACCAGTGTCATTTAGCACCTGGACAGAACAGCTCAGGACATGGACATGGCTGACCAGTGTCATTTAGCACCTGGACAGAACAGCTCAGGACTGTGGCATGGACATGGCTGACCAGTGTCATTTAGCACCTGGACAGAACAGCTCAGGACTGTGACATGGCTGACCAGTGTCATTTAGCACCTGGACAGAACAGCTCAGGACTGTGACATGGACATGGCTGACCAGTGTCATTTAGCACCTGGACAGAACAGCTCAGGACTGTGGCATTTAGATGGCTGAGAAGACAAGATGGCAGCCGGCAGCTTTACGGGTATTGGCAAAATAACTAGAGAGGGGCTATCAGAGGACAGCTTGTACATGGATGTGATCGCCACAGACGGACGAAGCAAACACGATGTGATCGCCACAGACGGACGAAGCAAACTCGATGTGATCGTCACAGACGGACGAAGCAAACACGATGTGATCGCCACAGACGGACGAAGCAAACACGATGTGATCGCCACAGACGGACGAAGCAAACTCGATGTGATCGTCACAGACGGACGAAGCAAACACGATGTGATCGCCACAGACGGACGAAGCAAACACGATGTGATCGCCACAGACGGACGAAGCAAACACGATGTGATCTCCACAGACGGACGAAGCAAACACGATGTGATCGCCACAGACGGACGAAGCAAACACGATGTGATCGCCACAGACGGACGAAGCAAATACAAACGTTTCGCCAAATAGCGAAGACAATATCCGCACTACGAAAACTGAAGACACTCAGGCCTCAAATACTCCTCGGTTACTTTAGTGTGCGTCCATACACACGTGTACCTTGCACACTCACTGCAGACGCAAGATGAATCCAAACACGAGCGAGGGATATGAATGCAAAATCTTGGCCATTCCTCATAAAGATCGCATCCCTTGAACAAAGAAGCTCTCAACAAAGTGTGATGAGAAATATGACCATAGGACGACCGGATTCACAATCCTGAAGAGAAGATAGATGAAACGGTGTCGAAATGTTTCAAGACGTGCCAACCAAACAGAAATCCTCCTGCCATGTGAAACGACAGACTGATGAAGAAGAAGCTGACAGACAAAGATTTGGAAGAACACAATGAGCGCGTGCGCTGGACTGTGCGTAGCAAGTTCTCAGACAGTCACACTGAACTGCTGCAGATTAAAGATATCTTGTCTAGAATAATCAGAACCCCTCAACACCACCAGCCTGGGGTAGGGGATAATACCTTCAAGATGAGACCAAAGATACCGGTTTGAAATATGACTGAGTGATCTTTCATGATTTGTTCGCAAAACTCTTTACTCCAGTCCACCAGACTCATTCATTTGGAAGCTGATGAGACATTATGGCGTACCACAGAAGTTCATCAACATCATCCAATATTCTTATGAGGGGATGACCTACAGAGTTGTACATGGAGGTCAACTTACAGATGCTTTTGAAGTGAAAACAGGATTGAGACAAGGGTGCCTTCTCTCACCGTTCCTGTTCCTTCTCGCTATAGACTGGGTCATGAACACGTCAACCACAGACAAGCGCAATGGCATCCAGTGGACTCTTTGGAAGCAGCTGGACGACCGTGACTTTGCCGATGATTTGGCCCTTCTTTCACACACCCAGCCACAGATGCAAAACAAGACCACAACAGTGGCAGAAACTTCATCCAGCATTGAACTGAACATCCACAAAGGAAAGAGCAAAGTCATGAAAGCCAATGCCACAAACCAAGACCCCATCATGCTGGAAGGCAACGCGCTGGAGGAGGTGGACAACTTCACTTACCTTGGCAGCGTCGTCGACATAGAAGGTGGTACTGATGCTGATGTCAGAGCCAGAATCGGGAAAGCAAGAGCAGCCTTTCTCCAGCTGAAGAATATCTGGAACTCGAATGTCATCTCCAAGAAACCAAGATAAGGATATTCAATAGCAACGTCAAATCAGTACTTCTTTATGGAGCTGAGACGTGGCGAACCACAGTTACCATCACCAACAAGATCCAGACTTTCATCAATTCCTGTCTGAGGCGCAAACTGAGGATCCACTGGCCAGACAGGATCAGCAACGAGGACCTGTGGCAACAGACGAATCAGAAGCCAGCCGATGCAGATTCTCCAAAGGAGATGTAGGTGGATAGGCCACACCCTAAGAAAGCCTGCCGACAACACCACCAGGCAGGCATTGTCCTGGAACCCGCAGGGGAAGAGAAAGAGAGGCCGCCCAAGGAACTCCTGGCGCCGAGACCTGCAGGCAGACGTGACAGCGTTGGGGAAAAACTGGAACCAGCTGGAGAGAATCGCCCTGGACCGTAGTGCCTGGGGGACCCTTGTCGGCGGCCTATGCCCCAGAAGGGGTTGCAGGCGTAAGTAAGTACCAGAGTCAATTAAAATTCAGATCCTCGGCTCCCTCGCCGCCTCCCCATGGTAGAGAAAATGTCTTATCAAACATATACACAACGCGACAGTGACAACACCTATGCGACAGTGACTGCACCTCACCCTACTGGGATTCGGTGATATTAACCATACGAAATTCCCGTGCCCACGATCTCTTCAGCATATACAACTTAAAATCTTCGTCTGTAAATGATTACAAGAGGCAGTAAGCGTCTACTGTATTTTCTCTCTCTCTCTCTCTCTCTCTCTCTCTCTCTCTCTCTCTCTCTCTCTCTCTCTCTCTCTCTCTCTCTCTTAGCCTACCGGCCCACAGTCCCTCCTCCATCCCAGCCTTTTCCCCTTCTAGCCAATGATCTGCTTTGGCTGACTAAGCCAGGTATGCGCTGTGTGTGTATGTGTGTGTGTGTGATGAGAGAGAGAGAGAAGAGAGAGAGAGAGAGAGAGAGAGAGAGAGAGAGGGAAAGAGAGAGAAGTATCGTGCGTGCGTGCGTGTGTGTGCGAGTACACGAGAGGGTGCGTGCGCGCGCGGGTGAGTGCGTGTATCTACGTGGATGTGTGTGTGTGTGTGTGTGTGTGTGTGTGTGTGTGTGTGTGTGTGTGTGTGTGTGTGTGTGCGCGCGCGCGCGTACGTGTGTGTGTGTGTGTGTGTGTGTGTGTGTGTGTGTGTGTGCGTGCGTGCGTGGCGTGCGTGCGTGCGTGCGTGCGTGCGTGCGTGTGTGTTAATGTGTGTGACTGTGTGTGTGTGTGTGTGTGTGTGTTGTGTGTGCGTGCGCGCGCGCGCGCGTATGTGACTCTGTGTGTGTGTGTGTGTGTGTGTGTGTGTGTGTGTGTGTGTGTGTGTGTGAGTAGTTTATGACCACCAGGACGCTGGGCTGTCGGTGTGCCGGTCTTTCTGACTATCAGCAGATAATACAGCGTCAATATGTGTGCGTGCTGGCCAGTGATCAGGGGAGACGATTAAGGGACACGTGATAGGACAGAAGAGGCATCCTCTGCTTCCGTTGTTTTTCTCTTCCCTCATTGCTCCCTCCTTTTTCTTCCTCTCCCACAATTCTACCCCCCTACCTCCAATATATCACCACTCACCCCTCTATTCTTCCCCGGCATTAACTTGCTTTTGTATATTGCGCAACACTGCGACAGAAATGTTGGGGTTTAAGGAAGAAACACAAAACGACAAGGCGAAATGTCAAAGGAATAACCATGTTCCATTGGAACTTTGTTGGAAATGGTGTCTATACTCTTGAAGAGAATCGGTTAGTTTAGATTCCCTTCGCAGAATTCCAGCTTTGTTGGAAATGGTGTCTATACTTTTGAAGAGAATCGGTGAAATTAGATTCCCTTCGCAGAATTCCAGCGTGTCATCTTTTACATACCATTTGTGCATTGTAATCACTCGACCACAATTCAGTTCAGCTGATATGTGAGGTCTTTGGTGCTGGCTCGTGACCCGCATCAGTTCAGTTGTGAAGGTCATGGGTCACAATGCTAGGCATTGCTCAGGTTGTTTCAGCGGTGATCAAGCGTAGCAACTAGTTCACTACGTTTCACAAATTTCGTAGGTCACACTGACGAAGATACGGATGCCTGGTCTGTGATTTAAATGCCGCGAAAGTTTTAACAAAGTGCTTACAGAATGAAGATAGGGAACGGCACAGGAAGATTGCTCTTTGATTATATAACGATGGTGAAGAAGTCTGTAAAATTGATTTATAGTTCGCGAGAGTTAAATAATGTTAAGCAGACATCTAGGGTACAGTTGCTGAGTCTCTGAACGCATACTTCTTTTCAAATGACAACGTCAAACTGGAAATGTTCACATTCAATATCTCCCGCACACCTTCCCCATACCCCCCCCCACCCCACCCCGCGCCCTCCTCAAAAAGAAAAAGAAGAAAAAAAGAAGGTGAGATAACTGACAATCACAACTCATTCCTACAAATTGTGGACACAAATGATGAATGCCAAGATATCGATCTTCAACTCAAAGCCCAAACTTTTCACGGCTGGTACTCGTCATGCCTGACAAGACGTGCATCCCGCAATAGCTGACGTAACTCTTACGAAATGTCTAACGACAGCTCGTGTCTCAGAACTGTCTGATGAGGAAACCAGAACAAGTGGAGAGGAATCCATCACTGGATTCCATTCGTCAGCAAGAAGAGGCGAAGTCAGACACGCAACACAGCTAACATCCAGAATTGGGGACGGTGTCACCGCTATGACCACAGACACAAGAGTGAAGGCAGCGAGGATCTGGATGGTACGAAGCCGAACACCGTTCACTGGAACAGTATCCTGCTATAGACAAAGCTTTGCTGCCTTCACGGAAACATCACCCTGCTATAGACAAAGCTTTGCTGCCTTCACGGAAACATCACCCTGCTATAGACAAAGCTTTGTGGCACTTGTTTTTTATGTCTTGGCAATTTGCCGTCATGCATCGCTCTGAATACTCCTCCAAGCCTCTCAACAGTCAGCCCGTCACAGACAAAGTGTCTCCAGTAAAACATTTGCAATACCTTACTGGCTGATACAATTCCCTTTTTTTCAGTTCATGCCTCTTCCAAACTCACTCACTCCTCTCTCTCTCTCTCTCTCTCCTCTCCCTCTCTCTCTCCTCTCTCTCATCTCTCTCTCCTCTCTCTCTCTCTCTCGCATCTCGCACACACACACACACACACACACACACACACACACACACACACACACACACACACACACACACACACCATATCTGCCTCTCCACTTCCCATTTGCAATACCTTACTGGTTTCTACAATTCCCTTTTTTCAATTCATGCCCCCTCCAAATCCTCCCCCCCCCCCCTCTCTCTCTCTCTCTCCTCTCCTCTCATCTCCTCTCTCCTCTCTCCTCTCTCTCTCTCTCTCTCTCTCTCTGTGTGTGTGTCTCAGCCTACAGCCCCCTCCTCCACCCCAACCGTTTCCCCTTCTAACCAATGATCTGCTTTGGCTGACTAAGTCATCCTTCTTTGCTTTGAGCGACCAGTCAGGGTCCAACTGGAAGGAAGTTGAATCGACGGCTGAAAAACGGTACAAAATCCGCTCCATTATACTAAGTACCCTGATCCTCACCTTCACTTTCCTTTCTCCATCATCCTCTGCTAGCCACCACCACCACCCCTCCCCCCTGCACTTATCCTTACCTCCCCACCCCCTTAAATTCTCCATTACATTCTCCTGGCTGTCTGAAAATCTCTCTCTCTCTCTCTCTCTCTCTCTCTCTCTCTCTCTCGTCCCCCAAGCCTTTCCCACCTCCTTCCCTCCTCTCCCTCCTAGCCATCTTACTGCAATGGCTGACTAAGCCATCCATCTCACGTTGATGGACCAGTCAGCTTCCCATTGCAATGGCGTGCCATGGAGACGAGACACGATACAAAGGCTGCCCCATTACCACACTGCCCTTGGCTTTACACCCATCTTTATTTCTGCATCGTCTCTCTCTCTCTCTCTCTCTCTCTCTCTCTCTCGTTAGTGCTTATCTATTATCCTCGTAAATAAAGAATTTTGTCTTGTCTTGTCTCTCTCTCTCTCTCTCTCTCTCTCTCTCTCTCTCTCTCTCTCATCTCCTCCTCTCCACTTTCCATTTTCAATACCTCACTGGCTTCTACAATTCCCTTTTAAACATTCATTCACCCTCCAAATCATCCTCTCCCTCAGTCTTCAATCCCCACACCAACCACCCCCCCACCCCCAACCTTTTCCCCTCCTAACCAACCAACTGCTTTGGCTGACTAAGCCATCCATCTTGCTTTGAGGGACCAGACGAGGTATGAGGGGAAAGATGTTGCATCGACGGCCGAGGAACAATACAAAGGGCGCTCCATAACATTAAGTACCCTGAGCCCTACCTTCTTCGTTTCTTCATCATCTGCTTCTTGCCCCCTGGCATTTACACTACCCCTCCCACCCCACGCACACACCTTCAATTCTCCATTACGTTCTCCTGAAAATCTCTCTCTCTCTCTCTTTCTCTCTCTCTTTGTCAATGCTCTCTCTCTCTCTCTCTCTCTCTTGTCTCTCTCTCTCTCTGTCATCTCTCTCTCTCTCTCTCTCTCTCTCTCTCTCTTTGTCAATGCTCTCTCTCTCTTTGTCAATGCTCTCTCTCTATCTCTTTGTCAATGCTCTCTCTCTCTCTCTCTCTCTCTCTCTCTCTCTCTCTCTCTCTCTCTTTGTCAATGCTCTCTCTCTCTGTCAATGCTCTCTCTCTCTCTTTGTCAATGCTCTCTCTCTCTTTGTCAATGCTCTCTCTCTCTCTCTCTCAATGCTCTCTCTCTCTCTTTGTCAATGCTCTCTCTCTCTCTCTCTCTCTCTCTCTCTCTCTCTCTCTGTCCCTATGCTCTCCCCCCTCCCATCTCTCTCTCTCTCTCTAACTTCTTCCTTTCCTTTTAAGCCCCCCCCCCTCTCTCTCTCCTCTCTCTCTCTCTCTCTCTCTCTCTCTCTCCCTCCCTCTCTCTGTCAATGCTCGCTCTCTCTTTCTCTCTCTTTGTC
This sequence comes from Conus ventricosus, assembly GCA_018398815.1. Taxonomy (NCBI): domain Eukaryota; kingdom Metazoa; phylum Mollusca; class Gastropoda; order Neogastropoda; family Conidae; genus Conus; species Conus ventricosus. Next base: position 50,556,494 of record CM031618.1, on the reverse strand, counting down.
CCTATGCTCGCTCACTCTCTCTCTCTTTACTCTCACCCTCTCTCTCTCTCTCTCTCTCTCTCCTCTCTCTCTCTCTCTCTCTCTCTCTCTCTCTCCGTCCTACGCATTCTGTGTGTGTGTGTGTGTGTGTGGTGTGTGTGTGTGTGTGTGTGGGGTGTCCCTACGCTTTCTCTCGCTCGCTCACTCTCTCTCTCTCTCTTTCTTTACTCTCACCCCCCCCCTCTCTCTCTCTCTCTCTCTCCTCTCTCTCTCTCTCTCTCTCTGTCCCTACGCTCTCTCTCCCCCCCCCCCTCTCTCTCTCTTTCTTTCTCTCTCTCTGTCTCTGGGTTACAAATGTTCGTCATTGTTTAAATTCTTATGGATTTACGTATGTCTGGGACAACCAGGGTGCCCAAAATATATCAGGGTGTTTTTTTTAAACATCTTTTAGGCAAATAATTATTGATTGTAGATGGTAGGACTGGCATGATTACATATATACTAGTGACAGATTTGCACAG
>CM031618.1:50548494-50550994 GCA_018398815.1 Conus ventricosus | reverse complement strand
CGGTCTTTGGCTGACTGAGTCACACGTGTTGCTATGACCGACTGGTCACCTTCCGACTGGGATGAAGTCGCATCGACGGCTGAAAAAAAAAGATACAATGGGTTGGGCCATTACTGTAAGAACCTTATGCTTACCTTCACATGCAATTCTCCATTGGCCTCTCCTCGCCTTCTGAATCTCAATCTCTCTCTCTCTCTCTCTCTCTCTCTCTCTCTCTCCTCTCTCTCTCTCTCTCTCTCTCTTCTCTCTCTCTCCTCCATTTCTGCATGCAGATGCATGGGTTAAATTAACACTCACCCACACACATACACACACGCGCGCGCGTATGATCACTAGAATACAATCTCACATGGTATACACAAGCATTCTGGAAGAGGACGTATGCATACACTTAGACACATACGTACAAAAATACACACTCACGCATGCACGCACGCACGCACGCACGCGCGCGCGCTCACACACCTCAGCAAAACACAACACAACACACGCACATCTATGTACACATATAGTATGCCTTGATTTTAAATGAGGCGTCATTCAAAACGTACTTACCTTTTTTTGGCTTAAACCAAGTGGATTCATAGGAACGCAGCGTTCTTTTTTCTTTTAATACCTCCAGTACATACACTGGAACTTATGAGCTCTAAAAGATAAATGACATACGACTTTTTTTTTTATTAAATGAAGTGGTTTACAGAAGTGGATGGAAGCCTTACACACCTCACACAACTAGAATGAAATTGCACAGGGTTTGGCTGCCACATTTTGTCTAGTTCGCTGGACCAACGATTCTTTGACTGTCTGGCTGAGAGAAAATCTTTAAGACTAGCCTGGCTAAAGACCCACGAGATGGTTCGTGCGGACATTGACATGAGAAGTTTGGACAACGAGCCAGTCTCAACAACAAACCTTGGGTGATTTACTGGGGGGGACATGAAATTGTGCATGCACCACTTCAGAAATGGCGGTCTGTACGATTATATTCTTGGGCCAAAAAACGGAACTGCGATGTGTTATTCTCCTCGCTACCCCCACCGCATCTACTACCCTTATCGCTCTCTCTCTCTCTCTCTCTCTCTCTCTCTCTCTCTCTCTCTCTCTCTCTCTCTCTCTCTCTCTCTCTCCTCTCTCTCTCTCTCTCTCTCGCACGCACACACGCGCTTGCAAGTGCCTACCCTATGTTGAAAGAAAGTAAACCTGTGACCGACAAACCTAGACCACAATCCATACAATTAGCCACCTCAGTACAGCGTCCGATTCCAAGAACAGAGAAAAGAAGTCGTTGCAGGAAAACTCCAAAATCTGCGTTGAAAAGAAGCATGTCTGAACAAATCATCAACATCATATGGCTGACAGAGATTCACTTTATTGATCAATGCGATCTCGGCCATAATTCCATCGAGGTCACAAAAGCCTTTGACTTTAATTGGAGTGAATGTTTGCGGCAGGTTATAAAGAAAGGTAACTTTGAGAACAGCCTCATCCAAATCACAGCAGCAGTCTACGATAATGAAAATGGTTATGTTCCTCTAATAACAATCTTAGAGACTCGACTGAATAACTTTAGGATTGCACCAGGGCTGTCTTTTCTCTCCTGTTCTGTTCATCTTCTGCCAGGAAAACGTAATGCAGGAAAAACTTCTGGACTTCAATATTATCGTATCAACTGGAGAGCGACTGCTTTGCGATCTGAGACTTGCTGATAGTATCGATCTGTTAATGCGGACCAAAGAGAGCCCCAGAAACTCACGACCAGACTAAGTAAGTTGAGCCGAGTTTCTTGTACGCATTCTCTATCACATTCGGTAAAATTAGATTTTAAATTCAAAACAACTAAAATAAAAAATAAAAAATGGAGGAATATGAATTTACTTTGTGAATGAGGAAAGGCCTCGGGGAAAATTTGGGATTAAAAATGATAATGATCAAACCATGGCAATGAGAAAACCATGGACCAAATCGAATTCCTGATTTATCTGACTGGTCGTAGGCATCACGTGCATATGGAATAGAAGTTGGAGCCGAAAAATAATTCTTTAACCTTGGTCAACAATTACAGACACCGTGCAGCACACAGAAACATGCCGAATGCTATGACAATGCAATAAAAGTTCTCCTTCAACTATCCTGAACCCATCAGAAAGACAACTCATGTCACACAACCATGCTGCCCCGGTGAGGCCTGCCATGACAAAACAAGATGCAAAGCATATAAACGTCCTCCCAGTTTATCTTGAATACGCGTGAGATATACCATAAAGAGGAAAAAACCGTTATGGGCCGTTATAGCCGTTAGTAACGGCTATTCTGGTAAACATCGGGCATCATCCGTGACCTATACCGGTAAAGACCATACCTACAAATTTTCAGAATGATCGGCCAAGTACTTTTTGAGATGTTCCATAAAGAAGAAAAACCGTTATGGGCCGTTATAGCCGTTAGTAACGGATATAACGGTAACATAAAACATCGGGCATCATCTGTGACCCATAATGAA
>CM031618.1:50528494-50535994 GCA_018398815.1 Conus ventricosus | reverse complement strand
GCTGCAGTTTGTTGCTAGTGTTGTTGATGTTTTAGACGATCGACCTTTATTCCTATATCCTTTGCATTGATCAGTTTATTGAACTTTTTATTGCCTTTGCAATGTGAAAACAAAAAGGAAAACAAAAACGAAATAACAAAGCCCTTTACAAAATCTTCCTTATGTGTCTCTCTTTCTTCTCCTGTTCTGTAATCTAATTTAGAAACCTCTCTCTCTCTCTCTCTCTCTCCCTCCTCTCTCTCCTCTCTCTCTCTCTCCTCTCTCTCTCTCTCGCTCTCTGCTAGCACAAAAATTCATTTCATTTCATTCATTCTCTCTCTCTCTCTCTCTTCTCTTTCTCTGTCTCTGTCTCTGTCTCTCTCTCTCTCTCTCTCTCTCTCTCTCTCTCTCTCTCTCTCTCTCTCTCTCTCTCTCTCTCTCTCTCTATCTCAATCTCTCTCTCTCACACACTCTCTCTCTCACTCTCCTCTCCTCTCTCTCCCTCTCTCTCTCTCTCCTCTCTCTCTCTCTCTCTCTCTCTCTCTCTCTCTCTCTCTCTCTCTCCTCTCTCTCTCTCTCTCTCTCTCCACCCCCACCCCCATTTCCAACAGATAACAACGTTATTCAAGGAAATATTCTTCCTTCTACGGGAAAAAAATTGTTATCCTCCAGAGCTGAATAGAACACCCTGGCAATTGTCTTGTCTCTGCAATAACCGAGGAAGGAGCCCGAGGACTCGGAATCGCAGTAAACAGGGCGATTTACTTGCTTGGTTTCGGCCCGCCACTTTCAATTACCTGCAAAGAAAAAATAATAATTAAAAAAAAAACTGACCTGAACAACAAATAAAGTGAATCTCATCCAGAAAAGAGAGAAGAGAGAGTAAGAGAGAGAGACAGAGACAGAGAGAGAGAGAGAGAGAGAGAGAGAGAGAGAGAGAGAGAGAGAGAATAAGAGAGAGAGAGTGGGGGCGGGTGGGGGAGGGGCTCGCCCAGTACAGCTCAGGCCCGTTCATTTTCTGGCAATCTTTGAAGGGCTGTGATTGGTCTGTACGGGGAAAAAGGGAGGGGAGGGGAGGGGAGGGGAGAGTGCGGGGACGTAAGCGTGCTGAAAGTATAGACACCGCGAGAGAAGAACGAGGGTGTGGGTGAGAGACTGGGAGTGGACAGAGAGAGAAAGAGACAGACAGACAGACAGACAGAGACAGAGAGGGAGGGAGGGAGGCGGGAGGAAGGACACACATATAGACAAACAACTAGACGTGCAGACAGACATTGAGAGACAGACATTGAGAGACAGACAGGCAGACAGAGAAAGAGAAAGAGACAGACACACAGACAGACAGAGACAGAAACGCGCGCACACACACACACGCACGCGCCACACACACACACACACACACACACACACACACACACACACACACACACACACCGCGCGCGCGCGCGCGCAGATAATGAGAGGGAAAGAGAGAGAGAGGGGGGGGGGGGGGAGCGGCTAGATGACAGGGACGGACGCAAGCATCGCTTGAATTACAGTCTAGTAAAGAACACAGTGGACATTCTTTAAAGAGCACTCCCTTCTTCCAAAAAACATACACACACACACACACACACACACACACACACCACACACACACGCATACACCAACACCGCGCACATGCACACAGGCACACAGGCACACGCACACACGCACACACGCACACACACACACACACACACACACACCACATACCACACACACACACACACACACACACACACACACACACACACACACACACACACATCCTCTCTCCCTAATCCATCCTCATCCATGCTCTACATTCACCCACCTTCCAAATCAGGTGAGGTCTTTTTTTTTCTTTTTTTTTTTCTTTTTTTCATTTTCTATCCTTCTATCTTTCTCCCCCTTTTTCCCCCTCTTAACAACCCCCCTCCTCCACACTCTTCCTTTCGGGATCAGTCGATATGCAAGAGCGACAATTTCAGAGAGAGAGAGAGAGAGAGAGAGAGAGAGAGAGAGAGAGAGAGAGAGAGAGAGAAGTAGGTGTGTGTACTTATGCATGTATGTAATTGTGTAAACGGGTAAAGTCAGATCATCTGCTCAGTTTGTGAGGATTTGTATTTCATGCGGTTTGCCCATGAGTCGATGGTGAGAGAACATTAAACTAGTCTCAGGCTGTTGAAAACTCTGCACTTTTTCAATTGAACAGTTTCATCCTTTGTAATATTAGAATCATTTTCAAATTAAAAAAAAAAACCCTCCTTTTTATTTCTGAAACATTATCCCTAAATCTATACCACATTCACCTCCCCATAACCTCCTACCCACCCCCTCCCTTTCTCTTTGTTTAGAGTAGATGTAACCCCCGTCTCAACATGCCTAGGCAGCTCCTAATGACCTCGACCATGAACTGAAGTGTCGTCTTGGGAAGGCAACATCAGCATTCAATCAGCTGAACAAAGTATGGAACAGCAAGACATTCTCCCTTGGAATCAAATTTATAATTCCAGTGTGATTTCAACACTGCTATATGGCTGTGAAACCTGGCAACTGAAGACCACCCAGGAGAAGAAACTCGACGCTTTTGACACATAAGATCTTGGGCATAAACGGTCAGACTTCATACCAAATGAAGAGGTCAGGGAGAGGTCCAAACAGCTCCCCGTGTCAACCATCATCTGCAGACGACGCCTTCGCTGGCTCGGTCATGTCTTGAGATTACCCTCATCAAGACCTGCAAACCAGGCCATTAAATGGATCCCAGCAGGCAAGAAGAAAGAGAGGACGACCCGGATGAGCTGGCGACAGACAGTGGAGAGAGACCTCAGACTCGTTGACAGAGGATGGAGTGACAACCAGCAGACTGGCTGAGACCGTGCACAGTGGAGCGCCTTGACTGCCTCAGAACGCGGTCCATCTAAATCTATGTAAGCAACTAAGTCACCCCGTCCCTTACGCCATCTTTTCCCCCCATGGAAAATTCCTCTCTTTAAGGACTCGTATTTACGGGCTTTTGTTTTCATTTCATTGTAGCAGACTGACGTTCAAATAATTCATCCTTGTTCGGTCCTGAATTGTAATGGAATATTGTCCCCTTTCTTGCGAAATTCATCCCTCGATGGACTGGTATTACAGGAACATATTTCCTTCCTTTGTATTAGATTGACGTCCCAGTAAAAATTCGCCCCTTTGAATGAATGTCGTTTCCGGAACACCCCCCTTCCCCCTTTTCTTTGTAGTAGATTCAGGTTACGGTGACAATTCGTCACTTTTACAGCTGGGTTTCTGGAATTTTTTTTCTTTCTGTGAAAACGACTTGTCCTTCTACCCATTTAGAGTAGACTTCACTGTGACAAAATATTATCTCTTTAGTTAAGGATTTTCTTTTTCTGAAACATGGTTATCATAGCTCGTGATGTCCTTCCTCCGTCCCTCCCACTCCTTCAAAAGACCCCGCTCCGTTTAAGGACTCGCGTATTCCTGTAACAATTTTTTCTCTTCGTCTGTTGTAGATGACTCCCCCAGTGAAATCTTCCTGTCTTCAAAGACTTGTTTTACTGGATCATTTTTCCAATTGTTTTCATTAGATTTCCCTCCTAATCAAGAATAACTTCCCTTTTAAGTCATTCTCATTACAGTTATTACTGCGGCCGTTGTGGAGACTCTGCATTCTATCACAGGATCAGCAAAAAATAAAAAACAAAGAAGAAAACTCATCAGAAACAGGGTATCGTTTTGCCTCAAGAGAAAAAAAGGGGAAAAGAAGAAAAGGGGAGAAAGAAAAAAAGGAAGGGGAAAAGAGAGAGGAAAAATGGGGGAAAAGGAGGGGGAGGAAAGGAAGGAGAAGAGAAGAGGGGAAGGAGGATAAAGAGGGGGAAAGGGGGGAAAAAGGAAAAAGGGAGGAGGAGAAGAAAGATTGGGGGGGGGGGATGAAAAAGAAAAAGAAGAAGAGGAAGGAAGGAAAAGAAGGGGGAAAGGGAGGAGTAGGATTGGAAGAAAAAGAAAAAAAGAAGAAAAAGAAAAAAAAAAAGAAAAAAAAAGAAAAAGAAAGAGGGGAAAAAAGAAAAAGGAGAAAGAAGAAAAAAAAGAAGGAGAAAAGACAAAAGAAAGAAAGAAAAAAGGGAGAAGACGAAACGAAGAAAAACACGAAGGATCATGACGCAAAAACCCTGGAGACAAGTTCAAAATTAAAAACCACCCCCCTTCCCCCTTCTTTTTTTTACCTTAACCCCAACCCCATCCTTTCCCTCTTTTTCTTTTTTAAACCCCTTTCTTTTACTCCAAAAAAGTTTTTCCTTTTTTTGGTTGGTTTTTTTTTTAAAAAACTTAAGTTTTGTTTGTTTTTTTAATATTTTTTGTTTTTTTTTTTTTTTTAACTAATTTAATGAATTTTTTAGAAAGAAGGAAAAAGAAAATTTTTAAAAAGAAAGGAAACAAAGAACTAAAGGGGAAGGAAAGGAAAAAGGGAATTGGTTGTTTGTTTCTTCTTTTTTTTTTAATGGTTTGGGGGGCAGGATGTTTTGTTCTAGAATTTTTTTTTAAAGAAGAAAAAAAAAGGGAAAAAAAAGGAAAAAAAAAAAAACAAAAAAAAAGGGAAAAGAATAAAAAAAAAAACGTGTTAATGTTGTGACTGTCTTTTTAATTTGGTTTTTTTATGTTTTTTCAACGTTTTGGCCTAAGGGGTTTGTTTTAAAAAAAAGGGATTTTATTGGCCGAGGGAAAGAAGAGGACATTCCTTTTCAACGTTTCCGTGTCAGAAAAAGAAAACTAATCGATTTTAAAAATAAAGGTTTATGGGGTGTGTGTGATATTTTGGTGTGTGTGTGTGGTGTGTGTGTTGTGGTGTGTGTTGTGTGTGTGTGTGTTTCGTGGGCACTCTTTTTTTGCCTTAAATGTTGGGGGGTTCACTTTTTTCATTAAAAAGTTACTTTAGAAGTGACATGCGGTTACAGCCACTTGTCTTTTGGGACGGTATGTCAAAACCTGAATTTTTTTGGGTACAAACATTCTGCGGAAAATTTCGTCAAAACATCTTGGCAAATGTTTTTCCCTCATTTTCGTTTTATATAAATGTCACGAAGGTAACTTTAGTGTATCCTGCAACGTAAAACGTATTATTGAAAGGAAATGAATTTAATCTAAAACCCTGGAAACCAGTTCTTCTTTTGACAATAAAAAAGAAAATATTAAAAGGTTTCAAAATTTTAGAATGAATCTTTTTTCCGTTAACTTAATTTTAGCCCCCAAAGAAAAAATGTCCCAAATAGCTCACAGCTTTCTCAAGTCTTCAGGCTCTGTACAATTCTTTGTGCGTTATAACAAAAATCAAGATTCCCCCAAACCCTTTCATCGATATTACTGATGAGTCATGCCATTTTTTTCCCCCAAAAGCATTGCTGAAACGTTTAGGTTTTATACGCTAGTACTTAAAATTAATTTCTCCCCCTGACAGACTCCCCAAAACATTGCAAAAAAGCTAAATCAATTACTTCGTAAAAGCCCCTGATGGAGCGCATATTTTCATGAATATTAGCTGGCCATTTCCCAAAGGGATGTGAACAATTTTTCACCAGGGGTCAACAACGTCATTTCTACATGGTTTTTTTTCCCGAACGAATTCATCGGGAAACCTTTTTAAATTTCAGCTTCAACTTGGTCGAGGGTTTGAAAGAGGTTTTTTGACAAAAGGGCGATTTACTGGCCCGTCTTGTGTCTTTTTTTTCGTTGACGTGGTGAGGGAAATGGCGGGGTGGAGGGTGGGGAAAAGCGAGAGTGGGGGGGGGGGGGGGGGGGGGGGGGGGGGTATTAAACCCAACTGGTGTCCCCCAAAAAGGTTTTTTTCCCAAAAAAAAATCAAAAGCAAAATTTTTCCCCCCAAAATTTAAAGTGGTAGAACTTAAGAAAAAAAGGAAAAAAGGGAAGGAGGTTTGAAAACTGTACAAGAAATGGGGTTTGAAAGAAGGGAAAAAAAGGAAGACAAAGGGAAAGGGAAAGAAGAAGAAAAAAAGAAGAAGAAGAAAAGAAAAAAAAAAGAAGAAAAAAGAGAAAAAAGAAAAAAAGAAAGAAAAAAGAAAAAAAAAAAAAGAAAGAAAAAGGAAAAAAAAGAATAAAAGAAAAGAAGAAGAAAAAAGAAAAAAGGGAAGAAAAAAGAAAGAAAAGAAGAAAAGAAGAAGAAAAGAAGAAAAGAAAAAAAGAAAGAAAGAAAAGAAAAAAAGGGAAAAGAAAAAAGAAGAAAAAAAAAGAAAAGAAGAAAAAAAAGGAAAAAAAGAAAGAAAGAAGAAAAAAAAGAAGGAAAAAAAGAAAAAGGAAAAAAAGAAAAAAAAACCACCCCTCTGGGTTTCCCTTTCCCCATCTTTCAATTTCCTCAATCATTTTTTTTTCTCCCCACCCTCCAAAGGTTTGGGGTTTTGCGGGGTTTTTGGGTTTTTAAACCAAAATCGATTTCTTTCCCAAGGGTGTTTGGATGGCCAAATTTTTGACCAAAACCCCGGGTGTGACTTCCCGGGGTGGGGAGGGGTTTTGGAAAAAAGGAGAGTTATGTTTGTGTTTGCCCAAATGGAAAATGGATTTTTTTCCTTTTTTTACGTCAAATAAAAAAGTTTTAATTTTGTGTTATGTGAAAAGGGGAAAGGAGCCCAAAAAAAAGGGGGGGCCCCCCGGGAGATGGCGGTGATGGGGGGGGTGTCTTTACATGGGGGTGGGGGAAAAAAGGTCCTAGCCGGGGAAAGAATTTTTTGAACTTTTTGGTTCCCTTTTTTAGCGCAGGCGCATGAAAAAATGAAATTTTTCGCAGTCGCTTCCCGGGGGGGTTCCCGACATTGAAAGACTGGGGTTTTTTCCGGGCGGGCGCGGTGGGGCCGAAAGGGCTTGGCTTGGACGGGTTGGTGGGGCTGGGCGCCTTGGATGGGGGGTTTGGGGGGGGGGGGGGGGGGGGGGGGGGGGGGGAAAAAAAGCGTAAAGGCTTCTGGTTGCCGTTAAAATTTTTCCCCCCCCCCTTTTTATTTTAATTTTTTTTTCCCCTTTTTTTTTTTAAAATTTTTTTTAAAAATTTAGTTTTTGGGGGTTTTTTGTTTTTTTTTTGGGGTTTGTTTTTTTTTTATTTAAATGAACTTTTAGAAAAATTATGGATTAAGAAAAAATTTGGAAAAACCAAAAAAAACGGGTTTTGGGGGGGGCTGTTTTTTTTTTTTTTGAACCCCAAGTGGGTTTTTTGGTTTTTTTTTTTCCTTTTGTTAGGGTTCCCCTTACCCTTAGTTTTTAAAAGGTTTTAAAATTTTAAAAACCTTTTAAAATTTTTAAAAAAAAATTTTTTTTTCAAGTTTTGGGGTTTTTAGCAGGGTTTTTTTGAAAGGGGGGCTTTTTTTTTTTTTTTTTTTAAGATGGTAGTTAAATGGGGACAGCCCCTTTTCCCTTTTTTTGGGGGGGGTTCCCCAAAAAACTTATTTTTTTTTTGGGTTTATTTAATTGGTTTATGGGGCAGCTTTTTCCGTTTTAGTATTTTTTTTTTAAAATGT
>CM031618.1:50488494-50523494 GCA_018398815.1 Conus ventricosus | reverse complement strand
TCTCTCTGTCTCTCTCTGTCTTTCTCTCTCTCTCTCTCTCTCTCCCCTCTCTCTCTCTCTCTCTCTCTCTCTCTCTCTCTCTCTCTCTCTCTCATTTCCCATCTTATTTCCGTACAGTTTTATCACCACTTTCAAATATTGGGCCTAGGGAACGAACTGGCTTGAGCCCTGGTACAGAGATTTCTCTTTTCAGAAGAAAGATTTGCTTTACGTGGTGTTTGGATGGATTATCCTCTTCTCCAAGATAAACAATCAAATGGCGAGCCAGACTAGCTAGGAGATCGGTTAGTTTACTACAGTGAAAATCCTTTCGATCGTACGTCGTGCGTGGTGGAACTTAGTTTCCTGATGTTATTTCCTGCCGATGCCAATCCATGGCAGAAATGGTGTTTGATTCCTTGATGACAACAGTCTTGCTTATCCACCTCGATATACATTTCATTTCAGGAGAATTGATTCTATTTAGGTTGATCGGGAAATATAATGTGTGCACGCATACACTATTTGATTCCTAGAAATCATTCCACGAGAGAGAGAGAGAGAGAGAGAGAAGAGAGAGAGAGAGAGAGAGAGAAGAGAGAGAGAGAGAGAGAGAGAGAGATCCAGATATTTATTGTATACTGGTTTTTGAAGAGATGTGTCAGTATAGTATATTACCTAAAACAAGAATACGCTACAGATTACAAAGTACACAAAAATTGCACATCATTCTTCGTTGATGTTTGCTTTTTATGAATTGATAACGTACAGCATCAGCATCAGCAGCAACGAGTACTTCTATACTGCTACTGTCAGGAATTTCTATGCTTTCCGTGACACGACAATAATGTTGACGGGTTTCTACTGTTCCGTCTCTGACTTGGCATTCGCCTTCTAAAATGTTAAGCACATCATGAGAGAGAGTCTATGACTATAAATCAACATGCTAACTTAGATAGTACCACCGAGAAAACGCCAATGGCATGAGACGAAGATCATAGCAAGCATCGGTGCATTCTTATCTCAGGGTGGGAAACAGACACGACAGATGACCTCCTCAAGGCACAGCAAGGAATAATGTGGCGCCTCCAGCACCCCAAACACAACCCAAGACAAATACATTTGCTGGGACGAGGGGAAAACATCTTCCGCCTGAGGACTGGACACAATCGCCTGCACCACCAAAATGCACACAAAATTTGGCATTGGACAGAGTGGAGAGTGCCCTTGTGGTGGGGGACCAATGACAACAGACCACATCCTTCAAGACTGTATGACGCATGCGGGCATCCAGAAGGAAGTACGGGACCAACACCGACAGCAGTGGAAGCCAGTTGTACGGCACCCTAGAGGAGTGCGGTGGACGGCACCCTTCATCGAGGAAAACCGGGCTGCTCATCTAATGGGAAAGCGAACGAGGAAGAAGAAGAACTCCTCGTCCAAAGGTCAATATGTTAAAACAACCCCAGATTTTGTGACCCTGTGATATTTTGCTTCTCCTCACACTGTTTTTAGGGGGTGGGGAGTTGGGGGGATGGGAGGGGGGGCAAACTTGGGGACAGGGTGATGGAGGGGCAGGGACTGGGCAGTTATACAATGATGACATATCAATGTGAAATAATATAATGATGACATACAAAATGTGTAATAATACAAGATGCATACTCATGGTGTAATAATGACTTTTATACCCCTTCCACCTTCACCCCCGTGTTATCTTATTTTCTTTCTGCTTTTTTTTATCAACAACTATTAAGTAGCGCTATGGGTATGTATTTAAACAAACAATTGGAAGGAATTTCCGTCATAACAATATCTTTTTTTCAAACATTAAAGTCATTGCGTTTATTTCAATACCTGTCGGTTTGCAAGAGCCCGGCATTTATCGTCTGAAATGTACATTTATTGAGCTCCTAAAGACCGAAGTGCCCACTCGGTTTCTTTATTTAGAGTTTATTTATTGCAAAACCTTTTTTAGACTTAATGCGAGTTTTGTAATTATAATGATAGCAAGAAAACATGCACACACACCAGCAACCCAAAACGCTGCACACCACACCACACACACCCACACACACACACCCCACACACACACACACACACACACCACCGCTTTGTTTTCAAAATCGATAGTTTTCCTGAAACAACACTCCAAAACGTTTATTAAACTGGTCTTGCTTCATTTTATTTCTCGCTGGTCTCCCATTTACAGTGCTAAACGTCTTAAAGAGAGACGTTAGCGAAAATCAATAAACCATTACCAATGCTGATAGGCCCTAATGAACTACAATTGATCATGTTTGCTCCTTAACGAGTAATTTGTAGTCTTTGGTTTTTCTTATGTGCTTTTGAGGTTAAAAACAAGATTTATTTTACAAAGCCTCCAACACTTGTATGAATCACCACCGTGATTTTAGCTAACGCTCTGGCTTTAGGGCATTTGGCACTATAAATGGCAGATTAAAGAAGAGTTAAATACATTTTTAAAAGTTCGCTGAGGAAACATTTGGGTGAGTCTTTTCCCTCCCCCCAAAAAAAACACTATCGATTTTGAAAATAGCCGTGTATGTGCGTGTGTGCGTGTGTGTGTGCGTGTATGTGTGTGTATGTGTGTGTGTGTGTGTGTGTGTGTGTGGTGTGTGTGTGTGTGTGTGTGTGTGTTGTGTGTGTGTGTGTGTGTGTGTGTGTGTGTGTGTGTGTGTGTGTGTGTGCGTGCGTGTATGTGCGTGCGTGCGTGCGTGCGTGCGTGCGTGCGTGCGTGTGGGGGGGGGGGGGGGGGGTGAAGGGAAACGGCGGGTAAGCTAGCACGGAGATGTACAGCGTTAGAGAGGCAGACGAGAGGTTCTAATTCTACGTAAACATTGAATGCTGTTGTAACTGGTGATCATAATCTGATAAACGTAAATATGAGTCGCAATGGTGGAAGCACTTTCAAACAGTGCCGAGAAGGTTTTTTTTAATGACTCTATTTGACCATGGGTTTTGGGGGGTGTTTTGTTCGTTTTTCCCACCTTTTTATCTTTATATTACAAAACACGGATTTAAAAACGCAAAATATCTATTAATAAATGAACTATACATAAAGCATTAAGAGGTGACATTTTTCAAATTTCAGAGGTACAGTAAAATTAAGCCGCTAGTAAATGTCTGAATCTTACAAACATATATGTATAGAAATCAAAACGAGTGGTTGTAAACGCGTAGGAACTGGAGGCCCGATTACTTCAATCTTCTCTTCATTTTCCACATTTTAATGCATATCCCACTAAACCACATCCTGGGTTTCAAAGAGAAAAAGAAAAGAAAAGAGATAACGCAGGTCGTAAACAAAAAAATCTAATTACACAGTGCTTGTGTCATCAACATATTACCTGCCCATGCCTCCCATCGACTCTCCTCATTAGCGTTTACATCACGCGTTTCGTTTTCCCCCTATTGCCCCACACCTCAAACGTTGGAGAACAGGGACAGCAAAAAAGATACACTCTGACGTCATCACCATAAAGAGGTTACATTCCCCACATGGCTATATTGATCACAACAGCCTCTTGAACACTATCATTAGCTAGCCAGGTACCGCACACGAATGTGATGCGCACCCACCCCACCCCAACCCCAACCCCCGCTCCCTCGCTTTCTGCACAACCCTCATTACCAGCACCCTCCTCCCCCCCCCTTACCCCTTCCCTCATCCCCACATCTCCAATCTCCTCCCGAACTAGACAAGTGGGAGGAGAAGCAAAATATCACAGGGTTACACAAATCTGGCATTTTTTCAGACCTGCTGATCGTTGGAGGAGACGTTAACCTGTGATGCCTGTCTGTTCTGAGATACGGATACACCTATGCTGGTTTTGATCGTCGTGTCGTCCCTCGCCATCCCCCAGAGTTGAACTGTTCCCAAATATAATTATGCCCCTCTGGGTTTTCTTCAAACACCGCTAATTTTTTCGTTTCAAGAAAACAGGTTGTTTGGCGGGGAGGAGGGAACGCTTGGGATGACTTGAAAAAACCCGTCGCAGTTTGTAAATCAACAAATACGTCCTCTCCTCTCTCTCTTCTCTCCTCCCTTTTCTTCTCTTCTTGTGGGTGTGAGTGTGTTTGGGGTGTGGTGTGGTGTTGTGTGGGTGTGTGTGGGTGTTGGTGTGTGGGGTGTGTGAGGGGGAAGAGGGGAGAGAGGAGAGAGAGAGAGAGAGAGAGAGAGAGAGGGTGTTTGTTGTGTGTGTGGTGTGTTTGTGTGTGTGGGGGGTGTGGTGTGTTTTGAGGGAGTTACCTTGGAAAATTCTTAATGAAAATTCCGTACTCTTTTTGTTTTCTCTTCCCCCTCACCCTTCTCTCCCCCCCTCCCCCTCCTTTTTTCTCCTCTCTTCTCTCTCCTCTCTCCTCTCCTCTCTCTCCTCTCTCCTCTCTCATCCCCCTTTTTTTCCCCCATTCTCTCTCCCTTAAAAATTACTTCTTTTCCCCACATGTTTATCACTTTTAAATCATTTGCCCGGACAGTGAACTACTGGAAGCCAAACAAAGATTTCACTTTTCAAGGGGCGCCTTCTTAAATAACGTTGTGCTCCTTTCCGTAAAAAAACAAGCGTAAAAAGGGGCAGGCATTTAAACGCCCCCTTTTTTTTTTTACCGGTGGAAAAATAAATTTTCATTCAATTTAAAAATTTATGTAGATGTGATTTCCTTGACGGAAAACGATGGGAGAAGATCTTTTGTTTCTTGGGTGATAATATTGTACACATTTTGGCCCGAGTTTAGGGGAAATTTTTCCCCTTTGGTTTTCTTTATCCCATAACAGTCCGGTTTTTGAGGGACAATACATTTCCTAAAAACTTTCTTTTTTTCCCCGAAAAAAAACCCCAAAAAAGAAAAGAAGAGAGAGAGAAGAGAGAGGAGGAGAGAGAGAGAGAGAGAGAGAAGGGGAGGGAGGGAGGGAGGGAGGGGGGGTAGAGGGGGGGGGTAGTTCCAGTTTTTTGCTCCTCGTTTCCCAATGTTATAATGGTGTGCCATCAATTTTATTTCCAAAAAAGTTTTTTCCCCCTTAAACAAAAAACAAAATGCAAAGGGAAAAATGAACAGTTATTTCTTTTTTTTTTTTTTTGCACCCTATTAGCAAAATAAATTCCTAGCAAAAAAAGACTGGGGTTGTTAACTTAATATCTTGATTGTTTGGAAAATTATTTTTTGCCGGGCCCCAAGCCGGGAAAGTGGCCTTAAGGGCAGGGGGGGCCCCCCCCCCCCTCGGCTGTCCTACCAATCGCTCACGCAATCAGCCTAACTATTAAACCCCAAACCCCCTCTTAAACCCAAGCAAATTTTTTAGGGGTTTTTTGTGGGGGGTGTGTTGTGGTTGTGTGTGTGTGTGGGGTGTGTGGTGTGTTGTGTGTGTGTGTGTGTTTGTGTGTGTGTGTGAGAGAGAGAGAGAGAGAGAAGAGAGAGAGAGAGAGAGAGAGAGAGAGAGAGAGTGTGTGGTGTGTGTGTGTGTGTGTGTGTGTGTGTGTGTGTGTGTGTGTGTGTGTGTGATTTATAGGTCTACTTGGACACAATAATTTAAATTGCAATTTCTCATACGTATATTTGTCATCTAGAAACTAAATCATTGTCTGCTTGCTTTTTAAAAAAAAAACGGATACAAGAATTCTTCGAGTGATTTCGCATTCCTGCTCCTCTTATCTGGCTATTCCATCTGTTAAGCAACGATCATGAAAATAAAGAAGATGCGTCTCAAAATGTTGGATGACCTGACATCGATTTGTTTTTCACTTTAATTCACGTAAGTGGTGGTTGATTAGTAAAATAAACATTGTTCTCAACTTCAAGGCAGACCAGGAACAGAACCAGAGAATAAAATCAACTGATGACAATGGCAAACATCATCAGTTCTTAATTTTGTTACACCTGTCAACGTCGCTAATGCGTTTATTGATTTCTGCGAACAGTCTGGTGTGAAGGCGTTTAATACTATAAATGGCAGTCAAGAGAAGAACAGAACAGGAAAAATGATTTGAACAAACATTAAGAAGTGGTTATTTGAGAAGAAACTATCGATTTTGAAGAGTAGTGCGTGCGTGCGTGCGTGCGTGCGTGCGTGCGTGCGTGCGTGTCGTGTGTGTGTGTGTGTGTGTGTATGTTGTATTGTGCGTGCGTGCGTGCATGCAGGCATGGAGGGAGGTAGAGGGGGAGCACAGGCCGAAGACTCTGATTCTGACTGAAATACATTCTTAATTCCTGGGGGTTTACGGGTTTCCTGCTATTCATCTCTGTAATTACAAGCAGACATAAGATCTTATTACGACTACTGATGAATAACCTCTACATAACACATGTTACAGTCCTATTCCAAATTTGAGGAGTTCAACTATGGTAGGCTACTGGACAATAATTACATGCTCGACTCTTGCAAAAATATGTTGACAGAAATCAAGACAAGCTGTGCAAACGTGGAGAAACGAGAAGCCGTGATTATGAAAATGATCTCCTTGTTTCCCCAAATTGAATGCACATCTAATTGTGCCACGACCTAAATGTTAGAAAATGTAGAAGAGCAAATAAGATCATTCGGAATTTTGAAAAAAAACATATCCTGTTGCCTACCACTTTCGTCATCGCTGTCTGTCTGTTCTATCTATCTATCTACACACACACACCCCACACACACCATATATATATGTTATTATATTAATTTTTAGTTATTATATATATATTTTATATATATATATATATAAAATATATATATATATATATATATATATATATTGTTCTGCGCAATTCTTAGCCACTCACAATGCTTGGGTTATTGAACAGCAGAGCTGACCACTCAGACTGTTCCATATCTTTTGATCTCCCTTGCATCCTTGGATGGATCCTCAAGCATAGGCTCAAAGATTGTCCCCTATATTTTATACTGTTTGAATAATGCTTTTAGTTTTTCAGCGACTTTTTTCCTCTCCACACTTTTGTTTTGTTCCATTTATTACCCTTCACTGGCTGCTTTGAGGCTGCTGTTGGATTCTTTTTTCGAACCCTTGGTGGTGAGAACACCACAGAATTATGGACTGTGGTGTGTATTTATTTGACACCAAGAGCACAGACACAATTAGCCGTGTCTCCCTGATGAGCCGATCCAGCGGACGAAAGGCCTAGGAGCAGGCAATACAAATAAATGTGCCTTTGAGAGGGATTACGATGGTTCCCTCAGGCAGCTAGTGAAGGGCTTCTCATACTTATAATATATTCCCCCATTTTCTTCATCTTCAAAACAATTTTTATTTCAAAGTTCAGATCTTTGTCAAGTCATTACTATAACGACTGAAGAATTGTTAGCCTGCACTTGTTTTCCCCCACTACTTAATTGTTCAGCATTATATATATATAATATATATATTATATACCACTTTCCGCGGTCACTGAGGAGAAACATTCAGGTTTCGAAATATCGGTATCTGACCAGGAGTTATATGTTAGTGGGTTTCCTCCCTATTGGGACTGTCTCCCTCTTGGAGACTGTAAGCTTGCTGAAGGCTCATTTTCAGAAGCATTTATCTTTAAAATATATATATCTCTGTGTGTGTGTAATCTGCTCTTTCTCCAAACTCCCCTCTGCTCATTAATGTTCAACTTACACTTTTTTTTTACTTTGTGCTACCCCTCTGATATTGAAGAACAGTTAAAGCAAGACACAAACTACTCCAACGTCATGGGCCATAAACAGCTGACATACCCCACATGGCTGGATTGATCACAGTACCTTCCACGCTCCCGTTAACCAACCAAGCAGCATGGGGGAAAATCCAATGTTCCCCCTTCCCACCCCCCCCCACACACACACACACACACCCTCCACAATCCTCTCAATCAGCACTCTCCATCCGCCCACTGCCCCTGCCTAATAATCCACCCCCCTGACAAGACGGGGCGGAGAACCAAAATATCACAGGGTTACACAAACTGGGCGTTGACAGACATATCGATCTCTTGAGGAGTTGATCTGTTATGCCTGTCAATCGTGAGATAAGAATGCACTGGTACTCGCTAAGATCGTCGTCTCTTAGCGTGGGCGCCCCCGGAGTTTTTAGTGTGATATTTCAAATTGATGCCCGCTGATTTATTGCCCACAGACACGTCAAGTGACAGGCCTCACAGGCGACTTTTGTTTTGAGCGTGAATGCAAGTTCAGAGACTGTACACAATTTACAATGACAAGAGCCCATGGGTGAGGTTTTACTGATTTGATGGAAATGTTTTTGCTGGTCTTACGTTACTTTTAATTCACAGCAGATTAAAAGAAAACATGTTGAAATACTAAGAAACTGGATAGTGACAGTGACAAAAAATGCCCGTGATCTTCACATTTTCAAACATCAAGTAAAAAATCAAGAAGGAATGACAGTGACATAAATCCCTATCTTCACTCACATTTTGAAAGACGTCTAAACATTTGAAACCAAATTGTGGCACTGTCAGTACACCAGCCACCACATCCTTACGTCTCTCCATTACCAACGTTCCTTTCTTTAACACCCAACTACACCTCAACCTAAACATTAAAGAACAAACGAGAGAGAAAGAGAGGACGGGTCTGTTACCGCACAAAATGTCACAACTGCACAAAATGTCACAATTGTGACATTTTGTGCCAGTTGTGACATTTTGTGCAGTGAAGGACTGCGCAAAATTTCTGCACCTATGCCCATTTTCGAATTCACTGTTGCACAAAATGTCACAACCTCTGTCAGTCTTGTTAGTCCACCGCTTTCAAGAAAGCGAGCAGACTATTAAATTCGTTCGTGTCTGGGGGGGTTTCGGTGTGTGTGTGGTGTGTGTGTGTGTGTGTGTGTGTGTGTCCCACGTCGGCCAAAACGGACATACCAGACTAAAAGTATATATTACATACAAAATTGAAAATTGTAAATTGCCAGCCAAATTGAAAAACGCAAAAAAATACGTGGACATTACAGAGTATATCCACATATCCATTCACCTCCCCCCCCCCAACCCCCCCCCCCCCCCAAACCCCCCCCCCCCCCCCCTCACACACACACACACACACCACACACACTCACACACACACACACACACACACACACACACACACACAGAGGTAAGAGAGAGATTTGTGACAATTTGTGCAGCAGTGATTTAAAAAAGGCATACAGGTGCACAAATTGTCACAATTGTGACATATTGTGCAAATTTGTTGCAAATTGTGACAATTTGTGCAGTGGTGACATTTTGTCCGGTAACAGCTAGACGTCCATGTTCTCACCATAATGAGCGGATTCTGTCGAGTGGCTTCCATTGATCAAACGTCTTTGAGGAGTTCGCCAATAAGCCCAAAGACCCAGGCACCACAAGACCCAGGCACCAAAGACCCAGGCACCAAAGACCCAGGCACCAAAGACCCAGGCACCTTCAGTTGTCTCCCGTCCTGCCGCAGGTGACAGGGGAGCCAGCGAAAACTCCTGGGTTTGAAAACTAATCCGTGCTTTAGAACAGCTGTTTCAGTGTGCGTGTTTGTCGCCAGATAAGGGTGTGCATGCAGTTACTAGAATCGTCCCGATTGTGGACAGGGCATGCTATTTTTTAGAAAATAGATTTCAAAGCAGTCGGATATCGATGACTTTATTTATAACTATCGTGACCCTTTTCAAATAGCGTATCTTCAATTTGTG
Organism: Conus ventricosus; assembly: GCA_018398815.1. NCBI lineage: Eukaryota > Metazoa > Mollusca > Gastropoda > Neogastropoda > Conidae > Conus > Conus ventricosus. The sequence goes on along the minus strand of CM031618.1, from coordinate 50,513,844 downwards.
ATGTGCTGTCAGAAAAAAACAAAGAACTCTCCCTCCCTCCCTCCCTCCTCCCTCCCTCCCTCCCTCCCTCCCTCCCTTCCTTCCTTCCTTTCCTTCCTTCCTTTCTCTCTCTCTCTCTCTCTCTCTCTCTCTCTCTCTCTCTCTCTCTCTCTCTCTCTCTCTCTCTCTCTCTCAACAAATACGACTCTTCTCTCTCTCTCTCTCTCCTCTCTCTCTCCTCTCTCTCTCTCTCTCTCTCTCTCTCTCTCTCTCTCGCTCTCTCTGGTAATGAAAGAAAAATGACAGCAAACACCATCATTCTGACTTTTACCTGCAAACTTATTCCTACCTTGTATTTTTTATAGCACGCACTACATTAGTTTGAATCATACAAACCCACAAACAACATAACAGTATCGTAAGCAAGCACAGAGCATTTTACGCATATTTTGATGAAGTGTGTTACCCTTCCTAACCCAGGAAGGTGTCATTAGAAATTGTACATTATCCTCATCTTCATAACGCATTTAATAGTTGCCAGTACAAATCTAGGAATAATATTTCTTATCCTTAACATGGAACTAACGCTACTATAGTCCAACTGATGCAGCACAAATCTAGGAATAATATTTCTTTATCCTTAACATGGAACTAACGCTACTATAGTCCAACTGATGCAGCACAAATCTAGGAATAATATTCTTTATCCTTAACATGGAACTAACGCTACTATAGTCCAACGGATGCAGCACAAATCTAGGAATAATGTTTCTTTATCCTTAACATGGAACGAACGCTACTATAGTCCAACGGATGCAGCACAAATCTAGGAATAATATTTCTTTATCCTTAACATGGAACTAACGCTACTATAGTCCAACTGATGCAGCACAAATTAGGAACAACATTTCTTTATCCTTAACTAACGCTACTATGGTCCAACTGAAGCAAAGCAGTAGGAAGGAAGGCTATGCTCGAAAGCACTGCAAGGACAATCTGAGAATCTAAACAAGCTGCAAAGCATATAAACGTACTCCAGTAAGTAGTACCAAAAAAAAATACTATATATATATTTAGCACTTTTAACGTTCTGAGTGGCTTTTTAACTCTGATTTTATATATATATATATATATAATATATATATATATATATATATATATATCAGTATATTTAAAATGCCTAAAACAATTTTGTAAGTGCCTCAACCCATGGGAGCAACAATAGTTAAAACAAGTTAAAAGAGGAATCTTAAAACTATCTACAAATTTGTTTCAAGCGTGTTGCGCTGTCATCAGGATGGTTCATAATATCAGCCACTTTTCTGTAGTACATAAGTTGCATTTTTTAGAAATGTTGTATGGTGTTGCTCTTTTTTAATTTTCCATGATATGTTGTAATCTATTTTCCTTTTTTTAAGCTTCCAAATATATTTACTTAGTTCTGTTTGGTTTTTGTATTTTTCATTTTTGAAAGACTGTTTATGGTTTGCATATCTGGTTTTGAAATGGTTTGCCGTGATCCCTATGTATGTTTCTTTATCACTGTCTGTTGTTACCGTAGCTTGGTACACAATATTGTTGTAGAAGTAGAAGCTTAAAAATAAGAAAATAGATTACAACATATCATGAAAATTATAAAAAGAGCAACACATACAACAACATTTCTAAAAAATGCAACTTATGTACTACAGAAAAGTGGCTGATATTATGTAAACCCCACTAGCATCCCTGAACTCTAAAGTAGAAATGATAAACAATTGCAGGCATAAATGGAAATCTTTGTCAATGCACCATTCCTTAAACACGTCCCCCCTGAACGCCCCCCCCCCCCCCCCCCCCCCCCCCCCCCCCCCCCCAAAAAAAAAAAAAAAAAAAAAAAACCAACCCTGCAGGCCACGTGCCACACGCGCAGAGCTCACACGCCCACACACCACAATATATAACACCGGTGGCGTGCCCAAATTGTATACCCTGAGGAGAGCATTTTAGCTTGAAACAAGCTTGTAGGTTTTTAATTTTTCATTTTAAAATCCTATTTTAAACTGGTATGTCGCTCCCTACTTGGTTGAGCACTTTTAACGTTCTGAGTGGCTTTTTAACTCTGATTTTATATATATATATATATATATATGTATGTATGTATGTATGTATGTACAAAATCAGTCACTATAGCACTTTCTCCCTAGAGAACGGTATTATGCGCTTTTGGCTCACCCGTCTCAACCAGTTTCGGGCGGAGCCCTCAACCTGTTTTCGACCGGGCGACTCCAAAAGCGGCATAATACCGTTTCTCCTGTAAAACCCTACCCGGCCTTGGCCGGGGTTTCGACCCGGGCGACTCCAAAAGCGGCATTAATACCGTTCTCTACTAAGCATGACTTTAATAACCAAAAAAATAACGACCCTACAAACATGCATACTGTGTAGGGTTATCTGTTTTCAATACTAATTTACTAAACTTTTTAGATTTTAGTTTTTGCTTAATCCTGTGTTTTTCTTGATCATTCTCATAACATCATTTTCACGCAAACATTCATCAAATGCATCTCTGTCTTTCATGTGAAATAAACTACAGTCTTTAACTGCTCTCTAAAGTCTTTTAAAACTGAATTATATTTTTGACATAAAATCCACACATACACACTGCAGGTGAGAGAGATTGGCTTATGCAGGCTGTTTTTTAAAGGCATGCAGTGAAGCGCGGCACTCCCCAGAGATTTCAATAGAAGCATTCAGAGCAAGCTAGTGGTCTCCACTCATGCACCGTTGGATTTGTAAAGCCAGTCAGCAGTTATGAATAGCGATCGATTTCTATTGCCTGCAGTTCTGAATAGCGAGATTTCTATAAGTGGTTGAAAGGATTTTGCTCAGTCATTCCCGCCTGGGGTTAAAACAGATATAGACATGTTTCTTACATTCACCTATCATAAGTCAAGATTTAATCATGTGATATTAAAAAGACGTCACATCCGCCCAGCACTTAGTGTTGTTGACAACGGGCCTTAAGTTATCTCGTCATTTGGTGTTGTGGTGCTGTGGTGAACGGACGTGTTTTCTGTGAGAGAAGTGTTTTGCTTGTAAAAGATTTGTTTAAATTCATGTCGGGTGATAGTGTTTCGTAGGCCTTCCCTTTCGTTTCATTTTTGGCAAGCTAAATGAAATCAAAGCCATGCTGCAAGTGCCAAAATTTGCGCAGTTCTGGAAACAAGATCCATGCATATCAAGCGAGCTCCAACAGTCCCAGTAAATAGAACCATTCATGCGTGACGGCTGGATAGAATCAATATGCACATAGTATAGACCTGGCAAGTTCAGACGTCAGTTACTAAAAATACGACCGTTCACGCGTGAACGCTAGCCTGCCTGCCAACATTCTTACTCCATGTAATGACTTTTTTGTTCAAAGACGGCTGGATAGAATCAATATGCACATAGTATGACCTGGCAAGTTCAGACGTCAGTTACTAAAAATACGACCGTTCACGCGTGAACGCTAGCCTGCCTGCCAACATTCTTACTCCATGTAATGACTTTTTTGCTGTTGTGGTTGCCTGCTTCTTCACCTCTACCCCGCCAACGCTCCGCCAACACCCTGCTACAAACTTTTAGGCTGCCTTTAGGCGGCCGCCGGGTGTACTTTATACAATTGTCTTGTTTTATTCAATCAGGCTTTTGTTAAATGCATCTGGTGGCTGCTTTGAACTTGCGACAAAAGAGCCAATGAATCACAAAAACGCAAGCGCCGTCTTGCACCAGTGGTGTTACACATAACGAATAATAAAGCTCTGTGTACACCACACACACACTCCCTCCCCTTCTCACGCCCACACACATGCACGCACTCCTCCCACTGTAGCCGAGCTTTGAAACACTTGACATCTTTGCCCTAAGTCACCCCAAGTCACCCCAAGTCCTTAATTAAGTTCTTAATCAAGTCGCCCCAAGAAGTGGTCCTAGTAATTCCACTTTTTGGCAACCTTCCACTTTGAAACACTTGACGCCTTCACCCTAAGTCACCCAAGTCACCCCAAGACGCCCAAGTCCTTAATTAAGTTCTTGATCAAGTTACCCCAAGTCCTTAATTAAGTTTTTAATCAAGTCACCCCAAGTTCTTAATTAAGTTCTTAATTAAGTTCTTAATTAAGTCACCTCAAGTTCTTAATAAGTTCTTGATCAAGTCATCCTCAAGTTCTTACTCAAGTCAACCTAAGATCATAACTAAGTCATCCTCTAAGTACAACTAAGTTCTTATTCAAGTTTCTTATCAAAAAAAAAAAAAATACAATCTATGTTTTTATCTTAAATAGTAGATGTCTAATATAGTACACACACGCTTCAAAAAACGCGTCATCGTTGAGGATGTCTTGCTCAGCGTCCTCTGCGCGAAATCGGTCGGCATAAATCTTAATGAAGTTCTTACATCCTAAGCAACCGCATTGATTACAATTCTGGTCTATGGAAATGTCTTTTATAGACTCCATGTCTTTATTTATTGACTCCATCATTTTAACAAATAATAATACGCCATGATCTATTTTTAACAAAAAAAATTTAAAATATTATTGCATTATAAATGGATCAAATGATGTTTTGTTATTGGCGTTCCTGGCGTGCTGTTGTGTTCGTCTTTTGCATTTAATGGTTGAGATTGTTTGGACTTTGGTTCTTGGTGTCTTTGTTTATATACTTTATAACCGTAATAACCGCCCCCAACAGCAGCAAGGGCGCCAAAATGGCAACAGTTTTAAGTTCAATATTCCATGAAGACTTTGGCGCTGTAGGTCTTGAATCATATGGAGTTTTTATAGCTGGATTGGATCAACTGTTGGTGGTGTTATGTTTTCATTATGAGTTATATTCTGTAACATTAATTTTTTTTGTTTGTTCCACTCAGTAATTTTTTTTCCTGCCGCAATGCATCCAGGATGAGGTATTTTAGTGACCACTTTCACCTGATTCAGTGTTTCTGATTCTGCTGATTTTTCTGGCTCGTTCATTTTGAAGGAAATAAAATCTATATGATTAAAAGTAATTAATCCCATGATTAACGGCGATAACAATGTTCCAAATCTGTAGTATAAATCACATCCTAGAGACTCTAATGACTTTGTTAAAACTGGATCCTGCGTTAAATCATACGTAAGATCTTGTTCAGAATCAATGGGAGCAAATCTACTGACTAGTTTAGTGTACAAACTAAGAACGTTTGTCCTACACTTTTTACCATTCTCGACCCCAGCTGCGCTTCATACCTGTTATGATACTTTAAATGTCTTGTGGCGACATCTGTTGAATTGTTCTATGCTGAATTCATTTCCGAGGAACTGTTTTGTTTTTCCACATGCTGCCAAAGAATACAGTCTTTCTTTTTTTGGCATAATAGCTTGCTCATCAACTTGTTCATTTGTAATCACAATTCGCAAGGAATGTTTAGCAGATCGTCGCTGTTCATGTTTTATTACTAAATATAATTATTTTATTTTTTAAAATGAGCACCGAAAAAAACTGTCGCCAACCTTGTATACCATTCTGCTGTTATTGGAGGCCTAAGTGTAGGATACTCAATGCTTGGTAAAAGCTTGTTAAGAATTAAACCAGCAGATCTTGGCAAACTAGACTTTGAGGATTCAGCAAAGCTGATTGCTGTTATAGCAGCTTCGTTTGCTACGAAAGATTTTCTAGTTAAGCAAGGAATAATTCCAGACAGTATAAATATGTAAAATAAAAAATACATTTATAAAAAATGGCTTCACTCGTAATGATGATAGGTGGCGCTGTGGTGAATGCGCTTGCTTTTAGCGGAAGTAATTACGCGTTTAGTAAACTACGGGACGACGGCGAGAGAAAAAGATATAACAAAGCTGTGGAGCAACTAGCTGCAGCACAAGACGCCTATGAAAAGCAGAGAATTGAGCAGTTAGATTTTATTAATAACAAACTGAAAAAACAGGGGCATGCAGCTTACACATTTAAAGATGTTGACCAGGCAATAAAAGAATATTATCTTGTAACAGGCAAACCAATCGAGACATTGCCCCCACCAAAATTCAGTGACTTTTATCAGCCATCAGAAAAACAAAAGATGCAAGAAATCGTGTTTGTTATCTTAGGTATGACCATTGTGTATTTGTTGCGCATAATATTGGCTGAATAAAAATGGACAAAATCTATTATTCGCCAAAAGGATATTGGAAGGGAATAACAGCAATAAAAAAGCTAAAGCCAAGCAGCGGGAGTCAGTGAACAAACAGCAAAAGAATGGTTATCTAAACAAGCGATTTGGCAAATTTATTTACCTGCGCCTAGACGAATACAGAGGCCACACTTTGTGAATACAATACCGAATGACGCCCATCAAATGGACCTTCTATATTTACCCCATGATACGATTAGACGAAAAAGATTTAAGTACGCACTCACAGTCATTGACATAGCTTCAAGATACAAAGATGCGGAACCATTAACACAAAGAGTGCTTCTGCGTTGCTGTTGCTATACAGCTGATATACCAACGAGGCCCTTAACTTATCCTCGCATGATTCAAGTCGATGATGGGAAAGATTTAAAGGCAAGTGAATCAATTATTGTTGAAACATAGAGTTACCATTAAAAGAGGCATTCCAGGAGTTCACAGATCACAGGCTTTAGTCGAAAACTTTAACAAAACAGTTAGCTGAAAGACTTTTCTCCTACCAGTATCACAGAGAGTGATTGACAATTCTCGCAACACAGAATGGGTTAGAAGACTGCCCTCAGTTTTGCGCGCAATGAATAATGAAGAATTTAAAGGGCTAAAACAGTACAAGCAATCAAAAGAAAAACAATAAATGTTGTTGAAGAGTCTTCATCCAGCAAACTATTACCGTTTGGTTTGAAAGTAAGGTACCTTTATTTACGGGGGAAGCAGAAGGGGACACTCGCATCAGGGCAACCGATCCAGTTTGGAGTGTTGTCCATATGAAATAAAAAGAATTGTAAAATGAATCCGCCCGTGTATTATTTACGAGAAACTGACACAACAAAACAACCAGCTCCTCAAAGATCTTTTGTGAAGGAAGAACTGCAGATAATCCCACCAGACACGTTCCGCTTTAATTAATTTACGTAAATATATTTGAGTTTAAAATGGAGGCTCAGAAGGAAGTGCAGAACGAAACAAGAATGGTAAAGGAAGAGACCTTGAAAATGATACGGGAATCATTTGATGCGTGTAATGCTATTAGGGGAACATTTATGAAGATTAATCAATGCATGCTAAATCATCCAGATCACCTACAACTCATAACCCCCAAATTGGGAAAAAGAATATCTTGAAATAATAAAAAAATTCGAACGCATCAAGCAAACATGAGAAAAGATTTAAATGAATTGGAGGAAGCTATGATTGATTTATAGATAAAGTTGATGAAAAATATAAAACCGAAGAATGTATACAATTATGCCATCCTCCAGTGCCCTATTGCATATGAAAACTCTGGATTAACAAAATACCCGTTTTGTGTTTGTTCTATCTAATGACTTCTTTGTTACAACCGTTGTGTTGATTCATGTAGATTAGATCGCAGTTTTAAAGTTGTCATGATGAAAAGTCTTATTGTCAAACAATGCTTCTTTATAGTTGTCATGTGATATGTTTGACTGCACAACACTGCGAGATATTCCCTTTGCTTTCTTAATGGTTTTCTCCTGGCTCGAAATACTGTACATTTTCGACCTTAACCCCACATACTCCTTAAATCACCTTTCCAGATAATTCATCCTTCATCTTTCCTAAAACCTTCTTGTTAGTAATTGAATGTAAAGGCGATCTTTAGGGTAATCGGATGTGTCGTACCATCCGCATGTCCTTTAGCTACTTCTAATTCCATGTCTTTATAGATGTCTTCAGTAGGATATCTATAACAAAACTATCTGTATCTGTGTAAAGTACTCTGGACTCTGGATACAAGGGTTTAAAGTAGTCATAAAGAAATTCTAACATCAAAAGCTTTGATAATTCTAAAACAGTAAACCCAATAAATACAGGTTTGTCTAATTTGACTTTCTTTTTTTTCATCATTATGCCAAAAAGCTGATCATGAAATCTTCTGAAGTCCTGATAATTAGGTTTTGAAGTTAGCTTAATTGCTTCGTTTCTTTGGTGACCAATCTAACATCTTTGCGCTTGTGCGGATTTTCCATAGTCTTTCCAAAACAGCTGTTGTTCATCAGCTTGAAAAAGTCTTTTTCTGAAGCATCTGTGGATTTAGTTCTGAGATCAGTGTTCTTCATGATGTATGGTTTCATGAACTGTTCTTGATCGAAAAGCAATTATACGATGAACAGCTGTCAACTTCAAACCGTGTCTTAAATAAAATTGTAGAAGTCTGTAATGGCAGACATAATTTTTTTTGCCTCGAAGATTAGGCACAAGTTTAGGCGGCTCTCTTGGATTCATCTTTAGGCTTTCTGCGCTAATGGATAGTCATTATGCAGGTCATGGAGTTCATGAGGATATTCTAAGTCAACTTCTAGAATGTATCCACGCTGTTGATCCGACGTCAAACTGCCCAACCACTTTAATGCCTTTTGAATTTTTTCGATCGACCTGTGTGCATTTTAAAGTTGCGTAATGGAAGTGATTGCGCCATTGCCCATCCATTCAGATTGTTTGCATCTAAATACATGAGATAGTTAGACCTTTTACTCGGATCATAGTCGTCCAAGTATTTGTTGTTTGCTTTACAGTAATGATGCGACGCCATACTAATTCCTCCGCGCAATCCGTTTTCAATCATCTGAATCATTGGTAGGTCAGACAATAAATCAATCTGTACTCCAGTAAACTTTAAGAAAGCGTCCCAGCTCATCCCAGGCGCAGAAATGTAATGCGCGGGATCCAGGCTATAATGTTTCATGCAGGTCTTTCTATAATTTTCAAAGACGTCCGCCAACAAACATACATCGGCCATCAAGTAGGAGTCATGATAGTCTCCCATCGTTTTACAATCTAACTTCTGCCACGCTTCTTGAGCATGCTGGTAATCAGAATCACTGATGTCCTTTCCTCTGAGACTAGAAAAGAACGCGCCTTTAGGAGGAAGTGTGTCTTCGTCAAACCTTTCCCAACTGTTCATGTACTCATAAGGGTAAACGCCCTTTCTAACAAGCGTTGGGTCAAAATATTCTTCCGTTTTTGGGGCAGGACTTTAAGGACATAGCCAGCGACTCTAATGAACCCATCATGTGCTGCATAGAGTCATAAAAAGACATGTTATTTAAATTGAAACACATGTACTTTTCTGATGACTGTGCAATACATGACACCTGAAGGAGTCGGTTACTGCTTTCATTATAAGGTGAGAGTCGTAACCTCGCAAGTTATGAAAGAATACAGGCAGCTTCCATGTCTTTGGTTCAAACTTTAGTTGAAGATTGCATTTGTTATGCGCCGCTCCTCTAAACCTTCCACTAATGTGATCATGGTCCTACTGTCGGATTTGTTTCCTCACTGAGTTCTAAACCACAAATCCAACAATGTGTGGCTGAGTCATACTGTTCTTGGTCTTCAGGCGTCATCATGATTTCAGATAAATTCAGATTATTAGAACAATCATTACGCACTTGCTGCATGCGTTTTAAGAAGTATTCTGCAGCATCTGGTCCTCTGTATAATTCTGGCGTTGAATGAGCGCCATCCGACCTGACAATAATGAAGGCAAATGAACAAATCTGATGATTACTCATTAAGACTGTTTTTTCGAAGTTTTTGTGGCGCTGGCCCTTCATAAGGAACAATGAGTGATTCGAAGTCTGCGTAAACAACGTATGGAGAATTTTGCAGTTTTTTTCCAGTTCTTAAAACTAACTTTACTGCCTTCTGGGGGCGTAATTAGTTCTGTATTACAGTCAACTGGGCCGATACAGTGTTTCTTATGTTCGCTTGCGGCTTTAAACAGATGGAATTCTTGTTAAACATTTTCTGCAGAATTCTTGTTTATGGTAATGCTTTGAAGTATGCCGCAATAATCTACTCATTGTGCGTATCAATGTGTAATGTGGTAGCCCCGCTGGTGAAAACATCAGTAGTAAGTCAACATGATTTTTGTCTGGATCACCTATTGTTGGGCTGTTCTTGGACACTTTAAATGGGTAGTAGATTTGTTTCTTCATCCCATGTGTATACATTAACAGTTTTGGTTTTTTTGTTCTTCAAACTGATCAATGGAATCCACGCTAACAGAAAGGACACCCCACTAAAGTTAAGATCATTGATGTAAGGGTGATAGTTAGACACTCTCTCTGCGTTTTTGCGGATATAATGCAGCCTTGCGAGAACACACCACATAAACATTTTTTTGTCTGAATAATTCTTTATGTTTAAAACTGCTTTTTTTGCGACTAATGCTGGAGGTAGTGGAATGTAAGACTTGCCAACAATCGGCGCATACTTAGCATGTTTTAATCTGATCTCTAAGACTTCGCCCTCTGACCAACCAGAGCCTCTCATTTTGGCTTCTTCAGCGGCCACATCAAACTGTGTAAGCAGTTGGTCTGCCCAACCGGGTGTTAAGTCATTAGAGGAAAGAATAGTCTGCTGTTTAGTCGAGAACCCAGACTTCTAGGTTTTCTTCATTTATTGTTACATAGTCGATTAAAACAGCTAACATTACTTTAACTGGTGGGTCTATTGTTAGTTTACCCGGAACTTGAGAAATAGCATGAGCAACACTTGCCCGTACCTTGCTGGATCAATGACTTCTAAATCAATATCATTCAGTGCTCTTGATAAATTTTCTTGCATTGCTTCAAAAAATTCGTCTGTCCTTCATATAATTTATCCATGTTGAGTTTCTTTTCTAACTCAAAATATTTATTTAAATCAAAAAAAATAATTAATCAGAATCAATACAACGGTCTTTTTGTGTTTAGACTCATAAACTAAAGTATAAACGCCCTTTGGCGTTGTTAATGTGAGCTGTTTAGAACAGAGTTTAATGTTTCGTTTACTTTTTTTAAGCATTCCTTTTTATCTGCTCGGGGTCTGGCTGTTGAGAAAACTTGTCCTCGCCTTTCTTTGAAGATCAAACTTTTGTCTTTTGTAGTCATCAAAATCGGCCTGTAAACGATTAAATTCTTCATCCGTGATGTTTGAGTCAGCTAGTGCTTTATTTATAATCAGCTTGAACGAACTAAGTTTAGCTGTTATTAGTTGAACCATGGCTGTGTGCTTTTGGAGTTTAGTTTTTATTTTTTTGCTAGCAGCACCTACACCTAATGAACATAGGCCAAGAGCTAAAGACAAACCGCCTAGAGGTATAGCTGCCGGTGCGCCTATGCCTGTTGCTAAGAGGCCTACACTCGTTCCTGCCGATAGTGCACTTATAGTCGATGCTCCAGTATTAACATAGGTAACAGCATAAAGGCAGCAGAATACCTTCGTCTGGTTTTGCTATATTTTGAAAGGTCTTGCTCTAGTTTTTGTTGCATTTGTGTAATGTTGGTTAATCTGAAGGTTTTTATGCCGGGGCTATCTCTTCTCTCGGGGACTCCGGTGCTGTAGGCACATTTGGATAAACTTGAACAGACATGCTTTTTTAAAATAAAAATAATTTTATCTTGAATATTCAGCTGCGCATCATATATTAAAAACAAATATACATTAAGTGGTTTATCGACATCTTTTTCTTTATCAATTTGAATGTTTATTATGTCTCTAACAGTTCTCCGCTTTCATGTAACTGATTATCCTCTGTCGATCTTAGGTCAATCCATAAACCGTATTTCGTTGTTAAATAATGATCAAGTCTACAACTGTGAAGATGTAGATCTTTAGATACAAGGTCAACTGTCGGGTTTCTACACCTCCCGCCTCCAAACAGTTTTCTTATTTCATCAAAATGCTGATAAGGTTTAAGCCCGCTAGCGTAGATTTGGTTAGGACTACCCTCAATTGTACATTGCACTTTTGTTATTTTAGGATTAACAAAATTTTCAGTTTGTCTTTCGAATGGTCCTTCATCTTCACACAGCAATAAAATACCTTTAAGCGATCTTAAAGGCAGGTGAAGACAGTGCTTCTCTGGGTCCTCCCCAGCACCTTCGGGTGTTTCTTTTTCTTCTTTGCCTTAACTAGGCTGACCCTGGAGAAAGGTCCAGTGACGGTGAGGAAAGACCCACTGACCACAGGAAAGTCCTGTTGACAGTGGGAAAGACTACAACTCTGGATTCTCTCTTGAGGGCACATAAGACCGTATGGCGAAAGCTTGGCTGTGTCTGGAGTGGCACTGTCTTCATCTGTCTGTGGCAGGGGTGGTTGGGTCTGTGGGGTGTGCTCGGCAGCTGGAGGGTGGTGTTTTTACGCCGGTGGGCTCTGCAGTCATGAAATACGGGCTGGTACACCCATGGGGATGCTACTTTAAGGCTGTTATGAGTTGCATCCTGTAGTCTAATTTACCTCTGTTCAGGAGCAATTATGTCCCTTGATATCTTAATGGAGTGTCCTGCGCGTGCCTGTACCCATCGTCAACACAGCGCAGGCCTCCAAGGGTGGTACAGGACTGCTCTAAAGGCAGGTGAAGACAGTGCTTCTCTGGGTCCTCCCCAGCACCTTCGGGTGTTTCTTTTTCTTCTTTGCCTTAACTAGGCTGACCCTGGAGAAAGGTCCAGTGACGGTGAGGAAAGACCCACTGACCACAGGGAAAGTCCTGTTGACAGTGGGAAAGACTACAACTCTGGATTCTCTCTTGAGGGCACATAAGACCGTATGGCGAAAGCTTGGCTGTGTCTGGAGTGGCACTGTCTTCATCTGTCTGTGGGCAGGGTGGTTGGGTCTGTGGGTGTGCTCGGCAGCTGGAGGGTGGTGTTTTACGCCGGTGGGCTCTGCAGTCATGAAATACGGGCTGGTACACCCATGGGGATGCTACTTTAAGGCTGTTATGAGTTGCATCCTGTAGTCTAATTTACCTCTGTTCAGGAGCAATTATGTCCCTTGATATCTTAATGGAGTGTCCTGCGCGTGCCTGTACCCATCGTCAACACAGCGCAGGCCTCCAAGGGTGGTACAGGACTGCTCTAAAGGCAGGTGAAGACAGTGCTTCTCTGGGTCCTCCCCAGCACCTTCGGGTGTTTCTTTTTCTTCTTTGCCTTAACTAGGCTGACCCTGGAGAAAGGTCCAGTGACGGTGAGGAAAGACCCACTGACCACAGGGAAAGTCCTGTTGACAGTGGGAAAGACTACAACTCTGGATTCTCTCTTGAGGGCACATAAGACCGTATGGCGAAAGCTTGGCTGTGTCTGGAGTGGCACTGTCTTCATCTGTCTGTGGGCAGGGGTGGTTGGGTCTGTGGGGTGCTCGGCAGCTGGAGGGTGGTGTTTTACGCCGGTGGGCTCTGCAGTCATGAAATACGGGCTGGTACAACCCATGGGGATGCTACTTTAAGGCTGTTATGAGTTGCATCCTGTAGTCTAATTTACCTCTGTTCAGGAGCAATTATGTCCCTTGATATCTTAATGGAGTGTCCTGCGCGTGCCTGTACCCATCGTCAACACAGCGCAGGCCCCAAGTGGTGTGTAAGGCAGTGAAGACAGTGCTTCTTGGCCTCCCCACCTTCGGTGTCGGTTGAAAGATAAAAAACGTTTGAATTCATTAAAAGTTATTCATATAAACAACTGCCCTTTTAAATGCCCCTTTGAAATTTTGGGCATCCCTTTTTTTAAAAAAATTTCAAAATTTTTAAGGGGTAGGAAAAGCATTACCATACCAAAACCCTTAGGGCAAAAAACCCTTTTTCCCGTTTTTAAGCATCTGCCGGCCCTTTTCCCTATTTTTAAAGGGTTTTTCCTTCTTTTTCGATTCCTTTGAAACTCAAGTTTAAACCCTTTCTTCGGGGTTAGCCAAAAGATCAGAATGGTTAAAAATATGTCTGCATTGTGTAAAGAAAATATTTTTTGCCCCCAATTTTTATAAAAATTTTCTTAACGATTGCCCCCCCCAAAATTTTCTGTACAACCGTCCTTTTTGGGGTCTGTTGTTGAACCCATTTCTTTTTTGAAAGTAAGACGCGCAGAGCCTGGCACAATCACTTTAAATCCCTCCTAGTCGGGAAATTTTTAACAGTAAGAATTTGATCCCATCAATATAGTGGATTTTTTTGGGATCAGTAATTTTCCCCGTTTTTTTTCCCCCTTCACGCCAAAGGGCTCTTTCATCTTCTATGCGGGTCAAGTTTCGACCCAAAAATTTTTGGACATTTTTTATAAAAAAAAAATAAAAAGTTAATTTTTTTAAAAACAGGGCCCGGCATTAAAGGGGAAAAGTTTATGATTTTTTTAGATCCGGGAGACGAAAATGTTTTTTTTTCCCCCTTGGGGGGCAGAAATCGCTCGGGGTTTCCCTTTTGCATGATAAATTTTCAAAATGGGGAGTAAAATTCCCCAACAAGTGGTAAAAAATTAACAAAAGTAAGGTCAGATCAAATACCAAATTTAGGACAAAAACTTCCCGAAACTATAAACCCTGATGTTTTTTGAAGTAAAAAAAACCCTTTTTTGGTTTGTGAAAAAACCCCCCCGGGGGAAACAATTTGTTAAACTTAAACAACTAAACGAACCCATAAAAGTTTGTGGGCATAAAATACAAAAAAGACAAACTCAGGGGTGGGCGATCAAAAGTCGCCTTGGCATTTTTAAAAACCAAAATTAAGGGGGGAGGCAGTTGCTAAATTTAAAAAACCCCGGGCTAAAAGAACTCCCAACAGATAACCAAATACAAAACATGGAACTTAAATTTTTAAAAGTCAAACAGCGGACAAAGTAAAGCAAGCAAAACCCAGTTTTTTCCAAAAGAAACAGCGTTAAAAACAATTAATATTCCCCCTCCCCCTTTCGAGAAATAGGGGCCCTTTCATGCTTTGAAGCATCAAGCAAATTAAAACAAAAAAATTAGCAAAACGGGGTAAATAGTTTCCCCAAAAAAAAAAAGAAAAAAAAAACTCGTTGAGGCTGATACGCCCAATTTAGGGCCTGATATTAAAGAAAAAAAAACCCAAAGACAAAAGACGGGAACAAGAGAGATCAGCAAGACTAGAACTTTGTCTACTAACCGGAAACTTACAAACTCATGAGCAAAAAAGAGAAACTATCCAAAGAATTTTATATGAAGACACAACGTTTTGGGCAGAACGAATACAAAACCTTTTTAGAGACAGGAGTCCCCATTAGCAATTTGTTATAACACCCTTTGGGTTTTCCCAATAAGTACACGGTGTTGGCTATTACAGGGGGGGCGGTGGTACCGGGCATCCCCTCCACCCCATCCCTTCCCCCCTGATAAATCATGGTAAAAAAAACACTTGCATTTTTGGGGGCCTTATTAAAAAAAATAGCCAGTAAAGCAATAGACTCTTTCCCCCGGGTTTTATTGGGGGGTGCCTTTAAAGCGGGCCTTTTGTCTACGAAACAAAGTAGTAGGTTTAAAAGGCTGAGCACTTTTTGACATTATTTTCCCCAAAAATATTGGGTTTACTCTTTATAAAATAAAAAAAGGAAATCCTAGGCCATTAAAAACCCAAAAAACAAGCGCTGTCTTTTCATATTCTGGTCTTTAAATTTTTTTTTATACAACGGCCCCCGGGTTTTTGGGCCCACGGGGATTGAATGACTTTTTTCTTGGGTTTTTGTTTACTGCTTGCAATATTACGGCCCCAAAATTTATTTCTTTTTTTTTTTTTCCGACTTTCTGTTCATTGCCTCCCCAAAAGGTTTTCATTTTTGTGGGTTTTTTAAATTGTCCTATCGGGAGCCTGATCAAAAGGGTACATTTTAAAAAACCGTGCCAACACCAAAGTCAATTTTTTGACCCTTGCGTATTTAAAACATTTTGGTATTTTTAAAATACTTGAAGGTAAATCAACTTAAAATTAATGGCGTCCTCTAAATTTCTAATTTTTTTTGGGTGCGCCCAAAACCAGAAAAAGGGAATCTTTAAATGCCGACCTTGTCTGGTTTGCAAACCCAAAGAAAACCCCAAACGTAAGTACAATAGAGTCTTTTAAATTCTTTTTTTCCCCCGCTTATTTTAAGGGGGCCCCTTAGAAGTGTCTAAGATAAATTTGTCCATGCTTTTTTAAATGCTCTTGCCGGGGGCCCCCGAGGTGAACCCCTTTGCCTGAAGAAAAGATTGAAAGGAGGATTCCAGCATATTTAAACTTTCTGTGCAGGGCCCCAAAAAAAAGGGGGTGCCTAGACCATGATTAAAAACCCAATTTTTTTGTCTAAAGCTGTCTTGTTTTTTTAATATTGAATTCGTTACAAACCCCTTTCAAAAGCCTTCAGGGTCTTGGGTTTTGCTGAATGGTTTAAACTTTTTTGTAAAATTTGGGAAAGGGTTTCCTTGAAATTCAGCAAAAAAACGTCGGAAGGGGGTAAAAAAAAATAAAATCTGTACCTGCCCTAAACCAAAAAGGAAAAAGATTTAAGTAAATCACAAACATACCCCCCACCCATTGATGCAAAAAACACAGCAAAGTTTAACGGGTTTCTGATAAAACTGCATCGGAGGGACTGAACCAAAACTTCGCAAATTGTGGGTCTTTTTTTAAATGGGAAGGGGTTAAGATTCTGTTTAAATTTGGGAGACCACCTTTATTTGAAAGGGTCAGTCGGGGTCACAAAAAAGTCAAGAGTATGGGTTGTTAAAATTTTAAATTTATTGGGGCCCAACAGAAAAATTTTTGCTTTAGAAAATTTTTAAATGCGCCATTTTTATTTCTTTTAAAAAAAAAAGGTTTTTTAACAATAACAACCCAAAAAACCGCCCTTCGTTTTTTAGAACATGCTGTTAAAAACGTTTGGGGGAACCCAAAAAGGGGTCGCGCTTAATAAAATTTTTTTAAAAATTTTGGTTTTTTTTAAAAATAAAAAGAAACCCCCAAAAAGAATAATAAAATTAGAAAAATTGGGGAAGAAACTTAATTGCCATTAAACCCAATACCTGAGGGTTATTAGGGTTTTTTTGGCCTCACAAAAAAAAATTTGAGAAAATTTTTGAAAACACTCTAAAAATTAAAAAATGCAAATCTAAAAAAAATATTAAAAATTAAAACCAACCCAAAATACTT
Organism: Conus ventricosus; assembly: GCA_018398815.1. Lineage (NCBI taxonomy): Eukaryota > Metazoa > Mollusca > Gastropoda > Neogastropoda > Conidae > Conus > Conus ventricosus. Next base: position 50,496,766 of record CM031618.1, on the reverse strand, counting down.
TTTGAAACGAGCTACAAAAATTTTTTAAGGCTTTGCAACTGCAGTCGGACCTCAAATTTTTAAAATTTTTAAACACCAGACAAAACTATTTTTGGGGGGAAAAATCCGCTCAATCCTTGCATTACTTTCCCTTAAAACTCAATGTTTCTTTTAGATGACTGACACTGAAAAAACTTATATGAGGGAAAGGGGGGCCCCAAACTTTTTTTAAGAGCTCTTCCTCAGGGAAAGCTGCATTTTGCATTAAAAATTATACAACCCCCCATTTTACATTTTAAAAAGTTTTTTTTTGTGGGGGGGGTCGGAACCTTTAATAAAAAAATTGCAGACAAAGGGGGAAAATTTTGGGAAATTTTAAAACCCTTTCCCCAAATTTTTTTGGAAAAATAAAAAAAAAAAGCTGTACAAAAAATTTGGTCGCGGGGGCCAGAAGAACCAGGAGTTCCCTTTAGCCCCGTGAGGTGAAAAACTTTAAAAAATTAAAAAAAAGCCTTTGCAGACTTTTGGGGGATTTTGGGAACAGAAGGGGTGAAAAGGGGCCTTTTTGTAGGGTTTTTGAGTACACTAAAGATGGGGTTTTAAATAAACGAAAAGAGGTTGGGGGACAGAAAAAATTTCCAAAACAAACAACTGGGCCCAATCAAAGAAGCAAAAATTTCGGGCCAAAATAATATAAAATATTTCCCGAAAACCTACCAAAAATTTGGAAACTTAGAACCATATTTAGAATGGGAAAAAAAAATTAAATTTTCATAACCCTTTTAACTTTTTTTAGCCCCCAAAAAAATTTTTTCAAAAAGCATTAAAACCTGGCCCTTTACATTAATTTTATCCCAGACGACAAAAGCCGGAAAGAGATTGAAAAAACCCCGAAAGGGAAAAAACATACATCCTCCCAGAAGAAAACAATTTTAAAAAAGTTTCTAAAAAATTTAAACATTTCTTTCCAAGCAAAAAATTGGGAACCGTTCACAATGAATTTAAAAAATTTCTTTTTTAAAAAATTTGGGAGGGGGATGGGGTTGGGGGTTTTTTAGTGACGCCCTTAAAAAAAGGGAAATTTAAATAGAACGGGCAAAACTTAAAACCTTTTTTAAAACGCCCCTTAACGTTCCCAATAGCCTTTTCTTCACAATGGGAGGAAATTTAAAGATCATAAAAACAAGAAACCCAAAATAAAATTTTTGACTTAAAAGAAAAAATCTTACAAAACTAAAATTTGGATTAAACTTAAAACTTTTAGGCCTCATGGGGTTTTTTTAATATACTGAAAAAGGTTTTGACAAGAGAAATGAAAAAAATAAAACTGGTTTAGATTAAGTTCTTTATAAAACAGGAGCATTTAAACTTTATGAAAAAAACCCCCTCTTTTGTTCAATATTTGTGGGCAAACGGTTGTGGAAAAAAAATTTTTGCCTTTTAAAAATTATTACAAACTTTTTATCCCCTATAATTTAAACATATTGTATTTTTTTTCCCAAACCCACTTAAAGGGAACAAAGCAAATTACATAAAAGGGTTTAAAAAAGGGCCCGACAAAACAAAATTTAAGTGATCCTACAAAAAATTTGATGAGATTTTTAAAACTTTTTTTAAAAAGAACTGTTTAAGGGAACCAGACCTTTTAATTTTTGAGGGACTTTTGGCAGAAAGAAAAAAATTTTAAAAAAAAGAAACGTTTTGTCAAAACTAGCTTTCAGTGGAAGACATCGGCTTTAAGTGGGGGTTTTTTAAAAGTCGAAAATATAACTTTTTTTTTAAAAACCTTTAGAAAAACATTTAAAAGACTGAGTTTTTTTTAAACTTTAATAAAAGAAAAGAGACTCATTTATGAATTTTTGGGGTTGAAAATGATTTTAAATTGAAAATGATCGGGAAAAAACATGGTTTTAAGGGAAAAAAAAAAAAAACGGAAAAGTTTTTGAAAATTTAAAGTAAAAAAAGGGACAACCCAACACACTAGTTTTTTTTTGTAGGGTCTTTTTTTTTTGGTTATTAAAGGGCGCTTAGTAAAAATTTGTAAATACCCCGTTTTTTTGGATCCCCCCAACAAGCCCCGGCCAAAGGGCCGGGTGGGGTTTTACTAGGAAAAAACTTTTTTTGCCGCCTTTTTGGCGTCGCCCCGGTCGAAAACAGGGTCTCCGCCCGAAACGGGGATGAGACGGGGGAGCCAAAAAGCGGCATAATACCTTCTCTCCCCTTTTGGTGGAAAAAATTTAAATAGTAAGAGAAAAGAAAAAAAATTAAAATGAAACTCCCCCCGCGGGAAGTGAACCCGGTGTAAAAGAAAAGTTTTAAATTCCCCCAATTTGGGTTTTAACCCCCCCAAGTTAAACCGGCCTTTGTAAATTTTAACCTCCCTGGGGGTTTAAAAAAAACAAAAAAAACTAACTCCCCCTGGTTTTTTGACTCCAGGGGGTTATTTCCCGACCTACCACCAAAATGACTCCCACCCACCAACCCCCACCCAACCCCACCCGCTTCCACCCAAAGCATCTTAAAAAACCCCCACCCCAACACACACACACAAAATATTATAAATAAATATTACAACCCAAAATAATAAAAAACCCAAGGGAAAAATACCGCACCGTTCCAGCAACTTTCAGAGCATCTTGGTGTTGCAATGACTGCAAGAAATATTGAAATTTTAAAAAACAAAAACTTTCTCTTAGTCCTTTGTTGAAGAAATAGGGGGGATTCGCATTCATATCTGCAGTTTCAGATATCCCGCTAACCCAAAAAGTAAGTGCCTTGATGGGTGAATGGGGAAAAATAAAAATTTTTTGCTTTTCCCAAAAAGAGGCCCTTTAGCAAGCTTATATTTTTCCCCAAAGGGGAGACATCCTCCAATAGGGAGGGAAACCCAAAAAACATAAAAACCCGGAATACCGATATTTTTGGGAAAATTGGGGGGTTTCTCCTCCCGGGGCCGCGGAAAGTGGTAATTTTTACTCCTCTGCCCCATTCATTTTAAGAAGAATGCAATCCCAAAAAAAGGATGGGATGCAAAACCCTTTATGTTTGTTGAGTTTTCAAAAAACCAAACCAAAAGGGCCAACTAAAAGCAAAAGAAAATCAAAAAGAAAACCCAAAAAAAAACCCAAAATTTTTTTTTGTGAAAATTAGAAAAAAATAAAAAGAAAACCTCGAGACACAAGTTTCTTTATGCCAGTTCTTTGGGAAAAAAAAACCGCAAGGGACTAAAAACAAAAAAAAAAAACCCCAATTTAAAAACCAAGGATAAGTACCGGGACCTTCCAACCCCAAATTACAGAGCACTTGGGGTTGCATATAGATTGCAATTTCAATTTCATACCAAAACCTTTTTTTGGATTGCATTCTTTTTTAAAACAAAAACAGAGTATTCAAATTACCATTTCCCGGTCCCCGAGGAGAAAACCCCCAAGTTTCCCAAAAAAATCGGGATATGACCAGGGGTTATAAGTTAAGGGGTTTCCCCCCCTATTGGAGGAGTTCCCCCCCTTGGGGAAAAATAAGCTTGCTGGCCCCATTTTGAGAACATCTATTTTTTTTTTTCCCCATTCACCCACTCAAGCACAAACTTTAGTTAGGCCCGAAACATCTGCCACGCAAATGAATGCGAATCTCCCCCTATTTCTTCCCAAACTAAGACATAAGAGCAAGCTTTTGGTTTTTTAATTCAAAATAATTTTAAAAAAAATAATATTTAAAAATATAAAAAAATAAAATAACATAAAGGAAAAACCCGGGAAAAGGGTGGACACCACCCAAATATTTTGGGTGCACTGCTGAAAATAATATAAATATTTTATTAAAAAAAAAATATATATAATTATAAAAATAAATATATATATTTTTGTTTTTTTTTTTTTTTTTTTTTTTGTTTTTTTTTTCCCAAAGTGTGGGGGTGTGTGGTGTGGTGTGTGTGTTTTTCACGACTTCCAGATCAAGACTTGTCAGGGACAAAATTTTTTCCTTTGATATTAATTGGGTTTTTTGGAATTAGTCACGGTCCTGAAAATTTTTAAAAAAAAATGTGTGTTTTTTTTTTGATTGGCCCGGGCCCACTTTCAATTTTTTACGCGGGACACCACCCTCCACACCTGTGACGAGTCACTTGACAACTTCACAGATCGTTTCCCCCAAACAGCCACCCCCTTGACAAATTTTTACAAAACGGCCCCCCCCCCCCCCCCCCCCCCCCTTTCCCCTCTCTTCCCCCCTGTTTCTCGCAACACAAATTTCTAACTATTGCCAACCCTTTTCCCCCTTCCCTTTTTCTCCCAATTTTTGCTAGTCAATTTCAATTTTTAAACGTCACGGGTCGCGACTACTCGCATTCCTCCCCTCCCACCTTCCCCCTTTCCCTCCAACCCCCCCCCCCCCCCCCCTCCCCCCCTGGCCCAAATTTGGGGGGCGGCACACAAAGGAAAAAATTTAAAATGTTTCCATTTCTACACCCTTTGAGTGTAAAGGGGCCCACACCCTTTGGGTTTACGAAAGTCGCATAGATTCCAGGGGGAGAGAGAGAGAGAGAGAAGAGAGAAAGAACGCCCCAAAAACTGAAGGTACCTATTTTTACCAAAAAGGGATCAAACCATTAATTCAAGTAAAATCAACTTTCTACAGATTATATACAAAAAAAGGGAAGTAAAAAATCCCAAAGGGGCCCAAAAAAAGACAAAAAAAAGTACAACCCGGGCATTTCCTTTCCCTTTTAATGAAGAACAAGAACATTTAAATCCCCTTCTCCATTCTCAACGAAAGACACCTGGGGAAAGGTGGGTGGGGGTCATCTTTTGTCCCTGACAATTAACTCCCCCCCTGTTACAAAGGGAACTCCCGGGGGTTTAGAAAACACGTGAAAAAAACCCCCCAGGGGAGTTAATTTTAAAAATGTGAAAAACGGACTTTCCCCCTTTGTTTGGGGAGGGAGTTAAACTTTTAAAACGCCTGAAATTTAAATCCCCCCGGGAAATTTAAACTGTAATTAAACCCCAGGGTCTTCGTTACAGGGTTTGGGGTTTAAATCTGAAAATTAAAAAAAAAGACTCCCCCCCCAAAAGTTTCAAAAATTTGTGAGACTGTCCCAAAAAAGATTTTAGAACATTTTGGAAGTTTTTTGGGGGGGGGTATTTTTGGCAAAAGGGGGGAGTCAATTTTAGTTTTAAATCCCAGGGAGTTAAAAAATTTTCATATGGGAAAAGTTTTAAAAATCCCCGGGGGTTAAAACCCTTCGGGAGTTAAAACTTTTTGTTCACCGGGGCCCCCCGCGTACACGGGGGTACTAACCAATAAACTTCCGATGAAATCACAAAAAAGTGGTTACACTTAAGCCTATAAAAACCCTTTTTTTCTTTAAAATGTACGGGCCAAAAAAAATTATAATTTATTTGCCGCAAATAAAGGTTATTTTTTGGGGAAATAAAACAAAGGGCATCACCCTGACCCCTAATGAACAAATCTACACATTTTCAGAAAAAACGGTCTAGCAGTTTTTTCCTGGGTCGAGTGAAACACATTTGGAAAAAAAGGACGGACCCACAAACACACCCCACACACACCCCACAAAACACACCCCACACCACACACCCACAACAAACAGCATTTCTTCGTTCCAAAGGTAAAGTACTCCCCCTTCTTATAAAACAGGGGTTGGGGGGCAAAAAGTGGGGGGGTCCAACCGTAAAATTCAAAATGAACAGCACAAAAGAAAACCCTCACAAATGGCTGGGCACGAACTTGACAAAAATAAACCCCACAAATGTGCTGTCCACGAACTTGACAAGATAACCCCCACAAATGTGCCGTCCCCCGAAATTGACAAGATAACCCCAAAAAATGTGCGTCACGAACGTCACAAGATCCCTCACAAATGTGCTTAAAGAACGGCACAAGAAAACCCTCACAAATTTGCTGTCACGAACGTCCCCCAAGAAAAACCCTCACTAATTTCGTCACGAACTTTAAAAAAAAAGAGGCCCCAAGGCATGAACATCAATTTGGGGAAAGCGAAAAAGGTTTGAAACCCCATTTGAACAAATCACAGAATTGTGTTTTTTTCCTGCGCCATTTTTTGCGTTTTATTCCCCATCTGTCACCACTTTCTGGTCCAGACCACAACAGCAAAAATCCCCCAGGTCTCTCGGAGAGGCCAAAAGACCCCCCGGGAAAAAAACCTTTTCCCCCCCCCCCAAAAAAAAACACCACCATTTCTACTTTTACCTGCAAACTTATTCCTACCTTTTTTTTTTTTATACACGCACTACATTATTTTTTGAATCATAAAAACCCACAAAAAACATAACTAGAAACGTAAGCAAGCACAGAGCTTTTTAAACCTTTTTTGATAAGTGGTTACCTTCCTAACCCAGAAGGGTGTCATTAAAAAATTGTACAATCCCATCTTAAAAACGTTTTTTAATGTTCCATACAAATCTGGGGAATAATTTTTTTATCCTTAACAGGAACAACCACTTAGTCCAACTGATGCAGCAAAAACTGGGAAAAATATTTCTTTATCCTTAACAGGGAACTAACCTACTATAGTCCAACGGATCAGCACAAATCTAGGAAAATATTTCTTTATCCAAACAGGAACTAACGCACTATGCCCCAAGGGAGCAGCACAAACTAGGAAAAATTTTTTCTTTATCCTTTAACAGAACAACGCTACATATCCAACGGATGCAGCACAAACCCTAGGAAAAAATTTCTTTACCCTTTAACGGAACAAGCTACTATACCAACGGATGCACAAAAAATCTAGAACAACTTTCTTTATCCTTACTAACGCTACATGGTCCAACTGAGCAAAGCGTAAAGGGAAGGCTATGCTCGAAAGCACTGAAAGGGACAATCAAATCTAAACAAGCGCAAAGCATAAAAACTTACTCCCAAAGTATCCCAAAAATATATATTTATATATATATAATATATATATATATATATATATATATATAATAATATATAATTTTTAAATAAAATTTTTAAAATTTTAATAATTAAAAATAATATATATATAATATATATATACATATATTAAAATCCCAAACTTTTGGGTAAACCCCCAGGGGGCAACAAGTTAAAAAAAATTTAAAAGGGGAATTTAAAACACAAAAAAATTTTGTTTCAAGCGTGTTGCGCGTCACAGGATGGTTCAAATACACCACTTTGTATACTAATTTGCATTTTTAGAAATGTTTAGGTGTTGCTCTTTTTAAATTTTTTCCCGAATTTGTAAACTTTTTCCTTTTTTTTTAAATTCCCAAAATATTTACTTAGTTCTGTTTTGGTTTTTGTATTTTTCATTTTTGGAAAAACGTTTATGGTTTTCATACGGTTTTGAAAGGTTTGCCGTGATCCCATGTAGTTTCTTTATCACTGCTTTTTTTTACCGTATTTTGGGGACACAATATTTGTAAAGAAAGCTTAAAAAAAAGAAAATAATACAAAATATCAGGAAATTTTTAAAAAAACAACACCAACAACAAAATTCTAAAAATGCAACTTTTGTACACAAAAAGGGCTGAATTTTGAAACCCCACCCAGCATCCCTGAACTCTAAAGTAGAAATGAAAAAAACAATTGCAGCATAAAAGGAAATTTTTTCAAGCACTATTCCTTAACACGTCCCCCCTAAAGCCCCCCCCCCCCCCCCCCCCCCCCCCAAAAAAAAAAAAAAAAAAAAACCCAACCCTCAGCCACGTGCCACACGCGCAGAGCCACACGCCCACACCCACAATTAAAAACACCGTGGGGTCCCAATTGATACCCTGGGGGGGCATTTTACTGAAACAAGCTGTAGGTTTTTTTTTTTTTTTTTTTCCCTTTAAAACTATTTTAAACTGGGATGTCGCCCCTACTTTTTTGGCACTTTTAACGTTCTGGGGCTTTTTAACTCTGATTTTTTATAAAAATATATATATAATATATATATATATATTATATATATATAATTAATATGTTAAATCTCACTATACACTTTCTCCCCTTTTTGGGGGGAGAAATTTAGTAGTAAGAGAAAAGAAATAAAAACTGATCTCCCCAGCGGGGAAATAACCCGGGGTAACGAAAAGTTTTTTAAACCCCCCAAGGTTTTTCTCCCGGGGTTAAACTGTTCATTTTTAAATTTTTTAAATCCCGGGGGGTAAACTGAACATAAAAAAATAACTCCCTCGTGTTTAGTTTGACTCCTGGGAGTTATCTGAATACCCCCAAAAAATCCCACCCACCACCCACACCCGCTTCCACCCATGCATCTTACACACAACAACACACACACAAC
>CM031618.1:50483947-50488394 GCA_018398815.1 Conus ventricosus | reverse complement strand
GCTGCAACCTCAGCAGCACTAACATCAATGACAACAATAATAGCACTAATGATATTGTTAATAATAATAATTATAGTAATAATGATAACAATGATTAGAAGAACAAGAAGAAGAAGAAGACGAAGACGAAGAATGAGAATATAATAATGCGGACAGCAACTAAAACAACAACAACAACAACAACAACAACAACAACAACAACGATAATAATAATAATAATGAGAATAATGATGATACTACTCCTACTACTACCTTTAATAAAAATGATCAAATCGTAATAATAATAATAATAATAATAATAATAATAATAATAATAATAATATAATGCTGATGATGATAATGATGATGATGATGATGATAATAATAATAATAACAGTAGCTTCATACAATTATGAAAAGGTTAATATTTTTTAGTAATTATCATCATTTTAACCTGTACCCTCTCACCGCAGGACTCTTCTCTCTTCTCTATCTACTCTTGTAATTTTTGTCCGTCACCCTCGTCAGTTTGTTGTCGTTTGTTACCATTGCTTTAAATGTTGTTTATGGCCCGGGGAAGATCCAGTCGGTCGAAACGCGTAGTGTCTGTTTTGTACTTTGCTCGTTCCGTCAATTGATGTCTGATTAATTCCACTTTGGGGATTAATACTTCGATTTCCGCCTGAGCTCACCCTTCTTTGAAACCAGCCATGCCTACTTGTTGTTTCGCTGCAAGGTTGGCTTACTGCGTGCTTGTAGCTTTTGCCTGCATGTCACCCACCCAGTGTGTGCTTCACACTTGAAAGTGTGCGACTTTGAACAGCAAAGGGCAGCAGCACACAGCCAACGAATCCATAGATGGGGGACAGACAGTGAGCCAGTCAGATCAACGTGAAGTGGTGTAAGACTGCAAATATGCGCAGCTGAATGTCTACGTAGCACGTAACCTCTTCTGTTCTTGATCTGTTATTGTCCACACAATCTTGATGACTGACGGTTTCGTGAAATGCGATCATAAGCAAAACTGTGGACAGCTTGGCGAGAAGTATCTCCCCATACAATCGCTTGGCTGCTTTAGCAAAAACTGTCTTTATTAATCCAAGATTAGCATATGACATAAGCATACATGCACGCACGTCACACACACACACATGCACACCACAACACACACACACACACACACACACCACACACACGCACGCACGCAACGCATGCATGCACGCACTCACGCACCACACACACACACACACACACACATACAACGCACGCACACGCTCACGCACACATAATTGTGTGTGTGTGTGTGTGTGTGTGTGTGTGCGTGGTGTGTGTGTGTGTGTGGTGTGTGTGTGTGTGTGTGTGTGTGTGCGTGCGCGCGTGCGTCCATGTGTGTGTGTGTGTGTGTGTGTGTGTGTGTGTGTGTGTGTGTGTGTGTGGTGTGCCCACATCTAGATCCAATCTCTGCACCAGCAATTCACAACCAGTATTACACACCATCATATAGACACTCACCAGAGGAGCCACAGGCCACCAACATATTGTACTGAACTGCTCTTGTCAGTACTTCATGCTACTGTTTCTTCTTCGGCTTTTCTCATTGCAGTTTAACACTTCGAGACTCTCCGTCTCGGCGAAGACCGGCAAGAACACAAAACATGTCAGCTGCACTCTGCCCGAATCAAGGTAGACAACGTGGGCTCAGATCGATGACTTTGATAACTGAGAGAGAGAGAGAGAGAGAGAGAGAGAGAGAGAGGAGAGAGAGAGAGAGAGAGAGAGCATCTCTTATCTGCTGTATCCTTGAAGAAGCAATGTCTTCACATCTTCTGCAAAGATAACGAACTAATCCAACAACCTGTCCACACACACACACACACCACACACGCACACACACGACACACACACACACACACACACACACCACACACACACACACACAACACACACACACACACAAGAGAAAGAGAAGAGAAGATGGAGAGAGAGAGAGAGAGAGAGAGAGAGAGAAGAGAGAGAGAGAGCACTCTATCTGCTGTATCCTTGAAGAAGCAATGTCTTCACATCTTCTGCAAAGATAACGAACTAATCCAACAACCTGTCACACACACACACACACGCACACACACACACACACACACACACACACACACACACACACACCACACAACGACAAAAGAGAGAGAAGAGAGAGAGAGAGAGAGAGAGAGAGAGAGAGAGAGAGAGAAAGCTCTATCTACTGCATCCTGTCCGAAGCAAAATCTTCACATCTTCTTCTCCAAGGAGAACTAAACTAACTAATCCAACAACCCATCACAGCGTTAGATCTCCACATTTCCAACAACGGAAAATGACATGCCATTCTGATAGCTTCTCCCCCCCCCCCCCCCCCCCCCCCCCCCCCCCCCTCTTTCCGCCCCACAGGGGCTATCCACGACAGCGCGCGCCCCGCAATCATGTCCTTTTAACCCACTCAGGGCCCCACGGGCACATTGAGGCCGACGTAATAAACACCGGGACGGAGTTCTCTTTTCTTGACGTTGATGGTTGGGGACCTCCAGAGAGACACGCTGTCAGTCTTGGCAAACGGGGGACTCGGTCGGCGGGAACACTATCACTGTCCATTCGGCGTGTTCGGGAAGGAAAGAAGAAGCTGACAGGAAATTGATTGAGGAGGAACGATGTTCGTTCGCATCTCGTGGAAATGCCATTAGCAGTTGTTTTGTTTCATTGTGTCTGCTGACATGGATTTGTGTTATTGCGTTCATGTTTTATTCCCCGTTTTTTTGCTCTGTCTCTATATCTGTCTGTCTGTCTATGTCTCTTTCTCTCTCCACCACCCTCCTCTCTCTCTCTCCCCTCCCCTCTCTCTCTCCCTCTCTCTTCTCCCTCTCTCTCTGTCTCTCTTTTCTGTCTCTGTCTCTGTCTCTCTCTCTCTCTCCCTCTCTCTCTCTCTCTCCTCCTGCATTTAAATGGCTTGAAGATTTATGTCCTTAGCACAAACAAGGAAAAGAAACAAAGACAAACTGTACAAGCAACAATTATTGGATGTAAACAAGAAGCAAACAAACTAACCGTTAAATAATGTAGGATGGATTATGAAGGACAACATCGAATTTATTTTGAAGAACATTAAAATTCAGTATGACCTTATAGACAGGATGGTAGGAGCGTCTCAACTATTTCACAAAGGCATTTATTTCATTTTCATCACTTTGAGTATTGTTATTAGATATTCTGTAAGTGTGTAGTTTCCAGAGAATGAAGCTTAAAAAAAATATTTTGAGATTTTTAATCGTTTCATAAAAATGTGAATTAATGTGCTAACTCTTATCATAACATCAACATGGAATCATTTTTACCCCCCCCCCCCCCCCCTCCCCATTTCCCACTGTCTTGTCAGAAACGTTTTTTTTTTGGGTAATGACAATAATATGTTTAGTGTCAAAGTGTCGGCAGTCTTTCTCTGTCAGTCTCTGTATGTCTCTGTATCCGTCTCCTTCTCTGCATGGCTGTCTGACTGTCTGTCTGTCTGTTTGTTTGTCTCTCACTCTGTCTCTGTCTCTGTCTCCGTCTCTTTCCCCCCCTCTCTCTCTCTCTCTCTCTCTCTCTCTTTCGCTCACATCGCTCGGTCGCTCACTCGGTCGCTCATAGTAAAACATGTTCTCTATCCCATTTCTCTGCCTGTCTCTGTCTCTGTATGTCCTTCTGTTTGTTCGTCTGTCTTTCCTCCCTCTACCTAACTCCGTCTATCTGTCTTTCAATTTGTCTGTCTGTCTCAGTCTGTCTGTCTGGCTCTGTCTCTGTCTCCCTCTCTCCCTCCCTCTCTCCCTCCCTCCCCCCTCTCTCTCGCTCTCTGTTTGTCTGTCTGTCTCTCCCTCTCTCTCTCCCCTCTCTCTCTCTCTTGCTCTCTGTCTGTCTGTCTGTCTGTCTGTCTGTCTGTCTCTATCTGTCTCTCTGTCCTCTCTCTCTGTACTTTCGGGAGACATCCAAAAATGTGAGCCTTTGTAACTCGCGTCTCTCTGTTCACTTCGCGTTATTCTGTGTCTGAAGGCAGGAGATAAGCCATTGATTATCCAGGGTCTTTCGGATTTCTATTCAATTCATTAACTTATAAACGATACCTGTAAATACGTGTAACTTCTGGTCTCATTACAGACAGACGCAATGACGCAGGATAATTTCAAGGCTGAATGGGCGTAGAGCCCTCGATGGTTTCAACTCGGCACGAAAGGGGATGGAGAATATTGTCCTAGATAAAAGGGAAGAGGATAAGTGTCTTCTCACGCTTTGCCACTTTTTCGTCAGTGCTGGAGTCCTGGTGCTTTGCACAAGTCACCTTTCGGGCACCACAGACACAGCGCGTCTCAAGAGAATTGGTCACCCACGCCACAGTTGTCAACAACAACAACAGCAGCAACCGCAGCAGCAACAACATCAATGACAACAATAATAACACTAATGATATTGT
>CM031618.1:50476447-50478947 GCA_018398815.1 Conus ventricosus | reverse complement strand
AGGGAGGTTCTGGGAAGGGCAGCTGGGTTGTGGAGGGGGGGGGGGAGGGGGGTAGGGAGCGGGGGGGTGAGGGGTGGGGGAGGAGGAGAAGGAGAAGGGGGAAGAGGAGAGAAAAGGTGGCAGGGAATTTGGTTGAGAGGAGAAATAATGTTTGCTTGTGCTGCCTGAAAATGTTGGTGATGGTTTGCCGTTAGTGGGGATTTGGTATTTGTAGCTGGTGTCTTGGGGGGTAGATCTTTTGGATGTTTGGTCTGGCCTTTTTATTCTCCTCGGTGACCCGTCTGTCTGTCTGTCTGTCTGTCTCTCTCTCTCTTTATTTCTTTATACGTATTTCAAAATTATTGTTTGGATTTAAGTACAAATGATGTTTAAATGTATTTGAATGTTCATTTGTATTCCTTCGTTACCCCTTCTCTATACCTTGTCATGACATACTGTTCACCTGTCCACCTTTCATTGACGTCCTTCATTTCTCTTCTTCTCCTTTTTTTAAAATGTATTTGCTGGAAGTTCTTTTCTCTTTGTGTGTGGTGTGTGTGTGGTGTGTGTGTGTGTGTGGTGTGGTGTGTGTGTGTGTGTGTGTGTGTGTGTGTGAGTGAAAAGTTGACTGTCATATTTTTGGATTGCCTTTTGTATTTCAGGCTAATATTCTTTTCACTATTTAGATGGTTCGTTGATTTTGAAGTCACATATTGTTGTTTTTTTTTTCTGCTTCATCGAGGGCAAGATGTAAAAAAGCCTGTATTGTGCTTATTCTTTATCCCTCATTAAAAAAAAATTCGTTCGCTCTCTCCTCTCTCCTTCTCTCTCTCTCTCTCTCTCTCTCTCTCTCTCTCTCTCTCTCTCTCTCTCTCTCTCCCGAATTCCTCCCATTCTTTCTTACCACCCCCCCCCACCACCACATCCATTTCCCTCGTATAGTCAGAACATCAGACGTCAGTCAAACGTGGGATTTCACAGTATTTTGATATGAGCGGCCATCATGCGACGCGTCAAGGGCAAGCCAAACAAGGGGGTGCTCACCCTTCTCCATGTTGTCTTTTCGTGTTGGGTTATCTCCCCTCAGTCATTCGGCAGTTCTGGGTCAGTAGGTCAGGACTAGGAGACCAATACCTCTGTCCTTACCAGAGGATCTGTTGACATCGTTTCCAAAAAGGTTTTTTTTTTTAAAATAAGAACAAGGGGACAAAAATTGGCATGTCCATGTGACAACGTCCAGAAACACTTCTTCCTGGAGCTGTTGAGAGGAAGGGAGGATGGGAGAGGGGGGGGGGGAGGGAGGAGAGAAGGTGAAAGAGACAGAAGGAGGGATAGAGAGGATGAAGGAGACAGAAGAGAGAGAGAGAGAGAGAGAGAAGAGAGAGAGAGAGAGAGAGAGAGAGAGAGAGAGAGAGAGAGAGAGAGAGAGAGAAGCGGGCAAAAAAGTACTGCTTGACAGTAGTATTTCAAAGAGGACCTTTTAGTATGTGAAATCCTCAACATTATATGTCAGCGTGCTTATCAGGCTACAAAAGAACCAAAGAAAGAAATAAAAGAAAGAAACAAAAGAAAGAAAGAAAGAAAGAAAAGTAGCAAGTTGTCAACACTGCCGTACTTTCACTTTGAACTTAAGACTTAAAAGCGAGGTCTTGAATGTGAACGCATGCATCAACATAAACTCGCATGCATGTTAAATCCCATACTCCCTGATGCACTTCGTGTGCCAGTGGGGAAGATGACACAAATATACACATCACACTGCACACAAATGCACACCTGATATTGTGTTTAGACATGACCCGGAAGTCGAACCCTGGCTACCTTAAAAACAGTCGAATAACGCAAAACCTTACTAACGAACAGTCGAATAACCCAAAACCTCACTAACGAACAGTCGAATAACCCAAAACCTCACTAACGAACAGTCGAATAACCCAAACCTCACTAACGAACAGTCGCATAACCCAAAACCTCACTAACGAACAGTCGAATAACCCAAAACCTCACTAACGAACAGTCGAATAACCCAAACCTCACTAACGAACAGTCGAATAACCAAAACCTCACTAACGAACAGTCGAATAAACCCAAACGTCGAATCTAGTTGCACAGTGAGGCGGCTGCAGGCGGAAATCTCAACAAATCTTAAATGTAATTAATAGCGAACCGCCAAGAAAACGTTGACAAACGAACCACAAGACAAAACACGACGCGTTTCGACCTCTTAGGTCTTCTTCCGGCAAGATGCAAAACACCCAGGACAACAAAAATGACCGCCCATCTTGCGCTGAAGTGAATGAAGATAACTAATAGCTCATTCATGTTGGTTGTTCTGAGTGTTTTGTATCTGGCCTGAAGATGACCTAAGAGGTCGAAACGCGTCGTGTTTTGTCTTGTGATTCGTTTGTCTGCGTTTTCTTGGCGGTTCGCTATCAATTGCATTTAAAATTCGTCGGAGATGAAGCCAAGGAAGGCAGGAAGGAGAGAGGGTTGGGTTCCACTGTTGGAGGTTCTCCGTGAT
>CM031618.1:50456447-50471447 GCA_018398815.1 Conus ventricosus | reverse complement strand
AGTGGTCAATTTTGGAGAAAGGAAAGAAAGGGAAGAGGGGAAGGAGGATGGGGGGCCCGAAAAAAATTTTTAACAACCAGTTCTTTTCCGTTAAAAAGGGTCATCCCCCTTTTTCCCGGGTGAGGGAGGAAAAGAGGGGAAAAGGGAAAGGGAAATTTTGGAGGGGAAGAAGGGAGAGAGGAGGAATTAAATGTTTCTTTTTTCGGAATTCAAATTGGGGTTTGTTTTCCCCTTTGTTAAGCTTTGTTTTTGAAAGAAAAAAAATTTAACCCCCCAGGAAAATTTTTAAAGGGGCAAAAAGGGGGGAACATCCACCCAATACCCGCCATATTTTATTGAGCGGGTAGTTTGTAGTGGGGTTTTTTGGGGTTTTTGGTGGTTTTTTCCCCGTATTTTACTTTTTAACTTTTTTCAGTGGTGGGGGGGTTAAAGGGGGTGGTGGGGGTGGTTTTTGGGGTGGGAAAGAGTCCCTTGTTTCTGGTTTCGGGGTTTGGGGGTTGGGGGAGGTTTTTTGTTTGGTTAAAAATTAAAAGTTTGATTTAGTAAGGGAACACCAAAATTTATTTTTGTTTATTTTTTATTGGAAGATTTGGGCCAAAAGAGTTCCCTGTAGTTTTTAGCGTATAAATTTTTATTAGTAGTGGGTTTTTTTAAATATTAACGTTTACTTTTCTGTTTCTTGGGTTTGGGGGGTGGTAATATGTACAATTTTTTAAAAGTTTCGGGTGGTTGGGGTTTGGTGAGGGTTTTTGGTTAATATTATTGGCAAAATAGAAAAAAAAGATTGGGTATCGACCTTTGGCTTGACTCGGCAAAATTTTTTTGATAGGGCAAATTAGCCCTTTAAACCCCCCCTTTTGATGGCGCCTCCAATTTGCCCTTGTACAAAAAACCTTTGTTTTGGGGAAAGGATGTTTAGTGTGTTTTGTTGTGTGTTGGGTTGTGTTGTGGGTTAAATGTTGATGGGTTTTTCCCAAAGTGTGTTGTGTTGTGTTGTTTTTGTGTGTGTGTGAGTGGTGGTGGTGGGGTGTGGTTGTGTGTGTGGGGTTGTGTGTGTTGTGGTGTGTGTGTGTGTGGTGTTCGGTGTTTTGTGTGTGTGTGTGGGGGTGTGTGGGGTGTGTTTGTGGGGGTGTGGTGGTGGGGTTGGTGTGGGGGGGGTGGGGGGTGGCATGTGTTGGGGTGTGTGTGTGTGGTGTGTGTGTGTGTGTGTGGGTGCCCCCATGTGTGTGTGTTGGGGTGTGTGTGTGGTGTTTTGTGTGGGGGGTGGGGGGGTTGGGGTTGTGTGTGTGTTGGGGCCGCATGTGTGGTGTGTGTGTGTGTGTGTGGGGTGGTTTGGGTGTGTGTGTGGGTGTGTGGGATGGGGGGTTGTGTGTGGGGGTGTGTGGGTGTGCCCCTTTTGTTGTGTGTGTGTGTGTGTTTGTGTGTGTGGGGTGTTGTGTGTGCGCATTGTGTTTTTTGTGTGTGTGTGGGGGGTGTGTGTGTTTTGTGTGGGGAGGGTGTGTGTGTGGGTGGTGGTGTGTGGGGTGTGGGGTGTGTGTGTGGTTGGTGTGGGGTGGGGGGGGTTTTTTTTGGGTGTGTGTGTTGTGGGTTGTTGTGTGTGTGGGGTTGTGGGGTGGGGGTGTGTTGTGTGTGTGGGGTGTGTGTTGTGTGTGTGTGTGTGTTTGGGGTGTCCCGGGGGCCCCTTTGTGTTGGTGTGTGTGTGTGTTTTTTGGTTGTGGGTGTGTGTTTTGCGCATTGTGTGTGGGGTGTGTGTGTGGGGTGTGGGGTGTGTGTGTGTGTGTGTTTTGTGTGGTGTGCCATTTTGTGTGTGTGTGTGTGTTGTGTTTTGTGTGTGTGGTGTGGGTGTTTTGGTGCCGCATGTGTGTGTGTTGTGTGTGTGTGGTGTGTGTGTGTGCGCATGTGTGTGTGTGTGTTTTGTGGGTGTGGGTGTGTGTGTGTTGTGTCGCATGGTGGGTTTTTGTGTGGTTTGGTGTGTGGTTTTGTGTGTGTGTGGCAATAAAAAAAAAAAAAAGTGGCAATCCCGGGGGCCCCCAACCCAAACCTTTCAAATGCGTTTGCAAAACGCCCCACCACGGGAGCAAACCTTTCTCCTGAGGCCCGAAGGCAGTATCCCTTTAAACCTTTTTTTATTCATTCTCATTGATTTCTCTTTTCTGTTTGGTTCTGTGTATCACACACACCACGCACACCCCCAAACACACACACCACACACAAAAACACACCCCACCCACAACATAAAAACCCACACAACACAAAACATCCCAAAACCACAACAACACACACACCCCTCACACCCCCAACCCACACACACCACACACCCCAAAACACACACCACACCCCCCCCACCCACACACACATTGCCAATAGTAAAAAAAACAAAAGAAAAAAAAAACCCCTAAAGTATTTGGAAAACACGTGAAGCCCTCATCCAAAAAATTCCCCAAACACAATCGGGGGAAAAGAGTGCGTCAAGAACAGGGGCCCGGGTCGTTTGGCCTTCTCTTTTGGGGTTTAACTCACCCGGGCACTTGAAGTCCCCGGGGACTCTGCGGAAATAAAAAGATAAACCTAAAGGGTGATGTTTTTGGGACCCGGGGGCACTGCCCGCCCAACAACCCATCTGGAAGAAATCCTGCGCCCAACCTTGGAAGCTGGTCCCATTATTGCGGGCCCAGGGCACAGGGCATTCCATGAAAACCTAAAGGGAAAAAACTGCTCCAGGGGCCCGGGCCCTTTGTGTAGTGGCCGCTGCACGGGGAACGACAGGACCCCCACGGGAGCGTTTCCCATGGGGGGTATACTTCTTGCTACACGAAAAAAAACGCCCCCGTAAAGAAATTTCCCGTGTGCACCCGAAAGCCTCCTCTTTGCTGTTCCGCTGAAGGTGATGCCCAGTCAACCCAGAAAACGGCCAAGTTTTCGCCTTGAGGCTAACGTGTTCTCTCCCGGGTCGTTTGACTTTCCCCCTGTTAACCCGGACTTTCCCTGCGGGTCAGGGAGGGCTTTCCCTCACCGCCACTTTGGCCTTTCCCCCGTGGGGCCCAAGAGGGTGGGTCTCCGGGTTTTTTAAAACCCCTGAAAAACTGGCGGGGGCTCTGCTAAATAGCCGACCCGTTGGCAGAGATGACGACGGAGAGTCATTGGAATTGTGCGGGACATGGGCCCAAAGGGAAACCACTCTGTTCCATTCACTGGGGACTGTTGCCGCGTTCACTGGGGACCCGGGTTTTGGGGCCCTCTCTTCCTTTCCGGGGGGGTGACGCTTTGCAAGGGGGCTGTGGGGCCCTTGGGGAGACGACTTAGTTAAAACCCTTTCCTGCGAGGTTCACATGGTTTGATCCGAAAGCCAAAAAGAAATTTTCCGGTTCCGTCGCTGTTCGAACTTTTTTTCGCCGGGGGTGGGGGGAAAAAGGATTTTTTCTGCGAACGGTTTTTTTAAAAGCGTGTTAAAAAAAAAAACAGCAACAAAAACAAAGAAACAAACAAACAAACAAACAAAAAAAAAAAAACCAAAAAAACCTTTTGAAACATGGGAAGTGGGCTCGGGAAAAATTTTGGGGATTTAAAAAAAGTGATCGGAAAATTTTTTTTTAGCGCTCCCCATTCACAATCGCCCCCGGGGGGGTTTTCCCCACACTGCTAGGGTTTTTCGAGAACTAAGCCTCAGAAAAAAAAAAAAAGTTGCGGTTTAAAGGAAGTTTTTGTTTTGACCAAAAGGTTTTTTACTGGGAAAACCGCGTGGTTTAAACAGTGTCGAATCACTTTGAACTCCATTTAGAATCTCTTTCACCCTTCTCCTTGTTTTGCTTTTAAAGGGACCTTGATTTTTCTTTTTTGCGGGCGGGTTAACAAAGGGCAGCCATTTTTTAGGCCCCGTTGGTCATCCTGGGCCAATGACGGGTCCTTTGATCTCGTGAAAGCCCCTCCCCCTGTTTTGGAACAGATGAGATTTAAAAACTCCAGGTTTACGCGGGATCTGCATTTTAAGCGTTTGAAAACATTTCCCTCCATTTTTTTTAGGTGCAGGACTTTGGGGAAAACCCGGGCTTTTTCAGTTCGGTAGAAGAAACATAAATGAATATGTGACAATGTGTGAGGCCCTTTGGTCCCCGTTTTTTAAAAGCTGTGTAAAATTTTTTTTGGGTCAGAAAAGATGGGAAAATTAAATGGAAAGGGGGAAAAAGAAACGAACCGAGCTTGAAGGATGCGTTTGGTGATTTAGATGTTTAATTTTCTTTTAACCCCGTAAACATGTGTGTGTTGGGTTTTTTGTGTGTTTTGTGGGTGGTGTGGGGGGTGGGGGGGGTGGGGGGGGGGGGGGGGGGGGGGTTTTTTTGGGGGGGAAGGGGGGTTGGGGGGGGGGGGGGGGGGGTGGGGGGGTGGGGGGGGGGGGGGGGGGGGGGGGGGGGGGTTTTTTTTTTTTTTGGGGGGGGGGGGGGGGGGGGGGGGGGGGTGGGGGGGGGGGGGGGGGAATTTTTTAAATTTTTTTTCCCGGGGGGGGGGGGGGGTAAAAGGGCCCTAAAATGCTTAAAAGACCCGGCAAAAATTTGGAGATGGGCCTTGAACGGGCCGCCAAAAACCCCCCTTTTTTAATGGTTTTTTTGAGGTTCAACCCCGGGGGGGGGGGGGGGGAAAAGGAACAATGAAAGCCAAGGGAAGGTGGTTTTTAAACCTCGGAAAATTTTTTTTTTCCCGTTTTTTTGGGTTTTTTTGGGAATTTTTATTTTTTTTTGGGCTTTTTCACCACCCTTTAAAGGGGGGGTGGGGGGGGGGTTTAAAAATTTTTTTCCTTTAAAAAACCTTCAGCTTTTTAACCCCTCCGAAACTTAAATCCATTTTTTTTTTTTCCAAAACCCCGGGGGGGGGGGGGAAAGGTGAAATTAATTTTGGGGGCCCGAGGGAAACCCTTTCAACTTTTTGGGCCCCGCAAAAGGAATGGAAGAAACCGCCCCCGGCTTCATTAAAAGGAAAGGGAAATTTTTAAATTAAAACCGTAGGGGGGTTTTAAAAAAAGTTTAATTGGGTTTTCCCCCCTCTTTGTGCCCCCGTCTCATTGGCCCCCCCAAATTTCCGTTTTCATTGTGGACCACGCTCATTGGGGCCCCCCTCCAATTTTGACCCCGTCTATGTTCGCAGGCTTAGTGAAATCTAAGATGAAATCTTTCTCTTTCACTATTTTTTTTTATCCCCCAGCAATAAAAATATTTTTTTTTCCCTGCTGCATAGCGTTTTCCCGCTATGCGTTGCGCTATTTAGGTGGGTTTTTTTTTTTTCGTGGGTCAGCCTTCGGGGGGGGGGGGGTGGATCTTTCATGAACCACATTTAACGGGGGGAAAAACAGAGGGGGCAGAATGAGACGGGGCAGAATGGGCGGGGCACAACGAGACGGGGGGACAATTTAGACGGGGCACAATGAGAAAGACACTGGGGGCACAATGAGACGGGGGCACAAAGGACGGGGGCACCCTGGACACCTGGGGGGAAAAATTTAGACGGGGGGACAATGAACGGGGGGACAAATTTTATACCCGAAATAAAAGGGGAAAAAGGTTCGTAGTCTTGAAAAGTAAACCCCTTTCCTTACCAGTACTGTCAAAAATACCAATCTCTTTTTTCCCTTTTTTTTTCCCCCTCATTTTTTATGATCCTCTGACTGTTTTCTTTTGACTTTCGCATCGGGGGGGAAAAAATTTCCCCATGTTCTTTGAAATAGTCTAAAAACCCGTTTCCTACCCCCCCCCCCCCCCGAGGGATTTCTACCCACACCCCCCCACGCCCCCCCGCGGGGAGTAAATTTAAACCAAGAGGTGAAAATTCATTTAAGAATTTTGCAAAATTCCAAACCCCTTACATGGTTTTTTTTTGTCGTTTTATTTTGTTGGCGACCCGAGGAAAATTTTGGTAAAACTGGGAGGGCGTCAAAACCTTTTCCAAACCAACCCAGGCCAACCCTTTTGTAGGAGAAATTTAGGTAGCGCAGCAGCAGCGCAGCGCTGCAGGGGAGCGCAGCTTAAATATTGTTTGTTTGTAGTAAGTTGTAAGGATAATTTTAATAATTTGGGGAAAATGGGGGGAAATTTGTTTGAAATAATTTTAAAATTTTAAGGAAAACACGTTCTTTTTCCCTCCTTTTAAAAAAAAAGGGGAAAAGTTTGAAATTTTTGATCATAGGCTGGAAATTTGGAAAAAAAAGCTGCCACATTGGCAAGGATTTAAAAAGGGGCAGTCATCAAGCCAAAAAACACGTGTATGTTACCCGGGGTTCAGAGTGTATGATTTTATGTATCCCTTACCTCACTATTTAAATTTAAAAACTGTGTGAACCCTTTTCCTCACTATAATTTTACAAAAATGTGTTTAAAAACCCTTTTTTCACTATAATTCACCCGAACATTTTTGGAACCCCTTTCCCCACTATTTAAATTTACAAAATTGTGGGGGAACCCTTAACCTTTCTTTAAAACCTAGAAAATGGGGTGAATCCTTTTCCCCGCTATAATTTTTAAACTTTTTGAAATCCTTACCCCACTATTTAAATTTGCAAAAACATGTTGAATTTCCCTTTCCTCAATATAATTCGAGAACAAGTTGGGGAACCCCTACCTCCTAAAGATACCGAAAATTTTTTTTTGAACCCTTACTATAACTCACGAATATGTGTTAACCCTTACGTCATTATATTACACAGAACATGTGTGAATCCTTACTTCACTATAACACACAGAATATGTGCAAAAGCTAGCCTCACCACAATATCAGTATATTTGTAAACTACGTGTTCATCCTTATCTCACCACATATGTAGAATAGTTGTAAACTGTGTATAAATCATTATTTCACCACAATATACAGCATTGTTGTACACTATCTGTAAATCATTATCCACCAACAATAGCGGTATAGTATGTGTAGATCCTAATCTCACCACAAAAAAACACACATACAGAACAGTTGTCAACTATGAGTAACCTCTTCGCCACATATACAGAATAGTTGTAAATTATGTGTAAACCTTTACCTGGCAATATAGAAATAGTTATAATCTATTGTGTAAACTCTTACATCACCACAATATACAGAATAGATGTACACCATGTGTTAACCTTTATCTTATCAATATGTACAGAACAGCTGTAAACTATGTATGAATACGTATCTCACCACACAACATATACAGAGTAGGTGTAAACTCTCATCTCACCACACCATGCAGAATCACTGAAGCAGTTGATTCAGGAGAGATTGGCATCAGAGCTGGCTTCGATTTCAGATTTTTTTCGCGCCGCTGACTTTAGTCCTGGAACCTCGACAACGGGTCTGATCATGCAAGCGATGTGTGAATGTTCTGGAATCATCAACAACGTGTGTGAGCTCGTCTTTCTCCCTCATTCATGTGCTTTGAAACTAAGTAGAAGAAGGGTTTTTGCATCAGTTAAATTTTAATAGGTATGTTAAAAGGGGGAGGGGACGATGCGGGGGGGGGCGGGGGTGGGGGTGGTGGTGGTGGGTTGGTTAGGGGTTTAGTGTGGGGCATGGGTTTTTGGGGAGCATCGAAGGCAAGGCTGAGTTTCAGTGATTTTGATTGTATGACCCTGTCCCACTGTCACCTTGCATCCCCGCATTCATACAGCTTTACTCCATACCACACGCAATCTTTCCAATCACCCAAAAGGAGCACTACCGAATTTTTTTCTTTTCCCCCCTCCCTTTCAGGGAAAACCTTACAAATCACAACAACAATTTGTAAACAGATTTTACACCTGTATCTCTCTCCGCACGAAGGCAAATAAACCCCGCCACATGTATCTCTCCCAAAAAGGGGGGAGGGGGCAAATAAATCTTAAACACATTATCTCCTTACAGAAGAAAAAAAAGTCTTTCACATTTTATCTCTCTTTCACTGAAGATAAAAAAAGCCCTTTCACACTTTGTATCTCTCTTTAAACACTAAAAAAATATCTTCACACTGTATCCCCTTTTTACACTAAGATAAAATAATCATTCCGTTTCTATAAAGCTAGGCCTTCCTTTCCGTTATCCCAAAAACCGGACCAGGAAATACATAACCCCGAATCAGGGGGGGACCGCCTGCCTCAAGTAAAAAGTTTCCCCTGCTTTTCAATTCCCTGTCTCTCTGAGACAATATACGCCCCCCCGAACTCTCCTTCCGGGAGATACGAGCCTCGACTTCTTTTCCGCACTTTTTCTGTCCTTGCGAAATGCGACTTCAAACTCCCCTCCCGGGATTTGGGACTGGCTGGGGCTGAACTACCGGTGTTTTCCCCACACCATGGCCATCTTCAACCCCTAAACGGGTAAAAATGAAGGTGAAGGGCAAAGGGAAAGGGGTGAAGGGTAAAGGGGAAACACGAAAAGTTCGTGAAAAGTAACCTGCTTCCAATTCCTATAATTTTTTCTCTCTTCTTTAAGTTTTCCCCCTGTACTTCCCCCAACATCACGTTTCACCGGTAATGACGGGTCACAACGGGGAACCACCGTCCTGAAGTTCGAGTCCCCAAAGGCCATCTGCTGTTTAAAACGACCTTTCCCCCCTTCTCCAGGGTGCATACTCATGTTCAAAACCATGCCCAGCACCACCTTCCAGCCCTTTAAACTATCACCAGGGGTCATTTTTCCCCAAACCCTTTCGTTTTTTTGAATAGCATACTCACAATTTTTTTGGGGGGACGCCCGCTACCTAGCAAGCCATAGAAATTCTTTTTTTTAATTGTGGCACGGGAAATGTTTCATATCACTAACTTCATGTAGGGAGCGTCCATGCCTTGAGTGAGGTACGTCCCATAAAACCCCCCCCACCGGGGATAAAAAAATTTTTCTCCGAAATTTTTAAAAAAATTACAACTTCCTTAAACACATTTTCAGCCAAAATCTCAAAATGTGTAACCACGCACATGATTCCCCAAATTAAAAATCAACGAAGAATAAATCCCATATCCACCATAAAAGTTTTTTCAAACTTAATCTTTCAAAAAAAAAAAAACATTCTAATTGATCCCATTTTCAAAAAATACATTTCAAAATTACAGGGAAAAAACAATTAGGGATATCAAAAATTCAAAGCACCAATTGTGTTCATCATTAAGATGTGAACACTTTTTCCCTTTGACTTTGTCCCAAAACAAATTTTAAAAACCCCATGAAAATAAAAATATTAAAGTGTAAATGTTTCCCAAATAGACATTAAACAAAAAAAACAATTTAAAAAACAAATTTCTTTTTCCCCCATGTAATTTTAAGTCCATTAAAAAGTCACACCTCCATTTTTGCAATGACAAAGAAAACAAGGGGTTTTTGTCTCATGCACAACAAACAGTTATACACTTTTCCAAAGAGTCATTGCTCACACCAACAATAAATTCATCGCCCCCCAGCAAGTTAGCAAAAAAGAATTTTGATTTTTTCCTTGTCTACCAAGAAAAATTGTATTCATACCATCAATAGTTTTTGTTTGTAAAACATATAGTCCTTCAATAAGAAAAAAAAATACCACTTGATTTAAATCGTCAGTAAGCATACAATGCACCGTCAAAGTATCACACCGAATCATTAAAAAGAAAAAAAACGGGAATAGTCTTTCCCTTAAGACATTACATTTGTCCAGAATATTCACGCCGGACAACAAATCTGCCATGACATTTGTTTCCGGGCACGGGTTTCAATGGTAAATTGGAATTCCTGAAATCCAAAGACCCTTAAAAATTTCTGTTTTTTCCTTGTCAGTTTCAGCCTTGGAATCTGCCATACCCTTAGTCAAGTATACTTTCACAAAATAATTCCCCTGAACTGACACAGAATTTTCTTCAATTTCGGGGATACTCGGCATCGAACACAGTGATTTATTTACTTTTCTGTAATCGATGCAGAAACCACTGATCCTCAGGTTGCCCCAATACCACTGGGACTGTACAAAGTGTAGGGGGTTCATCACCTTTAAATCCAGCTTTACTTGATTTCTCTCTCAACCACCTCTTTTTTTTGAAATGGGGGGGGGTATGGTCGGGGGTTTCGCACTGGTTTTTCGGGTTAACTGAATACTAGGGGGTTCAAAAACCATTATGTCCCCGGGGTATCCGCCCACCACACCCGAAAGTCTTTCAAAATGTCTTTGAGCTGTTCTTTTTGATTTGTAGACAAATCATTCGACAGAAAAAAAAACCCACATCCTCATAGGTTTCCCCTTTGATAGACAGAATAGGAAGGGGACAACAACATCTGCACGGGTAGATGTTAACTTCCACATTTGCTTTTTTCAAAACCCTTTTGATCTGTCCCCTGTACGTTACATTGGGGTACAAATTCATCACTGATAATTCTTCATTTGACATCATTTCGACACGGGCAAATCCCCCCTAAACCGCGGGGTTGAGGGAAACATTTGTACGTTCAACATACTTCTAAACATGTTCACAAAATACCTTCCATGTTGCCATTTTGATTTTATAATTTCTGAAAAAAGTTTTTTCGACCCCTAAAAGGCCCCCTTCCACATAACACGAGCTTTTTATTTTCATCGTTATAGCAAAAACTTTATCCCCACACTGAAGGAACGGCCTTTGTTTTTTCTGCGAAAAACCCCTTGTACACATATTTTCCTATCAGCTAAATTTTGAGCAGCTCACACACCTTCAAACGTTTATGCAGTTCATAAAACTATTGGTAAACTTTTTTAAACTGTCAGGTAGTCCTCTTTTTCCGTCCATTGGCCCACAAGATCCAAAGGACCCCTTGGTGAGTGTCCAAAAAGAAGCCAAATGGTGAGAACCCCAGCTTTTTTCGTTCGGCATTTCCCCTGAAAGCAAAAAGCAACCCGGGAAACGAAACGACCCATTCCTGGGCCTTCCCTTGCAACCTTTCTAAACAGGGACTTTAACGTTCCATTGAAACGTTAAACCATGCCATTCGTTTTGGGGATGATGGCTGTTAAAGGGAAGAGTTTGACAACATCTGTAAATTTCTCTCATGAGACAAAAATGAATTGCGTTCCACAATCCGAGAAAATTTCGTCTAAAAGACCCACTCTGGAAAAAATTCAAGTAAGGCTTCACGACAGATACTGATCAATTTTTTTCAGGGGGAAACCCTTTCTGGATCCCTTTTGGTGTATCCACCAAAGCAAGATAAGCGATACCCGAAGAAACGGGGGAGCGGTCCAACAAGTCAATAGCTACCTTCCGAAATGGCAAAAAGGAGGGCATTTTGTGCAAAGTGCACAGGGGGGACCGCCTTTCGAGATGTTTTTTGGCAGATGCCCCCTGAGCGGCAGTATTTCGTAACTTCCTTTTGGACACCGGGCCAAATAAAAAAATCAAAAACTCTCTTTAATTTTCTTTTGTTTTCCGCAGGACCACGAACAATGCATCATGAGCCGGTGCAGCACGTTTCCTAATGGGTTTTGGAACCACAACTTGTCTGTTGTCCTTCCAGTACACACCTTAAAAATGTCAGAGTCCATATTTTTCGTTGGTTTGCCGTTGGTACTCATGACATCTTTTTAGCAGCAAAAAGTATTGTCGTCAGCGTCCGTCTTTTCCCTCATTTTTTTTTAAAATCTCTGGGTAATCAGTTCATCCTTTTGAGATTTTTAGCGGTTTTGTGCCTTCCCTCTCATGACGTTTGATCTATACTCACAAGAAAGGAACAAACATCCCAGCACCACCATGACGGGTAGCGACACCGGGAAAATTGCCCAAGATCAAGGCGCGACTGGGGTTTTCAAAAAACCAGGCGTAAGAAAAACCGGGGTATACGGTATCGACTGAAATTTCGCCACGGAAAAAGTTTCAATCTTGCCCCCAAACCCAACTTTTGGACATGTTGAATACTGGCTTAAGCACGAAAAAACTTTCCCTACACCAGCATAGTGCCCCATGTTCGCAAAACCCAAGCCTGCAAACCATTGAAGCTCCGTTCAACACCAGTCCCCCTCAACAGATTGATCTGGGCCAAAAAAAAGGCCTTTTTCCAAACAGTGGAGACTAATGCGGGGTTTTTAATCATTTTTTAAAGGGCAATTTTTCCTCAAATGGAACGCCCAAAAAAAAAAATCGCATTTTCTACGGGAGCCACTGATTTTTTTGGAATTCTTTCTTCCACGAACTGGCCCCCAAAAGGGGCACGTGGGGCTTGTCCACGACCTCGAACGTTTTTCTGAGGATAACGGGTTTTTTTTCCGGCGGTGAGTACTGATTGCGAAAGTCACCGAAACCCCGGAAAAATCCCTGCCCCTTTCCCAGGGTAGGTATTCCTTGAGGATCAAAAATGACCCCCGATTTCCTTTCCGTAAATTCCCTGTCCTGAGGGGTAGTACAGACCCGAACCAAAAATGGAAAATACTCCTTCCTACCACGCCCTTTTCGGGGAGCGAACAAAACTGATCAGCCCCTCTGACACATTTCCCCACTTTTCAAATTGCCTTTCTTAAGGAAGTGGCCAGATCTTTGCTCAAACCCCTGGAAAAAATTTTTTCTCTAAGAAGGAACTCGCAGTGATTGAAAAGTTTTGTTCGTTTAGACAAATCGATCCATCGATCCAAACAATGACTCTACGATCAGAAACGATGGAAACGATTCTCCTTTTTCAGGGCGCACAGAACGGAAAAAGTTTGTGAAAACGATACAAACATTTAAATTCTTGAGGAGTTCCCTTTCAACTATCCCCAATTAAAATTTTTTTTCGGGTCAATAATGGTACAGTGCAAAAACGCTACCCTTAAAAACCGACGCAATATACAAGTCCACTTTTCCTTTGGCCAAACCCCAAGAGTTGCGTACTTTCAATCGGAAAAGAAAAATATCATGTCATCCCGTTTTTTTTTTTTTTTTCCCCAAAAGGGCAACTTTGGAAAAATTATGCCGCTTTTTGGGTTTAGGGTGGGCGGAACCCCACTGGTGGAGGGTTTTCTCGATGCCTGTATTCTCTAATTTTAGCATCAGTCTCAATTCTAACTGCCCACTTAAATTGCGTTTTTCAGCTTCACTTCCCCCTGTATTTATTTTCCAGCTTCCTCTGTGTTTATTTTTCTTCGCTTCCCCTGTAATCTTTTTTTTTTCAATTTTAGCTTTCCCCGTAGTTTATTTCTTCAGCTTCAGCTTTCCCCCTGTAGTCTATTTTCTTCCCCCTCTCTTAGCCGGTCGCCCTAAGTGCTTGTTGCACATTTAGTAAGTTTTTTTCCTCAAAAACCCCAAACGTTCCGCTTGTTTTTAAAAATATTTATCAAAATCACCTAATGAATTTCCCCATATAAACACCAAACAATCTCAAAGTATGAAAAAAAAATAAGCGATATATGTGAATTATGTTTTACAAAACCGTAATTTTAATAAACAAATACAGAATTCAATTTCCGGGGTAAACAAAAAACACTTACTTTAAACAGGTAGTAGAAATCCAAGGGAAATTTTTTTTCCAAAAAAATTTTTCAACTGTTTTCAATTTTTGGAATTTACAAATCAAAATGAAGTTTAATGCAAAACGTTTTCCTAAAAAGAAATAAAACAATACTAAAGTTTTTTTGGAAAAAAAAATCTTTATAAATTTTAGTTCCAAATGTTCTTTTTGTCAGTCTTTTTTCTTTTCTTTAATTTTAAACGAATTTTCAAAACAAATGTACCGCCTTAACAAAAAAAGAATATAAATTTACAAAAAAAAAGGGAAACACAAACAATTAAAAAGAGGGAAGAAACACAAACTAGGGAAATCCTACCTAAAATAAAGAAAAAGTTTAAAAAAAACTAGATAGGACTTTTTGAGGAGAAGGTTTTAAAAGATTTTGAAAAAAGGGGGGAAAAGGAAAAAGAAAGGATACACCGGACCGGAATAGGGGCAAAATCAAGAAAAGAAAGAACCCACAACAGCACCCCATGGTCACTGTCTCCCCGGGAAAATGGGAGGGAAAAATAAATCACTGCACAATAACACCACACTACAGTAATAAACAAAAACAAAAAAAAACAATCAATAAATGGGACATTCACCCCCCAAAATCAAAAAAAAAATCCGCACCACACCCAAAAAAAAATAATCAAAAAATAAAATGTTTATTTTGGGGAAGCGGTAAAAAACTCCACCACCACCTAAAAGCGTGACGGGGGAGAAGTTGATCCCACACTCTAGGGGGAAGGGAAAAATCAAACTGAACAATAGGAAAGGAAAGAAATAGAAATTTTAAAGGGGGGACATTGACCCCCCAACGCCCTGCCCCCTGCTAAACGCAGGAAAGGTTGGGCTATCTCCTGGGAAAAGGGGGCAAAATTTCTAATCCCTAGGGAAGGACAGCGATTCCCAACGCCCTCCCCCTTCTGCCAAGTTTGAGCAAGAGGAGGTTGAGGCATCGGTCCTGAGGTGGGAAGGTCAAAAAGAAATCCTACCAAAAAAAAAACCCCTTTAAAGGGGTAAGCAAAACCAAAAAAAAGTCAAACCCCCCAACACATATAGAAAAGAAAAAAACAACAACAATGCAAAAATAAAAAACAAAAAATAATTAAACTTTTTTCTTTTTTTTTTCTTTCCCCCAAAACCCTTGAGGGCACAAATAGAAATCTCTTCTTTTTTTTTTAAAGCCCCCAGGGCTTTTAAAATCTTTTTTTTTTTTTTTTCTTTTTCCGGGGGAAAAAACGGGAGCTCGCCGGGGAAGCTGGGGCGGGGGCACCCCCTTGTCACACTGTCACCTTGAACCCGCATTCATGACAATTTACCCAAACGCCCCACGCAATTTTTTTTCCATCACCCAAAAAGCCTTTCCGAATTTTTTTCTTCTCCCCCCTCCTCAGGGAAAACACTTTACTAAAACACAACAACAAATTGTAAACAATTTTACACCTGTATCTCTCTCCGCACTGGGGGCAAATAAAACCGCACACATGTATCTCTCCCCCCACACCGGAGACAAATCAATCTTCACACATGATCTCTCTTTACACTAAAAAAAAATTGGCGTCCCCCTTGTATCTCTCTTTACACGAAGATAAAATATCTTCACAC
>CM031618.1:50451447-50453947 GCA_018398815.1 Conus ventricosus | reverse complement strand
GATAGATGCGTTCTCAATCCCTGCATTTGTGCTGGCACCATTTCAATGTGCTCAGTGCGTCAGAAAGAAGAATATCCAATTTCTTGCGCCGCTTGGCTGGGTACTGACCGTTGAAACCGTTAATCGATACACCCGTATGACGAATAGGCGACCGATGCACAAACTCCTGGTATTATTATTTTTTTTTTTGTTTGCCTTTCCTTTCTGAGCTGTGGGCTCTAATGTACATTCAGTGAATATCGTAGATGTAGGACAGGACGATTGTAGCGGAAATCAGAACGTACATTCAGTGAATATCATAGATGAGGGACTGGACGATTGTAGCGGAAATCAGAACGTACATTCAGTGAATATCATATACAGGACGATTGTGGTGGAAATCAGAACGTACATTCAGTGAATATCATAGATGTATGACTGAACGATTGTAGCGGAAATCAGAAGGGGCTGATAGATATTTATGGTGATTTATTTGTTCATTTGCAAAGTTGACATCATCTTCGTAGTAGCAATGCAAGCAGCAGCTGTAACAGCAACAACACCAGATAACAACGACAGAAATGACGACGACAACAACAACAATAATATTATCAGTAACAGTAGCAGCAATAGTAACAGAAGTAGAATTCCAGCAACAGTAGTAGTAGTGGTGGTAGTATTTTGCTGTTGCACACATGCGCAATGCTACAAATATCGGTCAAATAATTATTAATGCAATACTGTAAGAAGAAGGTATTATAAGCTACCAGCTTAACTCTGATAAGTAAGCAGGTGAGATAGAGAAGCTGTGTTACACTTGCGCCCTCGTTACACTTAAAGTAATTAAGTAACAAACGACGCGCACTCACTCTAGGCATAACATCATTTGCCGAGTACAATGACGGAAAACGTGCAAACTTGTAAACTTAGCCACTATAAAGAAGCAAATGTAGCATATGGTGTTAGGGATCTGCTAGCTGTGTCTTGTTCTCAAGAGCAGTCGGGTCTATGCGCCTCTCCGAGAGACTCAGAGGATTTTTGCTGTTGTGGTCTGGAGCCAGAAAGCTGGAGACAGATGGGGAATAAAACGCTAAAAATGGCGCACGGACAAACACAATTCTGTGATTTGTTCAAATGGTGTTTCTACCATTTCTGCTTTCCCTAGTGATGTTCATGCCTTGCTGGCCTCATTTTTTGAAGTTCGTGACAGCACATTAGTGAGGGTTATCTTGTGACGTTCGTGACAGCACATTTGTGAGGGTTATCTTGTGACGTTCGTTACAGCACATTTGTGAGGGTTATCTTGTGACGTTCGTGACAGCACATTTGTGAGGGTTATCTTGTCAAGTTCGTGACAGCACATTTGTGAGGGTTATCTTGTCAAGTTCGTGACAGCACATTTGTGAGGGTTATCTTGTCAAGTTCGTGACAGCACATTTGTGAGGGTTATCTTGTGCTGCTGTCAGTTGAAGTTACGGTTGGACCCCACACTTTTTGACCCCACACCTGTTCTATAAGAACTGGGAGTACTTTACCATTGGAACGAAGAAATGCTGTTTGTGTGTGTGTGTGTGTGTGTGTGTGTGTGTGTGTGTGTGTGTGTGTGTGTGTGTGTGTGTCCGTCCGTGGTCAAAATGTGTTTCACTCGATCCAGGCAAAACTGCTAGACCGATCTTTCTGAAAATGTGTAGATATGTTCATTATGGGTCACGGATGATGCCCTATGTTTTATTTACCCAAAATAACCATTACTAGCGGCTATAAATTATAATATTTTGACGTACAGTTTAAGCAATAACGGTTTATAAGCTTAAGTGTAACCACATTTTGTGAGTTCATCGGTAGTATAGTGGTTAGTATCCCCGCCTGTCACGCGGGAGACCCGGTGTAACGAAAAGTTTTAACTCCCCGAATGGTTTAACTCCAGGGAGTTAAACTGTTCATATGTAAATTTTAACTCCCTGGGAGTTAAACTAGAATGACTCCCACCCTGTGCCAAAATAACTCCACTCAATAAAACTTCAAAATGTTCTAAAATCGTTTTTGTACAAGTCTCAACAAATTTTTGAAACATTAAGGGGGGAGTCATTTTGTACATATATCAGACTTAACTCCCACCCTGTAACAGAATGACCCCCTGGGAGTTAATACAGATTAACTCCCGGGAGTTAATTCAGGCGTGTAAAAGTTTAACTCCCTGCCCACTAAGGGGAGTCAGTTTTTCACAGTTTAGAATAACTCCCCTGGGAGTTAATGTGTACACGTGTTTTCTGACTCCCAGGGAGTTACTTTGTAACAGAGGGGGAGTTAATCTGATCATGACTAAGATGACTCCCCACCCACCTATTCCCAGGTGTCTTTCAGTAAGAGAATGGAGAAGGGGATTTAATGTTCATGATCATCATCATCAAAGGGAAAGGAAATGTCCGTGTACATATTCATGTGCTCATCTATGCATGTCCTTGATATTTTTTACTATGTCTTTTTGAATTAATGTTGATCTTTGGTAGAAATTTTATTA
>CM031618.1:50424251-50446751 GCA_018398815.1 Conus ventricosus | reverse complement strand
GCTAGAAATTATATTTTTAAATATCGAGCCGGGACATTCACCACAAATAGGGAAGATTGGGAATAGAACCCCTAAAAATGCAGCCATACCTCCTTTTCCTTTTTTCACTCACTCAAGGGTTTAATTATTTAAAGCTTACATAAAG
This sequence comes from Conus ventricosus, assembly GCA_018398815.1. Lineage (NCBI taxonomy): Eukaryota > Metazoa > Mollusca > Gastropoda > Neogastropoda > Conidae > Conus > Conus ventricosus. The sequence continues at coordinate 50,446,606 of CM031618.1, read as the reverse complement.
TTTTAAATTTTAACAGCCATCAAATGCTATTTTTAAATTTAAAAAAGTTCAAAATAAGAAATAAAAAAATTTCTAAAGAAAAGAACCCCCAATTTAGACTCATTTGGGGTTAAATGGACCAGGGGGGGGTAAATTTTGGCCCCACGGCCAAATTTAAACCGACACCATTATCTAAACCCAAACCAATATTTTTGTCTTTTGGGCCAAATAAGAGGGGAGCTTTTTTCATAATTCTTTTAAAAACACCACGTCTCAACATTTTATAAACAAACTTAAAAAGTAAATGATTATCCTAATTTTCAAACAGAACCAAACAAATGTAAAAAAGCAAAAAAAGCCAAATCGCGACAATACTTCAGTTGTCTTCTTAATTCAGTGCTTCTAGCCACTTAAAATCATAATTTACAAACGCTCAAAAAAACCCTTTTACACAAAAACCCCAAAATTTTATCAACCCAAATCAGAGCTCGGGCACATTTGGTTTTTTAAAACTGCTCTTTTAAGCATTCAAAGCTCCAAGGAACCGTGATTTGCAAAAAATAGTTTTTGGTTGAAAGGATAACCATTTTTTTTCTAAACTTTTACATTTAATGAAACAAAAAACGCAGAAAAAAAGCAGAACGTGACGTTAAAAAGGGGTTTTCTTCTTTACGCCGTTTTAAACACCAAAGGGCCCTAAATAAATCATGTTCAAAATGTAAACTAACACATTAATAAATTCTTTTTTTTTGGATGCTTCTTGAAAGAAGACAAACGAATTAATTTTCGAAAAAAAAGAAACATTCAAACCCGTCAATATTGATATTTTTTTTTCTAAAAAATGGATCCCCTCATACGGCAGGCATGCATGCATCCCCAAACACACACACAAACACAACACCACACACACACACACACACACACACACACACACACACACCACACACACACATACACACACACACCATACACACACCGGGCTCTATCAATAATTATGTCACTGAAAAAAAACAATCGCTATCAACTTCTAATGAAGTGGTAAAAACGATCACATTAGGTTTTAATTGACACGGGCCCAAACTAGCCCATCGGGGGGTTCATCTTATCCTTTTTAAAAACCAGGGTCATTAAAATTCTCTACCATCAGCACTAAAAATTTTACTCTGAGTTTGTTTAAAGGGCTTTAAAAATGTTAAAAAATTCGTTAAACGAAACAAAAAATTTCCTATTTTTTAGCCATGTCTTTTGATTTAACAAACCTAAGGTAAAAATTTATAAAAAAAGTTCTAATGTTTACTGCTGGTATCCTTTCCCGCGACCACCGGTTTTTTTCTACAGAGGAATTTCTGCTGAAAATGAGCACAAAAAAAGACTAACTACTTTCATTTTTCTCAGTTTAGCACCACCCAATTTATCTACGGGCCCGCATTAACCCAATTTTTCCCTTACAGGAACAAACGAAATTTTTAATAATTTCAAGTGGGTCCCACATTTTCGGACAAACACATTACTTCAACTGAAGGCAAAAACATTTTTCCCGGGAGAATTGTTTATTGCACCCTTGGTTTACTTTTTTTTTTTTTAAAAGGGGGTCCATTTGCTTACTTATAAAAGAGTGATAAGCCTCGCATTGATCTTTTTCTTACCTTTCATAAAAAGGAAAACTGTGTAGGCCCCTTTTAAATGACCAAAATTTAGCCCTTTTAAATTATCTCATCATCATCATCATCATCATCATCACATCATCATCATCATCACACATCACATCATCAAAAAAACAAAGCTCGCGATCTGTGATTTTATGTTTTCCCCCAGCACACACAACACACACACCAACACACACACACACCACACCACACACACACAAACACACACACCCCACACACCCACACACACGCGCGCGCGCGCGCGCGCGCACCCCCGCACCACGCACGACGCACGCGCGCACGCACCACGCGCGCGCGCACGCACGCACCACGCACCCACTACACACACCACACACCAAAACCACACACCCACTGCCGACAAAGCTGGATTTTAAACCTCTGAAGTCTTGGGGAAAACAAACCAAACTTTTCAAAGAAATTCCTTTTGCCAACAAAGACTGTTTTGGGTTTGTTTCCCGCGAATTAAAAGAAGAAAAAAGGTCACTTTCCCAATAAGGTCGAAGCGGTTAAATACTAATGACGAAAATTTAAAAATATCTTGTCAAAATTTTTCTTTTTTTTCGCGACTAATAGCAGTCCAAAAGCGCAACTTGTATTAAGAAACTAAATGCCCTGGAAAACTACATATCATTTTGTTTTTGTTTTTTTGTTTTTTCTTCCTTAAAAAATTCAGATCGAAATTCGGAAATTTAGAGAAGGAAAGGGGTTTTTTGAGTTGGGTGTACATGTAATGAATTTGGGTATCCTATTGTAAGATGCACTGTTAAAAAATTTTTGGCTCCGTTTTTCCCATGACTACCAATGCTTCCCATGATTACCTATTGACTTACATGCCCGTTCCCTATTATGTATTTTTGGGGATAATTATAGATTTTTTCCCCGGCTTTTCCTCCTCCTGCCCCACCCCTCTGACCTATCATACCCCCTTCAACGGGTTTGGGCCCCCCCTTACTCTACCTATCAACCTCCTTCAAAGGTTTGGCCCCCTGTACTGTAAGGGTGCATGGTGGGAATGTATTGTTGTGTTTGTTGCGGGTGCCCAGGGTCGTATTACATCGTTGGCGTTCTCTCTCTTCCCTCTCTCCTCTCTCTCTCCTCCTCTCCTCTCTCTCTCTCTCTCTCTCCTCCTCTCTCTCTCCTCCTCTCTCCACACACACACACACACACCCCACACCCCACACACACACACCAACCCCAAACACACACCACACACACGTGGGAACATGTAAACGCGCATAGCGGGAATACCCAACAAACTCAAACACGCAAAAAAAACTGCAAAGACATTGTTGCGTAACTTTCAGGTTTTGGGGGGAAATCTTTAAAGGGGTTTTATTCAATTGTCTAGGGGGAAAAAGGATCGTCCCCCGAGAAATTTCAGAGTGGGGGGGGTATTAAATGATGCTGGGTATCCTAGGGGAGGGGAAAAGGGGAGAGAAGAGAGAGAGAGAAAAAGAGAGAGAAAAAGAGAAAGAGGGGGTAGAGAGAGAGAATGAGAGAGGGGGAGGGAGAGAAGCCGGAATGAAAAGGAGAGGGAGGGGGGGAGAGGGAAAGGAAAGAAAATGAGAGAGAGAGAGAGAGAGAGAGAGAGGAGAGAGAGAGAAGAGAGAGAGAGAGAGAGAAAAGAAGAGGGGGGGAGGGGGAAGAACTGGTGATTATGGGCAAATGAATCACAACTATATCGCATGAAGCAGGTTTTAAAGGGTCCAAACACACACACCACACAACACACACACACACACACCCAACACACACACACACACCACACACACTGCACGCTCCTCTACAAACCACACTTTCTTTCCGCCAAAAAGAGAGAAAAAGAGAGAGAGAGAGAGAGAAGAGAGAAAAGAGGAAAAAGAGAGGGAGAAAAAGGGGGGGGGGGGGCGGAAAGGCGAGACCAACGACAGACAGTTTTATGACAAGTGAAACAAAAAGTCAACAATAGAGGAGGGGGGTACAAGAAAGAGGGGAAAAAAAAAAAAAAAGACAGAAAGATAGACCCACGTCAGCAGACACAAAAAAATAGACAGAAAGACAAAAGGGCAAGATACGTAAAACCATGAGAGAGGGGGTGGGGCAGAGTTGGGGCAAAACCGAAATGTCTTCGACTCGATTTTTACGAAAATACTTCTCAGACGCAACTTTTCTACGGCACAATTTTTTTTTCATGAAAACGTCGCTGCACAATTTTATTTTTTGCAGCCGCAAAAATTTTATGGACATTTCCGTGAAACCGTCGCGCAAAACCCAATTTTTTTGAAAATGCGCCAGCGTCATTTTTTTTGAACCAGCTGCATATTTCCCGGAAATCCCGTCGCTGCGACACGATTTTATGACGAATATTATATACACACCGGGCCAAGTGTCCCTGGCTTCGTCTCCTAAGAAATACTTCAAATACACTTAGCACCTGGAACACCACTACAATGTTTTATTACCCCCTACAAAACTGTCAGAATAGCTGCTTCTTACTTTAAAAAAAAAATTTAAACATAAATCCCTGGGACATTGAAAATTTTCTTAAACAAAGGCCAAGTGTGCATACAGAAACTGATTCACCAACCCCCACCCCCCCTCCCCCCCCACCCCCTCCTCCCTCACCCTTTCACCCAAGACTTTTCCCTCCTTATCCCCCCCCCTCTCTTGAAATACAAAACGGATTAACACAGGGGGGTGTATAGAAAGGAAAAATTGGAAAAAAAAACCTTAATTCCCCCCTAATATACAAATTTTAATCTTTACACATAATTTTCTACACACGTAAAGAATGTTTACAAGAACACAAAAGCACGCACCAAAATTATAATACCACATTTCGTAAAGGAAACGAAAGTATAAACGCAACGTATATCAAAAGTAAAAAAAAAACGCTTAAATAGAAACAATACAAATTAAAACAAAAATGGAAGTTTCTAGAACCCGAAGCATGAAAGAATAGATTTTCTAAAAAAACGAAAAAAAAAAGATTAAACCCCAAATTACCACAAAAAACATCAAACCTAAAATCACCCATTTTTTCCCAAAACCCCATTTAAAACTGAGGAAAAAATTAGAAAACTTTGTCTGGGCGATATGTTTTTTCCCCCGATAGAATTTTACCCCCCCTCGTCCCTTTTTATTTCCCCCCACTTATTCCCCTCCCCTCCTTCTTTTTACTCCTCCACCCTCGGCCCCAACCATGTACTTGCCATCTAGTAAAACAGAAAATTTAAAGATATAAGAAATTTATACATTTGGAACAATTTTAAATTTTTTACTATAGATAAAAAAATAATAGAAAAATAAACAAAAGATAGATAATATAAAGATAATAATGATAATAGAAGATAAATAAACAGAAACATAAGAATAGAAGATGACAATGGGTAAAAGATAGAAGATTTGGGAAATAATTTTAAAACTACTACAGGGTGGGGGGTTTGGGTGTGGGGGGGGGGGGGGTGGGGGTGTGTGGTGTTTGGGTGTGTCTATTTTTAGATCAAAACTGTGTATGGGGATTCTTTTAAAATCCCACTGAAATTATACAGAAAATATTTTCTCGTCAAAACCAAAACTCAGAGTCATCGATTCAAGAGAGAGGGGGGGAGAAGGGGGAGGAGGTGAGAAAAGGGGGGAATGTAAAACCAGGGGGAAAGCGGGGGGGGGATTAGGGTGTAGGTCTAAAAGTTGACAGAAACACTGTACAAAAATACAAAAGACAACGTCGCTGTTTAACCAAACCCCCTTGAAGTGCAAAAATCGTATCAGCTCTCCTCTCTCTCCTCTCTCTCTCCCTCACCCCCCCTCTCTCTTCTCTCTCTCTCTCTCTCCCCTCTCTCTCTCTCTCTCTCTCTTTCAGTGTGTGGAGGGGATGGTGTGAGGGGGGGGGGGAGTGGCTTTCGTTGGGTGTGGGGTGGTGTGTGTTGTGTGTGTGGTTTTGGGGTGGGGGTGTGCGTTGTGGAGCGCGTGCACGCTCCCCCACACATGAATAATATAGAGATATCAGGTTAAATTTAAAAAAGAAAAAATGACTTGGAACTTCAACCCTTTTTAAGGGAAATTTCCATTAAAAAAGGGGGGGGTTTTCCCTGATTTCCGCATAAAAAGGAACTTTTTGCATTTAAAGGGCACTCTGTTCTTTTTTCAACCCGGGGGAGGTTTACAACAAAGTCTTCGGTTCTTTAGGTTTTGGGCCACATTTCCCGGAAATGTATTTTTTGAAAAAAAAAATGAAAATGATAATCATGCCCTTTTGTTGTTGTGAGTGCCTTTTTTTTTCTTCATGAAGTTTCTCAAAAATGAATAAAGAAAACCGCATTGACAACTTAACGTGACGCCAAAAAAAAAAACACCCTTGGGATTCTTGAGTACAGCGAAGAAACGAATCTCCATACCCACTCCAGATCTGCCCTCTACACCTCTACCATCGCATCCTATACCCATCTGCAATATTATCCATCCCCTCTTTTTCCCCTCGCACTTCCTATCATCCTGTCTTTCTTGAGGCTTAAATCCTGGGCGAACTTATTAGGTTTAACTTACAAACATCATCTAACCTTTCTCTTTTCCCTCAAAACCATCACTTTAGGGATTTTAACACTCAGTCTTCAATTTTCCCCTGCAGTCGATGTCATAGGTTTTTTATTGTCTGTGCCACATGTCTCATAAACCTGTTTTTGTTTATATAAAGAAATGAAAATGTATTTGTGCATACCCCTCGTCGTTGTTGTTTTTTTTTGTTTTTTTGTTTTTTTTTTGTTTTTTTTTAGAACTCAGTGAATGAATAAAGAAAAACTGTGTTGACATACGCCCACTTGTAACCCAGGTTTGTAAGCTTCTTGAAACTTCTTGAATTCTGAGAGCCAGTTTTCAAGGCCTGAAAACCCATAAAATCAATAAAAACCACCTTAAAAACCTTTGAAAATCAAGCTTTTGTCTAAAAAAAAGAAATCTAATGTAGCAAAAAAAAGAAAAAAAGGCATTGATTTTTCTGCGTTTAGGTGAAGAAAAATTATTCAAAAACAAATTTTTACATAGACGTGAACCCGCATTGACGTCTGCTATTTGAACGAGGGAGATAATTTGTAGCTTCCGCAATTTTTAAATTCTACGCCTGCGCGAAGGTTTTGAGCTTCCGGCTTGTTCAATTCTCTGTGATTGCTGGTTCGTGAAGGAAGTTTGAAAATGCTGCTTTCAACCGCCTGTGGTTGGATAAACCCGAGTATTCTGACCGGGTGAGAGAAGACAAAGCAAACTGCACAGTCTGCAAGAAAAGTTTCGATGTGAGAGCAATGGGCGAGAGTGCCCTGATTAGCCAAAGCGAAGGGGAAAAAGCACATGGCTCTACTGCGCTGAGCAAATCTTCGGTAGCGATACGCATCTCGTGCTTTCTTACAAACAATACGGTAGCACAGCGTCGAACGCGAAAGTGTTGTCGCCATTAAATCCTGATCCTGATGTGTCCGTGCGCGAATCTAGTACCAGCTCTTCAGCCACAATGGACTCGTTTTGCTCAAAGACAGATGTGCTGAAATCTGAAATTCGTTGGACACTGCACACTCTCAGCTCGCACCAAAGCTTCAATTCTAGTGAATAGAATTCTCAGCTTTTTCAAACAATGTTTCCAGATAGTCAAATCGCCAAAGGATTTGATTGTGGTGAGGGAAAATCAAGGTATCTGGCGACATTTGGCATTGTACCTACGTGGTAGTGAGCAGTTTGCTGTGAGTGTGAGCAGGGACGGAAGCATGTCTATGTTCCCTAGGTCACGTTCCAGACTTTTAGCAGTTTTTTTTAATATTAATGACTAAGTGCTAACAGTACTTCTGTTCCCTGCTGTGTGAAATAACAGCTGATCAAGTCGACCTAGGCAGAAAATAGGTAAGGGACGTATCCATCTACGCATGTGTTGTAGCCTTGAATTAAAAAAAAATCATCTGGATTCAGTGAGTGGCGCTCGAAGGAGACGGACGTGTTCTGCTGTCGCTCCGGTCAGCAAGTATGAACGCGCCTTGTGTGAAGCGCGTGCAGTGACATGAGACTGTGCTAGCGTTTATCCTTTTGGGAGAAAATAGTTTGAAATAAGTTGTTTGGCTTTGGTCAGTATGGTTCTCTTAGTGTTGGATTTCTCAAGAAAATTATGGAGAGTGGCTTTTGAGACAGCAATGGCGCCGAAGAAAAAAGGTAAATGACAACTCCATGGTCAATCCGACAATAGTTCATCGTGTGGTGAGAACACTTTTTCTGAAACATCAACAAAATCTGTTTAACAGTAACAAGAGACACAGGTCCTGTTCAGTTAATTACAAACAGCGAACATTATTAGAAGTAGTGGAAAGAAGTGAGACAATGGCGGCAGAAAACAGATCTAATGTGACTTTCACAACAGGGACGGATTCGATACAATCTCTGAGCAACTTAAAACCATTGAAAACACAATTTCTATGACAGTTGACACCTTACAAAATAAGATAAGTAGTGAATCAAATCTATCAAGGCAAATCTCAGAACAATTCGGAAGGTTACTGTCAGATATCTTCAATCTACAGAAGGAAAATGATGCCCTGAAAGAAATGCTAACGGAAAGCTGAAGACCAAATAGAAGATTTACAAAACGAAGTAGCCTCGTCTGAAATTTTTAAAAAAAAAAAAAACCTCTTACAGCCGAGAGAGAAGCAAGAAACGAAGTAGAGCAATATCAAAGGAGAGACTCCGTTCGATTCTTGGGAGCGGGACCAGACAACGGACACGAATCTGGGCAGAGAGTGACACAAAACTGTTGTCTATCATCAACAGAAAGTTATCTTTCACTCATATTGGAGCTTCGGACATCATGTCGCCCATCGTGTTGAGATAAGAGGTGACCGACTGAGACCCATCATCATCAAATTCGTCACCCGTAAACACAAGAGTGAAGTTCTCAGCAAACGGAGGCTTTCAAAGGAACAGGCATGGGAATAGTGGAAGACCTTACCCCCTTAAACATGACTCGCCTCAACCTCGTGAAGAATCACCGCAACGTTAAAAGCTGCTGGACCAAGGAGGGCAAGATTTTTGCTATTCTGAACAACGACAAGAAAGTCCATGTTCAAAACGGTGACATGAGTGTGCTGAACAACGCCGGCAGTGAAGTGGCCAGACCAGACATCGCAGACATGCCAGCCGTACCGCACTCCCCAGACAGCCGACCCCAGCGACAGAGTTTTCAGGCCTTGGACTGTCCCCCCAGCCAGCCAACTGCAGCAGCCACACACCCGGGAGTATGCAGCGTCCCTCCAGCCAGCCTCCCTCCAGTCAGCCTCCCCCCCCAGCCAGCCTCCCTCCAGTCAGCCTCCCTCCGGACAGCCGACCAGCAGAGAACGCCTTCGTGTCCGAGGAAGCTGGAGCAGCCGACACAGTGGTAGGTTCAGCAGTGAGGACCCAGGAATCAACATCCCCCAGCCCTCACGCTGCGACTCCAGCAGCAAGGATGTCTTTATGGCACCCTAGGACAATCAAGAAACATCGTCTGACCACCAAACATCAGTACGCCTGTAAATATAATTACTATTATTATTATTGAAGTTGTTATTTTCCCATTCATTATATTTGTCATGTTCTCTCCTCCGACTATCGTTACTTCTTTTTCGATTCCCTTTTCAGCCATCTTGCTGGTGCTGTTGTGTAGCCTCGCTCCCTCCGCGCTCCCGCCCGCCCCCGCCCTTCTCCTCCCCCAACCCCCTGTTCCCTCCACCCACTCTCCCCCGCCCCGCCCCCCTCCCCCGGCCCCCTGCCCATCTCCCCTCTCCGCCCACATCTTTCTCTTTCCCTGATTCCAGTCTCTGTATTAAATGTGCACCTAAACATGCAGATGCGCGCTCGTGCCCACGCGCGCGCGCGCGCGCACACACACACACACACACACACACACACACACACACACACACACACATTTTGCATACAAATGATTAGTGTACACATGCCCAAACTACTTCCATACAAATGATTTGTGTATATATGCCCAAACTAATACTGAACAACATTAAAAACGCACCGCTTGCCAAAAGACCCAGAAAACGTTGGTAGTACAGAATTATTTAATGAAAGTAAGCATATTGATTACGCATTCCATTTTTCAATTAAACAAATGTCTGTTCTTGACAAGAATGGCCGAATTCATCTGAAATTAGCTGTTGACTTCACTAGGTCCCTGTCAAAAAGTACACCACGACGAGCATGTCCGTCCGCGAGCTCTAATACCGAGTGTGTCCGCCATTTGCCCCGATGCACGCTTGGCAGCGCCTCCTCATGGAGTAGACAAGGTTGTGCAAGAACGCCTGTGGCAGTCCATCCCACTCCTCGGTCAGTGCGCGCCTCAAATGATCGAGAGTCTGTGGACGTCTTCCACGGGCCACAAGACGCCCCAGCTCATCCCAGACGTGTTCAATGGAGCCATGTCAGGGACAGAGATGGCCAGGGCAACACGGCAATGTTGTTCGCCTGGAGAAACGCAGCGGTGGCTCTTGCGGTGTGGGGTCGTGCATTAATCATGCTGGAAGAACTGCAGCTCTGGGTGCTGGCCAAACAGTGGACGACGTGGTTCTGCAGCACCTGCTGGTACGTGTTGGCATTCACATGGTTGTCAAAAAAGTACAGAGGTGTTCGGTAGTCATGACTGAATGCCCCCCAAACCATCAGACTGCCCCCTCCCCATCTATCGCTTCAAACACGCAGCAGTTGGCGTAGCGTTCCCCGACACGCCTCCAGACTCTCATTCTTCCGTCAGCATGAGATAACGTGAAGCGACTTTCGTCAGAGAACAGCACAGCTCTCCACTGACGTCGTGTCCATGGCAGATGCTGGTTGGCCCACTGCAGCGTTGCTGACGGTGTCTACGGGTGAGGACTGGGCCAACATGAGGGCGTCTTGCATTGAGCCCTGATTCTTGCAATCGACGTCGAACGGTTTGTCCAGACACTGGACCCCGTCGACCAACCACCTGGCGACATGTTTCTGCTGCTGTAAGGAATCGATTACGAAGATGAAGCTGTCGAATGTATCGATCCTGCGCTGGTGTGGTAACACGAGGTTGGCCCGTTCGGCGCCGATCAGTGGTGGAACCAGTCGCTGCCAAACGTTGTGATAGCCTTACAATTGTAGAGTGACTGCAGTTCAGTTGTCTGGCTGTCTCTCTCGATGACATACCGACCATCAACATTCCAATGGCTCGCTCGCGTTCTTGCATAGACAGTCGCGGCATTGTTTTCGGACCACTTCGCCTGGTCGAATGACAACTGATACCGTTTTTCCAGTCGGCATGACTTCAAACTCACCATTTGAGACAAAGAAACAGATGAGCTACGTTCAGTCTCGGCCCCAGTGGCCAAAAAAGTGTTTTGGGCGAGTTTGCACGTGGGCCACACGAATGTCGGCAAGCGCGAGAAACCGAGGCAGTGTGAATCTGTGTCCCTTAAAAATTGTGTTAACATACCAAATCCAAATACACATTTTTTCCAAATGGGAAATCGGCAAATCAAAACGGTGCGTTTTTAATGTTGTTCAGTATACTTCAGAAATAGGAATGATAATGAAAATAACTGATTTTTGTGTATCCAATGTGCGAGTTTGTACTGGTTGGTGGTGTTGTCATTTCAAATTGAGCGAGTGTTTCAAAGGTTCAAATGCGCGTGCGCGCGCACCCCCCCCCCCCCCCCCCCCCCCCCCCCCCCCCCCCCACACACACAACACACGCACGCGCGCACACACGCACACACACTCACACATACACATTTTCTGCACATAAAATGTATCCACGCGCATGCACGGGATGCTTCAGGGATAGAAAGAACAAGACAAAGCCCCCACCCACCCCTCCCCCACCCCGCCCTTTTTTTCTTTTCTTCTTTTTTTCTTTTCTTTTCTTTTTGTTGTTGTTGTGTTGTTTTTGTTTGTCTCTCTCTTTGGTGATGTGTACGCTATTTTCAAGCTGAGAGATGCAACAAATGAGTGTCTCTTTGGTTTCGAGTCTCTGTGTGATTTTCCAGTTTACCTAATAGTTTACCTTATTTTTTTTCTTTTTCTGGCGGATCTGCGTCCTTACCAGTGGTTTTATCTTTTTTGCTTATTTGATTTTGTAATCACGGCTTGTTGTAAAATGTTGATAGCGAACTGCTGAGAGGGTTGAATGAGAGAACTATTATGTTGTGTTTTCGAAGATGGTGTCACAGTGTGTTGTCATTTCAATGTAGCGGTGTTCAAGGTTCACACGGCGCTGCTGCGCGCCTGCGCGCACAACCGCACGCGGCAACACACACAAACTTTTGAACATAAATGCTGCATGCACAGTTGGACGCTTCAAGGTATAGAAAAAACAACAAAGACCCCCCCCCCCCCACCCACCCCCCCCCCCCACACCCCCCCCCCCACCCCCACACCCCCACCCCCCGCCCCCCCCCCCCCCACCACCCACCCCCCCAACACCCCCCCCCCCCCCCCCCCCCCCCCCCCCCCCCCCCCCCCCCCCCCCCCCCCCCCAAGTTGTTTTTTTTTTTTTTTTTTTTTTTTGTGGTTGATGTCTACGCTATTTCAATCTGTGAGTTGCAACAAATAAGTGTCTCTCTGGTTTCGTAGTCTCCATGTGATTTTTCAGTTTACCTAAGTTTAGTGTAAGTGTGTGTGTGTGTGTGTGTGTGTGGTGTGTGTGTTGGTGTGTGTGTGTGGGGTGTGTGTTTTCGGATGTGCGTCCTTATCAGTGGTTTTATTTTTTTACTTACATGTGTTTACTTGTTGATTTTGTAATCCCAGCTTGTTGTAAATGTTGATAGCTAACTGCTGAGAGGGCTGGGATGAGAGAAGATCGACCCAGATGGGCTTTATCTTTTTCACACTCACCCACGCATACGCGCGCACATACACGCACACACTCTCTCTGTGTTTGTTGTCTCTATCACTCACCAGAAAATGCAACTGTTTTTGAGCAAGGAAAAGCTATCACGTCTCCATGGTCTGCATGTCACGAGCGACGTTCACGTGTAAAGCATGAATGAGAAAAGGAAAGATCGCGGTGAGAATGCGAGAGTGTGTAAAGATTAGTCCGACTAGCCGGTGGCCAATTTTTGGTTTCTAATGGAAAAAAACATCACATGGATAATTATAGTGAAATAAAAAGGGGCGATTATTCGTCAGTAAACAAACCATTCCACGATGACTAGCATAACAATTTGTTCACTGAACGGCCAGGGTCTGGGTAAATATGAAAAAAGAACGATGTCTTCCAGTACTTGAGGCAAAAAAATACTCAATATACTTTTTACAGGACACGCATTTTACTAAAAACCTAGAACTTCAAATCTGTGCTGAATGGGGATATGAGTGTGTGTTTTCATCAAATAATAGCAGATCACAAGGTGTAAGTATTCTCTTCAATAACAATTTCGATTTTAAGATAGAAAGAACAATAAATGACAGTGAAGGTAATTATATAATTTCGATTATTAACACACTGGATAAACAGATTACTTTAGTGAATGTATATGGTCCAAACAAAGACGACCCAGATTTTTATAAAAGTATCCAAAAGAAAAATAGAAGAATTATGTGTTACACATGTAGTATTAGCAGGAGACTGGAACTTTGTGCTTAATCCAAATGTAGATTATTATTATTACAAGCATATAAATAACGTTAAAGCTAGTGATACAGTACTACAAATGATTTCCGATTTAGAGCTGGTAGATATCTGGCGCGACCTCAACCAGAAACTACTCGTTTTAACCTGGAGAAGAATGCAACCGTTTCAACAAAGTCGTTTGGATTTTTTTCTAGTTTCCGACTCGTTGCTCAGTAATGTAAAAAAAAATGCTGATATTCTCGTGGGATACAGGAGTGATCATTCACTAATAACCTTATAATTGAACTTTAGAAAGAAGAAAAAAGAAAATGTTTTGGAAATTTAATGCATCCTTACTGAAGATCGCAACTATGTAGAAATTATTATATGAAATGATCGAAAGAGTGAAAGAACAGTATGCAGTGTCACCGTACGCAAGAACAAAAATTACTGACATTCCAAACAACGAAATACAACACAGAACAAAAAATTACCGACATTCCAAACAACGACATACAATCTACAATATCAGTACCAGTTGTTCCTAGACAATTTACTAATGGAAATCAGAGCAAAAACAATTACATATTCAATTTTAAAAAAATATAAAAAAGAAAGAAAAGGGAACTTAACGCGAAAGAGCAAGAGTTAGACCACGAAATACAAGAACTGGAAAAGATAGCTTCAAAAGAAAAAGTGACTTAATGCTCTCACAAGAAAAGAAGAAGCAATTGTTAGAAACCAGAAAAATAAAAATGGACGGTATAATATTGCGCTCCAAAGCGAGATGGGTATCTGATGGAGAAAAAGTAAACCAATACTTTGTTCCTTTGAGAAAAGACACATTCGTGAGCAAACAAATGTTTAAACTTGTAACACATGGAGACTGGACACTTTCAGAAACAGACGAGATTTTGGAAGAAACTAAAACATTCTATAAAGAATTATATGAAGAAAGACAAACCAAAAATGTTGACTTAGAACAATATATCATAAACTTACCAAAACTAACTAAATTAGAATCTGATGAAATGGAAGATAATATAACTAAAGAAGAAAGCAATGATAGCGTTAAAGCATATGAAAAATGATGAAAGTCCGGGAACTGACGGGATGACTGTTAATTTTTCAATTTTTTTTCTGGAAGCAATTGGGCGATTTTGTAGTCAGGTCCATTAACGAAGGTTTTAGTAAAGGTAAAATGTCCATCACAAATGGAAGGGATCATAATATGTCTGCCAGAAGGCGATAAGCCAAAAGAATGTTTGAAAAACTGGAGACCGATTACACTTTTAAATGTAACATATAAGATCGAGTCAACGTGTATAGCAAACAGAATAAAGACAGTGCTTCCAAAGTTAATAAACGAAGATCAGACGGGGTTTATAAAATACAGATACATTGGAGATAATTTGAGAAATATCTACGACATGATGCACTATTTAGAACAGAAGAATTTGCCTGGACTGCTTGTATCAATTGATTTCGAAAAAGCGTTCGATTCGGTGAGCTGAAGTTCATAGAAAATAACTCTTAAAGCATTTGGTTTTGTAAAGATCTCTGTTACTGGATTTCTATCTTCTATTGCAATATAAAATCTTATTTAACAGTTAATGGAAAAGTTTCGCAAAGCCTTGAGTTAAAAAAGGATGTCGTCAAGGCGACCCAGTTTCCCCCTATCTGTTTGTTTTGTGTGCTGAAATTCTAGCATGCAAAATAAGAGATCAAGAAATAAAAGGTATAGTTATTTCGAAAACCGAGTTTAAAATAAATCAGTTTGCTGATGACACGACGTTGTTTTCTACATGGAGACAAGAAGCAGAATGAAAAAGTCTTTGAAATATTAAATGATGTGAACAAATTTCGGGATTAAAACCTAATTTTGTAAAAAAACAATAAATTGTTTGGTTAGGAAACAAGACAAACTCACCTGAAAAATACTTACCACATAAGCATATGGAATGGAACCCCAGAAAATTCAAAATCCTAGGACTTTGGTTTTCAAACGATTTAACAAATCTAACGGGAATTAATGTAGCGGACAAACTTTTAGAGGTAAAAATTATATTTAAAATTTGGGCAAAAAGAATGTATACCCCACTAGGCAGAGTTGCAATACTGAAGTCGCTAATTCATCAAAGTTAGTTTATTTATGGATTTTATTACCTAACCCACCAGATGTTGAGATTGTATCATTACAAAAGATGTGCTTTGATTCATATGGGACAACAAACCAACAAAAGTCAAAAAAACATATTCCACATACGACTTAAACACGAGAGACTAGAATTCCAGACACAAAAATTTTATAAAGTCATTAAAACTAGCATGGATACGAAAGCTCTATATTGGATCTCAAAAATGAAAAATATAATTCAGACTCTATGTCCAGAAGTACACAACATAGTAGTTATGGAGCAAAACGTTACACTAAAAGCCGATGTAATTTGTTCTGGAGATATGTGTTTTTAGCATTCGCAGATCTAAATCTTATATCGATTTAAATGAAAGCAAAGAAATTGTCTCTGAACCTATTTTCTACAACGAGAAATTTAAAATCGACCAAACATAACTTTGTTTCTGGAAAAATTGGGCATTAACAATGTTTTCCTTGTAAAAGATATTGAACGAAAGTGGTGATTTTTAAGCTGTGAGGATTTTCTGCAGAAAATATAAAATAAATGTTAACTTTTACGTTATGTAGTTGTATACATGCAGAAAAGAAAATGAAATAAAAAAAAAAGAAAGATGATATAACAAAATGACAACTTATATCATTTAAAAAATTCAAATTATATTAAAAAATTTTTAAAAAAGACTATATTATTAAAATTTAAGACAATGGGGAAAAAAAAAATTTTGAGAACTGGGAAAAATGGCTTTTATGAAAGAATAAATTGTTTAAAAATTAAGAAATTAAATAAATTTCCGTTAGAATTTGTTTTGAAACTTGCAGTTATAAATATGATGTAAATTTAAAGAGTGTTTTCACAACGATTTACAACTACTCTGGTATGTTTTCCAAACTGAATTGACAATTAATAACAAAAAACCGCACACCATGTGTGAATTTCATTTAAAATTTTATTTGGCACTGATGAATAACCAAACGGAAATTATTTATTATTAGAATATTTATTCAAATAATTTTAACAAAGTAAGTAAAAATTTCGATAATTTTGAAAAATTAAAACATTGTTGAAAAAAAAATACTCCAAAATGCGTTGAGGTTTTGAAAAAATAGCACCTTATTGAGGTCTGCTAGGAGTAAATGCAATTTTTAAAAATATGCCTTAAAAAGTAAATCGTCACAAAGCCAAGGTTTCCTTTTTTAAAAACATGTATATTGTCATTTATTCATTTATACTCAGCAATTAAATATAAGCGATACACATAAGAAAAACAACTTCAACTAAATGCTCCTGGTATTCTTTTTCGTTTTTTCTTTTTCGTCCATAGTTTTCTTATACTAGTGTCAAACTAGAAAATCAGACAAAAAAGTTTAAAAAAGGAGGTGTGATAAGAAGGGGGGTGGGAAAAGAGGGGGGTGGGATTAGGAGAAAGGGAGGAGGGAGGGGTGGGGGGGGGGGGGGGGGGGGGGGGGGGGGGGGGGGGGGGGGGGGGGGGGGGGGGGGGGGGGGGGGGGGGGTGGGGGGGTTGGGGGGGGGGGGGGGGGGGGGTGGTGGGGTGGGTTTTGGGGGGGGGGGGTGGGGGGGTGGGGGTGGGGGGTTTGGGGGGGGGGGGGGGGTGGGGTGTGGGGGGGGGGGAGAGGGGGGGGGGGGGAAAGGGGGGGGGGGGGGGAGAGGGGGGGGAAGGGGAGGGAGGGGGGGGGTGGTGGTGGTGGGGGGGGGGGGTTGGTTGGGGTGTTGGGGGGTGTTGGGGGGGGGATGGGGGAGGCGCGGGGGCGGATGGAGAGGGTGGGGAAAAGCGTGTGGAAATTTAATTTATTGAAAGTGAAAGCTGATGGTGCTTGGGGCTGTTTGGCTAAAACGGCGAAATTCCATATTGGGAAAATTTGGGTAACTTTAAAAAAATTTTTTGATGAAGTAATCAGGGGAAATGAATGAAATTATTATGTGCAAAAAGACACTAGACAAAACCACAATGAAACTTAAATGCATGGGTATGGAAGTTTTTCTTACGTGTTTCTTGTCTGTTTTATTTTACAAATCAAATTATGTATATCATTAATGATTTCAAATCTCTGCGCCTGTCCTCTTTATGCTCATATTTTTCTCTCCTGTTTGTAATATGCGTGTACTGAACTAAATATCTTAAAATTTAAACCTTTATTGTTCTTGGATGTGAGGAAATGAATTATGTGTTTAATGGAATTTTAGGTTTTAAAGAAATTGGTAAGTTTGGGAAGATTCCGTGAGCGGAAGGTTCCTTTTTGGGAAATGGTGATGAACGACGGAAGTTGGAAGTCAAAACGTGTGGTAATGTGAACTCAATTTTACTTTCTTTTCTTCTTTTTCTTTTTATTGTCCCTCTTCTGACAATTCTCTCATCTCTCTTTCTCTTCTAATCCTCTCGCTTCTCTGTCTCTAATGTTGCTCACCCTCTCATCTTCTCTCCCCCCTCCTCTCCCCTCAGTCCTGTCTGTGCAACTGCTGCCAAACTTCCTACAATCACAACCAATCGGAGACAAATGTAAAACAAAAGAGGCTTAAACAAGATTTTTATGTTTCGTGGTGATGTTCTTATAGATGATGGTTTGGATTTGTGGGAATGGGAGAAGAGTTGTGGATGGAGTGGAAAAGTAACATTACGTGACATGTTGGAAGTGGCGAAAGTAAGGGTGGTAAACTGTGAGCTAGAGATATGTAGAGAGATATTTTAATAATTTTTTTTTTTAATTGTCCAAACTACAAAAAAATAGCATACAAAATCAATCGCATTTTAAAATTTAATAAAAAATTGATGGTTTTAGGTGGGGGTGTAAAGGGGACAGGAAAGTAAAAAATAGTGGCCCCCACACACTCATGGGAAAAAACCCGGGGGCCCCCCCCCCCCCAAACCCCCCCCCCTTCCACATACACAACACGCGCCCCACCACGACCACACCCACACACACACACACACACACACACACACACTACACACACACACACACACACACACACACACACACAACATTTATCGTAGACGACAGATAAGTTCCTTGATCTGAAGATGGATATTGGATTGTTTTAAAACAAAGTATGTCAAAAAAACACATTGTATATTTGGTCATAGCATATCAACTGATCACATCCTTCTGTGTAGATTAATGAAAAACATCCATTCCAAAAAACGTGAGAGATTCATTTTGTTTTGTTAGTTTTCCTTTTTTTAGGGGGGGGGGGGGGTAGGGGGCTGAGGGTACCATGTGTGTACGGAAGGAGTTACTGCGTGTCAGTTCACACACACACACACACACACACACACACACACACACACACACACACACACACACACACACACACACACTCATACATACATAAACACACACAAACACACACACACACACACACACACACACACACACACACACACACAAAACACACACACACACACGAGTGGTCATTCATATCCATACGCACCATACATACTCTACAATCACAAGCATGCACGCCATCTCTCTCTTCTCCCCCTCCTCCCCTCTCCCCTTCTCTCTCCTCTCCTTTCTTCTCCTCTTTTGTCCTCCTCTCTCTCTTTTTTACTTCACACACACACACACACACACAAAAACACACACACACCACACACACGCACGCACGCAACGCATACCACGCACGCACACACACACAAACCGCACGCACGCAGCACGCACGCACGCACACAACACACACAACACAGACACACATGCAGAAGATAGATAGATAGATAGATTGATAAAAAATAAATAGAAGATTGATATTTTGGGTTTGAAAAACCATGATAAATAATGATAATTGGTTTCATAGTAAATATGATAGTAAAGACATGTGTTTGTGTGGGGTTGATACATAAGATAGTGAATAGATGGATGGGTGGAAGCTGCAGGGGAGGAGGAGAGAGAGGGGAGAGAGAGAGAGGGGGAGAGAAGGAGAGAGAGAGAGAGATTAGAGAGATAGGTCGACAGATAGATATTTTTTCTTATACCCGGCCCCGACTACAAAGGGCGATATCAGGACTGAAAGAGATAGCTTTAGTACCTACTAGATGATAATCTATAGAAAGATCATAGATAAACAACAGAAAACGGAACAGACAGATAATATATAGATAATAGTAGAGAGATAGAGAGATAGATGAGAGATAGATGTTGATAATAGATTGATAGACTACTACATTTGTGTGTGTTGTGTGTGTGTTGGGTTGTGTGTTGGTGTGTGTTTTGTGTGTGTGTGTGTGTGTGTTGTGGGTGTGTGTGTGTTTTCTATTTTTGATCAGGACTGTGCGTATGGGTATTTTCTATTTACATCCCCTGAAATTAAGTACAATAATAATTTTCTCTCATAAATCAAATTCAGAGTCATTCGATTTTAAGAGAGAGGGGAGAGAGAATGAAGGGAGAGGAGGGGGAAGGGGATGATGGTAAGAGGCAGGGGAGAAGGGCAGGGATGAGCTAGGGTTGTAGGCTCATGGAATTTGACAGAAACACCTGGTACAAGAATCAAAAGACACGTCGCTGTTTCACCAATCACCTGGATTGAAAATTTATCCCTGTTCCCTCTCTCTTCTCCCTCTTCTTTTCCCCTTTCTCCTCTCTCCCCTCTCTCTCTCTCTCTCTCTCTCTCTCTCTCTCTCCCCTCTCCCCTTCCCCCTCCCCCCTTCTCTCTTCCTCTCTCTCCAGTGTGGGGAGGCATGGGGCCCCACACACACACACATGAAAGAATATGTAGACATCAGGTTTATATTGAAAACGAAAGTATGATTTTGGAACTTCAAACTTCTTATAGCAATTGTTTAAGTAAAATGTGGAGTGGCGCCAGTGATTACCGCTTATAAAAGGGAACTTTGTGTGTGTGTGTGTGTGTGCGTGCGTGCGTGCGTGCGTGTGTGCGTGCGGGGTGTGTGTGGTGTGTGTGTGTGGTGTTTTGTGTGTGTGTGTGTGTGTGTGTGTGGTGTGTGTGTGTGTGTGTGTGTTGTGTGGGTTTTTTGTGTGTGTGTGTGTGAAGGTATGGGGAAGAGAGGAGAGAGAGAGAGAGAAGAGAGGGAAAAGGAGAGAGAGAGAGAGAGAGAGAGAGAAAAGAGGTGGCGTGCATGCTCGTGCATGTGTATTAGTATGTATGTGTGCGTATTAATGTATGGATATGAATGACCACTCGTGTGTGTGTGTGTGTGTGTGTGTGTGTGGTGTGGTGTGTGTGTGTGTGTGTGTGTTTTGTGTGTTTATGTATGTATGAGTGTGAGGTGTGTGTGTGTGAGTGGTGGTGTGTGTGTGTGTGTGTGTGTGTGTGTGTGTGTGTGTGTGTGTGTGAATGACACGCAGTAACTCCTTCCGTACACACATGCAACCCCAGCCCCCCTTACCCTCCCCCCCCCCCCCCCCTAAAAAAGGAAAACTAACAAACAAAATGATCTCCACGTTTTTTGGAATGGATTTTTTTCATTAAAATACACAGAAGGGTGTGATCGTTTAATGCTATGACCAAATAACAATGTGTTTTTTGACATACTTTGTTTTTAAAAAAATCCAATATCCATCTTCAGATCAAGGAACTTATCTGTCGTTTTACGATAAATGTTTTTTTTGTGTGTGTGGTGTGTGTGTGTGTGTGTGTGTGTGGTGTGTGTGTGTGTGTGTGTGTGTGTGTGTGCGTGCGTGCACGCATGTGTGTGTATGTGGAAGGGTGTGTGTGCGTGGGAAGGGGGATGTCTGCACGCACGGGCTGTCAGTTTCTCCATGAGTGTGTGGGGCACACATATTTTTTCTACATTCCTGTACCACATCTTATCACCACCACCATACAATCCATCACATCATTGCTATTATTAAAAATTATTAAAATGCTATCATCTCTACAGTATCTCTCAGCTCACAGTTCCCCCACCCTTACTTCTCGCCACTTTCCCCAAAACTCGTCACGTCACTGTCTCACCTTTTCACACTCCCATGACCCACCAAAACCCTCCCTTGCTCACCCAATCATCCCCACCCAAATCTTTACCAACAATTAATTTAGCAGACATCACCACTTGGAAACACAAACCCCACCCAACACCAAAAACCAATCACCCAAAAACGGCCCATCCCTCCACTTCCTCCTCAACCTCATTACCATGATCATCACCGATTTGGATTGAATATGCAATGTACAAATTTGGCATACACGTTAGCACGCATGCATGCACAGAGAGAGAGAGAGAGAGAGAGAGAGAGAGAGAGAGAGAGAGAGAGAGAGGAGAGAGAGAGAGAGAGAGACAGAGACAGAGACAGAGAGAAGAGGAGTTCAATTACCCAACAGGTAAAGGGAAGCAACTGGCAGAATTAGTCGGCTGATATCGATCGACCCAGTTTTGCACATAATAGTGGGTTTACTCACGCTCAGCGGGATGTACTTCAGTCACCCCTGTTTTCTTTTCCTCTTCGTTCTTCAGTTAAACCTCCAAAAAATCTCCATTATGGAATTTCGGGCACGGTTTTAACATGGTTCCTACAGGCTCCCAAGAACAAAATTCAAGAGTTTTCAAGAAGTTTTCAAGATGATTTTTTTTTCCAGAGAAACACGCTTTATTCAGCTAACAGGAGAAATACAAAAATGCGCATAAAGAGGACAGTGCGCAGAGATTTTTCACACATACATTAAACTGATTTAAAACATAAATATTTCTAGCTATTGTGAAAAATAGAAAAAAACAAAACAAACCGTATGAACATATACCTACACATGCACCCATGCTTTTTAGTTTTTGCCTTTGCTCTTGCTTTGCTTTGCTTTTGTTTTTTCCTTTTTAATTTCAATTTTTCTCTGCCTTTTCATTACATTCTCTTGGCTCGAATACAACTTAGGCACATTAAAACGCATGCTATTCCAGTAATTTCCACGAATATGGAATTTAGCATAGCTGATAATGTCAGTGATATGAACAGAAGAACAATAGTCACCATACATTGCTTTGATACATCATTTCATTTAAATTTTGAAGTTTTCATTTTTCCAATTTTTTTA
>CM031618.1:50409152-50424151 GCA_018398815.1 Conus ventricosus | reverse complement strand
CCCGTCGATATGATCAGCTGCTTGGTTGATGGATCTACTATGTTGGTCTCTTGCGTGATCTCTGGTGATTTCCATTCTGGGAGGTCTGCAGTGCACTCCCAGTCATCTGCCCCCCCCCCCCCCTCCCCCATCCAGCAGACTCTGCCTGCATGTTCCGAGTGGCACTGTTGTTCTTGGCCATGATTTTGCTGCCTCCTGCCGTGACGAATGTTGCGGGTGCTTTTGGAGGCCTGCTTTTCCCTTTTGTGGTGTTGGTACTAGCCCAGACTACTTGTACAATCACTTTGAGCACTTGGTTGTGCCTCCATGTCGAGGGCTGACTGCTAGAACTTCGTAACTTGAATTTTGCACCTTTTGAAGAAAACACAAAGAGAAAGTTAAGCAGCTATATTTCTGTTTCTTATGAGCGGAATGCTTTGCAAATTCACTATGTTCAACGTAAACATATGGTGTAAAGGTGATGTAAATATGTAAAGGATAAAACAATGCCTACATTCATTTTTTATGTAATGTGTAGTACCAACTGAAATAAGCAATTTCAGCAGCATTTTGAACCACTGTTCTGTCCATGTTTGTACTGCTAGAAGTTAGTAACAACTGTTACTGAGATGTAGCCCACCCTGTAAGTTACAGGGCGGTTGCACTGTGGCTGCTAGAAGTTACTCAACTTGGATTGCTGAATTCTAGCACGCACTATTCCCCCCATTGCTGGCCAATCCTGGGAGCTATCAGTCTTTATCCCAAATAATTACCTCTAGCAGGTTCTCGTATGGCATGGGTCACTTTCAACATACTGACAAAAATCCTCAACTCGAATTAAGAATTTTTAGTAAGCTTCCTTTGAGATAAATGGAGTGTGTTTCTAGAGATAAAACTAATGCATTTGCACTTAATCTTTTAGTTAAAAATATTCCTTCAACTTGATAGACAGCAAGACATGGAAAACAAAGTAAGTGTGCCTTTCCCATGAGGAGAAACATTGATCAATCCAAACATTGCAAAAACAAAAATGTACAAAAAACTAAAAAAGACATAAAAACTGTACATACCAACTGTTCTTCTCTGTTCTTTTCGCCGCTGACGAAGAATATTTTGTTGAGACATAGCCATCCAAGATTATAGTTATTCAACAGTGAAATCCACATACCACTCCGATCTCACAAATGCCATCTCCACAATTCAGAACATGTACAGTTTCAAGCTTTCCTTTCATGAATAATCTAAATCAGTTCTAGCACAACACACTGTGATACTCATTGTTCTCTAAATGTGTTCTAGCACAGCACACTGTTTGTGATAATCATTGTTCTCTAAATGAGTTCTAGCACAGCACACTGTTTGTGATAATCATTGTTCTCTAAGTCAGTTCTAGCACAGCACAATGTTTGTGATAATCATTGTTCTCTGCAGTTAAACAGTAACGACTGCTAACACACACAACCCCCTCCCCATCCCACCCTCCCCAAACAGATTTACAGCAAATTCTAGTCTGTCTCCTCCCACTGTCACAGTCGTTCACATCCAGCCCCCCAGACGGTCCACCTGGTTGGCCAAGGTCGGCAGGTTGTTGTAGAAGGGGTGGTGCTCCTCTGGAATCACACCTGAGCGACACAGGGAAAGCAGGTCTCGCTTCTTGGCCTCTGAAATGGCACATGCCCTGGTAATGAGGCTTGATGATCTGCCCAGAGATGGCTGCCACCTCCTTGCTGGGGGTGTTGAGAGACAGAGCTGGTGGTAATCACTGTCATCAAAGTCGTACTTGAAGTACATGGTGTCTTGGCCTTTGCTGAAGTGGATCACCTTCATCTTCAGCCAGCTCACTCGCTTGTTGTGCCTGTCCACCTTGGTGTTGCGGATGACCAGTGATGCCAGGTGCTTGAAGTCAAGGATCTGACTAAAACCGAATGGGGACGACAGTGTAGGGGTTTGCCGCCCCGCCATGCGGAAAATAATGTCCAGCCACGGGGAGTGTAAACAGGGCTTGCTTTTTGTGCGAATGCAATTGCTGAGTGCATAGAATCACATTCCATCTGCGTATGGCCGGTCTCCAGGTACTTGTGGGTGACTGAAGTGATATTGTGAACTTGCTTGAGGGCGTACAGGATGGCTACTGCTAAGTACTGATTGCGATTTTGTCCTCCACAGCATCTGAATAGAGCACAACCTCTTTCACTGTCACTGGAAGTGACTGGAAGTGGAGAAGAAGGCAAGAGGCAAATTCCACTGAGCCCCTCTTTCCATTTGTCTCATCCCAAACATAGCAGGTTGCCTTTCCATCTCCCAAAGAATACACCGTGAAATTGTACACAGAGAGCTTGCGCTTGTAGTACAATTGACTAACAAGGCCGCATGGGGTTGGTAGAACAGCCTGAAGGTCAAGAGTAACAACATGGATTGACGAATCTTGTTTGGCCAGCTCCTTGTCTTCTGCCTTCTCCTCTCTTGCTCTTAGTTTCATCGGGGTGTGCCTCTGGTATTCCTTTTCCTCATCTCCTGTTACGCCTTCTTTGAGTTTTGCCGCATATTTCACACACACTAGGCACTGATCTTTCTTTGGTTTGGGGAAAGGGATAATTGAAATCCAAATTGAATACATCTCTGTATTTACGACAAGACACTGGAGTGTTTTCCCTCAGCCTGGCATTTCTCCTTGTACAGATGGTACATCTTGGTGACGGTGAGAGCAGGTCAAGGTACTGTCTCTTGGTGTCCTTTCTTGTGTAGTGACTCTCAACACAGGGGGAGGATCGGATGTGCTCTCGTACGTCTTCCACCGCAGCTGTCTGTGTCCTGTTGTGAGCTGGGTGTTTTCCCCGTCCATCCCCTCCTGTAAAGGTGCCCATGTCGCTGTTGGCCATGGCATGGTTGAATAGCCCTCTCCAACATCCAGGGTCGCAAGAAAAAACTTCTTGCACACCCTGACCCTGCTGCCATTGATGGTGAAGTAAATGGGATGTGGCTACGATGCGTTTCTTGGGTAATGGACACTTGTCCTTCCCGAGTATGGTCTTGCTCTCTTGTTCAGTGATACTTGAGCATACAAACTGCTTTTGTCTGTCATAGGATGGCAAGGCATAGAAAATGTCGAAAATTGCCTGGCGATCATCATTTTCAATTTTTTTACAATCAAACCTGCATTTGGTGCAGTCAACAGAGCGTATTTCCTTTTGCTGAATGGTTTTTCCTGACTGAGCTACATGTTCTTTACCTTGCAGCTTCAGAGCCTTTCTAACGTTCTTTTTCCACGTTTGTGGTTGGCAGAACGTTTCCTTGACAGTTTCTTTTTTGGTGGGGTATTGTAGAGGCCCTGCTTTCTTGGGGTGGAATGCTGCTGAGGTGACCCTGGAGATGCATGGCTTGCTGAAGTGTCAGGGAAGGTGTCATTCTGTGTCACACCGCTTGAGTCATAGCTGGACTGCTCTGTGGGCTGCGGAATGAACATGCAGGCATCGTAGTGTTGAGGTCGCATTGAAACAGGGCAAGACTGATATTTGGTTTTGTCAATTCTCCTGCGTTTATCGGCTCCACATTGAGTTTGGACCCCCGCTTGTGAAGATCTCCACATGCCTTTTGGTCCATTCTGCCAGGACCAGTGGAAAGAGATCAGCAATGCTTGTGGACCATCTGCTTCAGTCCGGAGGTCCTCGATGGCATCGAAAGTAAGCAGTGTTGTCCATGTCACCGCGCCTCAAACCCCCAGAAAATGGCATGAACAGCTGCCTCTCTGTCAGGAGAAGATCACACAGCTTGGCCCGTAGTTCACTGGCTGTCACGCCTTCGATGTGTGTCACTGCAGCTTCAAAAAGCAATTGCCTCAGCTTTGATCGGAACGCGAACGTATCCATTTGATCCAAGGATGTTGTCAAGTGAGGTTTGGTGGGCCAATATCTCTTTTTGACGCTTTTTAGTCTCTTTGCTGCATCAAGTGCATTGTCAGCTGATTGTTTCGCTTTATTAATAAGCGGCTCATCATCACTTGAACAATCAGTCCTATATTTACGTCTGAGAGTAGACAATGGCTCGTCCTCATCCTCGTCCTCACTGGGGGCACTGCCTCGTCCGGTTGATATTCAGCTCCTTCTGCCATCATTACACCGCGGCTGTAAACAACAAAACAGTTGCATCAGCTCATGATGATATTACTTAAATAATAAAACAAACTCTCTCTCTCTCTCTCTCTCTTCTTCTCTCTCTCTCTCTCCTCTCCCTCTCTCTCTCTCCTCTCTCTCACCACACACACACACACACACACACACACACACACCCCACACACAACACACACACACACACACCCACACTGCGTAACTTATGTAATTTCGCTTGTATTACAGACCAACACACACATGCACAGAGATAAGATTACTGAGAGAGAGAGAGAGGGGGGGGGGGGGGGGGGCGAGGGGGCGAGAGAGAGAGAGGGGGGGGAGGGAGAGGGAGAGAGAGAGAGAAACTGAGACAGAGACAGTGACAGAAAAATAAAACATCATAACCTTTTGAGATAAATGCGGTGAAAAATGGCTGGAAAATCCAACTGGGAAAGTGTGTTGCTTCTTCAATTGAAAATGGCAAATTGGGAAGAACAAAGGCTGGAAAATCCGACTGAGAAAATGTGTTGCTTCTTCAAATGAAAATGGCAAAATGGAAGAAAACTGCTGTGTCCAGGAAATCGTCCCTAGTCGTGGTAACCAAATTAAGGAGCCATTCCCACGCTGGAAATGCTGCTTACTGCCCGATGTGTTTAATTGATAGTACCAACCGGACAAGTGCCAGATGCACATATCTCAACACCAAGTTTACACTAGCAGACCCCCGACGCTACCTGCTACAAGTCGGTAACTTGCACCTGCTATGTTTTGGCCAGTGGGAAGAGATGATTCTAAAAGAAAACTTGTTTGCTATAACTCATAAGTTGAGAATCCGAGTTCTAGCAGTACTCTGCCAGGCAAATGAGTGCTTTGCTGTCACTGCTATAAGTCATGATAGCAAGATACGTACATTTAGCTCCCACACTTGTGTGGTGCCCTGTAGAACAAAGCGAGCTATAAGTCTGGAACTTTACTTAAGTACTTTTAGCTATCAAAAGAACCAGGGATAAAAGATAATTGATTTAGGTTTTAATTAATAACTCAATCAATTTTACTAGAAACGAAAATCTGACATCGCCATCGAAAGAGAGAGTCCAAATCTATCAGAAGAGTATAAAATCTCAAAATCGAAAAAAATCGAGTTACTGACTTCTAGCAGTCAGCCCTCGATGTGTAAATGTCCTTGAGCCAGGGCTACTTTACATGAGCTTAGGACATGCTCCACTGTTTATTATGGTGGGGTGTGTGTTTTTTTTCTTTTTTTGCATGGCAGAGGGGCATGCAGGATCTCGTCTGTTTTTCCTCACTTCACCACATTTGCATTTGAGGCAGAAGGTCATAATTAAGCAGATCTGACAATAAGGTGATCCTGAGAAGGGCCATGTGCCAAATGTCATTCCATTGCCCTTGCTGGCTCTGCTGGACTGCTTTTTGGAGTCTTTTTGGTCTTCTTTTCACATCTCCCGAATCATCATGTCTCTTTTGGCTTTCCCTTTGGCCTTCGACCACCATTCAGTTTTGGTCACCCCCTCCTTGTCTGTTGGTCTGTGGTGTGTCCTGTTATTTCTCTGATCTTGAGACTTTCTTTTGCAGAACCCATCGCCTCTTGAACTATCCCATTTTCTGCCTGTCTTCAGCTGGGGCTTGATTACTTCTACCACCCTTTTCTCCTGAGTCCTCCAGCATGCTTTGAAGTCTGATCTTCCCTGCTTGTATTCCTCCAGGATGGATTTCAGTGGTAGTTTCAGTTTGCTTGGCGACAGTACAGCGCTAGTCGTAAACCCAGGGTGGGACCCAAGCCATTTCCTGTAAACCTTGGGAGGGGGGGGGGCCCTGGTTCCTTGCCTCCACTATGCGTTCAGATTTTCGTATATCATCAGATGCCATGGGAGCTTTTGGTATCACATAACTGCAGAAAACCAAACCTTTTTTTACCAGGGAGCACGCACGGGTCAATGGTCTCCAACCTTTTTTCCCGACATATTTTTGGGTTTCTTTTGCCTGTGTGTGTTTTTCAGCGAATCATAAAC
This sequence comes from Conus ventricosus, assembly GCA_018398815.1. Lineage (NCBI taxonomy): Eukaryota > Metazoa > Mollusca > Gastropoda > Neogastropoda > Conidae > Conus > Conus ventricosus. The sequence goes on along the minus strand of CM031618.1, from coordinate 50,418,036 downwards.
CCCATCTTCCCCAGGCTCTTGACTGGGTCTTTTTTTACTTTTGGGAAGGCCTGGTTGGCAACACGAAGACCCCAGATTGGGGGCCATTTTCCTTTCCTAATGAGAGACCCGTGATTTTTTTGGGCTTAAATTTCCCTTCTGGATGGGGCAACTATGTGGGTTCCAGCCTCCCAGCACATGCCCGGGGTCCGTCTTCTCTGGATGAAATCACTGTAGCGTCATCCATAAAGGCCCCTTGAGAGGGACATCTGCATCCATCCCCAAAGGCCCTTTTTTCCTTTGGGGTTGGGTTTGTTGCGGCCTCAAGATGACTTCTTTTCCAACACGAACAGTATTGAGGAAATTGCACACCCCCGGGGGAAATGCCCACTTCCAAGTTAAACCCAATCTATTGTGTACTTTTTTGGGGAAAGGGGAAACCGCATGAAACCAAAGGGAGAATTTTTTTGACATGTCTCAGAGGGTTCTTGGCACATGGAAATCTCAAGAGACAATTTTTAAAATCTCATGGGGTCCGGGAACCTTAGCTTTTTACCAATCAAGCCACAAACGCCCGGGGGCTCTCTTTTCTTTTTGTTGATCTTTGGATGGCGCCCCAAAGCCCATTGGGGCGTGTTCTACACAGCCAGCCACGCCTGGGATGCCCCCTTTTCTGGACTGACACACCCCGGGTATTTGGGTTTTTCCATGAGGTACTAGCGCCTTGCTCCCAGGGCCTTGGCCCGGGTAAATGTTTTGGCCTGGATTTGTCGACCACCTTCTTAAATTTCCCCAAACGCTTCCCATTGAACGTTCCCCCAGGGTTGGCGGGCCACACCAGACCTTGAATTTCGGTGGTGCTTTGCTCTGGAGTCAAAGATTTTTTCCTCAAAATGCCGCTAAAGAACTCCTTTGCCCCACACTTGGGGGTCCCAGATTTTGGCTGCTCAAACAGTGTTCTGGCAACCTAAAAGGGGGTCTCTGAAGAACCTTTTTGTGTATCTTCATTTTGCTTTTCTTTCCTCCTCGCAGATTCTGTTTTGCTAAAGGGCGCTGTGTTTTGCTTTCAGGTTTTTCCCAGAGTTTTCAAAAGCCTTTTTTTTTCAGCTAGCAGTGTGGTTTTCCCTTTTCCTTTCTTGGGGTTTTTTTTTGGACCCCCATTTTGTCCATTTTCTTTTTTCGTCGGGATTTTTTGGGGGTTTTTTTCCTTTGGGTATTTTTGCTCCTAGGCGTCTCTACATGTGGAAACAAATGTCCCAAAATTGGTTTGCTATATTTTTGGGGCCCCGTGTTTTTTTTAACCCAATCGGGCATCGAGTTTTTGGAAACGATTTTTGCCCAAATTTTTCCCCCAAATCTTTTTTTTCCCGTTTGCTTGTGGCAAAATTGAGTTTCGGGCGCCTGCCCATCGGGGGCCTGTGAAATTCTTCACCCAAACCCAAACAGCGGGGATGCCCCCTTGGCACTGTGGTTTAAATCCCCCCCTTTGGTTTTTTTCCGACGTCTTATCGGCTGAGGGCAGTGCGCTGCTGCTCGTTCAAATATTTTCTTCACACATCCCATCTTTGTTTCTGTGGATCTTCATACCACAGGTGGTGCGAAACGCTTTCCACAGACACTGGATTTTTCCTTTGGTCATTTTCCATATTCCTTTGGGGGAAATTGCATTTCGTGATTATTTTGAGCACTGATGGTTTTCCATCATTCTCCCCCCTTTGGGGAATCCGGGGAATTTTTTTCCTTTTGTACTTAGTACCACATGTTAAAGGGGCAGAGGGGGAGCCACCCCACAAGCCCTTATTTTCTGGTTTTTCCCAGTGCCCCCCCCCGGTTTTTTTCCCCCGGACTCCTCCGGCCAAATTCCCTAAAGGGTAAATGGTTTACCCCCATGCATGGTAGAAAGAAACTCGTGGAGGGGCGTGGCAGCAGAGAGCCCCTCAAAATGAACCCCTTCAAGCATGTGTTTGGGCCCTAACCTCCTGACACCTTTTTTTTCCCTTTTTGTGGTGTTGGTACTACCCCAAAGGACGCTTAAACAATCTCTTTGAGCATTTTTGCTTGCCCCTCCATGGAAACCTTTTCCTTGACCGGGGGCAACTTTAAAAGGGGCTTGGGAAAAGCTACACGGGTTTTTTCCCCACTTTCACCGGGTTTTTGGCATTTGAGGGCAAAATTTCATACCCAAAAATCGAAAAATGAACGGACCCTGAAAGGGGCCATAAGCCAAATGTCATTCCAAGTTGGGGGAAAATTCCCCAACGGGTCCACAAGCTCAAATTTTTTTTAAAAAACAAGTGTGAAAACAAAACCCCAAAAACGGAAGTCTAACCAAAAAATTTCATTTTTTCCCATTACGGGGTTCCTTACGTCGATTTCTTTTTGGGGTTTTCCATCTCACTGGGGAATTTTATATACAAATTGAAAGGGAAAAAAAAATTTTAGCCAAAAAGGTTCAAATCACTGAAACAAAATTTAACAAAGATATCCCATTCCTTAACCCTTACCTAGATTTATAGTTTTTTTAAAAAGGGACCCCGGGAACTCTATCTTAAAGAAGGGAAAAGGCCCCAAAAAAAAAAAGGAATTTTAATTTAACAAAAATAAACCCAGTAAAACAGAAAAAAAAAATCTCTCCCAAAGAGTGGTTTTTTTAAAACTTTTTATTTTTTTTTGGGGTTTTAATCCCTTTAAAAAAACCAAATTCTGTAAATATTTTACATGTATTTGGGGCCACAAATCACTCCGTTCCCATCACTTTTTGTGCGATAGAAGGGAAACCCCCAATTTCCCCTGCTTGGTTGTTGAACATTTAAAACCGTAAATGGCAGCCTTTGAAGCCCGTCATCCAAAACGAATAAAACTTTTTTGAAGTTTTTCCCGGGACGGGGATCAAGACCCCAATTGGACTTTTACTTTAACGTCAAAATTTTTTTTTTCCCCATCGGGGGTGTTATTTTACTTTTAAAGTTTTTCTTTTAAAAGTTTTGGATTCAGTCTTGTGATTTTTTTTTTTTTAAACTAGGCTGAATTGCATTATAAAACCCATACGTTCCCCCAAAAACAACACCGACTGTTTTGCATACATCACCCAAAAACACCACCAAAGCACACACACATAACACTTCCCTAAATGTCCCAAGATCCACTGTTAGGTGCATAGACGTTATATTTAAAGGGAAAGATCGAACACACACACACAAAACACACACACACACACAACACACACACACACCACACACCACACACACACACCCCAAAAACCCCACACACACACAACAACACACACACACAAACACCCCCACACAACACAACAACACACACACACACACACACACACACACACACACCCCACACACCACACACCACACCTCCCATAATCCACCCGGGGGTAAATAAGTTCAGCTAAATTTTTCCCTTTTACCTCCCCCCTATACCCTCTCCATTTACCACACCAATCTATCCTTCAATTTAGATACCCTTCCCCCTCCCTCTTCTTTCATCTGGTTTTTTGCCCAATTTTGTACAAAAATTTTCCTCTAAATGATTTTTTACTTCCCTTTTTCTGTGCATAGTGTGTGTGTGTTTTTTTCAGTGTAAAATTCGATACGCCCCCCCCAAACCCCCCCTCTCTCTCTCTCTCTCTCTCTCTCCCCTCTCTCTCTCTCTCTCTCTCTCCTCTCTCTCCTCCCTCTTCTCTCTCTCCTTTTTCTCTCTCTCTCTCAATAATAATGTTAGCCTGTTAGCCTTTTTTCTTTTTTGATCATTTTTACATCTTTCCCAAACCCCAATACCATGACTAAAAACCACTAAACCTTATACGACTACAATCATTTTTATCATCACCAATCCCCCTGTTGCATTTTATTTATTTATTATTTCAATTGGGTTTCCATCAACTATGTTTTAATTTTTTCATAAAACTTTCTAACCATTTATTACCATCCCCACGGGGGTTTTCATCTTATCATTAAAAAAAAAGAAAAACAAAATTCTTTCTACCTTAATTAGTACAAGCATCACCATTAACCCTAAATTAACTTTTCATGGACCATTTAAAAGCCCCATCATTCCCTTCCCCAAAAACCTCGTTTTTTATTCAACCCCCCTTGCGCGAATATAAGAAGATAAGTTTATTGGGCCCTTCTTTATTTTTTATTGTCCTTTAAAGTTGTTTTTTACCTGAAGAAAAAACCCAAGAGGACGAAAGGGACATGTTTTCCCCTTGTAATTTTTTTTGTCCCCGGTTTAATTTTGGGAGAATTCCAATAATTTTATTTTTGTTAAAGATTTTTATCACCAAGTCACGTTTGTAGTAATGCCTCCTTTGGAACACTCAAATGACTGTAATTTTCCCGGGGTTTTTAAATTTTAAAATACAAAACCCCGCATGAGAGGCCCAGCCGTCCCGGGCCCAAGGAAATCTCCCTCTTTATGTACAGCCCAAAACGCGCTGCTGATGACCCCACCTGGGGACCTTCAATGCCTTTCGTAACAAAGGGGCAGGGGCATTGTGCGATGTTTACTCTTGGGGTTTGATGCTTTTAGTTCTACACCCATACAATCAAAAAAATATAATTTACTCTGTGGTGATTCGTGTGAGTGTTCTCCTTCATTTTAACCCTTAACGCGAAAATTTTCCCGAATTTTGTTTCTCCTTTATTTTATACAGTGGGGGAAATTTGCGTTCCCCAACAGTTTTTGGGTGGGTAGCCCAGCGCAGCAGTGAGGGGCGCCACTCTTAGTGTGGGGAAACCCTGGTGCTGAGGGCAGATCTTTCGTGGGGGGTTTTTTTTCTGCTTTCGTGCATTAAACTCTATTAAGGGGTTTTTTTTTCTCTCTCTCTCTCTCCTTTTGTCCTCCTCTCTCCCCCCTCTCTCTTCTCCCCCTCCTCTCTCCTCTCCTCCCAACTCTCTCTCCTCCTCCCCTCTCTCTGGGGGCTTCCTGCCTGCCTTCCTTCCCCGCTTGCCTGCGTGGGATCATGCGTGGGGCAGGGGGCGGGGCGTGCGTGCGTTTCGTGGTGTGTGTGTGTGTGTGTTTTGTGTGTGTGTGTGTGGTGTGTTTTCTGTGTGTGTGCTGTTGGGGGTGTAGGTGGTGCGTGCGTGCGTGCGTGCTTTTGGGTGTGGGTGTGTGTGAGGTGTGGTTTGTGGGTGTTTTGGTGTGTGTGGGGTGGTTTGTTTTGTGTGTATGTTTTTGTGAGGGGTTTTGTGCTTTTGGAGGGGGTGCTTAAAATTTGATCTTTTCTTCATGTGTGCCCAAAAGTGGGGGGAGGTTTTGCACACAACTTCAGTGAACACAAAAGACGTGTAAAAATTGTTTTTTTCATGGGGTGGGGGGCGATTTCCCGTGCTCATACAAACATTTAGGATTAAACACTTAAATTTGTTTCCACCCTGCGTGTTGGTGTGTGTGTGGGTGTGTGTGTGTGTGTTTGGTGCGTTGTCCCGGTGTTTATTACCGGTGTTGTTGGGCAAGGGTTTCTTCAATTGTGTGTGGTGTGTTGTGTCCCGTGTTGTGGGTGGTGTGTGTGGGGTGTTGTGTGTGTGGTGGGTTTTTGTGTGGTGTGTGTGTGTGGTTTTGTGTGTGCGGGGCGTGCGGCTGCATTCTCTCTCTCGTCTCTCTCTCTTTTCTTCTCTCTCTCTCTCCCTTCTTTTCCTCTCTCCCACCTCTCTCTCCCTCTCTCCCCTCTCTCTCTCCTTTTCTCACCCCTCTCCTCCCTTTTCCCCTCTGTAAAAACCGATTTTTTCTAAATGGTGTGACCCAGGTCCTTTAGTAGTCCCGGCCATGAAGATGGCGGGGACAACAAAATTGCGATTTGCAATTTTTTGATATATTATGTGACAACAAATTTCAAATGGATTATATTATTTTAATTCCCCCAAAAGGGGGGGGGTTTCAAGGTCTGGTAGGGAAACATTTCCCTTGTTATGACTGATTCCATGTGTAGCATGCTACAAACTTGCTTTACTAAAAACAAGCGTGGCTGTGAAGAATTTGTATTGGCAAGCTTCACAAGCATTAACATACAGGTAAAAAACACAAAAGATGCCTAAGGGCCCTCAGGAAAAAACACCACCGGTTTTCCAGTGAAAACTGGGGAAGGCCAATTGGGGGACTGCTGTTTTTTGGGGCCCCCCTACACTGTCAGGTAGAGTACCTGAAAAATTCGCTGTCAGTTGTATAGCAAAAGATATGCATGTCCAAAATGTTTGAGTTTGGGGTTGATTTTTAAAAATTTAAAACGCATGCTCTCCACTGAGTTGAACTTTTATTTTTACTTTGTATGTGTCCGTCAGTCGTTTTTCCCTCGTTTTTTGTTGGGACTTCCCTTTTTTGGGTGCTTGCCAGCAATTGTATAAACAGACCCATTCAATGTTTGGGATCATCATGTCGATCAAAGACCGCACAATCCAGTGGGCAAGAAAAAAAAAGCACACAGGTCCTGCATTCGGGGACAAAGTGTTAATGAAGGGGAAAAACGGCAAACCCAATTTTTCCCAAAACGCGGGCAAACCAAAAGGGAAGTAAACATTACAGATAGGGGGGGAAAGCTTGCAGAAGGGTTTGCGCGAGGCGGGGGGCAATCAGTGCCCGCATGCGCTTTTAAAAACCCAAAATGCCCGCCACTTTCCCCTGCTTCCCTCACCTCTACTCCGCGAACGGGGAGATCAGGGGCGAATTTTCCCCTTTTCTACAAAACCCAAAAGCTGGGTCTGCAGACAAAGGGGTTTGGGCCCCGGTGCATAACAGACCCGTCAAAAAATACTCTGACGAGGAAAATGATTAAATTTCTTTATAAGCAAAAAACTACTCCCTTTTCCGGGGGCTTTGGGGGGGAAAAGGGGCCCGCGTCATCATATGAGATTTTAAATTTTTTCACACACCCCACACACACCCACACACACACCCCACACACCCACACACACAAACACCCCACACACATAACAACACACACACCCTCACACACAAACCCAACCCCACACCAGAGAGAGAGGGGAGAAAGGGGAAAAGAGAGGAGAAGAGAGAGAGAGAGGAAGAGAGAGAGAGAGAGAGAGAGGTAGAGAGAGAGAGAGAGAGAGAGAGAGAGAAAAGAGAGAGGAGAGGAGAGTTGACTGAACTTCAAAAAGGCTACCCCCCAGAAATTTTTACACTCTTGGAGACAAAAGTGGGTTTTTCTGCCCCAAACCAAAAGGGAAATTGAGATGAAACCCAAAGCCCCAAAAATTTTAAAAGTCCTTATCTGATTTTGGAAAATACCCAAACCCCCTCTGTGCTTTCCGACAAACAACAAATTTGGGGATTATTGAACATGCAAACAACACTCAAAATTTCCCCTTCCCTTTTCTTTCTTCCCCTTTTTGGGGGCCCGTTTTGACCACAGCTGTTGACAGTAAAAACCCCTACATGGGGGTACCATGAGGGAAATTTGGTTTTGAAACTTTTAAAACTGGGTTTTCCCGGGAGGGTAAATTGGGCTAAAAAAAGAGTACACGGTGGGACTTTTTTCTCCATGGATGCTTGAGCAACAGCAAGCTAAGAGAAAATCTTTGCTGTAGCCATTTTGTGTCAGTGCTGTTTGAACCAATAGAGTGCCGCGAGCCACTGCTGTTTTCATGATGGTTATTATCAGTATGAAATATGTAAATTTTTTTATTACATCTCTGGACCTGGATAGACATGGCTGAATGGTATTTTGTGCCTTTTTCTTCTTCTTCAGCGTTCAGCAGCTACGCAGCAACAGCTGCACCCCAAGGGTGGCGGCAAATCGGCTGTCCGGTGGAGATCGCAGGCAGTCCCCCAGAGTTTTGTCTTGAGGTCTGCCCCTTCTGGTCAAGCTCGCACTCATCTCTCATCATTTAAAGGACAGTCCTGCAGGACATGTGCTGGTGTCTGGTCATTTGTCCACAGGGACACAGGCTGAGCCTGTGGCTTCTATCCTTTTGAGGTGGGAGCGCAGGCCACAATACCCAGTGTGCAAGTGGAAAATGATTTTGGTGTTTCCTCTCCAGTGTTTGAATTGGGTCTTGGTGTGCCTCATAGCCTTGGCACACAGCTCTGAAGATACCATGTGGGAGTGACGTAACCTCCTGTATGTGGTTGGGGGAGCTGGCTTCTGGCTTTCCCTAATCGGTCTGCATGCTCTTTTTCCAGTGAGCCCAACGTGGGCGGGGATCTACTGGAGGATAATTGGAGCTTTGGGGGTTACAGTTGCAAGGGAGGCCTTAAGGGATTGGATCAGAGGGCGAGGTTTGGGGGTAATCGAGGGCCTGGAGAGTGGACATGGAATCAGTGAAGATGGCGATGCTGGTGAGGGATCTTCACAGGATGAGAGGAAGTCTGCTGCTTCTTTGATGGCTAGGACTTGCGCTCTGAAGTTGGTACAGAGCTTTCCTCCAGGGACCACAATGTTCCTGCAGTCTTCATTAGGGAATCTGATATGTACTCCACTGCCTCCATTGTGTGTGGCATCCTCGGCTAATCCATCTGTGTGGGCATAGGTGCAGGTGCGGGGAGTGTATGTATTTTCAATCATGACCTGAGCTAGAGCTTTGAGAACTGCAGGTGGTGATTCCGGGAAAACACTGAGACTGATGGAGGTCTCCATCTCTTGGTCAAGTTTCCCAGTCAGGCATGACAAGATCTTGGCAGGTGGTACCTTCTGTTGAAGGATCTCAGTGTGCTGGTCTCTCAGGCCTTGTACTGGTGGTTGGGGCTCTGACTTTTTGAGGCGATTCGTGTGAGCTGGAAGAGTCTTTAATGGAGGGTGTGTGAGGGAGGCGATGTAGTTTTTCACAATGCCTCAACGCGTTTAGGTCAAGTCTTCTCCCCAGCAGCTCAAGGTTGGTAGTCTACTCCATCTCATGGTTTGGGGTAGTCCTCATGGCTCCGAGGATAAACTGAATGCCCA
>CM031618.1:50374152-50404152 GCA_018398815.1 Conus ventricosus | reverse complement strand
TCTGTCTTTCCCGACCCCGATTTTCCCACGAAACCCAAATCCATGAAAAATACAAGGGTAAAAAAAACGGAAGGGAAACCCCAAATTTTTTTTGGGTTTTAAAATGAAAAGTTAAAGAGTGTTGAAAAGTTTATAGGGGAGAGATTTGGGGCATTTTCAGAATTTTAAAACCCCAAAAATTTTTTTAAATTGGTTCCATTTGTTAGTTTCTAAAGGGTTTTTCTGGGGGTTTGGGCCTTAACAAAAAGACTAGGTGTTTTTTCGCTGACTTTAAAGAAATCTTTTAATTGCAAAAAAAATTTTACTTTTTTATTTTTGCTGTGATCAGCAAAAAAAAAAAGGGGCCCCAAAATTCACACCATAAGTGGCTTTGGGTTTTGTACTTGAAAATTTCAAATGTTTAAAAAATAAACGGGGGAAAATTTTTTCCCAAAAGTTTCCATAAGTTTTTTTGTTTACTTTGAAAAAACCCCCTTTTTTTGCTCGTGATGCCATGTTCAAAAGCACGTAAAAAAAGGGTTAAACCCAATTTTGAAAAAATAATCCCAAAAGTATTTATACGGGTTTCCCAATTTATTTTATCATACCCATAAAACCCTTTTTTCAGGGGACTGCAAGTTTTCCCCCCCTTCCTGAAAAGGGACTATTTTAGATTTTCTAGATTGACGGGTAAGCCTAAGTTTCCCTGATTTGTTTTTTAAAAAAATTTTAGCTGTTTTTGGAGCCCAGTATTGTAACCCCAAACCCGGGAATAAAATTTTCATCAGCGGTTTAACATTATTGGATTTCTTTTTAAGTGGTGAAAATGGAATGATGTTTCCCCTTAGTAAAATTATTTCTTTTGTCAGTTCATTAATAAATAAAGAAAAAAAAAAAGGGGGTGCATATATCTCCTTGTTTTAACCCTTGTGGACGGGAAAAAAAGGTGCCCTGTAAGGTCATTTTTCAGCGTACTTTGTTTTAAAACCCCGGAAATACATACTTTTTATTCCCTTAAACTTTTTCCCCATTTATTTCCATTTTTTCTCATTTTCCCCCATAGTAAATGTTTGTAAAACAAGTTTCAAATGTTTTTTTTTTTTAAATCAAGGGGAATGCAATAACAGTTTCTGGTTATTAGAAAATTTTGTTTTTTTAACAAAGGCAAAAAGAGTTTTTTTTGGGGGTCTATTGAAATGTATTTCTTCCAAAAGCCATTTTTGCTTTTTAATAATTATATTAATTTTTTTTCTCCCCAACGGGTTAGATGTTTATTTAGGACGTAACGTAAAATTTTCCCCACTAATTTTTAAAAAGTAAAATCCCCCGATAAATTTTTTCGGGAAGGTTAATACACCTTTTTTTAAGTATCGGTTGTAAAAAGCTTTGCCCAATACTGGGGAAAACAGTCCTGAGTAAAACAGTTTTGTTAAAGAATACTATAAAAAAGGGAAATATAACTGGTATCAGCGCTTTAAAGAACTCACTACATAGTCCTTTTGGTTTCCAGCACCCTTATTTTTCCCTTAAACCCCTCAAGGCACCCCTGACTTCACTTTCAAAAATTTTTTTTTTTTCCGGGGCCAGAAAAATATATAATCTTGACTCTCGGGTATCTGCTTTAATTACTGATTTAATAAAAAGTTGTCTAAATCTTCAAATTTAAAATTTCAGATTTAAATACTTTATTAAAATGCTAAAAACCCCCTGTTTTTTGTTATGTAAAGGGGTTGTTGGAGCAGTTTTGGGTTTAACTTTTTTTTTTAAAATTTTTGCCAAAATATTTTTTGGGTCTTTTTTTTGCTACCCTCTAATGTTTTATTAAACGGTTTTATTTTTCTTGTTTTTGTCTCTTTAATAGATGTTTTTTAATCCCCCAAAGGAGATTCCCCCAATACATCACTTGAGACCCTTTTTTCATCATAGTTGTTACATTTTTTAAAAATTGTGTAAGGAAATCGGGCCCTTTCTGTTTTTTTTCCAAAAATTGGATCAAATAAAGGGGTTTCTTTTTCATTGCCACTGTAATTGTTTTTTAGCATAAAATGACCGGCTTTGTAAAAAAAACGCCAAATTAATGTCTACATAAATTTTAGTTTTAAAAACCATCAAGAAAAATTTAATTTGTACATTCTGAGAACATAGTTTTTGAAATTTATTTTTGGGTTCTTTTTAAAAAGCCCATAAAAATTTTGGGTTTACTTTGCAAATTTTCTTTACATTCTTTTAAATTTGGATGTTGTTTAGAAGCTGTAGCTCAAAATGAATGGGCATATGTTTTAAACTCGATTTTAGAAAATTTCTTTAAGCTTTACCCCCCAATGAAAAATGGAGCTTGACTTTTTTAAAAATTTGTCATTACACTGACCCTTTGGGGGCTATTATGTGAAAACCCCCATTTAAATCCCCCCAAGGGAAATCCTTTTGAGAATAAAAATATTAAATGGTTCCCCCAAAGTCAAGAAGAAAATTTCCCAAAATTTCATTGGAAATTTATCTTCAGTATACTTTATAAACGAGATTTAAATCAAAAATCCCTCCCCAAATCCTAAAGCATTCCACCTTTGGGGTAAAAAAAGTTTTTTAAAATTGGGTTTGCCAGTTCTTGCGTTGAGGTCTCCAAAGACAAAAAAAGGGGAAAGGGCCCCGTGGTCTTGTGTGAGGTCCCAAATATTTCACCCGTTTTAAAAGAATTTTACCATTTTTACTTCTGTTTCACAGTTTAAAACGACTGGAGGTGGAGGTAAAAATACCTCCCCATAGAAAAAAAAAAACCATAGAATACCCCGTTAAATTTTTTAAAACATAATGAGAATTAAACAATTGTCCAATTCTGTGGGGTTCAAAATTTATGAGAGTACCCAAAATTTTTTTCTTAAAATAACTTTCCCCCAGACAGACGAGCAGTGGGCTTATGTTGATATTTTTCCCAGGGGACACAAAAACCCTTTTTAATTTTGGGAAAAAAATAAATGGAAAAACAAATGAGAAAGTTTCCGTTGTAAATTAAAAAAAATATGATTGTAGAAATGATCAATTTTCTGGATCATAGGGTTTTAGGAAAAAGGGCCCCTTTTATTTTATAATTAAAAAAAGGGAAAAAGTTACTGGGTTTTAATATTAGGGTTTTTCCCCCAAAATAAAATGGGCAAGGCCCGACCCCTTTGGTGGGTTTGGGATTGGGGTGTTGGGTTGTGCGTTTAGTTGTGCTTTTTTCACCTGTGATGGAAAGTTCTGTGGGTGAGTCTGTTACCAATAGTCCTGCTTCGTGTTCGGGGGCCAAAATCGGGGGGGTTGTGGTTTTTCCTCATTTCCCCCAAAGTTTTGAAGGTGGGTTTTTAGGGAGTGGGGCCCGGACCCGTAGAAAGGGTTGTTGGGCAGGTGATTGGTTTCAATGTTATCCGGGAAAAACAGGGATCGTGTTTTTGTGCATGATTCCCCTTTTGCAGGGTTTTTTTTTCAATTGAATTTTGTTTTGAAGTTGCTGGTTTTTTCTCTTGTTTTTGTTTTCGGTGTTTTATAGGGCTTGAAATGTTGTCCATGGTGAGGGGGTTGTTAAATTGGTCATGCTTGATTTTAGGTATGTTGAGAATGATTAGGGTTTGGGGTTTTGATCCCATTGTTCTGTGTTTTACACAGGGGGGTTCTTGTTTTACCGCATAGACTGTCTTTTTGTCTCATCATTGCAGACCCTGGATCTGCCAGTGCTTAAAACATGTTTGGGTTAAGGCCAAGTTCGTTGTTTGGGTTTTGGAAGGGGTGTAGGGATTAAATGACTGGTGTTCGAGGGTTAGGGGGGGTTGTTTTAGTTTGGGTGAGTCACTCCAGGAGGAGTTGTTCTTGCAGGGTGTACCATGGAGAGGGTGATTGAAAATTGGAGTCCTTTACCAAGAAGAAAGTGTTGTTTAAAAAGCATTTGGTGCTTTTCAGGTTTTTTTTTCCGTTGATGGGAATCATCACGGGAGTCTGGCACACTCCACTTTGGTTAACCCTGGACATAGGTTGTTGTGCATTCTTCAAAAGGTTCCTCCTTGTGGAAGGGGGAGAAAACGGGTGTCTTAGCTTTGGGGACCCAAATCTCGGTAAGGGGCTGAAAACCTGGAGCGACTCTTCACCCCCCTTTTGGTGAGGGGGACACTAGCCCCGGTCCCCCCTTATCAAATTTCTGTCCTTTGATAAGATGGTGGGTTTCGTTTTAGGCATGAGGGATTCACTGGCGGGGCGCGTCCCTTTTTTGCAGGGGTTTTTATTTGTTTGATGAAGGGTTTTGGTGGGGCTGTATTTCCTTTCTTTCTTTTCCTTTTTTAAATTTTTGCCCTGGCTGAAACACAGAATTTCCCGGGGTTTTTTTTGGTTTTTTTTTTAAATTGTGGGGGAAAGGTTTTCCAAACTTGCAAAAACCCGGGGGGTTTAAATTTACTAGCAAACCCGGGAGTTTTTATGTTTTTTTTCATTTGTTGTATTTTTGGGGGGTTTAGAAAGGTGCCCTTTATCATCATTTACATTTTGTTTGGTTTTAAACATTGGAGTGTTTTGCATGTTTTTTCTGGGAATCTTCGTGGGAAACCCTTTTTTTGTCTCTTTCTATAGGGGAAAAGGGGGGAAACCCTTCCAGAAATATTTCAGACCCTTTCCGGGAAATTTTCCCCTTTTTTCCCTGATGATCTGGTTTTTTGGGGGGGTTGTAAAAAACTGGGGGCGACACAAAAGTGGGTTCAGAAGACAAGCGACGCCTACAGTCTTGTGAAAATAAGATGTTTTAATTTATTTCCCCCAAAGGCTTTAAAGCAGCAACCCAAATTTGGGGGATAAAATGTGGGGGTTTTTTCTCTTTTGTCCCAAAACGATGTTCCCGTTTTTTATTTTCTTGGGATGTCCCCCTGTTTAGCAGGAAAGAAAATTTTTTGCAGTTGGGGGCAAAATTTTTTTCGGGTGCAGGGCCCGTTTTCACTCTCTTGGGGGCCTTCAAAGACTTGCCCAAATTTTTAAAGTTGTTCCTGCGTGAAAAAGGACTCCCAGTTTTCTATATGAACCTCCTTTTTATGGCCCGACTTTGATAAAAGGAGCCTTCCAATGAAACAAAATTTTCACATTGTTCTTCCAGGATGTGGATTTGTTGGGAAGATACCGACCCTTTTTTGAGCCCAGTCATTGTCTTTCACCCGGGTTTCAAAGCTTGTTTTAAAGTACCCTTTTTTGGGCAATGTGTTGCGGGTAAAAATGCCATGGCAAACATTCTTTGCTGCAAAGATTTTTACGTTGTATTGTTATCGAATCGGGTTTAAAGTACTTTATCCCCTGGGAGATGGATGTTCCTGATTAAAATGGCCCGACCCCGGGGATTGGCTTTGATGTTTAAAAATTTCTTTTACAGTGAAATCCTCATAATTGGTTTTTTTGGGAGTTTGGTTTTATTGGTCCAGGGTTCGCCTTATTCCCCACAAGGCAGGAGGAACCAGCTTAGTAAAATAGAAGATGTTTTTAAGAAAAAAAAAGGCATCATGACCAGCCCGAACAATGAAAGTGATTTTAAAAATAATTCGTTCGATGTTTTCTTCCCCCTCGTCATAAAATTTAAAGCCCTTTCTGCCAATGCCCCCCACGGAAAATCTATTCAGATGTGTAAATTTTTGGAATTTTTTTGTTTTGGCACGAGCGGGACGCGAATCTGTTCCCCTTTCCCTTTTTTGTTCATCTATTATGGAGAGGGAAATGCCAAACGTAGGGGGGTACGCCACTGTAGACAGGGAGGGACAACCCCCCGGGGGACGGGAAGGGAAAGGGACATCATCATTACGGGAAAGGGGATTCACCTTTAAAAGAGGAACAAAACCCTACAGCTGATGGGCATGCCCAACCCCGCCAAGGAGGACACCCTTTCAGACAAAAGGGGATGCCCCTAGCAGACAAGGGCACCCCCGGCCCGGCCGGGGGCAACCAAATCACTGTAAAGGTTTGGGGGCACACTACAATAGAAAGGAGCTTGCCCCTCATGGGGGGGGGCAAAAAACATGTAGGTGGGGGCAACCCACAAAAAGAAGGGGAGCAAAGCCCTCATGGGTGAGGGGGGAAAAATCACGTAGGTGAGGGGCCCCCCCAAATACAATAGAAAGGGGCATGCATTTATGGGGGTGAGGGGCCCAAAAAAAACCCTGTAGGTGAGGGGAAAATACAGTAGAAGGGAGAATGCCATCATGGGTGGGGGCAAAACACTGTAGGTGAGGGGCACCACTACAATAGAAGAGGAGCATTTTCCCTCTTTGGGGGAGGGGGAAAAAAAAAAACTGTAGGTGGGGGCAAACTACAAAAGAAGGGAGCATTTCCACTGGGTGAGGGGAAAAAACTGTAGGTGAGGGGCCACCCACAAAAGAAGAGGAGCATGCCATCATGGGTGAGGGCAAATCACTGTAGGTGAGGGGCACACTACAATAAAGAGGAGCATGCCATCATTGGGTGAGGGGCAAATCACTGTGGGTGAGGGGCAACACTACAATAGAAGAGGAGCATGCCATCATGGGTGAGGGCAAATCACTGTGGGTGAGGGGCACACTACAATAGAAGAGGAGCATGCCATCATGGGTGAGGGGCAAATCACTGTAGGTGAGGGGCACACTACAATAGAAGAGGAGCATGCCATCATGGGTGAGGGGCAAATCACTGTGGTGAGGGGCACACTACAATAGAAGAGGAGCATGCCATCATTGGTGAGGGCAAATCACTGTAGGCGAGGGCACACTACAATAGAAGAGGACATGCCATCATGGGTGAGGGACAAATCACTGTGGGTGAGGGCACACTACAATAGAAGAGGAGCATGCCATCATGGGTGAGGGGCAAATCACTGTAGGTGAGGGGCACACTACAATAGAAGAGGAGCATGCCATCATGGTGAGGGGCAAATCACTGTGGGTGAGGGGCACACTACAATAAAAGAGGAGCATGCCATCATGGGTGAGGGCAAATCACTGTGGGTGAGGGGCACACTACAATAGAAGAGGAGCATGCCATCATGGGTGAGGGCAAATCACTGTGGGTGAGGGGCACACTACAATAGAAGAGGAGCATGCCATCATGGGTGAGGGCAAATCACTGTGGGTGAGGGGCACACTACAATAGAAGAGGAGCATGCCATCATGGGTGAGGGGCAAATCACTGTGGGTGAGGGCACACTACAATAGAAGAGGAGCATGCCATCATGGTGAGGGGCAAATCACTGTGGGTGAGGGGCACACTACAATAGAAGAGGAGCATGCCATCATGGGTGAGGGGCAAATCACTGTGGGTGAGGGGCACACTACAATAGAAGAGGAGCATGCCATCATGGGTGAGGGGCAAATCACTGTGGGTGAGGGCACACTACAATAGAAGAGGAGCATGCCATCATGGGTGAGGGGCAAATCACTGTGGGTGAGGGGCACACTACAATAGAAGAGAGCATGCCATCATGGTGAGGGGCAAATCACTGTGGGTGAGGGGCACACTACAATAGCAGAGGAGCATGCCATCATGGGCGAGGGGCAAATCACTGTGGGTGAGGGGCACACTACAATAGAAGAGGAGCATGCCATCATGGGCGAGGGGCAAATCACTGTGGGTGAGGGGCACACTACAATAGAAGAGGGGCATGCCATCATGGGTGAGGGGCAAATCACTGTGGGTGAGGGCACACTACAATAGAAGAGGAGCATGCCATCATGGGTGAGGGGCAAATCACTGTGGGTGAGGGGCACACTACAATAGAAGAGGAGCATGCCATTTTGGGTGAGGGGCAAATCACTGTGGGTGAGGGGCACACTACAATAGAAGAGGAGCATGCCATCATGGGTGAGGGGCAAATCACTGTGGGTGAGGGGCACACTACAATCGAAGAGGAGCATGCCATCATGGGTGAGGGGCAAATCAGTGTGGGTGAGGGGCACACTACAATAGAAGAGGAGCATGCCATCATGGGTGAGGGGCAAATGACTGTGGGTGAGGGCACTGTGGAGATACTACTTTCATTTCCGACATACGGGTTCTTTATCCCAGCATGCTTTACGCTAACGAACTCGCCAAGGTAAATAAATGTCGTCTGTCTCATCATCATCTGGGCTCATGTTTTGACGTCGTACGAACGATCATTACATGGTGGCAGCGGTAATGTATTGAAGAACAAGTGACAGATAAACGGTGAACACTGGTAAGGTCGTCGTTTGTATTATTATTGTAATATTCATTGAAAAATTCCGTATCGAGAGATCGTAAGTGAAGTCAAGAAATTACAGAGCAAAAGAATGGCCCCATTCAAGCGCCGGATAGTTTTGATTTTTCACGCCCCGGATAGGGCCTGAATGAAACAGCGTTTCCTTAGATTTCGTCAAGAAATCAAAACTTGAACGAGAAGAGCAAGTAGTTCAAGTAGCTCTCTCATTTACACGATGGCATGAAAGCCCAAAGAACTTTATAACTTCGTTCAACCTCTCTGAAGCAGAAGCTCAGAATTTCAATTTTTGTACTGGCCAAGTTTTGATAGCCATTTTGTTCCCAAAACGAAACATTATACTAAAGAGCCCAGTTCTATGCACGATCACGGTGCGGGAGAAAGAAATTGAAGCTTATCTACGCAGTCTGTTTGAACTTTCAGAGCATGCAAGCTTTCCAGATCGAGAATACGCTATTAGAGACAGACTAGTGCTTGGGAGGTTTGACCTGAGCTATCAGAAAAGCTACAGCTCCCAACCAGGTTGAAACTTGAAGAAGCATCCCAACAGGCACGCCCATTTGAACTTGTGAAAATTCACTGAACGAACAAAGGCAGTCTCAGAAGATAGATGCGTGGGACACAGAAGAGCAGCAAGAAGTAGAGGCCAAGGTATTACAGAGGTTTTCCAGGCAGCAGAGGCCGTGGTAACCAGAGAGGACACACGGGGCTATAGAAGTTATGGATCGGGTCCTGCAGTGCAGCTGGAGGAGGATTTCCAAACTGTACAAGATGGGGACGTTCACACAGAGAATGACATTTGTGCTGCAAGAGGAAAAACCCTTTTCAGAGCTTGTTCAAAAATGAATCATTTTGCAGCATGTTGTCGTAGCAGTTATGGCAAACAATTGTCAGCTCAGGTGAAGAAGAAGAAGAAAAGGAAGAATATTTTTAGGCTCCATTGGCAAAGATGAGTCTGCTTGGCTCACTACACTACGTTTCAATAACAGAGATGTGTCTTCAAAATTGACACGGGAGCAGATGTGTGGGTGATGTCAATCCAGGAAATTCAGAAAATTCCAAATCACAACCAAAGTTACGTCCAACAAGGCTGCTCTCGTAGTCCAGGTGGTTCATTGATTGTGAAGGACTGTTTGAAACAGAAGCTAGATCCATGACAAGCAGTATCCATTAAAAAATTACGTTGTCAACGCAAAGACGGACAAACCTGCTGACCGAGAAGCAGTGTCAAGAAGGGGACTTGTGAAGAAAATTGACTTAATCAGTATCCTTTCAGTGACAGAATGAATCACCAGTAGACTGTCCCCCAGTCAAAATTATCTCAAGGACAATGCGGGAACCGAAACAGTCTAAACACAGCAAGAAGAATTCCCAACCATTGGTTACAAAGTCAAAGAAGAGTTGAACAGGATGCAAGAAAAAGGCATAATTGAAGAGATCACCGAACCTACAGACTGGGCAGCCCCAGTGGTTCCAGTCTTGAAAAGAAAACAAACTCATCAGAATCTGCACTGATTAAAAAGGCTAAACATGGCAATCAAAAGAGAACGCTATATGATTCCCTTTACGATAGAAGATATACTTCACAAGCTTGAAGATCAGTCATTTTCAGTCGACTGATGCAAGATCCGGTTTTTGGGCAAATCCCATTAGATCCTTCCACTGCCAAACTCACAACCTTCATCACACCAAAAAGGAAGTTTCTTCTATAAAGACTTCCTTTTGGCATCAGCTCAGCCCCAAAATTTTCCAAAGAACAAGGGGAAAAACATTTTGAAAGAGTTCGACAATGGTCATTTGTTACTTTGATGACATTATGGTGCACAGTAAGAGAGAGGAGGATCATGCTGGAAAATTTGGGACAGAGTCATGAAAAAAAATAGCAGGAGCCAACCTGAAGCTCAACAAAGGGGAAGTGTGAATTTAGAAAGAAAGAAATTGAGTTTCTGGGTCACATCATACCCAAGGAAGGAGTCAAGCCTGAATCCAGCAAAAGTTGCTGCAATCCAAACATGCCAGATCCCAGCAACTTTACAGAACTTCGACGGACACTGGGATGATAAACTACATTGGAAAACATTCCAAATCTGTCAACCTTTCCCTGCGCCCAGTAACTGAGTTGCTTGAAAAGAACCACACTGGACATGGGCACCCCCACAGTGGAAGCGCTCAAGACAGCCCAAACATTACTGTCAAAGACACCAACACTGGTCTTCTACCATCCATCAAGACCAACAGTTGTAAGTGCAGATGCAAGTTCATATGGCTTGGTGGTGACTTCTCCAACAACATGAAGATGAACTAAAGCCTGTCGCTTACTGTTCAAGAACTCTCACACCAACAGAACGAAAGTATGCCAGATTGAAAAAGAATGTTTGGCAGCTGTTTGGGCCTGTGAAAAATTCCAGAGATATCTGGAAGGACTTCCTGCCTTCACGCTTCAAACAGATCACAAACCATTGATTCCCATGATCAACAAAAAAGATCTTCGGGCCCACCCCCCATCGGGTGTCAACGCTGCTGATGCGTCTGATGCGATTCAGTGTAAAAGCGGGTCTACTTCCCAGGAAAAACACTCATTGTGGCTGAACCACTCTCTCAAGAAGTCCCCAAGAGCAAACTGAAAACACAGAAGAAGTGAATCAGCTGATAGAAAAACACAGAAGCACATGTTACTCTGTAAGACTGTCTTGGGAACAACAGACAGACGGTTGAAAGAAATCGCAGCAGAAACTGATAAAGATCCTCTCTTCAAGAAAGCTCTTCAGTACACACGAGAAGGATGGCCCAATACCTTGCAGATGGGGAAAGGGTCTCGTGACTGATACAACTGCGCAATGAACTCAGTGAACATGAAGGACTTTTTGTACGAGGGAGCCGCATTGTCATCCTCAAGCCTTGAGAGATGATGTTTTGTCAAGAATACATATGGACATCAGGGCATTACAAAATGCAGAGGAGAGAGAGAGAGCAAATTCATCATGTGGTGGCCCAACATCAACAAGCGCATTAAGCAAGCAGTAGAGAACGGTAAACACTGTGAAGAACGAAGGCCAGCTCAAGAAAAAAACACTCATCACAACGACGTTGCCTGATCGTCCCTTTCAAAAGGTGGCTGCTGATATCTGCAACTTCAAAGGACACAACTACAAGTCCGGGTGGATTATTTCTCAAGATACCTTGAAATAGGATATCTTTCCCCAAATCACCCCTGAAGCAGTAGTTGGAAAACTGAAAAATATTGTTTGCACACCATGGAATACCAGAACTCCCTTTTCACGGACAATGGAAGACAGTTTGTTTCAACCGAATTCCAGAAATGTGCTGCAAGCTGGGGATTTTACCACAAAACATCCAGCCCTTACTATCCTCAGTCAAATGGAGGGCCGAGCGTGCTGTACAGACAGCAAAGAAAATCCTGAGTCAGAGTGATCCATCTCTTGCACTTCTGACTTACCGTCAACACCAACTTCAGCAACAGGGAAAAAACCCAGCAACCTTGAATGGAAGGAATATCAGAACTACTATCCCAACACTTCCTTCAACCTTTAACCCAGTACCACAACAGAGCATCAGTTGAGAACAAAGACAGCAGAGCAAAGAAAAAGGAATCAAGAGACCTACAACAGAAGAAATGGTGCACATCAGCTTCCAGATCTTCACCCAGGTGACATTGTGCTACAGAAATTGGACAGAGAGAGAGAGTGGAAAGAATCCAGCAGTCGTGAAAGAAAAGATTGCTCCAAGATCTTACCTGATCCAGACATTCCACGGGACAGTTTCGGAGAAACAGCGTTACCCCCAAGCTCACCAAAACCGCCAGCTCACGTCTGAGATGAAGTCCCCACTGACCTCAAAAACTGTGACAGGATCCCATTATCCCCCAGTCCCTTACGTCGGATCACAAATGCCATGTCCCCCTTTCCCACACAATTCTATCTCCCAAAGTTACATCAGTAACCCAGTCACAGAACAATAGAACTTCAACAGTTAACACCCTGTGGCAGCCAGGTTCTAAAGAAGACGGCAGTCCAATGTCCTCCGCACCGATGGTGCCAGCAAGAGGTCTCCTGCAGCAACGGTGTCCTGTGACGTCTACTCCTGGAAAAACCTCCAGTGGGACCACCAAACTTCAGTTCCACAAGCCCCGTCAACCCTGGTGAACAGGAAGTCAAGACTACAAAGCATGTCGAGTTGTCACGAAGCCAAACACGTTTTCAGAACGAAGACCTTAATGCTGCAGTTTCCCCCTTTGAAGAAGGAAAAGGAAAGTGACTGGTGTTGTGTGTTTAATTTAATGCATGGTTTGGTTTTGTTTGAATTTGAGTTTGAACTGGACCGCAACAAGAACAGACACATGTTTTGTTTGAGTTTGAGTTGAACTGAGACCGCAACAAATACAGACACATGTTTGTTTGAGTTTTAGTTGAACTGAGACCGCAACAAGATGCAGACATAACAGCAAGTTTAGAGCTATTGAACTGTTCTCTACCTCCTGGACTTTTTAGAATGCATGCCATCATTTTGATTTTGTCAAAACTCAAAGGAAAGGGGAGATGTGGAATACTACTTTCATTTTTCCGACATACGGGGTTTTTATCCCAGCATGCCTTGCTTGTTTATCCCAGCATCTTTACGCTAACGAACTCGCCAAGGAAATAAATGTCGTCTGTCTCATCATCACCTGGCTCATTTTTGACGTCGTACGAACGATCATTACAAGGAGCATGCCACATGGGGGAGGGCAAATCACTGTAGGTGAGGGCACACTACAATAAAAGGAGCATGCCATCATGGGTGAGGGGCCAAAACACTGTAGGTGAGGGGCACACTACCAATAGAAAGGAGCATGCCATCATGGGTGAGGGGCACACCATCGTAAATAACGTCATGCCATCACAGATGAAAATGGGGCATGCCATCGTAGATTAATGACATACCATAACAAAAGAAAGGGGGCGTCATTGTAATTGGTAGCACGCCATTGTAGACCGAAGGAACACCACCATAGAAAAGAGGGGCACACCATCATAGATTGGGGAAAATGCCACCACAGACAAGGGGCACACCTCCAATGTAGACAGGGGCACACCGCCGTAGGTGAGGCCATGCCCCTGTAGACAAGGGGCACACCTCCAATGTAGACAGGGCACACCGCCGTAGGTGAGGGGCATGCCACTGTAGACAAGGGGCACACCTCCAATGTAGACAGGGGCACACCACCGTAGTGAGGGGGATGCCACTGTAGACAAGGGGCACACCTCCAATGGAAAAGAGAGAGAGAGAGAGGAGAGAGAAAAGAGAAAAGAGGGGAGAGAGAGGAGAAGAGAGAGAGAGAGAGAGAGAGAGAGAGAGGAGAGAATCTTATCTACACAAAAATTTTGTGTAATTTTGGCCTCCTACCTGTACTCGATCTACTGAATTCCATGCACTGAAATATTTCCCACAGGAATTGGGAAATGCCAACAGCATGTAATAATTACAGATTTCATTTAACTGGGCATTTTGGGTGCACACATCTGTCAGCTCAAAGTGTTTTAAAGTATTTCATTTGAGGGGAACAGTTCGCAAACTAAGGCTTTCTTCACACGCTACGTCTTCACTAGCGCAGACTGACCGCAGCCTTCTCACAGCTTGCTTAAGGTACTCAACTCATTAGTAAAGCATACTCATATTTGTTATACTCTCTCATAAGAGACGCAGAAAAAATCATTACCTGGAAGCTTAATTCATACTATGAAGGGAAAATCTTAAAGTCATGCCAAAAGAGCTTGCAAAATTCTGTTGTTGTATACATCAGGTCCGGGATCTTATCATCATTCATTTCTAAAGGTACTGAGAGGTCTTTAACCGTCCACAGAGTTACTCTGTTCTTCTAATAGGGCCTTTTCATCAATAAAAGTCAAAACTAAATTGATACTATCATCCTCGTTAGATTTCCAATTTCATTTTCATCATCCATTAATACAATTTTTTATTTGGATAGATTTAAATTCATTTTTGATTTCTATTGTTTTGTCTCTTATATTAATCCCCATGTTATTGTTTCACTTCTTACCTCTATCTTTTTCTTATCTTTTTCTTATCTGTAAATAAAACATTCATTTTTTTAACTCTTCTCCTTCCCATATATATCTATCTACTGTCTGTCTGCTCGTCTCTCTCTCTCTCTCTCTCTCTCCTCTCTCTCTCTTCTCTCTCTCTCTCTCTCTCCTCTCTCCCCTCTCTCTCTCTCTCTCTCTGTATACATATATATATATATATATATATATATATATATAAAATATATATATAATATATATATATATATATATATATATATATATATATATATATGTAACGATTAATAGTAAATCTTAAAACTGCGATTACAACATTGTTTCGAGGTCCTTCCTCTCTTCAGAGCCAATCGGCACGGGAGCTGAAGAGAGGAAGGACCTCGAAACAATGTTGTAATCCCAGTTTTAAGATTTACCTTTAATCATTATTTTAACTGCTCCCACATGGTTGATCACTTTTTTTTTAAGCCGGAAAATATACTACCAGCTATATATATATATATATATATATATATATATATATAGAGAGAAGAGAGAGAGAGAGAGAGAGAGAGAGAGAGAGAGAGAAATTTAGATTCAGATTCAGATGTTTAATTCATATTTAGGCCATTGCCCCTAATGAAGGGGAGTAATTGAACACTCATTTCACACAAACTTTTCTATACACATTATAAAGTCAGAACAATATTTTACGAAATGGCAATCTCACGCGACTGAAATGCTTTGAACAAGTAAATTGATACATTTCTAACTGTTCTTTCACATTTGCATGCCAAAAGTAAACTTAGTCGAACAGGTTTGGAAATCTATAAAACTTTGCAGGAATGTATTGTTGTCTTAAGTTATTTAGTGCTGGACAACATAAGACAAAATGAACCTCATCCTCTTTACTGTTTTTACACAGTGGGCAAATTAAATCATTCTCATTATGGGGTCGATATTGGAAGTAATGCTGAGCAATATCTGTTACCCCAAGTCTGAACTTAGTCAACACAACTTTCAGATGTCTATCTAAATTTAACAACAAATGAATTTTCACATCAGGCACTGTACAAAATGTTCTGTATACACTAAATCTATCGCTATTCTTAATATGATCATCCCATTCCTGCCATCTACATGAAATTAATCTTTCCTTAAAATCATACAAAAAAGCATTTATTTCTTCTACACCTTGATTTGTCCAAACAAAACCATATCCAAATGTAAACAGTTTACAGCGGATGTTTAAAGCCCAGTTTCTTTTGTCACGTGAATCTAAATCTAGCAGCATCCTATAGGCTTTGCGGGTAGCCTTGACTCTCCATTCGAGTAAGTTTTAGCCAAAATCGAACAATTTAACTATGAGTTAAATATTTTGGGATATCGATTTGTTTCCCCATATATTAAAATCGTTTGGTGTTCTTATTTCAACCCCTCAAAAATTTTTTAAGGGCAAATAAATGTATTTTTTCATAGTGAATGAGAGCATTATCTAGACCCCATAACTCTATATATATATAATATATATATAATATATATATATAGAGAGAAGAGAGAAGAGAGAGAGAGAGAGAGAGAGAGAAGAGAGAGAGAGAGAGAGAGGAGAGACAAAAAGAAAAACACAAAAACACAACAAGCTGGATTTCATTTCCAAATATTTTGAGGCCTTGCGACCTCTTCCTCAGTGGACCTTTAATGACAGTTTTCCACACTGTAACTGACAAAGCAAGTGGAAATTTTAGTTGGAAATTGAACAGTTCTCGTCTGCTTTTTCTCTGTCAGGTGAGGCATACCCCGTGCCTACTAGCAACCTCATTTACTTGATTTTACATTACCACTTACACATGAATCTCTCCCGTCCGCTCCCATCTTTCTCTGAGCATAACGGTAAGCCTTTACTTGATCACTCATCCCTCCCCTACCCCCATCTCTCTCTCTCTCTCTCTCTCTCTCTCTTCTCTCCTCTTCTCTCTCTCTCTCTCTTTTCCTCTCTCTCTCGGGGGATGTGAGTTGGTGTTTGGTACGCGAAGTCGCACATCCAATGCTCTCCGGATTATAAGTCTATTTTGATGGTTATAAGAACGAGCTACATCTCCAATTTGGTCAAGTACTTCGTGAAGAACTATGCCGTTGGAAGTACGGATTTCAGGGCGATATGTGCAGTTTTCTGCTTAGTATTTCAGTGTTTTATTTTCAAACGAGCTAGGCAGAAACTTGTTATGCGGGTCGCCATGATAAAGTTAAGGCGCAGAGCAGACGGTGCGATGTTAGGCCTGCTCCTCTGTATTTGTTCTGGGGAGGTTTTCTCCTCCATGTGGAGACGTTGAGACCAACCCAGGCCAAACCCATCCCAGACCAGAGACATGAGGCAGACCCGACGGGCCAGCGGAGGAACAGCAAGTCGTAAACCCAGCATGGAGAGCCTGGCCATCCCTAGACGGAGCCTCCAGTTTACCAGGGAAAGAACTTTCGCTTGCCGACGTTATGTGCAAGTTAAACTCCATGGAGCGGAAGTTTGACGCCAAGCTAGATGAGTGAAGCAAGATCTGCACGCCCTGCGCGGGAGTACGTTATCATGCAGGGGGAACTGGGAATCTCCGGGAGCAAGTCAGCAGCTGCAGCAGCAAAACCTGGACCTGACGAGAAAAAATTGAGGACTTGGAAACAAAACTGATGATCTCGAGGGAGATCCAAGAGAAACAATCTGATTTTTTATGGATTCCCTTTCGCGCAGAAAGTGAGACCCTGCAGATTGTGAAAAACACGTTGAAAGACCTTGCTACAGATAAATTGAGTTGTCTCAGGACATCGAATTTGACAGGGTTCATCGACTCAACAACCGCAGGACTCTCCAGTGATCGCAAGGTGTGTCTTCTACAAACAGAAGGTGGAGATCCTGAAGTCAAAGCGCAAACTGAAAGGCAGCAATATTTTCATAGGTGAGGACTTCTCCACTAAAGTGCGTGATTGAGGAAAGGTTGACTCCCATCTCAAGAAAGCTAGGTATGACGGCAAACGCGCGACCATGATCTTCACTACTCCTCGTCGACGGCAAGCTTTTACACTGTAGGGATTGACGACAGACTCGTTGAACTGGATAGGAACTTGGCCGTCCTTTAATTTAAATAGTAATGTGTCCGCACTACGAAAAGGAACCCATACAGAATCGACACCGACTGTGCCAATCCTGTGTTCAACTACGTCAGCACGTGAAGCTGGAAATAGAATTGTTTTTGACTCTGGTGAAAACTCGGTCATCCCAGAGGCAGTTGAAAATATGAACAATACAGACGTTGGTGTGTTTTCTGGAAATGTCCATCCTACTGGAAATCAAGATTCGTGTCACGTTGACATTCATAATAAACTGAAATCTATTTCATTCCTTCATTGGAATATAAATGGATTACTTTCGAAAATGAATAATAACAAATTTTATTTCATACGTTTCTAGTTTGATTTCGTATGTTTTGTGAAACATTTGTTGATGTTTTTCATTCGCCTATGTTTGCGGGATACAATGTGTACTGTAAACCTGCTTTAAAGTTCACGGCACGTGGAAGGCGTTCCGGTGGACTGGTGTGCCTGGTGAAAAAAGATATCTGTCCCTATGTTAAAGTAGTGGAGGTTGCATCGGATTTGTTTTATGCCTTTATTATTGATAAATCCTTACTTGGCACAATGAAACATGTTATGTATGTGTGCGCATATATTCCTCCAGAGGGCTCTCCATATTACTCTCATTTTGATAAGGAAAATGGAGTTTCTTTGCTTGAAGAATTTTTGTGTGATTGCTTACTTTATTTAAAGATGAAATGTATGTGATTGTTGGGGGTGACCTGAATAGCAGAGTTTCAAACTTTTCTTATGATTTTGAAGAAAACATATCTGTGTATGATGATAAACATAAAAGTGGACCAGTTCATGTTCGAAACTCTGAAGATACTGTGCTAAATAATTATGGGAAACTACTTCTCAATCTGTTATTGCTCTGAAACTGTGCATTTTAAACGGCGTGTGTAAGGGCGACCTTCAAGGTCGCTACACATACATATGTGATAATGGTAGCAGCGTTAACGACTATTTTTTGATGTCCTTTGACATGTTTTCGATCATTTCTGATGGTGTGAGATGTGTGTATCTGAGAAAATTGAGTCTGATCAATGCCTGTGGAACTGAACCTCACCGTCTCATGTCATGACAAGAACTGTACACAAGTAAACAACAGGCGCTGTACGATTGAGAAATTTGTCTGGAATGAAGATCATGTTGATTTGTTTAAAAATGCGATTTTTTCTAATGAAATGCAAGAGCGTATGCAAGGGGCAATTAGTCTGATTGATATTAATGTAGACGAGGCATTAGATGTTTTTAATTGTTGTGTGAAAGAGGCGGCAGAGAGCATGAAAAAGCAGTTTACTCTCGGCATACATGAACAAGAAGAGGACTGGTATGATACCGAATGCCGAGTTAACAAAAGAAAAGCTCGAAATTTATTGACGAAATTCCGGCGTTCTTTGACCACAACCTTCTCGTGAGTCCTACTGTAAGACCAGGAGGGAATATAAACATCTCTTAAAGAGAAAGGAGAAACAGTTCAATGATGCTCTGTTGGAGGATTACTTCAGTCTGTAAATAGCCAAAAAGATTTTGGATCGTATTCACAAAATTTCAAGAAAACGAAAACAACCTGTGAATGATATTAGTTCAGAAAAGTGGTTTCCATCATTTCAGAGATCTACTGGAAGGAAAATTTGATGCCCAAAATGATATGGTCGGTGACAGTTACCTAAATGACAACGATTATGATGACAATCAAAATCGTCCGATTTCCAAGAAGAAATTTTAATGGCTTTGAGAAAAGTAAAACCTCGTAAAGCTGCCGGCCCAGATGGGATTATGGTGAAATGATAAAAACTGCTTGCCAGTCAAAAGTGTTTTTAGATTTTTGGTTAATTTTTTCAACTCCTTATTTGATAAAGGGATATATCCTAAATGTTGGTCAGAATCTATAGTGATTCCATTATATAAAAAAGGCGATGCAAACAATCCGGATAATTACAGAGGAATCTCGTTATGTAATGTGTGCAGCAAATTATACAGTGCTGTTTATTAACATGAGACTGCAAGAGTGGTGGAAGAAAATAACATTACTGGGGAATAACAAGCTGGATTTAAGAAAAACTACTCTACTATTGATCATATATTTACTCTGATGGCATTCGTACAGAAACAGTTTTGTTTAAATCGTAAACTGTATGTCGCATTTATTGATTTCGAGAAGGCGTTTGATTCTGTTAATAGAACTATATTGTGGCCCATCTTGCTTAAAAATGGTATTCATGGAAAGCTGTATAAATGTAAGTAAGTATGTATGACTGTGTAAAGGGACGAGTGAGAACTGGTGCTGTTATAACAGATTATAAAACTGTCTTCTGGTGTGAAACAGGGGGATGTTTGTAGCCCCAGTTTTGTTCTCGTTATTTATAAATGAATTAACACAAGAAGTTATACATTCTGGAAGGCACGGTGCACATTTTTATGAATGAACTTTTGGAAATTTTCATTCTGCTTCTAGCTGATGACGTGGTCTTGGTCTCAAAAGACAGCAATTGGATTACAAACTCAATTAAACACCTTGCAAAAAGCTACTGCTACATTACAACTAAAAGTTAATAAAGCAAAAAGTAACATAATTGTATTTAGAAGGGCGGGTATCTTGCAGCAAGAGAAAGATGGACATACAATGGATCTATATTGCCTGTTGTTAATGCGTATAAATACTTGGGTATATACTTCTCCACACGCTTGAGTTTCGTCTATACCTGCAAAGATTTAGTCAGTAAAGCAAAAAACGCATTGTTGTGCATACTAAAGAAATTATCATTACTCCATAACGGGTTCCCTTAACTTGTTTTTGAAGCTGTTTGATTGTCAAGTTCAGCCGATGGTGCAATATGAGCTGAAATATGGGGTCTGGATGCTGCTGTTGTACATTGCGAAAAAATCCATTTTTTTGCTCTAAAGAAATTTCTTGGGGTGTCGTTGCAGACACCAAATGATCTGGTATATGGTGAAACAGCTAGATATCCGATTCATTTGAATTCCGTTGTAAAATTATTCGATATTGGTTAAAAATATTACAGATGCAAGATCACAGGTTACCCCGCAAAGCGTATAGAATGCTGTTAGAATGGACAATAGAGGTAAGAAAAACTGGGTAACAAATGTTAGAATGAAACTATGTGAATATGGATTTGGTTTTGTATGGCTCAACCAAAGTGTTGGTGATATGAATGTTTTTATGAAGGTGTTCCGAGAAAGATTAATTGATTGCAGTTGGCAAAATGGAACACGCACCTACAAAATAGTGAGAGATTTGAATTATACAGAACGTATAGTCACTTACGCTGTTTACCAGTTTACATGTCAATAAAAATAGACAAGCATTTCAAACACATTCTGACTAATTTCGATTCGGTGTCTCTGATATTGCTAGTCATTACTTTCGCTATAGACAGCCCTGCGAAAGAAATCTGATCTGTCCATTGTGTCGAAATGCAAAAGAGGACGAAGTTCATTTTGTGCTGGTTTGCCCAATGTTAAGAGATCTTAGAGAACAATTCATTCCGCAAAAGTATTTGAACTATCCTTGTCTGTTCAAGTTAACGTTGTTAATGGCATCACCAAATGAAAGTACCGTTAAAAAGTTAGCTATTTATTTATATAAGGCATTTAAAAGGAGAAGTGTTTATACAACTTGAAAAGACCAATACTCATGTGCGACTTAAAATGTATATCTCCCCTTTCTAAGGGGGTATGGCCTTTATGAATAAAACATTTGAGTCTTGAGTCTCTCTCTCTCTCTCCACCCCACCCCCCCCCCCCACTCCCCCTCCGCCCTCCACCCCCACCCCACACACACCCCATCCCACCCCTCACCCCCACTCCCCACCCCTGACACCCCCCTTCCCCACCTCCACCCCATACCCCCACACTCCCCCACCCACCCATTCCCACACCCTCACCACACCCTTACACACACACACACCTCCACCCCCCCCCCCCCCCCCACCTACACATAAATCTCCCGTCCGCTCCCATCTTTCCTGAGCATAAGTGTAAGCCTTTAATTGATCACTCTCCCTCCCCCCTCCCACCCCATCTCTCTCTCTCTCACCACCCCCCACTACCCCTCCCCCCAACACACACACTCCACACACACACCCCATCCCATCCCCACCCCCACTCCCCACTCCTGACACCCCCACGCCCACCTCCACCCCCATCCTCCCCCCAACCCCACCACTCCCACACCCCCCTACCCTTGCACACACCCCCACCACCACCCCCCAAACTACACAGCAGATGTCAATCGCTGTCTCAGTAGTTGACGTCCTCGATGGTATTGAGTCCTTGTGGGGTCAGGGTTTTTAATTTCCTGATCCAGAATGTCTCTCTTGTCAGTCTTAACCTGAGGGTGTGGCCATAGACCTTTTCCAACACAACGATCTTCATGTGTTTGAGTGTGTGTTTGGGTTGGTTGAAATGTTTTGTGACCAGTGAACGGTTAGGACGGATGTTGATATCTGAGCGATACTGGTAGAAGCGTGTTCGGAGGGTATCACCTGTTTGTCCAACATACTGTGCGGATCTGCAAACATCACAGTAGAGCATGTAGATCACCCCACTGGAGTCACAGGACAGTTTTTGCGAATGGCAAAGACTCCCCGTCACTGCACTCAAGTAGTTTTGGGCGCCTTCACAAGATGCTCCTTGCAAATTACGCATCTGAGGCGATGGCAAGGCTCGCATCCACCTCCTTGTCAGGTCCAAACAGCAGAAGTGGGGCATCAGCAAATTTCGTAGAGATTTGCAGCACCTTTCCCCAACAACCGGGAGATCTGGCATAGCCTGCTTCATGCGTGTGCTGGGTTGAAGTGTGGGCTGTAAATCTTCCAGCCAGGTCCTTAAAGGGGATTTGAGGGGTGGGGGGTTATGACAAACGGCACCCTGGTGTTGGGCTCCTTCTCTCGGTACTCAAGGGTTGGTGTGTTGCGTGCCTTCATCCGAGCACACTCCTTGGCTTTACTCACGTCAGTAAGGTGTACCGCGTCTGAGGAACCGTGCTCATCTTTTCACCTGGGCATCGCAATCATTGATACTGGTGCACAATCGACGAGCCGCAAAACTGGCTGTTAGGATGTTCTTTCTCACATGCTTGGGTGCAGGATCTGTGGTTAAGATACGCGTGCTGTCATTGGCTTTGTTAGATGTCAGACACTAGGAAGCCCTCCTCCATCTGACGATACATCAAGGGAAGGGATCTGCACTGTGGAAGAGGACACTGTGAACTTATGGACGGATGAAAAGAGTGATGTATAGTTCAAACTCTCGAAGTTCATTCTCTGTTCCCAACCACAACAGAAAAATGTCATCTATAAAGCGCTTCCAAAACTCCTTCAGAACAGGGACAGGGCTCTCAGACAGTAGTTGTGACTCCAGCGCACCATGAATAAATTTGCGGCAGAGGGCGCCATGGGCGTGCCCATCGCAGTGCCTACTACTGGTGGCAAGTCTGGTGCTCGAAGTGAATGTAATTGCTAGTAAGAACATGCTTTGCAGCTTCCAAGATGAGGTCAATTGGTAGTCTGTATATATATATATATATATATATATAATTATATATATATATATATATATATATATATATATATATATATATATATATATATATATATATATATATATTGTTCTAAAGATAATGGCACCTTTTGTCATGGTACTGCAAAGGATTTTCTTGCTCTATAATTAATGAAAGTTACTGTCCGTGTTCTGTTGTTTGCTTCGTTGCTTTTTTTTCTTATAATTCTAATGTTCATCAGTCAGACATCCTTCTTTTTATCTGTCTTTCCTTCTTCTGTATCTAGCATGTAACGTTCTCAGCGGTTTTATTTGCTTTTTGACAAGAAAGAAAATTGTCTTGATTGTGTCTACTAATATATTTTTTTTTCTCTTTGTAAAGAAGAGTTATTCAAGTTCCAAAGATTCTGGATCTTTTAGTGCTGCTGTATTTTAAAGACTTTTGTAATAACAAAATGGTCAGATTGTAATCAGGTATTACAGCTGTCATGTTCAATGTCTAACGTCAAATAATCTGAGACGAAGAAATAGTCCGGTCGACCCTGCTAGGCGAAACTGAACCTCCGCCATGTACATTTCATTTTATCAGGTTTCAGTTCTCGCCCAACTTCTACAAGATTACATGGATCCATGATATTGCACATACACTTCTGAGTACGGGAGCGATTCAGCTATATCTACATCTAATGGAATATTTGATACCACTGTCGAATCTCGAATATTGAATATGCGATCATATTCCACGTCATCTAATCCAGGTATCATGATATCAAAGTAGAGAGTCGCAGTCACCTAGGCCGTATAAATTCAACATCATGCGTTTACCAAATAACTTAACATCCAACAAAATATAACAGTCTCTGAACATCGCGGAAATCTCTACATATTTCATATCCAAAACTGCTGTTTCAAACCACCATCCCAGCTACTGATTGTTTCCATTCTAACTCAAAATGCTGTCAATGTTCTGACACTCACCATGACGTTAAATTATTTTCTGCAGGAGCCTTCGGGCGAGTTTGCTGAAAAACAAGGATATCTGCTTTCAGAAAATCCTTTGATTAATGGTAGTAACCCACATCATGGGCGTTTTAAGCTGATATCTGTGATGACTCTACTTTTTAAAATATCTGCAATGTCACAAAAAATGTTTACAATAAAACTCCATTCTTAACATGGTTTGATGGTACTTTCCCGAGCATTAGTATATTCAGTCACATGTCTTACAGAAGTACGACCAGCATCATAGTCACAACACATGTCTGTTGGCTAGTGGATGTCAGTTTTTGCATGCAATACTAAGGACGAGACCATTTTTTTTTCTGGACTAAGCATTAACAACATACAAGCACTGCAACGATCGAGCAGGTATATATTTACTGTTACTTTTGACAATAGCAAGCAACTCTGGACACAGAATAAACAACACACAAGCACAACAACAGTCACACAGGTATTGACTGTTACTGATGGCAGTAGTAAAAACTGTAGGAAGAGCATGACAGGAGAAGGTCGTCACACAAGAACCTCTCCCCCCTCCCTCTCCTGTGAGTGTTTCAGCCCTGAACATCTTACACTCAAAGGGGTCTGGGCTGCATCCAGATCATGATGTACTCTGTGTCCAGAATTATGTTTCCCTGGGGTGGTCGAGTTCAAGCCAGCTTGTGTGTTGTCCGTCGAGACGACGAAGACCATCTAGTCATCTCTGTCCTGGGGTCGAAGGTGAGTGCGTAGATGGCTGGTCAGGCCGATCTGCACCTGGAAAGACCTATCACAGAACGGACAGGGGATGGTGGCAGCAGCTGGAGATCTGTTGGCACTGGTCTTCTTGACCATCCTACGCTGCTCAGCTGCAGCAGTTCTGTTGCTTACATATGTCTCTGCACCTTTGCGGACAACTGATCGCCACCTGTCTCTGTTCTGGGCAGTCTGCTCCCATGTTGTGTGGCTGTGTTGAAGGCCTTCAGAGAAGATTTGAGGCTGTCTTTGAAACGCCTCTTCTGGCCTCCATGAGAGGGTTTGCCATGTTGTAGTTCGCCAAACAGTAGGATGGTGAAGATGCTAGGCAGGCCAGCACAAGTGAGCACTTCAGTGTCCGAATCTTGTCTTGCAACTTAATGCCCATGATTCGTCTGAGGCAGGTACTGTGGAAATGGTTCAGTTTCCTGGCGTGACGCTGGTAAACCGACAATGTTTCACAGCCATAGAGCAGTGTGGTGAGAACTATGGCCCAATACCCCTGATCTTGATCTCTAGGGTGATGCCTCTCCTGTTCCATACGTTCCAGTGGAGTCTGCCAAAAGCGGCACTAGCTTTGGCGAGCCCGGCATTCACCTCATCGTCGATGACAAAGTTTCTGGACAGAGTGCTGCCTAGGTAGGTGAACTTGTCCACCGCGTTCAGTTGCTGTCCAGTGATGGTGATGACTGGCTTGACGTATGGCTTTCCCGGGCTGGCTGATGCATCGCTTCAGTCTTTTTCGTACTGATTGTCAAGCCGAAGTTGTTGCAAGCAGCAGAGAACTTGTCAACACTGTGTTGCATTGTGGCTTCTGAGACAGCGTTGAGGGTGCAGTCGTCCGCGAAGAAGAATTCATTGACAGTGTCCGTCGAGACCTTGGTTTTCGCTTGAAGTCTCCTGAGACTGTATACTATCCATCTGTGCGGTACTTGGTGATGCGGTGATAGGCATCGTCAAGCCAGCCACGTTAGGAGGACAGGACTCCACAGGGTTTCCATTTTAGACGGATGTCTGACCCACCTCATTCACGGACACCTGAACGAAGTTGGGAAATTTAAGCGTAATGAAGACCATTAGGTCCTCCTTGACTAGATCTAGCTGGCACTCTTTTCAGCTGCCTCTGCCATTGTCTTTATATATCTAGTTCACATTTTATTACCAAACAACCGAGAGCCGTTTCATGATGTCATGATCTGGTAAGCTCACAATTCCCCTTGCTCCACCTTCTATGCAAGATAAAAGAATACTTTATTATCTCGATTTTGAGAAATTACAATCGTGCTGCTGATTAACTATACGTTCGTGACATAAATAAACATGCAAAACAATTAACAATAAACAAGTAGGGTAACTATGGTGGTGACTTTCATTTTTTCTTAATGATTAGTGAATGGCTTCACCATTGTGGGTCTGCTGTGCATTGCCAGTCATTCATTCATCCAGGAAGCTCGGCTTTCAACTCTTCATTTTTTTTTTGAGGACTGACGGTAATACACATATCCGACAATGAACCTCATCCTGAGAGGTACCGTGTACCATACGTTATTCCACCTGAGACTTCATTTGAGTGCGTTTGTCACGTAGTGTGCTACCCTTGTTCGCCTGATGGACATCCCTCTGGATTCTCATAGCATCCTCCTCTTTCTTTCCTTGTTCTATTATCATTTCTGTCAGTGTCTGCTTTCCCCTCTGCTTTTGACAACCACTTCATTTCTCTTTACCCCTGTTAACTTGTTAATTTGTATCCTGTCATATCCCCGATCCTAAGATTCTCAATGCCATGTCCACTGAATGTCCTATTTTTGCCAGTCTTTAGCATGGGTTCTATTCTTTTCTTGTTTTTGCTCTTTCTCCTTGTTGATTCTGCTTTTAGCTGATTTCTGCTTTTGCTAATTTTCTGTGTATTCTGCTTTTTTTGTACCTTTTGACGCGAAACCTGTACGTTTATATGCAGCAGAAGTCTGGGGACAGTCTCATCTACATGCAATTGAATTACCTCACTTGTTTGCATGCAAACGCATTTTAAATGCACGCTCAAATACCCCCAAATGCAATGGTTTACGGTGAGCTAGAAGGGCATCCTTTGTATGTAGATGATGCATTAAAATCAATGCACTACTAGTTCATATTGCAAAAGCTGTCACTCGCTAGACTACCGAAACTAGCGTATGAAATGGAAAAATCAAAA
Organism: Conus ventricosus; assembly: GCA_018398815.1. Taxonomy (NCBI): domain Eukaryota; kingdom Metazoa; phylum Mollusca; class Gastropoda; order Neogastropoda; family Conidae; genus Conus; species Conus ventricosus. The sequence goes on along the minus strand of CM031618.1, from coordinate 50,377,364 downwards.
TTATTTCAATGTACAAGAAATCAGAGCGTGCAAACATACTGGGTATCTTCGATAAAACATTGTTAAGTTAATTATGGCTTTTCTTTGTTTGTTAAATGGTGGAATGAACTACGAGAAACTGTTTTTATGTGACTTAAACAACGCATGATTGACTGTTATAGGCATAATTGGGATAGTAAAGTGCTTAATAGTCAAAGATATTCAACATATTATTCCTTCAAATCCTTTTGGCTGTCTGAGAAATATTCAACTGATATTACAATTCCTGAATTTTGCAAAGTGTTCGTGACATTTGGACTTGGTATCAGTGATTTGAATGTCCATCAAGGATATACACTAAGCTCCAAAACTTTCCATTCTGTAATCAAATCGAGAACAAAATACGGCTTTGATAAGAAGAGACGTGAACGTTTGAACAATACAAGGATATGAAATCATAGAAAATGATTTTATTTGAAGCTCATGGCTCAAATGGTCTTGTTAAAATAAAAAAAAAATGTCTGACTACTTTACATAATTGGAAATGAAATGAGGCAGGCAACAGTAAACATTAAACAGTAAACAAGTGGGGTAACGTTTGCTCCCATAGGAGAACCTAACACAGAGTAACCTTTATTCAAGACTGGCACAGCCTTTAAAACTTAAATAAAGTCAGACAAATACATGGACGAACAATCTAATAGTGGGAGAAAAAAACAAGCGCAGGCCAACAACTGAACTGTCTTCATAGTAATGACTTGGCACTCGGAACTCATCAGGAGACACGGCTGGTTGTGTCTGCGCTCCTGGCGTCAAACAGAGACACACCACAGTCCATAATACTGTGGTGTTCTCACCACCAAGGGTGCAATAGCACCCCCAAAGCAGCCAGTGAAGGGTAGTAAATGAAACCAAACGAAAGTGTGGGGAGGAAAAAAGTTGCTGAAAAACTAAAGACATTATGCAAATAGTATAAAATGTAGGGACAATCACCCTGATGAGTTACGACCCAGAGGACGAAAGGCCTCGGAGCAGGCAATACAAATATATCTGTAATATATTTTCTTAATTCATGTTCCAAGTTTCTCCATCTTCGGACTCCCCCCCCCCCCCCTCCTCCTCCTTAAGTCCAAATCTTTGCCAAGTCACTACCATGAAGACAGTTCAGTTGTTGGCCTGCTCTTGTTTTTTCCCCCCACTATTTGATTGTTCGTCCATGTATTTGTCTGACTTTATTCAAGTTTAAAAGGCTGTGCCAGTCTTAAATAAAAGTTACTCTGTGTTAGGTTTTCTTATGGGAGCAAACGTTACCCCACTTGTTTACTGTTTATTGTTTACTGTTCCCCGCCTCATTTCATTTCCAATTTTCTTTTGTTTTTGATTAAACTGAGGTTACTTGTATTTGTTTCTGTCCGTCTGTGTGTTTGTCTTTTGAGCTCCTTGCATCGTTGGGTGGATCCTCAAGCGTAGGCTCAAAGATTGTCCCCTAAATGTTATACTATTTGCATAATGTCTTTAGTTTTTCAGCAACTTTTTTCCTCCCCACACTTCGTTTGGTTTCATTTACTACCCTTCACCGGCTGCTTTGGGGGTGCTATTGGATTCTTTTTTGAACCCTTGGTGGTGAGAAACACCACAGTATTATGGACTGTGGTGTGTTTCTGTTTGAACGCCAGGAGCGCAGACACAACCAGCAGTGTCTCCCTGATGAGTTACGACCCAGAGGACGAAAGGCCTCGGAGCAGGCAATACAAATATATCTGCCTCAAAAGGGATTGCGATGGTTCCCTTATGCAACTAGTGAAGAGTTTTCATATCTGTAATATATTTTCTTAATTTTATGTTCCCAGTTTCTCCATCTTCGGACTCTCCCCCCCCCCCCCCCCCCCCCCCCCTCCTCCTCCTCCCCTTAAGTCCAAATCTTTGCCAAGTCACTACTATGAAGACAGTTTCAGCCTGCGCTTGTTTTTTTTCCCCCACTATTAGATTGTTCGTCCATGTATTTGTCTGACTGCATTCAAGTTTAAAAGGTTGTGCCAGTCTTGAATAAAAGTTACTATGTGTTAGGTTTTCTTATGGGAGCAAACGTTACCCCACTTGTTTACTGTTTATACTTTACATAAGGAACCGTGCAATATTTCACACCAATGATAATCTGGAAATGGGTGTATGACTCAGTTGCCATATAAAAAGAAATAAAGTCTTGTTTTTTTCCTTTTCACATGTCCTTCCCCGGCCCCAACACACACAACAACAAAAAATGTATTTGTTCTTTGTAAGAATATCCAATGCAAAAATGTGTACCCTGAATCTGGCCACGTTGAAACTAACTATCACACAATGCAAATATTTTTTTTTACGATTTTTCAGTCAAACACACACACACACACACACACACACACACACACACACACACACACACACACAGAGAGAGAGAGAGAGAGAGAGAGAGAGAGAGAGAGAGAGAGAGAGAGAGCAATTTTTATGACAATATAATGCAGACATGTCTACGTGCTTTTGCCACCAGCTTCCAAGCTTTTAACAAAAGTAACAAGAAACACGAGAAACGTTATACATGTGAGTGGGGTATGTGCCTGTATGTGCAAAACGTGTGTGTGTGTGTGTATGTGTGTGTGTGTGTGTGTGTGTGTGTGTGTGTGTGTGTGTGTGTGTGTGTGTGTGTGTGTGTGTGTGTGCGCGCACGCGCGCATCTGACCATCACTGTGTCTGATGTCAGCATATTCAAGTCTGTAGGTGAACACTTTTAGAGTAAGCGCAAATGACCTTTTCATCATTCCATAGGGACAGCAAGCACAAAATATTTTTTCATCATATTCCTACGAACTGCAAGCACAAATAACTTTTCATCTATCGATGCAGGGAGAACACTTCCGTGTTAGATACTGTATATCTTAATTCATCAAAAGATTAAAACTTTTACTCATTTCATTCACTTGGCACAGCAATTAATCAAACGTTTCATATACAATTTATTTCTATTTAATTGCATTAAAATAAACGAGGAAACCTGTAAATTTTTCTCTAGTTGATGGCAGAACAGTCTCGGTAGACTAATGTTATTTTTGTTTAGGAAGTGACATTCGTATTTGGAAATGGTAGACGCTCTGCGAATCACCACTGGTAATATCCTCTGTGAGATCCTTAACATTGTGGCATTGCTGCATAACAAGCACTAAATGGCATTTTTTTTTTTTGGTGGGGGGTGTGGTTGT
>CM031618.1:50372711-50374052 GCA_018398815.1 Conus ventricosus | reverse complement strand
GACAGTTCATTTTCGTTGAAATAATTGTGTTGTACCTTGCCTGAAGAAGACCTAAGAGGTTGAAACGCGTCGTGTTTTGTCTTGTGATTCGTTTGTCCCCATTTTAGGGGCAGTTCATCAACATGTTTTTAAAGATTTGCTTGGATTTCCGCCTGCAGTCAACTCACTTTGCAACTAGATCTAAACATAAATAAACAAAATAAAGACATTTAAATATCCTCCCGCATCTTTACTTCAGTATACAACCTCTCCCATACCCTGCATTCCTCTAGTTGCACCCTATGTTCTCAAATTGCCTACCCTCCATCTTCCCTTCATTTCCTAACTGACCACCAAACACAATGGTCAGAGCACTGAAGTAGAGGCCAGGAGAGAAAACGTGCAGACCACCCACTGTCTTCAGTGTGTGGCGCTGCTAACTCTCAGCCACTACTTTTTTTCCCCTAGCTCAGCGAATTCAGACCAGGTGGCCCTGTGTGTTCTTGGTGTGACTGCACTGTGGGCACAACATTTTCTCATTTGAACCAGGGGTGTACGCTCCACAATCTTGTTTGGAAAAATAGCAATAATCTTCATATGAAGAGAGAGAGGGGAAGAGAGAGAGAGAGAGAGAGAGAGAGGAGAGAGAGAGAGGAGAGAGAGAGAGAGAGAGAGGAGAGGGAGAGAGACAGAGAGAGAGAGAGAAGAAGAAGAAGAAGGAAGAAGAAGACGAAGGGGAGGGGGGGGGGGGGGGGGGGGAGAAGAAGGAGGAGAAGAAGATGAAAAGAAGAAGAAGAAGAATGGGGAGCGGGAGGAGAAGAAGGAGGAGAAGAAGAAAAATGAAAGAAGAGAAGGAGAAGAGGAAAAAGAAGAAGAAAGAAGAGAAGAAGAGAAGAAGGAGAAGAAAGAAGGAAGAACAAGAAAAGAAGAGAAAGAAGAAGAGAAGAGAGAAAGAAGAAGAAGAAGGAGAAGAAGAAGGAAAAAGAGAGAGAAGAAGAAGGAAGAAGAAGAAAGAGAAGAAAGAAGAAGAGAGAAAGAGAGAGAGAGAGGGGGAAGTTCAATTACCCAACAGGTAAAGGGAAGCAACTGGCAGAAGTTAGTCGGCCAATATCGATCGATACAGCGTGCATACATAGTGGTTCACTTCACGCTCAGCGGGAAGTACTTCAGTCACCCAGTCTTTTTCCTCTTTGTTCTTCAGTAAACCTCCAAAAATATCCATTATTGAAATTTCGGGGCACGGTTACAGGGTCCTCACAGACTCCCAAGAACAAAATTCAAGAGTTTTCAAGACGTTTTCAAGATGATTTTTTTTATAATTCAAGGCGACAGCACAAGAGTAGATGGATACGTCCCTTACCT
>CM031618.1:50352711-50362711 GCA_018398815.1 Conus ventricosus | reverse complement strand
CCGTGGTTAGTGTTGATTAATTTGTGGGTTGGGAGGTCGTAGATTCGATTACTCTCAGAGGCATTCATTTGCGGCATTGTTTGATCGCCTGTCGGTCCCTTTCCATAGTTGCTATTGGCTCAAATACGAAGACCGGAACCACAATGGACATATCTCCGAGGTGATGTTAACACTTCCGGATCAACACAGCAGTTATCTGTATGTCTCAGGGCTGGTTGATCTCGGGGGTAGTTATGGAAGGAAGCGTATTTGAATACATCATAGGTTTAGCTTGGGTATCTAATGTCTGAACGAACGTAATTGACATTTTTTTTCCTCCTAAAATCAACCATCTAAAATTTCATACCCTCTCTCTCTCTCTCTCTCTCTCTCTCTCTCTCTCTCTCTCTCTCTCTCTCTCTCTCCACACACACACACACACACAGACACCACACACACACACACACACACACACACACACACACAACACACACACACACATACACACGCCTACACAGACACACACACACACACACACACACACACACACACACACACACACACACACACACACACACACACACACACAACACGCGCGCGCGCGCGCGCGATTATTTTGGAAAGTGAATCACATTTTTTCGACTATTGCTCCAGGTTCAAAATGAAAGTAAGGAATTAACAGAACAGCTCTGCAAAAATTGACGAGATTCAAACTTATATCAACCATGCCTAAGTAAAATACTTGGCAATGATGGTCTACAAATCGATATGCTAAAAGACGTCAGCGATAGCATGAATATGAAAAGGACAATAATGGCTTCGGACACGGGTCCATAATCTGTCATAACCCCTTACCGTGTTATACCTACAGATCCTTAAGGATTCCTGTGACAATGCAAATCCAAATATAAGTCATACACCACGTGCGCTCGTACACACACACACACACACACACACACACACACACACACACACACACACACACACACACACACACACACATCGTGCACACTTTTCCCCTCCTCAACCCCAGTCCAGCGCATGTTCTTACTTGGATGGCTTCCCCGATGATGTAGAACATGGCTATGGGGATTGGGATGGTCCTGGAGCCGTAGAAATTGTGCACGGCTTTCTGTTCCAAGGGCTCCACTGGAGTGACACACAGCAGAAACATCCCCTTGCCGAACATGCCTTCCACAGTCAGGAACGTGATGGCAGGCCCGATCTACACACACAGAAGAACACTGGAAGGATTTTTGGATGGCGTAACCCTCAACATCCCTCCCTCCCCTCCACCCCCACCCAGCACCCCTCCACCTCTACTCCTTTGCCTCAGCCCCCTCTATCTCCCCCTCCACCTTCTCCTTCAGTTTCAGTTTCATCAAGGTATCACTGCGTGTGGACTAGCCCATATACGCTACACGACATCTGCTAAGTTCTGAGACCACACTGCGCATGATTTAAAGCTGGTGGATAAATGAGTTAATGACTAAGACGAGAGAATTCAAAAGAGGGTCTCGTGGCTACAACTTAGCAGGTGTCTGAGCTACACATTATCCCAACGCGCTGGTCAAACCTTGATGGGGGACATGACAGTTAACACAATATTAGCACTGCCAAAACTAAAATCTAAATGGGACGATAATGACACCTCCAAGAAACACAAGTTTAGGTTCCTGATCACAATCTATACTCCACCTTCCCGTTTGCACGGGACACGTGCACTGGCGCAGCGGAACTGAAGAGAAGAATGGAAGCCGTGGAAATGCGGTGTTGCCGTGAGATAGCAACATATCCGATATACTGATCATGTCACCGACCAACAGTACGACAAGCATGAAGCAGCGCATCGAACCATATGGAGATCTACTGACATCAATGAAGAGAAGACAAGTACGTTCATATGGCTTTGTAACGAGATGCAACGGCCTGGCTAAAACATATCTCCTGTGAATTGTTGACGGAGTGAGAGACAGAAAAAAACCGTTGGACAGACTGGACAGGTAAATATTTGCAGAAAAAAAAAAAGAATTGGCAGAAGGGCATCTGGGAGTCACGACCTGGATGTGGCATGGTCCCCTTAGAGTGTACGGATTCAGGCCGAAACACTTGTCTGAGGGGGATGAGGGTGAGGTTCTCCTCTAAAGACCTTCTGCTGTCAAACTCTCCCTAGAGTCTCTTCCTACTGGACAGCTAAATATATGCGGAGACCAAGGCTTGACCCACAATGAACATAGTAGTAGCAGTAGTCCATCGGGAGCCGACGAAGACGATGGTCTGTGTACTCAGCGTTAAACGATGACAGCGCATGTGACTCCGCAGCTCGAAGCTGGAAGCACACAGGCGCCCACAGATGACATCGATGGTCTGGGTTGGGACTGTGGAGGATGAGGCCCTGTATCGTCTGTCCCTGCTGCGGCGAGACGGAGTCTTCTGTCCTCTTCGAAGGCAGCTGTTGCTTTGAAGGTGAGGGACCTCCAAGATGATCTGTCAGCAGCAAGGGTTTCGAGCTCGCGAGGCTGGATTCCGCACCATCTGAGACTGCTCTTAAGGGTGTCTTTGTATCTCAGTTTGGGCCTTCCCTGTCTGCGTGAGCCTTCCTTGACCTCACCATACATCAGTTGTCTGGGGATGCGGCTGTCGTCCATTCTGGTGACGACCCAGTCCAGCGTAGCTAAGCCTTCAGCAACATTGACTCAATGCTTGTCAATATAGGCAGAGGCCCAGGCCTTGAGACACAATGCACAGAACTGGAAGAGTCAGGTAAACTCTCCTCCAGTGTGGTACCCACTGATAGCCCTGTAATTAAGGGGGAAGAAGAAGAAGAAGAAGAGAAGAAGAAGAAAAGAAGAAGAAGTAAAATTTTCTTTCAGTGTCGCACGATACAGTGATGGCAAACTCTCTCCAGAGTGGTCTAACTGTCCATTATGCAGTGTCTATTTCACCACATCGCCTTTCTATGTTGTTGATGCATTTACATAACTCTCTTCTCTCTCTCTCTCTCTCTCTCTCTCTCTCTCTCTCTCTCTCCTCTCCTAATTGTGACTGATAAATTAGCTGAATCGTCACTACCGTAGAGTGAATTAACTGTCTTATTATGTAATTATGTTACAAATTATTGTCTGTAGTTATTACCTGTCTGTTTATATGATAGGATCATCATTCTTGATAAGTTACTGCTGAAATGGCCAAGTGAGTGCACTTGCGACAGTAGCTGAAGCTGAGAATTGAGACACACGCTCGCCGCGCGCGCCCGCGCACACCCTTACAACACACACACACACACACACACACACACACACACACACACACACACACACACACACACACACACACCACGTACCTGCTGAGCAGTGACGTTGAGATCCAGGAAGGGCAGATGGAGGCCGAAGATGCTCATTCCATGGGTCAGCTTCAGCTGCCCAATGTGGGAGTTGGGTTCTGGCAGGGCCTCCCAACCAGCCGTCCATTGATGCCTCCCGAAAGACCAGGCCGTTCTCCACATGTGTCGCAGGTCTGTGCCTGCCCCAATGAGCGGCCCATGGACGTGGCTCAGATGGAAAGGGTCAGCTCCGTTTTCCGGTATTTCCTATCAACAACGAAAAAAAAAAAAAAAAAAAAAGAGTACATCCTGCTTTAGAGAGATTTGCATCGAAAAACCACGTCAGTTAATGTTCCTTTCAACGACCGCGTTTTTGTGCCAGATATTACGGGTCCAGCTGTATGAAAGATACGCTAGCTCGTTTAGCATGTGTAGAATGTTTCAGGCACTTTATACTTACTAACCGACATTCATCTTTCGCTCAGAGAATGCACGATAGAAGGGAGTCCTGTTTGACAACGAGTGAGTGTCGAAAGTAGGAGGCACTTACCCCCCCCCCCCCCCCTCCTCCACCCCCTTCCCACCCTCATCGTTGCTGAAAAGCCATTTTCCTTCTGCACCGTTGTTGTTCGTCGGTCGAATCGACGAGAACCATTTCAGGCTTCTTAGGGTTGAGAGGGTCAGGGAGGGGTGGGGAGGTGGGGGTGAGTGTGGGGGTGGGGGGAGGGGGGGGGCTGTGATATGACTTGTGGATACGCAGGTGGCTAATCAAACCGAAACGTGCACGGAATGTGCGGTGACAGCTCGGACAGGCAATGTGGGAAACCTGCTCTTGCTCGCTGGCGCAGACTTTCTTTGCCTGTCTCTTTTGTTGCCCTGCAGCTTTTCTTCCTTCGTCACATGAAGTGGCACCTTTGGGGATAGAGTAGCGCCATCTAGCTCGATACACAGCAGATTGTTCCCATGTGTCAGTGTTGATGTTAAACGCTTTCAAGGATGTTTTGAGAGTGTCTTTGAAGCATCTCTTCTAACCGCCATGGGAACGCACCCCTTGTTGCAGCTTACCGTAGAAGAGTCTCTTGGGCAGCCGGTGGTCTGGCCTGCGAGCTACATGACCTGCCCATCGAAGCAACTATTCCTTCTGCTCTATAGGCGCCAATAGACAGAGCAGTGAGGTCAGCGTCGTGAAGCTGCGACTGGAAGTGGATCCAGTGTGGGGTGTTCTTGTTCTTCCTGTTCTTGTTTCTCTTCCTCTTTTTCTTCCTCCTTTCCTCCACCTCCTCCTGCTTCTCCTTCTTCTTCTTTTTCTTTTTTCTTCTTCGTCTTCGTCTTCGTCTTCATCTTCTTCTTCTTCTCTTCTTCTTCTTCTTCTTCTTTTCTTTTTCTTCTTCGTCTTCGTCTCTCTTCTTCTTCTTCTTCTTCTTCTTCTTCTTCTTCTTCTTCTTCTTCTTCTTCTCTGCGTCTTCTCTCCTTCTCTCTCTTCTTCTTCTCTTCATCTTCTTTTTTCTCCATCATCATCATCATCATCACATCATCATCATCATCATCATCATCATCATCATCATCATCATCATCATCATCATCATCTTCTTCTTCTTCTTCTTCTCTTCTTCTTCTTCTTCTTCTTCTTCTTCTTCTTCCCCTTTTCCTTAATGTTGTTGTTGTTGTTGTTGTTGTTGACGTTGCTGTTGTTGTTGTTGTTCTTCTTCTTCGTCTTCTTCTTCTTCATCATCATCATCATCGTCATCATCATCATCATCTTCTTCTTTTTTTTTTCTTCTTCTTCTTCTTCTTCTCTGTCTTCTTCTTCTTCTTCTTCTTCTTCTTTTTCTTCCCCTTTTCCATAATGTGTTGTTGTTGTTGTTGTTGTTGTTGACGTTGCTGTTGTTGTTGTTGTTGTTCTTCCTCCTCCTCCTCCTCCTCCTCCTCCTCCTCCTCCTCCTCCTCCTCTCCTCCTTTTCTTCGTCTTCTTCTTCTTCTTAAAAAGCATGACGCGGGTGTCTTAAGCCACCGTAAAGACCTTGGAAAGCAATGCACAAGTGCTTTAAACCACCGTAAAGTCTTGTACAACATAATATAAGTGCTTGAAACCGTGTAAAGTCTTAGTAAGCACGGCTGAAGTGCTCTAAACCACAAAGTACTTCAAAGCATAGGACTGGTGCTATAGACCATTTAAATTCCTAGAAAGCATGAGACGGGTGTTCTGAACCACGTAAAGACATCGACAGGATGGCACAAGTGTTTTCAACAACCGTAAAATCTTGTAAAGCATAATACAAATGCTTTAAACCATGTAATGTCATAGTACGCATAACTCAAGAGGTCTAAACCATGTAAAGTCCTGGAAAGCATGGGACAGGTGTTTTACTCCAAGTGAAGTCCTAGAAAGCATGGGACATGTGTTCTAAACCACGTAAAATCGTAGACAGCATGGGACAGGTAAGCGCGGGACAAGTGTTTTATACCACGAAATGTCATAGATGCATGGGGCAGGTAAGCACGGGACAGGTACTTTAAACCATGTAAAGACATAGAAAGCATGGGGCAGGTAAGCATGGGACAGGTGCTTTAAACCATGTAAAGTCCTGGAAAGCAGGGGACAGGTAAGCATGGGACAGGTATTTTAAACCACGTTAAGTCCTACAAAAGCATAGGACAGGTGTTTCTAAACCACGTAAAGTCCTAGAAAGCATTGGGGCAGGTGTTTTAAACCACGGAAAGTCCTAGAAACCATTGGGGCAGGTGTTTTAAACCATGTAAAGTCTTAGGAAGCATGGGGCAGGTGTTCTAAACCACGTAAAGTATTCGAAAGCATGACGCAGATGTTTTAAACCACCACAAGTCATAGAAAGCATGGGACAAGTTCTCTCAGCCACTTCAGAGTCCTGGAATGCATGGCACATACCTTGGAACCATCTTAGAGTCATTCTATGCTGTATGTACTCTAAATCACTTGAAAGTCATGGAAAGCATTACACTAGTGTTCTAAGCCAACTCGCAGTGCTGAAAAGCATGGCATAAGTGTCCTAAGCCAGCATACAGTCCCAGTATTACACTAAACCAGCTTAGAGACTCTGGGGATAGGTCACAAGTGTTCTAAACAAATTTTCCGATATTTTAAGCATGACACAGGTACTTGCACACCACCTGAAAATTGTTGGAGGCATGTAAGAAGTGTTTTAAACAAACTTCCAGACATTTCCAAGCGTGACACAAGTGTTTTAAAAACCCCTTACAATCGTTGGATGCGGGTCACAAGTGCTCTAAACAACCATTCAAATGTTCAAGCTTAGCAACAGTGCTCTTACGGTCCCTGAAAAGGTCAGACACAGGAATCATAAGCTACCTTATCACCTCACCCACCTCGATGTGAGCGTTGATGATGTGTTCTGTGCGCCCTCTGTAGACCCATTTACTGTCAGTGATCTCCTTCATTTCTGGCAAGGTCCATGAGGGCTCTGCGCCTTCCGCGTGGTACCACAGATTGATCCACCCGTTCTTCTCGTCCACCGGCCACGATTTCACTTTGGCGAAGTCGGGTACTGTTGGAGAAGAGAATACAAGTGATGACCTGTGTGTTGGTAGAAGATCGGGTGTTGGCTGGTTGAAAGATTTTTTAAATTCAACTTAAATCCTTTTCATGCTTTTTATCCCTGGCATGACGGCTCGAAAATCGCCACAACAAATTAATCAGTATCAATGACAACTAGTGAATTTATCCTATCGAACTAATCGCTCTCGATCTCAGAGACAAATCGCGAATCGAGTGATTCAACAAACATATACAGTAGCCAACTTAAATTCACAGTCAGATGCACACTGAACAGTGAAAAATAGTTGAAAATATTGTTTCTTTTGATCCAAAAGGTCTCGGTGTACTCTTCTGTGATCAATCCCCGCCTGATATTACTAATCACCGGCAGATGAAAAAATGATATGTGCCCAAACTCATATCCAGTGGAACAAACACAAACCAAACCCCCTCCCCTCCCCCTTTGTTCCCAAACTACCCCCTTCTTAAAAATTCTCAGTGTCCCAAACGACAAAGCATTTCGATCAAAGCACACAGCAACTGGATTTAAAGAGTGAAGTAGATTCTGGACACGTAGACCCCAACCTGTTCCAAATCCCACCCAGTCTTTTGCAGAAGTGCAGGCTATCATGTGTCAACAAAACAGATGACACACAAAAAGACAGAGACTGCTCTAATAGTGAGTTTATATTACGGTCATGTGTGCACAAAGTGTCACCAATGGTGATCTTTGATGTAGTCCTCAAACACCCCGATAAAGACGAATGTCTGTCTGTCTGTCTGTCTCTCTCTCTCTCTCTCTCTCTCTCTCTCTCTCTCTCTCTCTCTCTCTCTCTCTCTCTCTCTCACGAATACAAGCATATTCACACACACACACACACACACACACACACACACACACACACACACACACACACACACACACACACACGACCGTACGCGCGCACACGCGCGCGCACACAAGCACGCACGCACACACACACACACACACACACACACACACACACACACACACACACACACACACACACACACTAACACTAACACACACACGCGCGCGCACTGCTACTATTATCATCACTCACTTTTCTCAGCGTACGGGATGCTCGTGCATTTGCCGTCATGTCCCCGGAATCTCCAGGCGTGGAAGGGACACTCCAAGCAGTCCCCCATGACACGTCCCCGGCCGCCAAATTGGCGCCTAGATGAGGACAGTACGCGTCCAGCGCATGCGCCACGCCCTTCTCGTCCCGGAAGAAGGCCAAGTTTAGACCTGCGCAGAGGGATTGTCTGTATTAATGACCGTGTCCGAGCAATGGGTGAACACTGCGGTCTCTTCTTTTCCGCTGGAAGAAAAGTAACAGAACTGTACAAATCACACAGCTGATAAATTGTCAGGATGATAAGAAGTTGAAGACATACAGCACCCATGAATACTTGCAATATTTCGGTTTATTATAAAAATCCTTTTCAAGCACGAACACTGGCTAACTGACAAACAAAAACGGCATAGAGTTCTGTGGTTTTGAAACTAGAAAGAGTTCAATAGGAAAAGAGTTCACTGGAAAACGTTCACCAGAAAAACATGATAAATAATGTCGTTAAAGGGCAACAGGTCAAAGGGAAAATGCTTTCAATTCATTTACACCATTTTTTTTATGCAAATGACAAAAATAGCTGCATCCTTTGATTGGCAGGTGAAGCGCTCGAGTTTTCAATTTCGAAAATAAAATTAGGTTTCTTTTCTGATTTCTGGTACTAACAGACAACAGTTATTGTTGTTGTTTTTTCCATTCTTTAAAATGTGAAGTAGATTTTAACAGAAAGGAGTATCAAACATCAGGTTGTTAGCACCGAAGATGAAGAGGGGGCATAACAACAACATTCACCTCTTGCTGGTTGGAGGTCCATTGGACATTTTTAAGGCATCCACCACTTCTTGTTGGCCTGATCGGGTGTTTTCATAGGCCTGTTCACTTTTGCATGTCTTCCACCTTTTACAACTGCCAGTGTCAAATTGTCAAGTTTGAAGCACACACACACACACACACACACACACACACACACACACACACACACACACACACACACACACACACACACACACACACACACACACACGGTGGTTCACACACTCGCACGCGCGCACGCACGCACGCGCACATGCACGCACGCACGCACGCACTCACGCACGCACGCACGCACACACACACATACAAGTATCTCTGACAAATACAATGACGGACTGACAGTGAAGTTTGTCTCAGCTGTGGCAAATTCTCTCTCTCTCTCTCTCTCTCTCTCTCTCTCTCTCTCTCTCTCTCTCTCTCTCTCTCTCTCTCTCTCTCTCTCTCTCTCGTACACGAGATTGCACGTACATGTATACATACAGACGCACGCACGCACACACACACACACACACACACACACACACACACACACACACACACACACACACACACACACACACACACACACGTACACTCGCATGCACATATTCAGGTACACGGGCACATAGGCACACACACACACACACACACACACACACACACACACACACACACACACACACACACACACACACACACACAGAATAAGAGAGAGAGAGAGAGAGAGAGAGAGAGAGAGAGAGAGAGAAGAGAGAGAGAGAGAGAGAGAGAGAGAGAGGACAGACAGACACAGAGGCAAACACACACACACACACACACACACACACACACACACACACACACACACACACACACCACACACACAACACACGCACACACACACATACGCGCGCGCGCGCACACACACGCACACACACACACACACACACACACACACACACACACACACACACACACACACACACACACACACACACACACTCCTGATGTATGCAGCAAAGGGACAAAGCACAACATTTTTTTTACCCCCCCCCCCACCCCACCCTTTTGTCTGCCAAAGTCCACCACCACTTGATACACCGATTGAATTTTCCTGCCGGTATCTGTCAGGAGGTCAGTGACATGACAGCCTATCAAATGACTCGGCTCAGTACGTGAGTGTCATCACAGCAGACCGTGCACCTTACCAGGACTTTCTCACTGTACATGGTGTCGAAAGATAGTGAAGAGGACGAAGGTGAAAACCTTGGACGGCAATACCAGTGGCGAAGTTATAAA
>CM031618.1:50307711-50340211 GCA_018398815.1 Conus ventricosus | reverse complement strand
CAAATAACATTTAGGACAGTGAAAACGAAGAACGAGAAACCACTTATCTTCTCCTGTTCGCCTCACGATCAAAATGACCGCCGGGGGTGAGGGAGGGGGAGAAGAAAAAGCATATATATATATATATATATATATATATATATATATATATATATATATATATATATATATATGTATATATATAATCATAGCAATAATACTATAATTCTTTTAAAAAAATGAAAATTTAAAAAATGGAATCGAAAATGAAATGAGGTAAGGAACGGTAAACAATAAACACTAAACAAGCAGGCTAACCTTAGCTCCCATAAGAAAACCTAACACAGCCTTTTAAACTTGAATAAAATCAGACAAATACAAAGTACGAACAATCTAATAGTGAGGGGAAAGCAAACGCAGGCCAACAACTCCTTTGTCATCATAGTAATGACCTGGCAAAGATTAGGACTTAAGTGGGGGGGGGGGGGGGGGGGGGGGGGGGGGGGGGGGGGGGGGGGGGGAGGGGAATGTTAAGATGAAGAAAATGGAAACATGAAATTAAGAAAATATATTATAGATGTGAAAAACTCTTCACTAGCTGCATGAGGGAACCATCGTTATCCCTTTCGAAGGCAGATCTATTCGTATTGCCTGCTCCAAGGCCTTTCATCCGTTGTGTGTGTGTGTGTGTGTGTGTGTGTGGCGACGTTTTTGATTTGTGTAAGAAATTATCAATGATGTGTAGATCAATGATCCACACACACACACACACACACCACACCACACACACACCACACACACACACACCACACCACACACACACACACACACACACACACACGTAATCGCGCAAGCATACACGCATTCAACGCTTCTCTTACAAATGCAAGGTTCACACTATGCCATATCGTGGCCCGACTCGGGTTTATCTCGCTTGACTCAGAAAAATTATGGTCTTGATCGGTTTCCATGTAGTCTTGCACAGGAAGTGTCTCCCGACCATTAAAACCAGTGTCGACTGACGCCGCTTGCAGCTGGGACTCCTCCCCCCCCCACCTCCAGGTCGATATGAAGAATAATAATAAACGCAATATGTCCCCGCCTGTTTTTATGCCCCTCACAGGAATGTTTTTGATTTGTGTAAGAAATTATCAATGATGTGTAGATCAATGATCTATGGATTAACTTCTGAGGGATTCGATGGTACTTGAATATTACTTTCACAAATTTCTGGTTTGACTACAGGAACGTTTCAACTTTTGCTCTATCATTAGAACCCGTCTTTCCACAACACATCCAACAGCAACCTCATGTGATAGTGTGAAGGTTGGCTGGTGCATAAGGAATCCATTTCCCTGGTGTTTTCTCTCCTTTCAGGCTCATAGCAGGTGGACCGTCACATGTTGTCCGTGCTGACGGCAATTTCTTCACGCTTCTTCTCACAGCTGCCATGTACACTTTCTTGCAGACGCTTGTTACTTTTTTCATTCCTCTTTTTACTGACATCAGAGGCGGTCATGGTTAGTGCAAAACACAAATCTGCGGCCAGTTTCAAACTGGTTTACTGTCGATCAAAGTTTCCTGCTAAGTCATTTCAGCATGCGATCAGTACATGTGCATTAGTCTTTAGCAGAAATGATTCGTTCTTTTATTTTGAAACACAGAACGATGTTGTCTTTCATAGTTTTGATTATGGTTATGGTTCATGGCCCGTTAGTCCACCACTTTTTTTTCCAGGAGAGACACAGACATTCTCCTTTCACTCCTTCATCTTCTTTCCTCATCCTCCCTTCTGCGCTTACACCACTCCCTAAAGTAAATTTGTCTTGAGGTAATTTACACTCTGAGTGGGAGAAGAAAGCGGGAGTAGGGAGTTGTAGACATCTGATGCACAAGATACAGTGAATGTCCCTTCTGCCAGATGCAGATTCTGCTGCCATACAGATGCCTACGCAGGAGGCGGGAATTCGGAATGTAACAAGGTCCACAGACAGGCCACAGTGATACCTGGCTTTCTTTTTGTGCCACCTTCTTAACCGCCTTTTCGTCTGTACGCTTTTGCTTTGGCTGTATCGTCACAAAGACAAAAACATTAATAATTCAACACTGAATCCATCAAGAAATGTGTGCTTAACAATGAAGCATTCACAGGCAGAATCGTTTTCATGCAAAATCCACGAATGAAAGTTAACAGCATTAGATTCAATCAAAGGTCCGTTTCTATACAACCTGGTGCCATGAAATACCAACCCAAACCGTCAACCCGCTGTCCTAGCACTGCTCCACATCTCCATTCAAAGTCACGAACTGAATGTTCCATGTCCAACGGGTGAAATGTCTGATCAATAGAAGGTCGGTGATAAACATTGCGCATTTTGTGGGCTTACAGCGCAATGTAAAATACAGACCTTGAAGACGTACCCGTCTTTCTGTCTCTAGATGCAGGGAAATTAAAAGCACAATTTTTTTTTTTACTGAGTTCGTTGTATCTCTCCCCTTTCAACTTCAAAGCAGATGAAAAAAGACAGCTGGTTGGAATCTTGGATATGTTCAGTGTGATTGAGACAGGTAGCTTAAATCTTGGATATGTTCAGTGTGATTGAGACAGGTAGCTTAAATCAATAATCTATGCACTTTCCTCTCTCTGTCTTTCTCCCTCTATCTCTCTGTCTTTGTCTCTCTCTGTCTGTCTGTCTGTCTGTCTGACTGTCTGTCTCTCTCTCTCTCTCTCTCTCTCTCTCTCTCTCTCTCTCTCTCTCTCTCTCTCTCTCTCTCTCTCTGCGATCGAGACAGATAGCATAATCAATAATCTGTGCACTCTCTCTCTCTCTCTGTCTCTCTCTCTCTGTCTCTCTCTCTCTCTCTCTCTCTCTCTCTCTCTCTCTCTCTCTCTCTCTGTGATTGAGACAAGCGGTATAATCAATAATCTATGCTCTCTCTCTCCTCTCTCTCTCTCTCTCTCTCTCTCTCTCTCTCTCTCTCTCTCTCTCTCTCTCTCTCTCTCTCTCTCTCTGTGATCGAGACAAGTAGCATGATCAATAATCCATGCACAATCTCTCCTCCTCTCTCTCTCTCTCTCACTCTCTCTCTCTTACTCTGCGATCGAGACAAGTAGTGTAATCAATAATCTGTGCACTCTCTCTCTCTGTGATTGAGACAAGTGGTATAATCAATAATCTATGCTCTCTCTCTCTTCTCTCTCTCTCTCTCTCTCTCTTCTCTCTCTTCTCTCTCTCTCTCTCTCTCTCCGCCAGTGTCAACAAACATGGCGGACCCTGTCCTGAATCGGAATACAAGGGTGCAATATTACCGAAGAAAAACCATCCTGTCAGATTCGATGTGACCGGGAAAGGGCCAGACAGCAACAGAGTCAGGCAAGTACGAAGCAGGATCATGACTCGATACGGTACGGCCACTGGATGCGCCGTTCTTGCCTGACACACAGTCGGAAATATCAGACACACAGGAATACGTTTTGTCAACACGGCCGAACCGGAATGACAGCGACCAAGACGAGGACGAAGCGCCGTCTGATGTGTTTCAAGTGAACGAGGCCAACGAAACTTCAGGCATGATTGACTGTGACAGTTCTATCATTCCACAACTTGAGACAGACATCGAGCCGATAATAGATAGTTCTTTTGGTAGTTTTCAGTACCAGTGTGGTTAAAAGCTATGTCGCTACCCTCACAGATTGGTCTGTGCAAAGACGATTGAGGGACAAGGACAGAAATAAATCTTTCCGAAAAGTGACAGTCCAGCGATCGACCGACACTGATGTGCTCATGTGCGAATCAGACGATCTAGTCCTGGAATTTACTTGTGCGGCTATCTCTGGTAACAGCAAATGTGTGTTCTGGTATGTGAAGCAGGACGACAAAAACATGCTGACAGAAGAACGTGCTAAACGTGTCAGTCTCCGTAAAGGGAAACGTGTTGTCAGTACACAACACGCCGAGATCCAAGCACGTGCGGCACGGGAGATGGAGACGCTACACGGCCTGATCCAGTTCTACCTGGGGTGACAGCTGTGTTCACGAGACTCGTATGACGGACCGGTTACTGTGGGACAGATGCAAAGGGGGAAAAAGAAAAACAAACATTGTTTGCCATGGTCTCCATGTCGGACTTTCCGCGATGCCTTGTTTAATCAATCTCTCTCTCTCTCTCTCGCTCTCTCTCTCTTCTCTCTCTCTCTCTCTCTCTCTCCTCTCTCTCTTTCTCTCTCTCTCTCTCTCTCTCTCTCTCTTCTCTCTCTCTCTTGTGTGTGTGTGTGTGTGTGATCGAGACAAGTAGCATGCACAATCTCCCCCCTCTCTCTCTCTCTCTCTCTCTCTCTCTCTCTCTCTCTCTCTCTCTCTCTCTCTCTCTCTCTCTCTCTCTTTACACATTGATCTCTTCTTCATTATCATTGCTGTGATTTGATTTCCTTCTTCTCTCTGCACTTTCATTGGTTTCCTTTTCCTTGTGTGCAGTTGTTATGGCATTTGTCATGGATTCGTTTCAAACTATTTTCTGTCATTTTTCTATGGAGCGACGCTCTGCTATTCTTTTTTTTCTGGGAAAAAAAACAAAAACAAGCTGTTGTGCGGAGACAGTTGTGTGCACTCAGTCTCTCGTTTCTCTACTTCTATTTTTTTTTTCGGTATTGATTGTGTTCATTTCCTTGTACGGAGTTCTGTGGTGAAAAAGTCGGGTACATGCTTTAACGAAAAAATCCTTTACCCCTTAATTATGATATGCGTTCCTTCGTTAGAGAGAGAGAGAGAGAAATGAGGAAATGGAAATGAAATTTATTCAGATAGGCCACAGCCCTTCTGAAGGGGAATTACTTACAATACCTTACATGGTGATTACAACAACAGCAACAAAATAATGCATAAAAATGATACAAAAAACATAAATGCGTGGAGTACAATCTGTTGTACAAGTGCACGAAGTACAATCTACTGACTCAGATACTAACGTCGACTTGGCAAATTCATATAACATCAACATAACACTACATTTATTAGCTGAGCACAACAGATCGCCTCTTAAAGGCTCTATACAAATATATGCACAAATTCCTCACAATACTTTGATTTCTGTTCGTCATTAATAGACTCATACGGAACTGACATGGGTTTGCACAATATTTAGATGGAATAAATTCCTGCCGTAGATCACTGAGAGCAGGGCAGAGGAACAAAAGTGTAGTTCGTCATCGTTTACCTTTTGACTTTAGTGGGCATATGAAACTGTCATCCTGAACTCCATTATACCTTTTACGATGTACTGCTATATCTGAAACCCCAAATCTGAACTTTGTCATGTAATTCTTAATATGTCTGTCAATATCGAGTGAAAGATACGTTTCACAATTACTAAACGACTTAAATGTTCTGTACCATGAAAACCTAACACTTTCCTGAATATGTTCATGCAGTTTTGCCATCTGTTATCAATAAGTCTTTGACGAAATACTTGCAAAACACATTTCACATTTTCCACACCCTGGTTCAGCCATACAAATCCAAAACCATTTTGAAATAGTATCTTGCGAACACCTGACGCCCACGTGGATTTACACGTGCATCTACAGAATAACATTTTGTAAGCCTTCAATGGTAACCTATTATCATTCATCCGTGATATCTTCAGCCAGTATATGATTCACTGCACACGCGAATTTATATAAATAGGATGACGTCCACTATCTCCATAAACTAAATCATTAGGTGTTTTAACGTGGAGGCCTAAACATTTTTTTAGAGCATACAAATGAACTTTTTTAATATGGACAGCGGCAGCATCCAATCCCCACATTCAGCACCATAGAGAGCAATGGGTTGCACCTGAGTATCAAATATCTTTAACAATACTTTAAGTGAATTATTCTTAAGTACGTACAATCTTTGCAGAACGCATAGAAGAGCATTTCTTGCCCTGCTTGCAAGATCTGTACATGCAGCCACAAAACTAAGCCGTGTTGAAAAATAAATACCAAGATATTTATAACAATTAACACCAGCCATTTGGTCCCCATTAAAAGACCATCTCTCTCTTGCTGCAAGGAAACCCCCTTTTCGAAACACAACGATTTTGCTCTTTTCATATTTTCCGTAAGATGAAGTCTTGATGCTGCATTACACAAATTGTTCAACTGGGTCTGAAGGCCCACTGGGGTTTCTGACAACAAAGCTATATCATCTGCCAATAGCAAAATAAATAATTCAGCTACATCTGGAGACTGGGTTGCTCCATGCCTTCCCTTCTCTATTATTTCTTGTGCAATTCGTTAATAAATAAGGAAAACAAAACAGGGCTACACGCATCTCCTTGCTTAACACCTTTTGTACAAACTATGTAATTTGTAAAATTTCCACCACACCTGACTTTTGCTTTCACACAATCATACATGCTTTCAATAAACGATGCATCTTACCCTATATTCCATTCTTTTGAAGTATTGGCCAAAGCAGTTTTCTAGACACTGAATCGAATGCCTTTTTGAAGTCAATAAAGGCTACGTACAATTTGCGATTCCATGAAAAACTGTTTCTGTATAATTGCCAAAAGTGTAAACATTTGATGGATAGTTGAATAACCTTCGCATATTCAATAGTCGAGAATCGACTGTGGTATCAAATATTCCATTAGATGTAGATATAGCTGAATCGCTCCCGTACTCAGAAGTGTATGTGCAATATCATGGATCATGTATTCTTGTAGAAGTTGGGCGAGAACTGAAACCTGATAAATGAAATGTACGTGGGCGGAGGTTCAGTTTCGCCTAGCAGGGTCGACCAGACTATTTCTTCATCTGAGATTATTTGACGTTAGGTATTAAACATGACAGCTGTAATACCTGAATACAATCTGACCATTTTGTTATTACAACAGTCTTTAAAGTACAGCAGCACTAAAAGATCGAGAATTTTTGGAAACTGAATAATGTTTTTACAAAGAGAAAAAAAAATATTAGTAGACACAATCAAGACAATTTTCTTTCTTGTCAAAAAAGCAAATAAAACACTGAGAACGTTGTATGCTAGATACAGAAGAAGGAAAGATAGATAAAAAGAAGGATCTCTGATTGACGAATATTAGAATTTTAAGGAAAAAAAAGCAACGAAACAAACAACAGAACACGGACAGTAACTTTCATTAATTATCGAGCAAGAAAATCCTTTGCAGTGCCATGACAAAATAGGTGGCATTATCTTTAGAACAATATATATATATATATATATATATATATATAATATATATATATATTATATATTATATATATATATAATTATAAAACACAGCTTGCTCTTATGTCTTAGATTGAAGAAATAGGGGGAGATAAGCAATTCATATCTGCAGTGGTAGATAATTCTGCCTAACTAACAGTATGTGCTTGAGTGGGTGAATGGGGAAAAATACATAAACGCTTCTCAAAATGAAAGCCTTCAGAAAGCTTATAGCTCTGTAGGGAGGAACCTAACTAACATATTAATCCTGGTCAGATAACGATATTTCGAAACCTGATTGTTTCTCGTCAGTGACCGGGGAAAGTGGTAATTTGACTCCGCTGCCTTTTCGGTTTTAAGAAGAATGCTATCCAGAAAAAGCTGGTATGCAATACCGTAGTATGTTTGTTGAGTTTTTAAAAAACCAACCAAAGGTGCCACCTAAGAAGCAAAAGAAAATCATGAAAGAGCAAAAAAGCTACATTTTCTTGTGTAAAGTAGAACATATAAAAAATAATAACCTCTTAGGATAGAAGTGCTGAGGGCTAGTTCTTGGAATGAATCCGCAAGGGACTAAATTACGATAAACTAATAAATTCCAAGGATAAATACCGCACCATTCCAGCACCTTACAGAGCAGCTTGGTGTTGCAATGACTGCAAAAAATATTGAATTATAAACAAAGCTTGCTCTTATGTCTTAGATTGAAGAAATAGGGGGAGGTAAGCATTCATATCTGCAGTGGTAGATAATTCTGCCGAACTAACAGTATGTGCTTGAGTGGGTGAATGGGGAAAAATAATATAAATGCTTCTCAAAATGAGCCTTCAGCTTATCCTCCCCTATTTCTTCAATCTAAGACATAAGAGCAAGCTTTGTTTATGCATGGAATTCAGTAGATCGAGTACAGGTAGGAGGCCACATTACACACGAGCTTTTTAGATAAGATTCTCTCTCTCTCTCTCTCTCTCTCTCTCTCTCTCTCTCTCTCTCTCTCTCTCTCTCTCTCTCTCTCTCTCTCTTCTCTCTCTCTCTCCTCACGTATTTGATTTTGTATTCACAGGCTTGTGTTCATCAAAGTGAATTTTTTCTTAAAATTAAAGAACTGGCATTTTACTTTATATATATATATATTATATATATATATATATATATATATTATATTATATATATATATATATATACCAGTTTAAAATAGGATTTTACAATCAAGAGATTAAACCTACAAGCTTGTTTCAAGCTAAGAGCGCTTTTAGCTTGAAACAAGCTTGTAGGTTTTAATCTCTTCATTTTAAAATCCTATTTTAAACTGGTATGTCGCTCCTCATGGTTGAGCACTTTTTACGTCCTGAGTGGCTTTTTAACTCTGATTATATATATATTATTATATATTAGATATATATATATATATATATATATATTTATTTATTTATATATATATATATATATATATATACAACAAACTAATAAATTCCAAGGATAAGTACGAGCACCGTTCCAGCAACTTACAGAGCAGCTTGGTGTTGCAATGACTGCAAGAAATATTGAATTATAAACAAAGCTTGCTCTTATGTCTTAGATTGAAGAAATAGGGGGAGATACGCATTCATACCTGCAGTGGCAGATGATTCTGCCTACTAACGTATGTGCTTGAGTGGGTGGATGGGGAAAAAATAAAATAAATGCTTCTCAAAATGAGCCTTCAGAAAGCTTATATTCTCTAAGGGGAAGAGACATCCTCCAATAGGGAGGGAAAATCACTAACATATAACTCCTGGTCATATACCGATATTTCGAACTTGGTGGTTTCTCTCAGTGACCGCGGAAAGTGGTAATTTGATCCTCTGCCTTTTCAGTTTTAAGAAGAATGCAATCCAGAAAAGGCCAGTGTGCAATACCGTAGTATGTCCGCTGAGCCTTCAAAAAAACCAGCCAAAGGTGCCATCTAAGAAGCAAAAGAAAATCATGAAAGAGCAAAACAAGCTACATTTTCTTGTGAAAGTAGAAAATATAAAAGATATCCTCTAAGACACAATTGCTGAGGGCCAGTTCTTGGAATGAATCCGCAAGGGACTAAAATACAACAAACTAATAGATTCCAAGGATAAGTACCGAGCACCGTTCCAGCAACTTACAGAGCAGCTTGGTTTTGCAATGACTGCAAGAAATATTGAATTATAAAAAAAGCTTGCTCTTAAGTCTTAGATTGAAGAAATAGGGGGGGATACGCATTCATTTCCCGCCCGTGGCAGATGATTTTTGCCTAACTAACAGTATGTGCTTGAGTGGGGGATGGGGAAAAATAAAAAAAATGCTTCTCAAAATGAGCCTTCGCAAAACTTATTTTTCCAAGGGGAAGAGACATTCTCCAATAGGGGGGAAACTCACTAACATATAACTCTGGTCATATACGATATTTCGAAACTTGGTGGTTTCTCCTCAGTGACGCGGAAAATGGAATTTGATCTCTGCCTTTTCAGTTTTAAGAAGAATGCAATCCCGAAAAGGCCGGTGTGCAATTACCGTAGTATGTCCGCTGAGCCTTCAAAAAAACCAACCCAAAAGGGGCCATTAAGAAGCAAAGAAAATCTGAAAGAGCAAAACAAGTACTTTTTTTTGTGGAAAGTGGAAAATATTAAAAGATTCCCCTAAGACAATTGCTGAGGGCAGTTCTTGGAATGAATCGCAAAGGACTAAAATACAAAAAATAATAAATTCAAGGATAAGTTTCGAGCACCGTTTCAGCAACTTAAGGGGAGCTTGGTGTTGCATGACTGCAGAAATATTGGAATTTTAAAAAAGCTTGTCTTATGTCTTAGATTGAAAAAATAGGGGGGGATACGCATTCATACCTGAGTGGCAGTGATTCTGCCAACTAAAGTTGTGCTTGGGGTGGGTGGTGGGAAAAATAAATAAAGCTTCTCAAAATGAGCCTTCAGAAGCTTTTTATATTCTCCAAGGGGAAGAGACACTCCAATAGGGAGGGAAACTCACTAATATAATCCTGGTATATACCGATATTTCGAAAACTTGGGGTTTTCTCTCAGTGACCGCGGAAATTTTGGTAATTTGAATCCTCTGCCTTTTAGTTTTAGAAGGAATGCATCCAGATAAAACGGTGTTTCAATTACGTAGTTGTCCGCTGGCCTTCAAAAAAACCAACCAAGGTGCCTTAAGAAGTGTGGAACGGTGCTCGGTTACTTATTTTGGAATTTTTAAATTTGTTGTATTTTTAGTCCTTGCGGATTCATTCAGAATGGCCTAGCAATTGTGTCTTGGGCTTTTATATCCGAAAAAGTTTTCCTTATGATTTTTTTTTCTATCCTTTTGAAGGCCAGCGGACATACTACGGTATTGACACCGGCTTTTCTGGATTGCATTCTTCTAAAACTGAAAAGGCAGAGGAGTAAAAATTACCACTTTCGCGGCCCACGGGAGAAACCACCAGATTCGAAATTCGGTATATGACCAGGAGTTTATGTAATGAGTTTCCTCCTTGGAGATGTCTCTTCCCTGGAGATAAAAGCGCTGAAGGCTCATTTGAGAAGCATTTATTTTATTTTTTCCCATCCAACCATCAAGCACATACTGTTGTTAGGCAAAATCATCTGCCACTGCAGGTATGAATGCGTATCTCCCCTATTTCTTCATCTAAGACTAAGAGCAAGTTTGTTTATAATTCAATATTTCTGCAGTCATTGCAACCCCAAAAGCTGCTCTGTAAAGTTGCTGGAAGGTGCTCGGTATTTATCCTTGGAATTTATTAGTTTGTTGTATTTTAGTCCCTTGCGGATTCTTTCCCAAAGACTGGCCCTCAGCAATTGTGTCTTAGAGGATATCTTTTTATTTTTTTTACTTTTCACAAGAAAATGTAGCTTGTTTTGCTTTTCATGATTTTCTTTTGCTTCTTAGATGGCACCTTTGGTTGGGTTTTTTGAAGGTCAGGGGACATACTACGGTATTGCACCCCGGCCTTTTCTGGGATTGCATTCTTCTTAAAACTGAAAAGGCAGAGGAGTCAAATTACCACTTTCCGCGGTCACTGAGGAGAAACCACAAGTTTCGAAATATCGGTATTGACCAGGAGTTTATGTTAGTGAGTTTCCCTCCCTATTGGAGGATGTCTCTTCCCCTTGGAGAATATAAGCTTGCTGAAGTCATTTTGAGAAGCATTTATTTTATTTTTTCCCCATCCACCCACTCAAGGGACATACTGTTAGTTAGGCAGAAACATCTGCCATGCAGGTAAAGAATGCGTATCTCCCCCCATTTCTTCAATCTAAGACATAAGAGCAAGCTTTTTTTATAATTCAATATATATATATATATATAAAATATATTTAATATATAATATTATATATTATATATCAATGATGTTAAAAGGAAAGTTAAAACTCAGGTTAAAATCGCAATTTGTTTCTGCGGCGTTTTCGCTGTTCTCAGGATGGGCTCTGTTTGCCCACCCCGATGTTATATAGCTGGTGGCTCACGTTTGCGGTTGTTTGCACGGCGGGTTGGTGCACCGTGTTTTTTTTGGGGCTTCAGGTTTTTGTTTTGGATGTGTCATAACAACCCATTTCCATTTATGCCTGCGTTGTTTACTATTCTGTTTTGGTGTTTTTAAAATTGCTAAGTGTGGTTTGCATTGTATTAACATTTTCAGTTAAACAAGTTGCACCTTTTTGAAACATTGCTGTATGGTGATGCTTTTTTATTTTCCAGGATTATTGTGGCTTGTTTTTTTGCTCTTTAAGTTTCCCAAAATATTTGCTCAGTTCTGTTTGGTTTTTATATTTTTCTTTATTGAATGATGTTGTGGTTTGCATATCTGGTTTTGAAAGTGGTTTTCAGTGATCCTTGTATGTTTCTTTTTCATTTTCTGATGTTTCAGTGGCCTGGTATACAATGTTGTTTGTGGAGACATTTATTGTTTAGTGGGCACTGCTCCTTTCTCGTGCATTGCAAGATTTCCTTTCTTCACCTTCTTTGGCTGGATCAGGAAAAAACACAGAAACTAACATTCGACGTAACCATGGGTTTATGATGTGCAGAAACATGTGAACTGTGTCGGACTATTTCATGTGTCCAACATCAAGAAAAAACTCGGAAAACCCAAGTCGGATGTACAGGACGATGGCCTTGCTGCACTAACAAACAAACCAGAAACCATCGAAAACAAGAAGAAAGAATATGTAAAATCTTCAAAA
Organism: Conus ventricosus; assembly: GCA_018398815.1. NCBI lineage: Eukaryota > Metazoa > Mollusca > Gastropoda > Neogastropoda > Conidae > Conus > Conus ventricosus. Next base: position 50,327,805 of record CM031618.1, on the reverse strand, counting down.
CCACAACTTAAAGATTTCACCATTAAGCAAACAAAAAGGTAGTGAACTACTTAGACATAACACTGGATCTCAACAACCATATATATAACCATACAAGAAACCCAACGATACACCTCTTTATGTACACACCAAAGTAACCATCCACCATCTGTATTAAAGACCATACCCCATGGCATAAACAAGAGACTATCAAACCTGTCATGCAATGAGAGAGTGTTCAACAATGCAGCAGTGGAATACAGGAGGCACTACAAACAAGTGGATACAATTACAAACTACAATACAACCCGGACAACAACACAAATAAAGCAAGAAAAATAGGAAAAGAAAAATCATATGGTATAACCCCCCATACGACGGGAAACTCAAAACAAACATAGGGAAGAATTCTTCAAAATCTAGCAACTTCATTTCCAAAAGAGCACAAACTGTCCAAAATATTTAACAAAAACACTATCAAACTATCGTACTCATGTATGCCCAACCTCAAAAACCTGATTGACGCATCCAACAAAATGAAAATCAACACAGCAAAGAAGGGTGAAGAAAGGAAATCTTGCAATTGCACGAGAAAAGGAGCAGTGCCCACTAAACAATAAATGTCTCCACAACAACATTGTATACCAGGCCACTGTAACATCAGAAAATGAAAAAGAAACATACATAGGGATCACTGAAAACACTTCAAAACCAGATATGCAAACCACAAACAGTCATTCAATAAAGAAAAATATAAAAACCAAACAGAACTGAGCAAATATATCTGGAAACTTAAAGACGCAAAAACAAGCCACAATATATCCTGGAAAATCATAAAAAGAGCATCACCATACAGCAATGTTTCAAAAAGGTGCAACCTATGTTTAACTGAAAATGGTTAATACTATGCAAACCACACTTAGCAACTTTAAACACCAAAACAGAAATAGTAAACAACTGCAGGCATAAATGGAAATCGTTGTTAGTGAACACATCCAAAAAACAAAAACCTGAAAGCCCCAAAAAAACACGTGCAGCCAACCCGCACGTGCAAACAACCGCAAACGTGAGCCCACACGCTATATAACATCGGCGGTGGGCAAACAGAGACCATCCTGATGACAGCGCAACGCCGCTAGAAACAAATTTGTCGAGTTTTTAACCTTGAGTTTTAACCTCCTTTTTAACATCATTGACAAATGTTGCTCCCCAAGGGGTCGAGCACTTTTAAAAATCATTTTAGGCTCTTTGGTTATATTCATCATATATATATATATATATATATATATAATATATATATATATAATATATATATATATATATATAATATATATATATATATATAAATGTACGCCACAACACGTATCTGAAGCAGTTCCACCCTGGTGTTGGCAGTTGAATGAATGGTGTAATGGCTCAAATGACTTCACATATTATTTATATCATGTCATCCGGCGGTAAACTTATGCCTCCTGTCTGTGTAATCCATGTCAGCTATTGTTGACTGCTGGAAAAATGACAACAGCGAGCTGATCACGGCCCACAGCTCTCTTCTGATGACACAAATCGTCAATCTCTGATTCACGGTCATGGGCCCAGGAAGGATGAAATGTGTGAAAAATGCAACTGCCAGAATCAGAACACAATGCGGAAACACAATTGCAAAAGGAGTCTCCCATCAATTTTTGCCCTTGTTTTACACACACACACACACACACACACACACACACACACACACACACACACACACACACACACACACACACACACACACACACACACACACACACACACACACACACACACGTTCTTCTCACAAAAGTGTGTAAGTCCATCACACCAACATTCAAAACCTTAACGACTTCTAAAGAGTGCACATGTCAGCAGGGAAATCTAGGATCCTTTGTGATGGAATGAAGCAGAGAGATGGAATTACCTGGTACCTCTGTCTGTCTGTTTTACAAACATGCGAGAGCTTAACTGATGAGGGATATTTTTGTCATTCTTGCTTTTTATTGTATGATCCATTTCTGTGCTTTACTTGCGTTATCTTACTTTGGTTTAGTTTTAATCGAAAAGGTTAGTTTTTAATCAAACTGATAACAATCTTTCAAGAGGGGCCTGCGTCACATAATCGATTTTAGTATATATCTATAGTTTGTGTATGTTTGCCATAACATGTGCCAGCAGGGGCGAATCCACAGACTCCAGGGTTCCTACCTCACCCCCATTTCCCCTAAAACAGTTTTGTTATGTTGTATCTGGATAACACACTATCAGGGTCGAATCTTGTTTAGGTTTCACCAGATTGCACCATTTTTTTCTTTTGAAGCAGGAAGGACACACACACACACACAACACCACACACACACACACACACACACACACACACAACACACCACACACACACACACACAACACACACACACACACACACAGATACTCGCGTGCGCGCGCGCAACGAACGCAATCACACAATGTTGGTGTGATGGTGATATGCAAAAATTTGGAAAGAATCAATCGTGGTTCCCATTCACAAAAGTGGCAAAAGCTGCACTGACCTAAAAAAAGAAAAAGTATAGACTGATAGCATTGACATCCCGTGTATGCAAAGGTTTGGAAAGAATCGTTTTAAACAGATTGGCATACGTTTGAGAGAAGAACGAAATAATACCCATAATCAGGCTGGTTTCAGAAAGAGTAGAACTCTAGAAAAAACTTACAACAAACATAAAGAAGCAATTTTCCAGACGTAAATGTATATTAGCGACCCTTTTTGACATAAATAAGGCTTACGATCAAGTCTGGCATTCTCGGCTCATATTTGCATTAAAAAAATGGCTGTACGGGCATATTCATGATCATATCAAATGTTTTCACAGACGATCTGGCAGTGTGGACATCTTCTGAACACACCATCACAGCTATCTACAGAATGCAGGAAGGTGTCAACAACATGTCACATGGAGAGACACCTGAGGCCAAAAACTGAACTCCACCAGGACCCACCCAAACACTCTTCTCTCTCTCCACAGCCAACGAATAAATCAAACTGAGGCTCCAGAAAAAGACATTACCACAGACAGACAGACCAACTTTTCTTGGCGTCAGGCTTGATGTCTGCCTAATCTGAAAGCTCAGCTTGAAGAGATGGAAAGAAGAGGTATCCGGAAGCTGGCTCTGCTAAAGAAGCTGGCAGGAACGACTTTGGGAGCAGACTCCAAGCTTCTCACCCGTGTCTACACAGGAGCAGTCAGACCCACCATGGAGTATGCTTCAGCCTCCTGGGAAACTACTTCCAAAACAACAAGTCTAGGCTCGATAACGTCCAAAACATGGGCATTCGAGTCATCCTCAGAGCATGACTACCCCAATCCATGAGATGGAGTAGACTACGAACCTTGAGCTGCTGGGCAGAAGACTTGACCTAAACGCGTTGATGCATTGTGAAAACCTACATCGCCTCCCCTGCGCACCCCCTCCATTAAAGACTCTTCCAGCTCACAAAAATCGTCTCAAACGTCGGAGCCCCAACCACCAGTACAAGGGCCTGAGAGACCAGCATGCTGACATCCTTCAAACAGAAGGTACCACCTGCCAAGATCTTGTCATGCCTGACTGGAAGCTTGAAGATACATACACTCCCAGCACCTGGACCCATGCCCACACACATGGATCAGCCGAGGACGCCACACACAATGGAGGTAGTGGGGGTACATATCAGATTCCCTGATGAAGACTGCAGGAACATTGTGGTCCCTGGAGGAAAGCTCTGTACCAACAACAGACGGAACTCCTAGCCATCAAAGAAGCGGCATCCTGTGAAGATCCTTCACCAAAATCGCCATCTTCATTGATTCCATGTCCACTCTCCAGGCGCTTGATTCTCCCGATCCTCACCCTCTGATCCAATACCTTAAGGCCTCCTTGCCACTTTAACCCCCAAAGCTCCAATTATCCTCCAGTGGGTCCCCACCCACTTGGTCTCCATGGAAACGAGCATGCAGACCGATTAGGGAATGCCAGAAGCCAGCTCCCCCAACCACATACAGGAGGTTACGTCACTCCCACATGGTACATTCAGAGCTGTGTGCCAAGGCTATGATGCACACCAAGACCCAATTCAAACACTGGAGAGGAAACACCAAACAATCATTTTCCACTGTGCACTGGGCATTTTGGCCTGCACTCCCACCTCAAGAGGATAGAGCCACAGGCTCAGCCCTGTGTCTCTGTGGACAAACTGACCAGACACCAGCACATGTCCTGCAGGACTGTCCTTTAAATGATGAGAGATGAGTGCGAGCTTGACCTGAAGGGGCAGACCTCAAGACAAAACTCTGGGGGACTGCCTGAGATCTCCACCGACAGCCGAGTTTGCCGCCACCTTTGGGGTCCAGCTGTTGCTGCGTAGCTGTTGAACGCTGAAGAAGAAGAAAAAGATGACGTAAAAAACATTTACATATTTCATACTGATAATAACCATCATGAAAACAGCAGTGGCTCGCGGCACTCTGTTGGTTCAAACAGCATTGACACAAAATGGCTACAGCAAAGAAGTTACTCTTAGCATGCTGTTGCTCAAGCATCCATGGAGATAAAAGTCCCACTGTGTACTCATTATTAGCCACAATTTACCCTTCCAGGAACCAGTATTTCAAAGTATCACAAACCTAATTCATCATGGATAAACTCCATGTACGGGATTTACTGTCAACACAGCTGGTCAGACCAGGCCAAAACTTGGAAGAAGCACAAGAAGTGGATGTAGAGTGATGATGCATGATAGAATTTCATCAAATTTGTGAATAGTCTGAACATGCAGAGAGTGGGTTGCATATTTTCCAGATCAGATACGAGACCTTTCCAAACTGTTGGCATTGGTCATCTCAAATATCCCTTTTGGTCTTGCAATAAACACTCTGCTCTCCAAGAGTGTGGAAATCTTAAGGTAGCCGGATGAAGTTTCAGTCATCTCTCTCTCTCTCTCTCTCTCTCTCTCCTCTCTCTCTCTCTCCTCTCTCTCTCTCTCCTCTCTCTCTCTCTCTCTCTCTCCACTCTCTCTCATCGTGTGTGTGTGTGTGTGTGTGTGTGTGGTGTGTGTGTGTGTGATAAAATGAACTCACTGTGATGACAGCAGGCTTTTCGGAGCCTCCGGAAAATGAGATAGTTTTTTGCTTATCAGCACTTTAATCATTCCTCTTCGGAGTATTCATTCTGACAGTCTGTATGCACCAGTGCAAACTTGTCTGCAGAGCAGCATTTGGTAGAAGAGAAGGGAAATCGCCTGATCTCCCACCGTCGCAGAGTAGAGGTGAGAGGAAGCAGTTGAAAGTGGCAGCACTTTGGTTTAAACGCGCAACTGCAGCACATGATTGCCACCCGCCTCGCGCTAACATTCTGCAAGCTTTCCTCCCTATCTGTAATGTCATACTGCCATCTGGCTGACAGCGTGTTGGAAATAGGGTGCCGTGTTTCTCATTAACACTTTGTGCCAGAATGCAGCGAACTGTGTGCAATTCATGTCACTGGATTGTGAGGTCTTTGATCGACATAATGATACCAACATTGAATGGGTCTTGTTTCATACACATTGCTGGCAAGCAGCACAAAGAAGTGCCAACAAAACGATGGAAACAGACGACGGACACATACAAAGTGAATAAAAGTACAACTCAGTGGAGAGCATGCGTCTTAATTTCAATCACACCCAAACTCAAACAATTGGACATGCAATCTGTCCTATACAACTGACAGAGAAGTATTCACGGTACTCCTACCTGACAGCTGGTAGAGGGGCCCCAAACAGCAGTACCATTGGCACATGCCAGCTTCACTGGAAAACACGGTGGTGCTTTTCTAGCATGCCTATGCATCTTTGTGTGTTTGTCTGTATGCTTACATGCTTGTTGAAGCATGCAATACTAATTTCTTCACAGCCACAGCATGCTTTTAGTAAAGCAAGATTGTAGCATGCTACACATGCAGATAATCAGTCATAAAACAATGAAATGCTTCCTACCAGACCTTGTACTTCCCCCATTTGAATCACTGAATATAATCCATTTGAAACTGATGTCACATAATCATATCAACACATGCAACGCAAATGTTGTCGCACTGCCATCTTCATGGCCGACTACTCAAGGACTGGGTCACACCATTATCGTAATATCGGTGTTACAGAGAGAGAGAGAAGAGAGAGAGAGAGAGAGAGAGAAGAGAGAGAAGAGAAGAGAGAGAGAGAGAGAGAGAGAGAGAGAGAGAGAGAGAGAACTCGAACACGAACTCGAACTCGAACTCGAAATCTTTAATGAGGGTGAATAGATAAGCTGGAAGCTTTTTATCACTATGCCCCTCAGAATACAAAAATGAAAGGAACATTAAATCAATGTGACAAAATTGAACACAACAATAAGAAAAACAAAACAAAAACAAAACTTTTTTTTATAATATAAGAAAATAGTAAGCAATCTCATTATTATAACATATTGCACACACACACACCACACACACACACACACACACACACACACACACACACACACACACACACACACACACACACACACACACACACACACACACACACACACGCAAAACTAAACATATGTAAACATCGCATAGGCACACATAAACATTTCACAAGTCAATCATGTGATATGGCCACAGCCCAGCCGACCACGAAGACCATTTGTGTCAAAAGGAATATCAAACTTGGGAGACTATACAGTTAGGTGAAACATAATTTACAATTGGTCTATGAGGTATTTGAAATATGCTTTTTTAAACGCTGTTAAACTATTTTTCTGTTTTAAATGTGTAGGGATTTCGTTCCATAATTTACTCCCAGAGTAAGTAAGGGATGATTTAAAAAGATCAGTTCGTGGTCGAGGGGTATATAGGATATCTTTGCCTCGAATTTTGATTAATGGAAATTTGTCATGAAGATAAGGTGGCGCAAGATTATTAATAATTTTATACATAAAGACAGCTTTATTAAAGCAGCATTTTAGATCGAATGGAAGAATGTTAAGATCTTTATAATCACTAGTTTGTAGAGAAGATTTCAAGAGTATGAGCTTAATAGCGCGTCTGTACATGCTTTCTAGTGGTTTTAAGCAATTTTTGCTGGCTAAATCCCAGCATGTAGAAGCGTAGTTAATGTCTGGTTGTACATATGCATAGAAATATAACTTTCTGGTATGTTGATCAAGGAAATTCTTGATTCGGTTCAACAAGAATAATTTTTTAGATAATCTTTTGGACAAATTAGAAATATGATCAGACCACGAAAGACTGTAAGGCCTAATAATTTGTGTGATTTAACGTCTTCTAAGACTTTATCTTGTATACGTATTTTAAATAAATCGGTTTTCATATTCTGACGTTTTTGTCTGGTTGTAGTCATCATAAATTTAGACTTTTGAGGATGGAGGGCCATATGGTTCAAATTAGTCCACTTTGCAAGTTTATTAAGATCATTCTGTAATTTGTTACATACTGAGTCAGCATCTTTGTCTTTATTGTGGAGAGTAGTGTCATCAGCAAAAAGCTCACATGGAGAAGATTTATGTAAAGGAAGATCATTTATATAAACTGAGAATAAGATAGGCCCCAGGACTGACCCTTGGGGAACGCCATAATTTACTGGCATAAGAGATGAAATAACAGAATTTTTAAAGACTACTTGTCGCCTACAGTTGAGAAATGAGGATATGAGTTTGAGAGCTTCAGGGGACAAACCATACAATGCTAGTTTTCTTAACAGTAGATTGTGATCTATAGTGTCAAATGCTTTAGCGAAGTCGACAAAATTGTTCCTGTGAAGAGATCATTGTTTATGTTTAAATGCCATTGTTCAATTATATTAGTGAGCAAGGTGTGACAAGAATGATTTTCTCGAAATCCGCTTTGATTCGAATGTAATAATTTGTATTTCATAAAATGTTTATGGATACTATATTTAATGTGTTTTTCAAGGGTTTAGATAGAATAGATAGGATAGATATAGGTCTGTAGTTAGAAGGATCAATGGGATCACCAGATTTAAAAAAAGGTAAAACTTTAGCATCTTTGAAGGATTGTGGATAACCACCTTTATCAATGGAAAGATTGTAAATATATGTAAGATGCTCTGATATAATTGGAGCAGCAATTTTCAAAATTTTACCATCTATATCATCTAAACCTCGAGAACTGGACTGATTTAAAGAACACAATTCCTTATAAACATCATGTACACCAATAAACTCGATTTGAAGTTTAGATTTTATGTTTTTCGATACACAGTACGCTTTTAGCTCAAATAGGTCATTGTCTTTTGAACAGTCAGCTTTGATCGTCTTTTCTGCAACAGTTGTGAAGTGATCATTTAAGAGTTCAGCAGACAATGTTCTCTCAGAAGGAGCACTAGATGACAAGGTTTTACCGGAGAGCTCATTGATAGCTTTCCAGATCGATTTAGAATCTTCTTTACGGGAAATAAGGTCACTAAAATATTTCTTTTTGGCGGCTCTTTTCATATCGGTTACCTTATTTCTTTGCTTTTTAAATTTATCATCTTTACCATTTGTTCGCAATAGAATATCTCGTAAATTAATGGCCTTATCAATTTGTTCATTATACCACGGTGGCTTACCTCTTGGTTTGACACGTTTAGTTACCGATGGCACGTGTTTATTAAAGACAGAGATAAATATGTCATACCAAGCAGTCAGTGCTCCATCAGGGTCATTGTGCTGATATACCTCAGAAAAATTTGCGCTACACAAATCGGACAAGAAATTATTAGAATCGAATTTCCTATAGCTTCGAAAGGATATACATTTGTGAACATTTCTAGGAATTTTAACCCCCTTTTTGGACCATGTTAGACAAATTGGAAAGTGATCACTGAGACCGTATACAGGCACAGCTGTTTCTATGATATTAAATGGGTTTGTTGCGTATATGTGGTCAATTAGTGTTTCGGAGGATAGACTTTTCCTAGTCGGTGAGTTAATTAACTGTGTCAAATTCTGTAATTCATAAACCCGTTTCCATTTATCATGCGGTTTAAGTAGATCAATGTTAAAATCTCCTAAAATTATAATCTCAGACGAACGCATTGAGACATCCTCCATCATATGTTCGAACCGATCGAACCATTCAATACTTTTCGTTAGGATTCCTATATAAACAGCCTAACAAAATCGGTTTAGTGCCCTTCACATAGATTTCTATCCATATGCATTCTATGTTATATTTATCAAAACTGTTGATCTGTTTATAATTAACCGAGTTGTGAATATAGGTCACTAAGCCTGTTTCAAACTTTGTCTTTGGATCTCTTCTTATAGTATCATAACCTTGGATTGAAACTAGATTATCAGGTACTAAATTAGAAAGTCGAGATTCTGAAAAACAAAAACAATGGAAACAGTTATTGGAATTGGATAAAATGCTAGGCACATCAGAAATTTTGTTTAAAAGATGACACACGTTTAAATAGCCTATTTTCAAGCCGAATTTAGACAACCATTCATTCATTATATATGAAATTGATGTACAAATAAACTCTACGAATTAGACAACACTATATATAAACGAGTATAATAATAGTCAAACAGCAGGAAAACCTGTTGTAGGTAAATTTCAGCAACAGAAAAAGGCAGAAAAGATCAGCTGCCGTAAACAAGTCAAGAAGGATAATTTTATAACTACAACAATATGCGGCAAAACTCAGCAAGGAAAAAAACCACACACACACACACACACACACACACACACACACACACACACACACACACACACACACACAACAAACGATAAGCAATCCGGGGAGGAAATACAAACGCCGTGAACCAAAAACAGAATAGAGTTCACTTGTCCATTCCGATCACCAGGGTCCGGTATCAACAACACACAATCCTTACGCACGTGGCTGCGCGCGTCACTGCGAGCGCTAACACTTACGTGCACATCCGCACATACACATACGCACTCACATACCCTCACACAAGCTCCTTCCTTCCCTCTCTCTCTCTCTCTCTCTCTCTCTCTCTCTCTCTCTCTCTCTCTCCTCTCTCTCTCTCTCTCTCTCTCTCTCTCTCTCTCTCTCTCTCTCTCATTACATGAAAATGCTTAATTGTAATCATATCGGTGAACATGTTTTACACCAGTGACATTTGAATTCTTTTTGTTAATACCAAATCAGACAAAGGAAACAAAGGAAGTATCCGATTCGTTGACAGGTTTCATGGTAACTACTACATGGTAATTCTCATATGGTTACTCTTACATGGTAATTCTCTCACATTTAATATTTGACAGTTCACCATTCTTCCTCCTTCATTCTCTCGCCCTCCCCCTTCCCGCTCCCGCTCCACCCCGCCCCCGCTTGTTAAACCCCCACCCCTTACTTTTTTTTTCAATACATACAAAAGCACATGCGCACATGTGCGCATGCGCGAGTGCACACACACACACACACACACACAACACACACACACACACACACACACACACACACACACACACACACACACACACACACACCACCCCCACACCCCACCCCACACACACACGCAACTACACCATAAACAATACAGTTTCCACCCTTTTTCTTTTGACAGTCATATAATCAGGGTGGTGTATATGGAAACTACTGAAGTCTTGACTGGTTCAGTAGCTGTGACGCCATGTTCAGCAGTTGGAGGGCGTACTCTCCAGTCTGCTGGGACGTACCTCCAACACACCAGGTGGTAGGGGGAGGCACAGCTGCCACTGGGTTCTGGAAGCTTCGCTGGCAGCTTGGTGGACAGTCTTCCAGTAGCCCTCTGTGGCTAGAAGGGGATTCTGAGAAGTGGGAGGTGGGTATGATCCGGAGGGACACCAGGGTCCTTGGAGTGAGGCCTGGGACTGGTTGGGGAATAGGGGGTAGGGAGCACGGCTGGCTTCATGTACTGGGACAGTCCTGTTGTCCTGAGGCCGACTGGAGATCGAACGCTGAAAGGCCTCGCCCACGTCGGTAGACAGCTGCTGTGAAAGAACAGGCCCCTGTTGAAGGGAGGCTGATAGGCCTCAGTGGTGTCGTAACGGAGCTGTGAGGGACCAGGCTCTCTGTTGATGGGAGGCTGAACGGCCTCGACGGCGTCGTAGCGCTGTTGCTGCGGAACACGTCGAACAGGAAGGCGTCCTCGGGTTGAGCCTGGTGTAGCCTGGGGTCGGTCCATCCTCCCGTCTCTGGGACGGCAGCATAGGGTAGTGGATCATGGAAGAGATGGAGGGGGCGCCAGCCGCATAGCCACCACGTCCTGAACACTGACCAAACTCAGAGCGTGAGTTTACCCCGCCACCGTGCCGGGTGCTAACAAAAGCATCTGGCCGCTGTTCTATTTGCCCATCACTTTCGGGCTGTCGCTGTGACGAAAGGCCACCGTCACCATGTCGGCTGTTGGTCTGACGAGATAGACGTGGCAAAAACTGCATAAAATTGGTTGCTAGTTTTGCAGTACCTTTAAGACTGGGGTGAACAGGGTCTTTGTAATATGCGCGTCGTGGGGCACCATTCTTAGTAATAAAAGTATCATAATTGTCGATCAAGTTGATTTCAGCAGCAATGCAGGCTGTGCGCAGTGCTCTGTTGGAGGGAAAGATCGAGTTGTTGAAAGGGTGACGTCCTCGCGCTGGGACGATGGAGCTGAAGGTGATGACAGCTGAAGGGAAGGATATCTTGCAGAGATTGATAAGTTCTGTCCACTGTGTCATGGGCACAGGGCCAGCGGGCAATCGTTCACCCCTACATGAACTATCACATGCTGGATGTGGGTGAGTTTGTCTGGTATTGCGCCTAGCCACTGTATCAGATCCTTCATTGTCATCCCAGGAACACACAGTTTGAACACCCTGTCCTCCTCACTACCAAGACGTCTTGGATCAACATACTGCAGGACAGAGTCACCTATGAGGACCGAAGAAAAATACCTTGGAATCTTTATTTCACGTAAAAGAGAGAGAGAGAGAGAGAGAGAGAGAATGCACGCACGCACGCACACACGCACGCACACGCACACCCCACACACACACACACACACACACACACACACACACACACACACACACACACACACACACACACACACACAATTGACAGAAACCCTTGCATCAACAAACACCGGTATATAACACCTGGACAACGCACACAAACACACACACACACACACGCATGTGCGCACAAAGTCTAGTGTTTAATCCTCTATGCTGTATGAGCACAGGATCGCCACACACATGACATAACAAATCTACACGTCTTTTGTGTTCACTGAAGTTGTGTGCAAACACCTCCGCCACTGTTGGCACACATGAAACAAAGATCGGAGTGCAGCACACCTCCATGAAGCACACACACACACACACACACACACACACACACACACACACACACACACACACACACACACACACACACACACACGCACGCACGCACGCACGCACACACGCACGCACGCACGCACGCACGCACCCACGCATGCATGCATGCTCGCAGGCAAGCAGGCAGGCAGGCAGGCAGGCAGACAGAGAGAGAGAGAGAGAGAGAGAGAGAGAGAGAGAGAGAGAGAGAGAGAGAGAGAGAGAGAGAGAGAGAGAGAGAGTAAAAAAACCCTTAATAGATGTATAATGCACAGAAAGCAGAAAAACACACACACAGAAAGATCTGTCTCAGCACCATGGTTCCCACACTAAGACGTGGCACTCTCACTGCTGCCCTGGGCTATCCAGCCAACTGATGAGAACGCAAAATACCCACTGTATAAAACTGAAGGAGAAACACAAATGCGGGAAGTACGCGTTAATGGTACAATGAAGGAGAACACTCACACGAATCACACAGAGAGTAAATTATATCCATAGATTGTATGTGTGTAGCACAAAAAGCATCAAACACCAGAGTAAACATCAGCACAATGCTCTGCACTTCTGTTACGCAGCATTGAAGGTCACAGCGTGGGGTCATCAGCAGCGCGTTTGGGCTGTACACTAAAGAGGGAGATTTCCATCTAGGCCGGACGGCTGGGCCTCTCATGCGGTGGTGTGATGTAGAATTAAATCCCGGACATACAGTCAGTGAGTGCTACACAAAGGAGGACATTACTACAAACAGTGACTTGGTGATAGAAATCTTTAACAAAAAAGAATTATTTGGAATTCTGCCAAATAACCAGGACAAACAAATTACAAGAGGAAACATGTCGGCTTTCGTCCTCTTAGGTTTTCTTCGGTAAAATAAACAACATTCAGGACAATAAAAATGAAGAACGAGCAATCACTTATGTTCTCATATTCAGCGCAAGGCGGGCGTTGAATGAAAACGAGGCCATTGGGAAGGGAATGATGGGCATTAAATGGTCATCATGATAGTGATAATTATGATGATAATGGTGATGGTTGTACTAATTAAGGTAGAAAGAATTTTTTTTTTCATTTTTTAAAATGATAAGATGATAACAGTGATGATGGTAATAATGGTAGAAGTTATATGAATAAATAAAATATAGTTGATGGAAAGTAATTGAAATAATAAATAAATAAAAAGCAAACAGTGGGATTGGATGATGATAATAATGATTGTAGTCGTGATAGGTTTAGTGGTGTTAGTCATGGTAATTGTGGTTGGAAAGATGTAGAAATGATCAATAAAGTAAAAGGCTAACAGGCTAACATTATTATTGAGAGAGAGAGAGAGAGAGAGAAGAGAGAGAGAGAGAGGAGAGAGAGAGAGAGAGAGAGAGAGAGAGAGAGAGAGAGAGAGGTGGGGTGGGGGTGCGTATCTACATCTACACTGAAACACACACACACATATGCACAGAAAAGGGAAGTGAAACTCATATAGAGGACATAGTATACAGAATTGACAGAAAACCAGATGAAGAAGAGGGAGTGGACAGGTATCTGAATAAAGGATAGATTGGTGTGGTAAATGGAGAGGGTATAGGGAGAGGTGACAGGAACGTAGCTGTAACTTATATATCAGGTGAATAGTGGGAGGTGTGTGTGTGTGTGTGTGGTGTGTGTGTGTGTGTGTGTGTGTGTGTGTGTGTGTGTTCGATCGTTCTTTAATCTAACGTCTATCCACCTAACAGTGATCTTAGACAGTATGTAAGTGTTATGTGTGTGTGCATGTGGTGTTTGTGTGTGCATGTATGTGAACAGTTGGTGTTGATTTTGGGCGTACGTATGTATGTATAATGCAATTCAGCCTAGACTAAAAAAAATCACATGACTGAATCCAAAACTTTAAAAGAAACACTAAATAAGCAACTAACACCAAGATGGGGAAAATAACATAGACGTTAAAGTAAATGTCCAATTGGGCACTTGATCAGTCCTTGAACAACTTCAAAAATGTTTGATTCGTTAGAGATGACGTCTTCAAAGACTGACATTGACGGTTCAGTGTTCAACAACCAAGCAGGTAAATAGGGTTTCATTCTATCGCACAAAAAAGTAGATGGAACGGAGTGATTTGCTGGCCACAAATACATGTCACATATTTACAGAATTTGGTTTTAAAGGCATTAAGCCTAAATCTAAAAATCAAAATTTTAAAAATCCACTCTTGGTAGAGATTTTTGATAACTGTTTTACTGTCTGATATCTTGTTAAATAATATTCCATTTTTGTTTTTGGTGCCTTTTCCCTTCTTTAAGATAGAGTTCCAGGATACATCTTTTAAAAGACTATAACTCTCATGTAAGGATTAAGGAATGCATATCTTTGTTAAATTAGTTTCAGTGATAGAAGCCTTTTTGGCTAATTGGTCTACCCTTTCATTCGTATATAATCCACAGTGAGATGGAACCCAACAAAAGTCGACGTAAGAACCACGTAAATGCAAAAAAATGAATTAAGTGGTAGACTTCTGATATGAGTTCTGCTTTCACACTTGTATTAAAAAATGTTTGAGCTTGTAGGACTGATGGGAGAATGCACTCCAACTTGGAATGACATTTGGCTTATGGCCCCTCTCAGGATGAGCTTCATTCTCAGATTTGGATATGACCTTCTGCCCTCAAATGCAAACCTGGTGAAGTGGGGAAAAACAGTGTAGCATAACCTAAGCTCATGTAAAGTAGCCCTGGCTCAAGGAAGGTACACATGGAGGCACAAGCAAGTGCTCAAAGAGATTGTACAAGTAGTCTGGGCTAGTACCAACACCACAAAAGGGAAAAAAGAGTGTCAGGAGATTAGGGCCGAAACACATGCTTGAAGGGGCTTCTCTTCTGAGGACTCTCTGCTGCCACGCTCTTCACGAGTTTCTTTCTACTGATGCATGGGTAAACCATTGACTTCCGGGAATAGGCCGGAGGACGTCCGGGAAAGACTGGAAGACACTGGGAAAGACCATAACTAAGGGCTCTGTGGGCTGGCTCCCCACTCTGCCTTCAACATGTGGCTACTAAGTACAAAAGGAAAAGATGCTCCCAGGATTCACCGAAAGGGGGAGAGAATGATGAATCCATCAGTGCTCAACCAATCACGACTGCAAATCCCAAACGGACTATGAACATGACCAAAAGGAATATCCATGTGTCTGTGGAAAGCGTTTCGCTACCACCGTGGCATGAAGATCCACAGAACAAAGATGGGATGTGTGAAGACTCATCTGAACGAGCAGCAGCGCACTGCATCAGCAGATAAGACGTCGGAAAACCAAGGCCAGGATTTAAACCACAGTGCCAAGGACATCCACGCTGTTGGTTGGGATGAAGGATTTGCACAGGCCCTCGATGACAGGCGCCTGAAACTCAATCTGCCACAAGCAAACGAAACTGAAGATTGGGAGAAACTGGATACAAAAATCGTCCAAAGACTCGATGCACCGATTGGATAAAAGCACACTGGAACACAAATATATAGTAGCCACATATTGGGACATTGTGTATGCCACATGTAGAGACGCCTATGGAGCAAACCTACCCAAAGAGAAAACACCTCCAAAGAAATGCAGACGCCAAGAAGAGATGGACAAGATCAGGGTCCAAAAGAAAAACCTCAAGAAGGAAATGAAGACCACACTGCCAGCTGAAAAACAAGGCTTAGAAAAACTCTGGAAAGACCTGAAAGCAAAACACAGCGCCCTCAGCAAAGCGGAATCTGCGAGGAAGACGAATAGCAAAAAGAAGAAGACACAAGAGCGCTTCTTCAGAGACCACGTCCAGGTTGCCAGAACACTGTTTGAGCAGCCAAAATCTGGGACCCTAAGTGTGGACAAAGGAGTTCTTGAGCGGCATCTGAGGAAAACATACTCTGACTCACAGAGCAAAGCACCACTCGACATTCAAGGTCTGGTGTGGCCAGCCAACCCTGAGGAGGAACAGTTCAATGGCAAGCGTTGGCGGAAATCAAGAAGGTGGTCGACAAATCCAGAGCCAAATCATCACCAGGGCCAAGGCATGGCAGCAAGGCTGACTACGTACCTCATGGAAAACAAGTACTTGGATGTGTCAGTCCAGAAAGGGGGCATCCCAGGCGTGGCTGGCTGTGTAGAACACGCCACAATGGTCTGGGACGCCATCCAAAGATCAACAACAGAAAACAGAGCCCTCGACGTAGTGTGGCTTGATCTGGTAAACGCACAAGGATCTGTACCCATGAGATGATACGGTTGTCTCTTGAGATGTACCATGTGCCAAAGTACATCTGCGACATGCTCAAAAAGTACTTCAATGGCTTCTCAATGCGGTTCTCTACAAAGGAGTACACAATAGATTGGATCAACTTGGAAGTGGGCATTGCAATGGGCTGTGCAATTTCCTCAATACTGTTCGTGTTGGCAATAGAAGTCATCTTGAAAGCAGCAACAAACAACGCCAGACAAACAGACCTTGGCGATGGATACAAGATGTCCCATCTCAAGGCCTTCATGGATGACGCTACAGTGATTTCATCCAGTGAAGACGAGACACGTCATGTGCTGGAGAGGCTGGACGACATAGTTGCCTCATCCAGAATGAAGTTCAAGCCAAAGAAATCACGGAGTCTCTCACTGAGGAAAGCAAAAGTGGCCGAATCTGTGGTCTTCAGTGTTGCCAACCAGGCCATTCCAACAGTCACAGAAGACCCAGTCAAGAGCCTGGGAAGATGGTATGATGATACGCTGAAAGACACACAAAGAGCAAAAGAAACCAAAGAGATGTCAGAAGAAGGCTTGGAGACCATTGACCAGTGCGGGCTCCCTGGCAAATACAAGGTCTGGTTTCTGCAGTTCATGCTGATACCAAAGCTCCTATGGCCTCTGATGATATACGACATCTGCAACAGCATAGTGGAGGCAATGGAAGCCAAAATCAACAAGTTCACAAGGAAATGGCTTGGTGTCCCACCCTGTCTGACTGACATAGCGCTGTACTGTCGCCAGGCAAAGCTGAAACTACCACTGAAATCCATCCTGGAGGAATACAAAGCAGGGAAGATAAGACTTCAAAGCATGCTGGAGGACTCAGGAGAAGTAATCAAGCCCCAGCTGAAGACAGGCAGAAAATGGATAGTTCAAGAGGCGATGGGTACTGCAAGATCAGAGAAATAACAGGACACACACAGACCAACAGACAAGGACGGGGTGACCAAAACTGAATGGTGGTCGAAGGCCAAAGGGAAAGCCAAAAGAGACATGATGATTCGGGAGATGTGAAAAGAAGACCAAAAAGACTCCAAAAAGCAGTCTAGCAGAGCCAGCAAGGGCAATGGAATGACATTTGGCACATGGCCCTTCTCAGGATCACCTTCATTGTCAGATCTGCTTAATTATAACCTTCTGCCCTCAAGTGCAAACCTGGTGAAGTGAGGAAAAAACAGACGATCCTGCATGCCCCCTCTGCCATGCAAAAAAAAACCTAAAAAAACCCACACACCCCACCATAATAAACAGTGGAGCATGTCCTAAGCTCATGTAAAGTAGCCCTGGCTCAAGGAAGGTACACATGGAGGCACAACCAAGTGCTCAAAGAGATTGTACAAGTAGTCTGGGCTAGTACCAACACCACAAAAGGGAAAAGCAGGCCTCCAAAAGCACCCGCAACATTCTTCAGGGCAGGAGGCAGCAAATCATGGCCAAGAACAACAGTGCGACTCGGAACATGCAGGCAGAGTCTGCTGGATGGGGGGGGGGGGGGGGGCAGATGACTGGGAGTGCACTGCAGACCTCCCAGAATGGAAGAGTCACCCAGAGATCATCAGCAAGAGACCAGACATAGTAGTCCACTCTCAGTCAACCAAGCAGCTGATCATAATCGAGCTCACGGTGCCATATGAGAACAGAATGGAGGCCGCTCAAATCTACAATACTGAAAAGTATGCGGATCTGGCAAACAGCCTGAGGAGAGAAGGCTATGAGCTCAAAGTCCTCACTGCAGAAATTGGAGCTAGGAGTTTTGTAGGAACGTCTGCATACAGCCTCATGAAACAGCTCTCAGTTGCAGGGAGGGAAAAACCCAGAGCCCTGAAAGCAACAGCCTCATGAAACAGCTCTCAGTTGCAGGGAGGGAAAAACCCAGAGCCCTGAAAGCAATGGCCAGACGGCCACTGCGAGTGTGGCATAGCAGTCAACACCAGGGGAGAGGTGGCAGCTCTCCTTTGAAGGATGCTGATGTGAGAGGTCAGCGTCATTGGGCGGCACAGACAACCTTCCAGCCATGTGGGTGACGACGGGTCTAGCCTGTGTCGCCGGGGGACGGCTCCTGGAGGTGTGGGGCGATTGACGAAGGAGCGCTGCCTGACTGCGACTAGCGTGGCCTGGAATACCGTGCTGTTTTGTGGGGAGGCAGACATGGGGGCACTCCTTATGGGGTTGGGCTGAAAAATTGCCCTCTCGGCCGCAGTCAGCGAGTGCCCGCCAAGTTTTAGGGACTCGTGCAGCGCTCCAGCGACTTTCGTCCTGCTCCCTCCTTGAGGCGGCCTCACGCGGCACAGGACCATCGCCACCCGAGCATGAAGAAGGCCGCCCGGTGGTCCTGAAGACAGCCTGATGTTTGGGGGACAGCAGGCAACATACACCGACGCCTACCGTCGGTCGACCAAGATCCTGAAACTGAACCAACGTTCAAGACCAACTCCACCAGACTTGAACCAACTTTCAAGAAGATAATGACCAGAATTGAGCCAATGTTCAAGAGGAACGCGAGCTCTGCGAGACAAATGCGACGACCCTCACTGAAACTACCCACCACTGCCAGGCGACAACAGTTGCCACAAATATGCAGACCTTTGTCTGCATGAACCTTGTCCTTAAGGGCCTCAGGCCAATAGGACGTTAATCTCACCATCAAAGCAAGCAATGGCAGAAGCGGCAGAGAGGTGTTCAAACTAGATCTGGTCAAGGAGGATCAAAAGTGAGCTGCATAAGGCTTAAATTTCCTACACAAAGGAACATCAACATCCTGAATATGTGAATGGTACTAAAATATTTGCATTTGTATGTGAATGGTACAAAAAATATTGCATTTGGAGTTTTGCTCTATCATTTTCATCTTTGTCTTTTCATTTAATACTCCACAGTATTGTATTCAGCAACTCACTTTCCACCCTTTCCCTTAAAATTCCCATTTGCTCCCTCCTACTTTAAGTCTCATTTTCCCGGTACATGTATAGTTTTTGCCATTTTGTGATTGCGCTTTCTCCGAGGGCACAGTCCAGACAGCTCCGGAACCACCATCCGCTAGTTGAGAAATGTTTTAGAGCCCACCCGAATGTTATATTGGATGAGAGCCCCTAACAACCCCCATAGACAGTACTGCAGGGTCAGCGTGCAAACAGATTCATAGATTTCTTACAAAGATAGTACTTAAAAAATAGTAAATAGTAATACCCACACCATTTTTTATATGAGTATAAAAAATCAATCACATTTTTATCACAAATATTTCAAGCCATATAACTTCATTTTGACTTCACATCATATAAGTTCACACCACAATGATTTTCTACAGGTTATATCTAAATATTCCATTTAAGATTGCTCCTCAGAACCTCGCCCTTTAAACTTTTTCTTGTTGTTGTTGTTGTTGTTTGTTGTTTGTTGTTGTTGTTTTGTTGTTGTTGTTTTGTTGCTGTGCTGCTGCTTACGGAGGGGTGGTG
>CM031618.1:50272711-50305211 GCA_018398815.1 Conus ventricosus | reverse complement strand
GACAGCTTTATTCCCATTGATCACAATTTCAAGAGGAAAAAAAATTGAAACTATTTTGCCCTTCATGCCCTACTATCGTGGTGAAATCAGTTTGGATTTCCTCGCCAAGTCTAAGCCCGTGATGAGTCCGTTCAAAGTTGCTAGTATCGAGGCAGTCGCAGGATGAGACACGGCAGCGCTATCGAGAGGGGGAACCCACTCGCGCTGGCTGGACAACTGAGCACGCATGGTCGTGAGTAGCGACGTCGTAGGTGGTGTCCTGCAAATACTGTATCAGGTCAGACACCAATAAAAGCATCAAGGTTATTCGGCAACTGTACAGTTCCTCCTCTGGAAAATGCCTCATGATGGTTTGATATTGACTGTTCCAGTGAATTGCCCCATGATGATTTGATATTGACTGCTCTGGTGAATTGCCTTATGATGATATGATATTGACTGCTCCCTGTACTCTGCCAGAGTTCGGGCCAAGATGTCACACAGATGGGTGTGGTTGTGTTTGGGGCACACATCACACCAGGCTATGATTTAGGTCATCATTGATGATAGATGCACATAAGGGGCATGGCAAAGTTTTACAGAGAGAGGCCCTCTCACTCTCGCTCTTCTTCTGTGTTTATAGATAGATAGATAGATAGATAGATAGATAGATAGATAGATAGTAATAGATAGATAGATAGATAGATAGATAGATCGATAGATCGATAGATAGATAGATAAATTTCTTCATGATTACAATGATGCACTGGGCGTTAATCTTTGCCATGTCTTCTCTCAACTCTCCGGTGTTCTGCTATCTCAGTGCTGTTTGGTGACTTCAACCTCTACAAAGAGTATTTAAGAGTGCACTTATAAGCGCCTATCCCCAGCCAGAGACTAAGCTCTAAGCGCTTTACAATCCGTATTCTCGTTTACAAAACGGGCTGCCTACATGGGTAGAGCCGACTGAAAAGCTGCCTACCGGCGCTTCATTCCGTCGTTTCCCGTGTGATTAAATCAATATCCTTCATTCAGTCTAACAGCTCTTTCATTTTTTTCGATTTTTCGCGTAGAGTGCACGTTGTGTGCAACATGTAATCCATCCCAACAGCCCAACTGGCCTTCTCTTCCGAACGTTAGTGATGGGATTGTACGTGTGTGCAAGATTTTATGCGTGTATTCACACGCGGAACCTCGGTTATAAGTCTCATTCGAAGGACTGTATGGGAAATGGAGTCAGAACCAATTTTCATTCCAAGGAAAAATCCCCCTGTACCGAAACGGCCCAGCGGAGATTTGAACCTGCAAACCCAAGGATCACCAAGATTACGAGACCAGTCTTCTACCAACTGAGCTATTCCCGGCCCATCTCTATGTCTCAGTATACCTCATCATGGATTCCATGTCCAGGAACAGGGGTAGGTGATTCCAATACCAGTTTCAGTGAAAGCGTTTGACTTGATTCACTCTTTCGTGTGTGCTTTTTTACATATATATATTTGCTGTCATCGTTATTAAACAAAGGGAAAAGACACATAGATATAGCTACAGTATTAATAAAAAATTAGATATAAACCATTGAACTATTTTGGGATTTTGTAATTGTTTTATGCATATCCAAAGCATAAATACAAACTTCGGACTTTTTCCCGGTTACTAATTACATCTGATACTCACTGTCAGAGAAAAGCAACTTACTTTCTTGACAAGTTCATCCCAAAGAATCCGTCAGAGAAATATTGTTGGCGTGCTCGAGGCGTGCTTGTGATATTTTTTCCTGCAGACTACGGCTGCACTCCGACTCAACGAGTCTTTCATTAAAACCACTTACCTGCAAACTGATGTCTGGCGTATACCAGCATTAATTAAAAGACTGTAGAATCAAAACTATAGAAAACATCTGCATTCTGTTTTCCATCTTATTTCCAGTGATCTTCATTGTGCAATACTAATGCAAAGTCCCACTTTCACTCTTTTATAACTGTTTATTCTGTGCTTTCTTCAATGCTAAAATACTGCCATTTCTCACAGTCACCGAGCTTCCCTAAAACGAAGTTAAACATCTATTCCTTATCCAAAAATTCCATTTTTATGTTACCTTGAATATTAAGCATCATGTCAGGATAGCACCTTAAACGTAACAATTTGACATGACACAAAACTTTTTCTGACGGGAACGCATCGACGTCAGCACAAGCACAGCGCTTCAGATACGGTCGCTGAGTCTGCACATGATTTCACACAAGACATTCTACTAAGTTGTCACAATGCCAGTCACGAATACAATTTGAACTTAACAACCAACCAAAATGCGTCGAACATCCAAGAACTACTTACAACCGTCATGTATTGTAGCCGCTGAAATTTTTCGGAATATCAAAGAAATTATTTCTGGACACTTCTGGTCCTTTCTTCCCTATCAGGGTAAAACGGAGAATGAACACAAAAGCAGTTTCTGCATACGTCATTCGCTGAACAAATGTCACCTAAACTACACATAAAAAGCACATCATTCCACCACCTTCACTGCACCCTTGTTGCCCATCGGTTTCGTTTCTTTTGTCTACCTACAGGTCTTACACTATGCCTTAATCAAGGCCGTTTTTCAGCTCAGCTCTACGAAAACTGAAGTGTCTGCCAGCAATACCTCAGTCTCTTGGCGTTGCCCGTCCCCGTTCAGTGCCTAAAAATAGTACAAACAAAGGTGTTCCTCAGGTGCCATGGAAATCTCATGATTTGGGGGTCATAATTAACAAAAAATTCTAGCTCAGAAACTACAAAAGATAGAAAAATGAAATCTATATAATTTTTGAAGGAAATTGAATGAAGATTTTGAATCTGGGCTTCTTTTGTTTTAATTTTGATAATAAAAAAGTATTTAGGCTTTTAGATTTGGATAGATTTTTTTGCACGATCAAAAACATATGTATTTACCACGACATCTTCACATCCAAACAAGAACACACAGCAAAAAGTTGAAAATAAAGTTTGTATTGTCACACTACACCTGTAAATGAAAGTAAAACAGTTTGGAAGTCTATCAAGACGCTCACACTCATGCAGACTGACCAGTCCACGACCACGCCCCCCCTCTCCCCACCACGCCCCCTTGCTGGACTGCAACCCTCTCTTTCACCCCTCATCTTCCCCTACCTTTCCGTCTGCACCGTGTCACACCGCGAGCAGGCCACGCTCCCCTCTCGCGCTGACTTTCACATCACTGGACACCAGCACGCCGTGCAGAGTACACACTAGGCTAGCTCGTTGACGCTGTCAGCTGAACACACACTGAGGTCACAGAGCCCTACTCAATAACTGACGAATATGGTCGGCAATTCCACCACTATCATCATCTCACCTTCATGCTCGAGTGAGTCGTTGAATAAAAGATTATTGTCTTTGTAAAAAATCATCAGCAGAGCCTGCTCAGCTGTGTAAATACGTTGATTTGGTCACTGGCTTGTCGAAGGTTGCGCCGCCATCTTTGCAAGCGAGACGAAGTGCTGGCTGGTCATCCAGTCAGTGATGAGAATAAATGGGCTTTCCCCTCACGTGTGGTCATTTACATATTATTTTAAGACCACAGACATATAAGGCTTTCTACGCAAAATCTATTTGAGTCCGTTGATAGAAATAGTAACGAATGAAAATTCAAGAAAAATGCATGACGTCAGTGCACTACTTTTATTTCGCGTCAGCTGCCTGACTAAAGGCGCTCTACGGGTTAATTCTGTTTAGATAAAACAAGAATTACAGGTCATGTCATCTTCCTCTGCAATTGTATAAAGACCAAGACCATTCACCAAGGCTTCCTAGTGAAATTCCAGCCTTTTGTGATTTTTCCTCCTCAAAGCAGCAAAATGAAGAAATTTCTTTCTGCAACCAGTCACCAGTTTATGCAGACGACTGTGAGTACCTGCAACACCTACCGCCTATAGACGGACACCAAACTACAACACCTTAAAAATGAACTCAAACCTTTATGTCATTCTCAGACGCGCAGTTTCATCATTCAAGCCAACCAAGATTTCTTTCAATCGCTCAAAGCCTCAAAAGACAAGAAATTTAAATCACTGCTTAGTGAAAGGTGGATCTTTCTTGCACCCCTACCAACTACCAAAACAAAAATACGCCAAAGCGAGTGTACCTGACAATCAATTAGTATTCACCATTCTAGATAACTGAGACCTTCCATTTGTTCTCAAGGCCTAGAATTCCATCCCTACACAGCCAAAGAGCAGTACGTTTGTTACCCTTTACAACTCCCATAGTTTCTTCAGACAACTCCATTTAGCTGCCCAAATTCGTAGTTTAGAACCTCGTTCAAGCACCAATGATCCAAGGATATTTCCCATTTATTCCACATAGAGCCCAGCACCTAGACCTTGACAGTTTGGAGCCCTGGACTATCATATAGATACAGCATGCGATAAATTTCTCAGTTGTGTTTAACATCCCTCAAACATTCCAACCTCAATATCCAAGAGCTAAAAGTTCTCAAAGAAATTACGAATCGCACAGACATCATAATTAAACCTGAAGATAAGGGCGGGTCATTTGTGGTGTGGTGTAAAGATTTGATCTTGATGAATCTGAATCATTTATCAGATTGTGTTTCTTTTATGGAAACATTTCATCCTCATCAACAAAACAAGACAATACGTTGGTTCGCAAATCCAGCAAAAATGCCATGTCTTTCGGAAGTCTAAACCTTCTGAGGTTCCATCCGCCATTACAAGTGAACCCCGTGAACCCCATTTCTAGCTCCTTCCCAAAATCTACAAACCTAACAATCAACCGATCATTTCAGCCTGTTCTTGTCCCATTAGTCTCATATCCGAGTTCTTGGACTCGGTGTTTCAGCCTCTAGTTGCAGCGCTTCCAACCTACGTAAAAGATAACAACCATACTCAACGTCTTCGTCCAGTTCATCTTTTCTGACAGTCCTCACCGTTTCCTCTTCACTATGGATGTCACAGCTTTGTATACTAACATACCTCACAGTGAAGGCCTTCTACAGTTCATAACATTAGTTTCCAATTTCCACAAAGCTCTTCACTTCACCTGTTAGATTTAGGAGACCTCTGTTTCGTTTTTTGGATATCCAACTGTCCATCTCAGCTGACCCACAACACCTGTCAACTTCTGTTTTCTACAAGCCCACAGATTCTCATTCTTACCTATTGCATTCATGTGTCATCTAAGAATTCCATTGACACTTAACTACCACCCCAATAATATTCCTGTCAAAAACATGCTCTTACGCCATTTACAAAAATTTACTATCTGATTAAAGCACACACACACACACACACACACACACACACACACACACACACACACCACACACACACACACACACACACACACACACACACACACACACACACACACACACACACACACACACCTTTAATACCTTTATACATGTATTCGTCCGTTTACGTTAGCTTTATGTTTTCATACGTCATTGCATGTACATATTGATCTGTCTTTCCTTTGATGTCATCAGTCCTGAAGACAGTTTATGCCCGAAACATCGAAGATTTTTGTTCTCTTTTTATTTTGGAATCTTCAGAGCATTCTCAAAGGTAGTTTGTGCACATAAAAAGTGATATGTAAGCCTAGATCTGAATTAAACAGTGTTAAATATAAGTGACGTTGGTCTGTTTGGAACACACACACACACACACACACACACACACACACACACACACACACACACACACACACACACACACACACACACACACACACACACACACACACACCACAACACACACACACACACACACGAATCATGCCGAGTGAATTTGGTCCAGTGACATTCACGTTTCTATAATTTTGTAGAGCATTATAATGGTAACCTCGTCTTTCTTGAAAAAGGAATGTTATGATGACCAATCAGACGGTCTTAGAAATGGGCGTTTGGGATGACCAGGAAGACCTCCTCAAAAAAGATGTTTGGGATGATCATTATAAACCGTTTAAAAGGGCCTCTCGTCTGATTTGGAAAATTGGCGAACCTACAGTGTGTCTGTTTGGAATGTTTGGAAACTGTATGATAATTGTGATTATATGTAATTTCCCTGCATCGACGTCTAGTGTTTTCTTTCAAGTTCTGGCCTGGTCTGACCAGCTGCTGTTGATAGTCCGTCCTCTGAATGGATTTCTACATGATGTGTTTGATGTTCCACGCTTTGATAAACTCGGCGGCTGGCAGTGTAAATTGCGGAAAATGCTGATGTACACTACTGAAGCTTTATCTCCATGGATGCTTGTGGCACTCACCATGTTAAGAGCAGCTTCTGTGCTGTGGCCACTCCGTGTCAATGCTGTGTGGACGAAGGGAAAGTCTCGCGCTACTGCTGGTATAATGACTGTTGTTATCATTCTGATCCACTGTCACTTTTTCTATGGATATGACATACGACCTGGAACACGGAAATGCCGCGATGACCCTGTGTCAGAAATGTATGAATGGTTCTCTGACGTAGTGTGGCCTTGGATAAAAATAACTGAAAGTTTTTTACTACCTTTCGTTTTATTAGGAGTCAGCAACTGTGTTCTTCTCCAGGCACTTGTCAGAACTGTCAGAACAGGCATGCACCTTTCTGTACAAGCCAACCAGAATTCCAGACAACAGAAAGTGACTTCACTGACAGTAACCTTGATTGCTACAAGTGTTGCCTTTTTCCTACTGACAGCACCGAGGTACATGTATAGTCTCACAAAGCCGTATGTTGACAGGGATAATCCAATTCAGCGCGGACAATACACAGTCTTCTATACAGCCAGCACCATCCTGTGGTACTCAAACAGTGCTGTCAACTTCTACTTGTATTCTCTATTGGGTACCAAGTTCAGAGTAGTTAAAAAAAGCAACAGTTAAGATTTGGGAGGGGGGAAGCGGTTAAAGAGCCAAACTGGGCACTGAATACAGATCGTCCCTAATCAAGACACTCACGTCATTCACTGCTTGTTTTGCCACTAACGCTATGATGTAAAAGACAGTATGATTGGTGTCACCAAAGGTGATTCTGACATTGTCTTTCATTGCCAAATGCTGATGACACTTCCTGAACGAAACTAACATAATCTACTGAGACTATTCTGTCATCAGTTCCGGACACAAGAACAGTACGTCTAAAATCAGGTTGGTAGATGAAAATAAGCTGTAAGTGGTATGTTTGCAGGACTGGCTACCAGACCAGCTGAACAGAACGAATCACAGCATTAGTCAGTCAATAAATGTTACATAGATAGACATATTACTTGAGGTAATGCTATCTTTAGTGTTCCAGTCCAAAGTGCATGTCATGATAACTTGTTTCCCATGTTTACAACCAAACTCATCAAAAACAGTCTTAAACATACAGCTGATGCAGTGCAGGGGAGGGTGGAAACAAAGGGAATGGGGGGGGGGGGGGGGGTTACAGTGAACACAATTGGTCTTCTGTACTTTTTTTTTCTGTTTGTAATTTTCCTAATATCTATTAATTATCTTTTCTGGATCTTACTGTGCAAACTTCCTGTCTTGTATTGAGCCTTTTGAAAATCGTGCCTATATTACATATCAAGAATGTTTCCTTTCGTGGGAAAAGAGGGGGGGGGGGGGGGGGGGGTCAGAGAGAGGAGGGAAAATGCAGTGGGGGGGGGGGGGGGGGGCTGTTTTTAACAGAGGGAAGAGAATGCCTACGTGGGGAATATTGGAAGAAAAAAAAACAGAAGGGAGGAAGATATGGGGATGGGGGGGGGGGGGGGGGGGGGGGTTTTGAGTAAGGGTGCAGGGTAATGGGGCTTAGCGGATGGGAAGGGGGGAAAAGGAGAAATCGGGAGGGGGGGGGGGTTGGAAACAAAGGAAAGGGGGTGTCTTAAAGGGAATAACATTGGTCTTCTGTTCTTTTTTTGCTTGCAATTTTCCTAAATATTTATTAATTATCTTTTGGATTTTTTACTGTCATACATTCTGTCTTGTATTGAGTCCTTTGAAAATCGTACCTATATTGCATATCCAGAATGTTTCCTTCTGTAACAGTTTTTTCTCTTCTCTGACATTATCGATTGCTATTATCTGCAAAAAATTTAGTTCTTCTAAATCAGGATGGGGGAACTGTGCATACATGTTTTGAAACGTTACACTTAGTTGTTGTGTTTTTTTTAACTTTGTGTCCGATTTGTGATTAGTCCATCTGAGTTAAAAAATGTTTGTGGACCCAACATACAACAGATCAGGGTGAATCTGACATCTTATAACGTATATTACATTTTTTTGTAGTACAAGTCAAGTGTTTCCTTATATACCAAAGTCTTCCATCCCAAGCTGATTTTATACTCTTAGTATTCTCCCATGTTTACACGTGTCACACCTCTTTGCCTGGCAAGTGAAATAAACCCGGTTCTAATTTTGGTCCGAATTCTAGATTTCTCTTGGGGACGGTAGGTTTGTAAATTTCTCACAAATTCCTACGGCGTCTGTCAGCTGATATTATTTGATTTTTATGAAAAACGCTCTTATTTTCTGGGTTAGAGTACAGAATTAATAAATGTCTCCTTATTATTTCTGATTTGGATGGATATCCTGGATCATAATTTGTCACCCAGGCTATCTTTTTTAATTTTTTGGTTTGTTTTTCTTCTGTGAGTATTGTTTTCCTATTTTTTTCCCTAGGCCCTTTATAAAGTTTTTTTTTCGCTTTCCGATAGTCCCAACCAGACATTGTAAAATATTTACTATATTCTTCTATTCTAGATTTTAAATGTATTATCCTCACTACACAGCATGCGTAGTCTAGTTCCCACACTGAAAATGAGTCCTTTGAAACACGGCAGGGAAATGGCAGCTGTATGGAGGGTGTCACCGATCGGCGATAGTAAATCAGCCGTCCAGGTGTTTGGAGTAATGGTAATTCAGAAATAGAGAGCGTGTGCGCGTGTGCATATGTGTATATTGTGTGTGCTAGCGTGCGTGTGTAAGATTGGGGTTTTGGTCAAGGTGGAAGGTTAGGCTAGGTAGGGGGCTGGGGAAATAAGACATACAATATTCTTAAATTCCAATATTCACTTGTTGAAGAGATGGAAGCGGGAGGTTGGTTTCGTTCCCGATTGTTACCCTTTTGTTACTTTGGTTCTACACCAGAGAAGGCAGGGCAGGATATCGGCTGTTGTTGGTGTTGTCAAGTCTGTGAGTTGCTGTGGTAAATTGTCGTGTTGTTGCACGAGCAACAACTAGTCCGTTGGTCCGGCGTGTCAGCTCTGCGGAGGGATACGCTGCTCTGACCATTCGCTGTTTTGTGTTGTGAGTAGAGTTCGCTTGAGTCCGACCAGGGCGGAATGCGTTGGGGTAGCTTCACTTCGGTCCCTGATGTTCGTCGGAGTGGACGTGCTCCTTGTAGTTGCGGCGGGAGCGCCGTTAGTCGAGCTGAGTGACTTCGAGTCATAGTTAGGGCCAGGTCCTCGTCGGGTCTGGTATGCCCTTGGCCTGTGCCGGGTTCTGTGTCGTCTTTGTTGGCAGCCACTTCAGCCAGTTGCAGAACTGGTGTGGTTGAACGTCTGTTCGTCCAGGTATCCTGTTCCGTCCTGAGGCTGGGGCCAGACCACCGCAGTCTACTGCTGCATGCCGGCAGGTGAGCGGCGGTTTCCCGTTGCCTGCTGTTTTTTTCCCGGGAGAGGGAGACCACCCAGGCCGTCTGCCGTCTGTGAAGCAGCTCTCCTCTTGCTTCCGGGGTTCTTCCGGGAGTTCTCCAGCCACCTGTTACTTTTCCCTGGTCGGGCGTCCTGCGAGAGGGCGCTGCACCAGACCTTCCCTCACCCTCGGCGTCCTGCGAGGAGGGCGTCTGGTGTGCGTTAGGTGTCGTGCCAGCGCGGGAGAGGAGTCAGACTGCGGGAGGCCACAGTCAGCGCCGGGGTGCATAGTCTTCCAGGAGGTGTCAGCCTGTGAGGGGCCAGTACAGTGCCGAGGACTGGAGATCTCCGGGCGGGAGGGGTTGTCCATAGGTGTGGTAGAAAGGGTGTAGCATTAGGGAGTAGGGTTAAGGGTGTTAGCTACTGCCTCCTTTTGGGACGTAGTGGCCAGCACAGTGTAGGGTACTTGTCGTTGCCTCCTTAGGGATGCAGTGACCAGTGCGGTAGTTGTCCGGGTCAAAGAGAAAGGTGGGTCCTGGGGAGAGGTGTGGGTGGTAGTGGTTTAAAGATTAGAGTCCGTTGGGTTTATCCTTGTCCCTAGTAGTTAGCCACCACGTGTGCGGGCTATCTCTGCGTCCCTAGGTCGCAGTGATATATCGCAACTGGTGTTTAGTATAGATTAGAGTTCTCAGGGTCGTATCAGGGTAGTGTGGTCAGTGAAGAAGTGGGATACCGGTTGTGGGTGTGGATGGACGTGAGTGGTGGCGCCATAGTGTGGTGTGTGTGAAATAAAGAAGTGCGCATGATTGTAAAGCTGTGTTAGTGTGCTGTGTTGTCTGCTCTAGTGTGTAATAGGCGTGGGTAGGGGTGGTAGGGCCATCCGGCTTAGCGACCGTGACACTTTGGTGGGGATGCGGGGTACTTAGGTGGTTCTGGGTAGGTGATAGGTAGCTAGAAGGGAGGTAGGGGGGTTGTTGTGTCGGTATGTATGTTGTGTGAAATGTAAGTGGGTGGTTGGTGGGAGCATACCAGTACCCTGGGAGGTGGTACGTAGTGTCCCTGTTCACTTCAGGCAGGTTTCCAGTGGCATTGGGCAGGGCACTTGTGTTGGTGTGAATGGGTTGGCGCTACCGTGTGAGTGAGGTATGAGTGATCCATAAATATTGAGTGGTTGTTGGAAGTGCGAGTGACTACGCAGTACAGTGTAGGTGAGGTGCCGGAAGGGTACCAGGCGTCTGTTGTGTCCTTATATGTGGTATACCCCAGTGAGTAAAGGGGTACCCAGCCCGTGACTGTGCACGCTGTGTGCTCGGATATCCTGTGGGGGGTTGAGAGCATGTGTAAGCCCAGGTGATGTGTGTGGGAAGCTCGAGGGTGCGCAGTGTTGTGGCATATGGTATGCTGTGAGTGCACCTGGATTGAGGGGTGCAAGTGCGCTGTGATCGTGTGGGTGTGGCCTACCAGAGACAGTGAGGCCTGTGACTTGTAATACATGTGAACTGGTGCGCATGCACAGTGGACGGTGGGAATACGGTGTCACGTGACTGGGTCTGTGCCAGACAGTGCATTGGTAATATTGTATGGGTTGGAGCCCATGTCGGTATATGTATGAGGTACACAAGTGTGGGTGGGTTATGCTTGTTGCGTGACTCATTGAGAGTATTGTGTACTGGTGATGAGTGCTTAGGGGCAAGTGCGTAGCCCGGAACCTCCAGTTGCGCTCAGATCGCATACTGTACGTTGATAGCTCTGGTGGTAGGGGTACCTATGTCTAAACACACCCAAGCCCATCCGCAGTACGACCCGATAGTGTCATGGATCCACATGCCCTACGGCAGATGCCAAACCTAAGGTTAATGACCAGGATGCGGGGGTGAATCAAGAACAGGGGACGGGGGCTTATGCGAAGTTTGCCAAGTTGGGAGCGGTGATGGGTTTAGCCGGGGGAGAGCTCGCCAAGCTCTTCACGGACTCGGTGCGTAATGAGGATGAGAAGATTGCGAGAGAAGCAGAGTTGGAGCTCCGGATGGAGGAGAAAGTGAGGCAGAAGATGAAGGATGAGAGGAAGTTAGAGAGGCAGAAGATGAAATATGAAGAAGAGAAAGCTGCTAGGCAGAGGGAGTTAGAGATACAGCAGAGGAGATTGAAGAAGAGAAAGCTGATAGGCAGAGGAAGATTGAGAGGTGAAAGCTGCTAGGCAGAGGAGCTTGAGATGCAGCAGGCAAAGATTGAAGAGGAGAAAGCTGCTAGGCAGAGAGAGCTAGAGTTAAAGTAGATGAGTTGGAACTGCAGAGGAAGAGGATGGAGGAAAAGAAAGGGCGATAAGGGAAATAGAAGCTCAAGCACGGCAGGCCGAGTTAGATCTCAAGAAACGAAGAGATGAAGCTGAGTTAGAGGCAAGAGAGCGAGAGCTAAACATACAAGAGAGACAGGCCTCAGATGAAGCAGCGCATAAAAACGCTTGATTGAGGTGAAGGAACGAAGCGTGTCCACTTGAGCCGTTAGGAGAGAACGACGATGTGGACGCTTTCATCGCCCAATTTGAGCGTGTAGCCCAGATGTGCAAGTGGAGCAAGACCTCATGGCCCACACGTCTGATGTCTCTGCTGAGAGGAAAGGCTAGAGAAGCAGTGATGCTGTTAAGTGTGGATGAGTTAGGCGACTATGATCAGATAAAGAGCGCCTGTTCAGCCACTTTAGGCTAGATGCTGAGGCCTACTGGGAAAAGTTCAGAAGCATCAAGAAGGACGCTGCTGAGACTTTCGCCCAGGTGCTGGGAAGGATGAAGAGGTGGTTTTCCCTCTGGTGTGCGGCAGCGGGCAAGGATGAGAGTGTGGCAGAGGATGTAAAGGATCTGCTTTTTCAAGAACAGTTTTTACCAGCTGCTGTCCCAGAGTTCACGATTGAGGTCCGGAAGACATGCCCGAAAACTGTTGATCAAATGGCAACAGAAGCTACTATTTCAGCAGAGGCCAAAGATTGGGGAGGAAGGCGAGCAAGACCGAACAGTTAACCAGCTCAACCTGGGTAATAGGCGTGAAATAGCAGGGAGCCAGCCCACACAGAAATCCCAACAGAGTGAGGGGGCACTGCAGCAGCCAAACAGGAGATCAGAAGGGCCTAGATCGACCATAATCTGTTTCAACTGCAAGAAGCCGGCCACATCGCTAGGAAATGCCCTGAGCCCCATTCCGTTGGAGCGGTTCATTGTTGTGACCAGCCCCAAGCTCGAGTAGTCCCTACGTTGTGTCGCCCATGCGCTGAGCAGCGGTACGATCCTGCATGCATTGTAGAGGTCACGGAGCGCCGGCCAATGGATTACGAGACACTGGTGCCGGATACACCGTAGTGGCCCAGTGGTTGGTACCAGCAGACGCGTACACAGGGGAGACAGTTCCAGTATGTTGGCTGAATCCAGATGTAGGTCTGTGTTGCCTGTGGCGGTAATAGAGTTGAAGTCACCATTCATCGAAGGGAAGTTGGAGGTTTTGGTCATGAATAGCCCTGTGCAGGAAGTCCTGATCCGAAATTTGCAAAGAGAGTAGGAGATTCCGGTTGGACACGTGTGCCTGTATACGCAGACCCGGCGTTGGTAGGGGCAGTGCAGACACGTGTGCAGAGAGCCAGGGAGCAGCAAGAACCAGTACCACTGCCCATCGAGGAGTGCATTCTGAACACCTTACCCAGCAGTTAATTCAGATGCAAGGACCAGGATGAAACTTTCAGGAAGGCTCGGAGTGCGTGTGAAGCAGGGACGCACTTCCACACCAAGTTTGGACGAGTCGAGTACGCTCGGAAATTCTGGTGTACTGGTCAGGCGGTTTGAGGGTCCCAAGGACGTAGCAAGTCAAATCTGCGTCCCAGCTGAACTACGGGCCACGGTGATGAAGCTAGCCCACGACGTACCCATGTCTGGACACTTAGGTACACCCGAACCAAGGAGCGAGTTGGTCGCCATTTTTATTGGCCAGGCATGCATGCTGACATTCGTCGGTACTGCCAGTCATGTTTCCAGTGTCAGCGTACTGTTGATAAGGGAAGAGTTTCAAGAGTACCCTCGTGAAGATGCCACTGATGCGCGAGCCGTTCGAGCGGGTTGGGATGGTTATCATTGGTCCCATCGTTCCAGCATCCCAGAATGGGTACAGATTACGTATTGGTGATGGTTGACTTTACGACAAGGTATCCTGAGGCAGTCCTCTTCGCCAGATCACGAGCGAGTCGGTGGCAGAGGCAGCTTTCAATATGTGGACACGAACAGGAGTCCCTGGGTCGGTACTGACTGATAGTGGAACCCAGTTTACTGGTCAGATCATGCAGGAGGTCTACCAACTATTAGCCATTCGAGGTCTGACTACCACACCATACCATGCGCAGTGCAATGGATTGGTAGAACGTTTCAACGGTACTCTGAAGTGGATGCTGCGCAGACTGTGTCAGGAGAAACCAGGTGATTGGGATCGGTGGATACCAGCATTGCTGTTTGCCTACCGTGAGGTCCACAAGAGAGTACCGGTTTTTCGCCTTTTGAACTGCTGTATGGACGCCAGGTGCGCGGGCCGATGCAGATATTAAGAGATCTGTGGTTACAACCGGAAAGACAAGAGCTCCGTACAGCGGCAGAATACGTCGTCAACTTGAGGAACAAAATAGCTGAGTCGTGCGAGATGGCAAGGGAGGAATTTGGCAAGGGCAGCGGATAGGTACAAGCGACATTTTGACTTGAGGGCGAAACCCAGGAAGATAGCTGTGGGGTCTAGAGTGCTAGTACTTCGGCCGACCAAGCAGAACAAATTGGAACTAGCATGGAGAGGTCCATATACAGTACTGGAGAGAGTGGGTGAAGCGTATACCGCATAGCAGTAGGGGAAAGACGAAGATTTTCCAT
Organism: Conus ventricosus; assembly: GCA_018398815.1. Classification (NCBI taxonomy): domain Eukaryota; kingdom Metazoa; phylum Mollusca; class Gastropoda; order Neogastropoda; family Conidae; genus Conus; species Conus ventricosus. Next base: position 50,290,720 of record CM031618.1, on the reverse strand, counting down.
GCGAACCTACTGAAGTCGTTCGTCGAGCGCGCTGCAGATCAACAGCCTCGGTAGCTGCGATTGTTGTGCCGGAGGAGCCTGATAGAGGAAACAGTAACTCCTTGTTGAGCAAGGACATTCCTACCATTCCCTTGGAGGCCACAGAGGGGCCCTAAGGATGTGGTAATACTCACTGAAGATCAGCACTTTAGTAGGAATTGCACGAGTTAGTGGCCGAATTCAAGAAGGTATTGACTGATGTGCCCTCATGCACAAACCTAGAAACGTGCAGCATCAAGTTATCGTCAGACATCCCTATCAGGTCGAAGCCATACCCAGTGCCTTTAGCGCAACGAGAGACGGTTAGGGAGGAGGTCAAGGCCATGATCAGGATGGGTGTGATTGAGCCGTCGACATCGCCATACTGCTCACCCATCGTACTGGTCAAGAAGAAAGATGGGAAGATCAGGTTTTGCGTTGACTTCAGGAAGTTGAATCGCATCGTGCAGTTTGGATGCTGAACCCATGCCGGACATCGAATACCTATTTGCCAAGCTTGGAGAGAAGAAGGTATTCAGCAAAATCGACCTTGCTACGGGTATTGGCAGATCCGATGAGTAGAGAGGACCCTGCGAAGACTGCTTTTGCTACACCGGAAGGACAATTCCAGTGGAAAGTTATGCCATTTGGACTGTGTACTTCAGGGGCAGTATTCACGCGCATGATGCGGAAACTGTTGCAGCCACTTGAAAGCCCAGATGTCGATAATTTCATTGATGACATCCTGGTGGCCACAATTGATCAGGACAGCCATATAGAAGTTCTCAGGCGTGTGTTCCAGAGACTCGGGGAATGTTCTTTGTCAGCCCGACCTTCAAAGTGTGAGCTGGGAGGAAAGGAAATCACCTACTTAGGGCACAGGATAGGTGCAGGGAAAATATGGCTGAGCAGGATAAAATGACCCGCATATGGATGCGCCTAGGCCTGAGACCAAACGGCAAGTGCGGGGATTCCTAGGATAGTGGGTACTACAGGAAATTTGTGCCCCAGTTTGCTGACATTGCCAAACCCCTTACTGATCTCACTAAGGGAACCGCAGGCAGGTGAAATGGGACGACGAGTGCGAATGTGCGTTCCAAGCCTTGAAGCAGCATTTCTGTCAACCTCCTGTCTGTAATTTGCCGGTTGCCTGGGTTGACATTTGTGCTCCAGACTGACGCATCAGAAGTGGGAGCTATGCTTGTGTCAGCAGTACCTGAAGAGATGCGCCCTGTAGCATGTGCCAGCAGGAAATTATGCCCTGCAGAGCAGAATACCCCCATAGTTGAGAATGGAGTGTCTGGCAGTGGTGTGTGAGATACAAAAGTTCCAGGTGTATTGTATGGGACCCCTTTATGTCCAGACAGATCATTCCCCACTTCAGACTTAGAAAGGATGAGTCTGTTAGTGGGAGGATCACAGGTGGGCACTGCAGCTGCAGCCATTCCAGTTTACGGTGCAGGCAGCGTCTGGAAGGAAACTGTGGCGGCAGACTTCTGAGTCGCTTGCGTAGAGAGAGAGAGGAGAGAGAGAGATGAGAGAGAGAGAGAGAGAGAGAGAGAGAGAGAGAGATAGAGAGAGAGGAGAGAGAGAGAGAGAACCTGTTAGTTCCATTTACCTGTTGTAAAGAGGGTTGACATTGTTGAAGATATGCATGTGTCAGTGTCATTGGAAGGAATGACGTAGCAATAGTGTTACTGGGGGTGTGGTATTGTAGCACGTGTTGCATAGCGGTCGTGCATGGTCGAGCACCTCAGTTACGAAATTTATATGTGAGCGTAGTGTACGGCTTCCTGAAGTGCTGCGTTAAGTCGTGGGGCAGATATTGGATCAGGTTGAATAATGTATTCTGCGGTTAATGATGTATTAAAAGTGATGTTGTTGGAATGATGATGGGGTGCATCAAAAGTCACAGCAGGGCAGAGTGAGTGGGTGGAGTTGGATTGTTATAGGTGGGCTGTGTGTAAACGCCGATCGAGTGAGAAGTTTTGTTGGTTTTAACCTGTAGTTAAACTTAGGCAGGGTGTGTGTCACCGATCGGCGAAGTAAATCAGCTGTCCAGGTGTTTGGAGTAATGGTAATTCAGAAATAGAGAGCGTGTGCGCGTGTGATATGTGTATATGTGTGTGCGAGCGTGCGTGTGTAAGATTGGGGTTTTGGTCAAGGTGGAAGGTTAGGCTAGGTAGGGGCTGGGGAAATAAGACATAAATATTCTTAAATTCCAATATTCACTTGTTGAAGAGATGGAGCGGGATGTTGGTTTCGTTCCGATTGTTACCCTTTTGTTTACTTTGGTTCTACCCAGAGAAGGCAGGGCAGGATATGGCTGTTGTTGGTGTTGTCAAGTCTGTGTGTTGTGTGGTAATTGTCGGTTGTTGCACGAGCAACAACTAGTCCGTTGGTCCGGCGTGTCAGCTCTGCGGAGGGATACGCTGCTCTGACCAATCGCTGTTTGTGTTGTGAGTAGAGTTCGCTTGAGTCCGACCAGGGCGGAATGCGTTGGGGTAGCTTCACTTCGGTCCCTGGTGTTCGTCGGAGTGGACGTGCTCCTTGTAGTTGCGGCGGGAGCGCGTTAGTCGAGTGAGTGACTTCGAGTCAAGTTAGGCAGGTCCTCGTCGGGTCTGGTGTGCCTTGGCCTGTGCCGGTATCTGTGTCGTCTTTGTTGGCAGCCACTTCAGCCAGTTGCAGAATGGTGTGGTTGAACGTCTGTTGGTTCAGGTATCTGTTCCATCCTGAGGCTGGGGCCAGCCACCGCAGTCTACTGCCGGTGCCAGCAGGTGAGCGGCGGTTTCCCGTTGCCTGCTGTTTTTTTCCCGGGAGAGGGAGACCCACCCAGGCCGTCTGCCGTCTGTGAGGCAGCTCTCTTCCTCTTGCTTACCGGGGTTCTTCCGGGTGTTCTCCAGCCACCTGTTACTTTTCCCTGGTCGGCGTTCCTACGAGAGGGCGCTGACCAGACCTTCCCTCACCTCGGCGTCCTCGAGAGAGGCGTCTGGTGTGCGTTAGATGTGTGCCAGCGCGGGAGAGGAGTCAGACTGCTGGAGGCCACGGGTCAGCGCGGGGTGCTAGTCTTCCAGGGAGGTGTCAGCCTGTGAGGGGCCAAGTATCAGCGCGGGACTGGAGTTCTCGGGCCGGGAGGGGTTGTCCCATAGATGTGGTAGAAGGTAAGGGATGTAGCGTTAGGGAGTAGGGTTAAGGGTGTTAGCTACTGCCTCCTTTTGGACGTAGGTGGCAGCACAGTGTAGGGTAATGGTCGTTGCCTCCCTTAGGGACGCAGTGACCGTGCGGTTAGAGGTCCCGGAGGTCAAAAGAGAAAGGTGGGGGGGGGGGGATCCTGGGGAGAGGTGGGTGAGGTTGGTATGGTTTAAGATTAGAGTCACTTGGGGTTTATCCTTGTCCCTAGTAGTTGCCACCATGTGTGCGGCTTTCTCTGCGTCCCTAGTCGCAGTGTAGTGATATATCGCAACTGGTGCTTTAGTATAGATTAGAGTTCTCAGGGTGTATGGGTAGTGTGGGTCAGTGAAGAAGTGAGATACCGGTTGTGGGTGTGGATGGACGTGAGTGGTGGGCGCCATAGTGTGTGTGAAATAAAGAAGGTGCCGCCTGATAGTAAAGCTGTATAGTGTGCTGTGTTTTCTGCTTTAGTGTGTAATAAGCGTGGGTATATTGCCATCCACTGCCAACTGTGTGGGCAAGATCTACATAGGGGAAAAACGTCACGCACACTGAAACACGCATCTCTGAACACTGGCTCATATCGCCAACCACCGACCCAAACCCATTCGCCCTACACTTCAACACACCCATACAAACATCGACCATGTCAAAAGTTTGGCACTCTGGCAGTACAGAGTGACAGCTTTGAACGCACAACTCAAGCATCCCATCTCATTGCCAAACTGGGCACACTACACCCATGGCATCAATATCCAACAAAAACCAAACACACATACACACCACGTCCACATCAGTTGGCAATATCCCCTACCCCAACACACACACATACACACTACATACACACAACGTACATACCCACCACCAATCCCCTTCACTCACTTCATACAGTAGTTACGAACCCTCCATCTATTTAATCTTAATTCTGTTTGATCCATCCCTTAAATCCCCCCCCACATTTTTTTCCTCAGTTCCCCCCCCCCCGCTTCTTTCCCTTCCATTATTATCAATCCACCATTACCACAACCATCATCAAAGATATCACACATCCAATAAACTAGACACACAACTATCATATCACTCACACACACACTCCCCCGACGCAACCCCCCCCCCCCCCCCCCCCCCCCCCCCCTCCGTTTCCTTCCCAGATCCCCTGGCCCATGTCATTGCCGACTACGACCACATTGGACAACAACGGATGAGTCATTTTTCTTCTTTTTTCGTTTTTTCGTTCTTTGTTACCGTACTGTCCAATGTTAAATGTGATTTATTTTTTCGCCTGGAAGAAGACCAAGTGGTTGAAATGCTCGTTGTCTGTCATGTGCTTGGTTTGTCAATTATCATTGGCGGTAAGTTCTAAAACAATACTCTATTCTAATTTTGCTTCGTTCTCGCCATCAGTCACTCCATTTTTGAAATTTTAAGCATCAATTATTCTCTTAAATAACAACATTTAAAGTAAGGTCGGAAATCCTACGAATGGCTTATTGGAAGGAATCAACTGAAATGTTATTTACGTGTTCTGTTGAATGTTTCGTCTGTTATTAGTAACTGTGCTAGCTCCAATGATCTGTGGATTTACTTCTAGGAATTCGACGGTACTGGAATTTTACTTTCACAGTTTCTAGTTTGACTACGCAACGTTTGAACTTTTGCTCTATTAATAGAATCCGTCTTTCCAAATCACAACCCAACAGCCAACTCATGTCATAGTGTGAAGGTTGGTGGTGCATAAGAATCCATTCTCCCCTGGTGTTTCTTCTCCTTGAGGCTCATAGCAGGTGGACAGTCAAATGTTGTCCGTGCTGACGGCAATTTCTTCACGCTTCATTCTCACAGTAGCTGCCATGTTACACTTTTCTTGCAGACGACTTGTTTAACTTTTGTATTCTCTTTTTACTTGGCAGCAGAGCCGTGTTAAGTTAGCGCAGGTCACAAATCTGCAGCCAGTTTCAAACGAGTTAACCTGGTGATCAAAGTTTCCTTGCCTACGTTCATTTCAGTATGCGATCAGTAATGTGCATGAGTTTTTAGCAATGACGATTCGTTCTTTTATTTTGAAAAACACATAGATCGTGCTGTCTTTCCCATATGCTTTGGTTATAGTGGATGGTCATGGCAGATTTAATCCCATCGCTTTTTCCGGAAAGGACACAGACATTCTCTTTCACTCCTTCCTCACTCTTTCCATCCTCCCTTCTGCGCTTACACCCATCCCTTTAGTAGACTTATCTGGAGGTACTTTGCACTCTGTTATGTGAGAAGAAAGCGGGAGGGTTGGGAGTTGTAGGAATCTGATGCACACTATCAATGTGAATTGCCCTTCAAATTCAGCAGATGAGAATTCTTTTTTGGGGGATTCCATACAGATGCCCTCCGCAGCAGGCGGGGAATTCGGAATGTAACAAGGTCCACAAAACAGGCCACAGTGATACCTCGGCTTTCTTTTGTGGCCACCTTCTTTAACTTGCCTTTTCGTCTGTACTTCTTATGCTTTGGTGTTATCGTCACAAAGACAAAAACATTAATATTTTCAACACTGAGTCCAGCAAGAAATGTGTGTTAAAAATGAAGCGTGCACAAGGCAGGAATCGTTTTCATGCAAAAACACACGAAGTGAGGCACAGCATTAGGATTTCAATCAAGGTCCGTTTCTCTACAACCTGAGTGCCATGAATACCCAACCCAAACCGTCTGGCCGACCGACCCCATGGAGGTCTGCCCTGACAGGATCGGTCTAGGTGGGAGTTGGAAGGAGTGGACTGACCTCACAACGCCCGCAGGAGACCAACATTAAAGATTAGATACAACACCCATTTATTCACACCAGCAAAATAAACATTCCAACACTAACCACCATGCACGCTCACATTCAAGCACTCAACGCACCAACATGCACAATTCACAATCAGCACTCCAAACCCACAACATGCACGATTATATAAAATCCATTTCACCATACGACGTAACAATCACAATTACAGCATTCAGCACATGTAACATATACACAATTATAAAGAAAACTTTTCCTGCATCGATCACCTTAGAAACCCTGGCGGGCGTCCACACCCTGCCTCTGTCAGGGCCTAACTGGGAGCCACCCTTGTCGCACTAGGTTGCTCCGAACGGGTCGGTTCTCGCAGGGAGTCGCTTCAAGCCGACACCCTCGACTCAACTAGCAGGCCATGAAAAGAGCGTGTCCGGGAGGTGGGGGAAACGTCCTGGCGCTGTTACTGGAGGTCTGGACGGGGGTCAGGGCCCGAACAGTCAATGACGGCGGGGCTCCTATACCAGTCCCACTGGTCCCGTCCAAGGGCGTGGCCCTCGACCTGCGCGTGGCACCATCCTGTCCGTGGGTTCAGCCAGAGGTGGCCTCAACCAGCACGTGGCACCATCCAGTCAGTGGTCTCAGCCGAGCGTGGCCACAACCAGCACGTGGCACCATCCAGCCGTACTCCGGGTTTGAAGACCCACGAAAGGGGGGTGGAGACGTTGTGGAGGGAGGAGAAAAGGGAGGGAAGGAAAGAAGGATGGAGGAAGGAAGAAGGGTAACTGAACCGCAGTCAGTTCAGTTGACCATGACTTGTCAAATCTTAACAGCCACTTCGCATGATGGGCGAGGGGAAGTCTACTAAACGCACACAGTAATCCATCGAATCAGCATGTTTACTAGGGTTCTTCTCACACGAATGCAGGTAAAAGATGCATTAAACAACAGGATATAAAAAAATATGAATTATCTTCACCCATTCTCACTCACATTTAACATTGCCTTTCTTAGGAAATAAACCAACACAGCGACCATCGCTTTATAATGCCAACCACATTTGCAAATAATAATTCAATGGCATAATTGTCCACATTTCACAATAACACAAAATCTCCAACCACGCATGCCGAACGACAAATCATGCGTACGCACCGGCTGTGCAACATAAATCTCATTCCTTGCCACACAAACAGGGACGGTTTGGCCGAAAGGATAAGGTCGGCGATGTGACAGCGGGCGGACGAGCGAGACCAAGCAAGTACAAACCCTGAATCACCAGGTTCTCTTCCCAGCCACCGGCTACCGCATCACAGATTGAATAAACAGGAGAAGAATTTTGAAATATATTTAGAACGGCCAGGTTAAAGATTGAATTAACTAGAGAAAAGGTCTCAACAATATTTCTCTTACATTTCAAAAACAAAAGAAAATTGCGCAAATGAGATGAAATAAGCCGGCTAACAACAACAAACCAAAAACAAACACGAAACTGTATGCTTACCAGCTACCGTGGCGTGACCCAGAAGAAGCGGGTTCAAAGACTCTTCTTACCTCTGTCCGTCGAGAGGACAGAGGCGACGATGCGGAAACAGAGAAGTGATGTCCCTCTCTACAGCCGACTGCAGGAATTGAAAAGTACTGTCTCTGTACTTCGATGATACGGTGAAGAACAAGACCTGGAGCAGGCGCTCCCAGAGACATCTTCCGCTCGAGGTGAAGAGCTACCTCCCTCAGCAATGGCGGCCACCATGCCACGCTAGTCACAAGAGTGAGCATACTTCAACTTAAGAGAAAATTGAAGCACTCGTGCGACAGGTAAAAGGACAGGCGTGAGGCGATAGACAGAAGTTCGAGAGAAAGGTACCGGCCAACCGTGAAACCTGCAGGCATGAATAGCACGGGGGTGGAATTAGAGAGAGGTGAGAGGAGAGAAAGCAACGAAGTTGAGCTGAACTACACCAAGGTGCAACCGCACCACAAGCAACACTAAGGGACGGATACACGACAAACAAGCAACGACAATAAAATAAATACGTTAATTCGGCCACCCTAGGGTGGGTTCGAACGTTAGTAGGCCTCGGACAAAACTGTGACAAACCCCTTCTTAAAAGCATCTGTTTTTCTTGAGAATACAGTGCTCTTTGAACCTGAGCAGGGCAAAAATTCTCAAAACAATGGGAACCGAACCCAACTCTCTGTGATCGACAGAGTACGATGAATCCAATACAAACAGTCTACAATAGAATCACACAGGGAATGCATAATACTACAATTATCAAACAAACCAAGCAACCTTCCAAACCATGAAAAATAACAATCCGAACCTTTGGTGATTCACTTACCGTTAACATCATGAAGTGAAACTGTCACTACACCTGATACAGGAGACCAAAAGGGGATATAACCCTGGTTGAGGGGAAGTGTCCTCTGATGGATTTTCCAATGTGTGACTTCGGGAGATCGGCTAAGTAGTCAGCATCCGTATTACTGGAACCCTTGATTGATATGACGGAAAAGTGAACGCATGGATCCTGCAGATTCCACTTGCCCAACCCATGAGTCGACGACTGACTGGCCGGATCCGGTCCAGGTACTGGAGAGGATGATGTTCGCTCTCCAGTACAAACTTCCGGCCGTGCTTCTTCTTGGGGCACGCCATGTTGACGCGTCCAATCTGCCAGCGAGATCCAGCAACAGTTAAGGGTCCATCCGATAGTTCCTAAGCGGGACTGCCTCTGGGTACCGAGTCGCGATTTCCACTACCGAAGTGTAGCGGTGTGACCGCGATCGGATGGTGGATTTAGTGGGTCCACCAGGTTCAACCCCACCAAACCTTGCTGATTGCCTCCCCAACGTGGCACTGACCCTAGGGGAACTCGCTTCAAGCGACCTTAGGCTTTTGTCCACTGGCAGCATCGCAACTGCGGCAGTACTGTATACCTGAGAGTTCATCCCTGGCCAAAAGTAAGTCCTGTCTGACTCGTCGAGAGTCGCTTGGAGCCCATATGACCTGCCTTGGGGGAATCGTGTGGGTGCCTGCCGTGGAGAAAGATTCCTCAGCTTTGGGGAACGACTAGCTGCTTGGCCACCCGATCTGCTGAGTGACAACCCTAAAGAGGATCCATTGTGGAGCTTGAAGCTCACATGGGGCGTGTTGGGCAGACTGAGCGGGACGATCTAACAGTTGTCGCAGGGTTGGAAATCCAAGTCCCTGGCCTGAGACGAAACAATGGAAGCAGGGAATCGGCCCTTGCCAGAACTCGTCAGAGATCGGGCTGAAGACGGACGCAATTCCTGTTCCTGCTTCTTAGCTTTGGCGCACGTGGTGACTCCCCACACACGCCTGTACGGGAAAATCGTAGAACGGCTGGACTGCGTTCCGTCCTGCGAAGGTGATAGTTAATTCCCCCCCCCCCCCCCCCCCCCCCCCCACCCCCCCCCCCCCCCCCCCCCCCCCCCCCTTTCCCCCCCCCCTCTTGATATGGGAATACAGAGGTCGCTCCACCGGCGATGGCCCATACTTCGTCAACAGAAGTAGGGGGTGGAGATAGGAATAAGTTACAGAAGGAGGGTGGAGGTTTAAAACCAGCCTCCAACCGCACACCATCATAACTAGCGCCCCGCCGGGCATCAGGGGAAACCAAATTCTTATCACAAAGATCGTTGATGCTCCCCGAATCCCTGATGGTGTGACCAAGGAGGAACCAACATAACAGAGAGAACACTGGGCACTTGAATCACAGAAGGCTGGATTGGAAACCCACGTTAGCCGAGGCACGAGGATGCTGGAAAGGACTAGGCCCCATGGACACCAGAGACTTCTAGGGCAATCTTTCCTGAAAGTGGCCAGGGACGACCACAAAGAAAACAATGAGGTTGCTGAGGTCCCCGATGGACTGCCTGCTTATTCGACCGCTAGCTGTTGTCGGCGCCTTATTGCACTAAAATCCTGTTGGAGGGACTCCTCTCCGTTCTGGGCGATGCCCCATAAGCCCTGCGAGCTTCAGCAAACACCTCAGCGGTGTGAATCGCAGCGCGCGAAATCCTGAGGTGCTGTCTCGCCTTCCGGATCCTCAGGAACTCTGGGGTCCACAGTGTTGGTGAGAGGTTCATGAGGATCAGAATCTGCCAGCTAAACTTTAGCAATGACGCCAGTACCCTAGCGTTTTGGCGCAGCTATCACCAACTGCACGAGGTCTCGTCGTTATTTCTTCTTCATGGACTGAACTTCCTCCTGCTACCGTCTCTGGGGTAAGGGGAAAAACGCTTACGCAGAGCCAACTGATGTCTGCATATAAGACGCACCTTCGTTTAGAGTTGAGCACACACTCCCTTGCAGCACCAGATAAACCAGAAAAAAGGTGCATAGCCTTTTGTTCTCAGACAATTGGTATGAATTAGCAACCTTGTCAAAATGTTCAGGAAACAAATTCAATGTCTCACTAGGTCTGAACTCTGGAAGCCTTTATCTTTGTGCCCTCTAACTTATCACTGCCTGGTGATTAACCCCCTGACTTACAAGATGCGGGAGCCTGAGAAAGAAGTTGTTTCCTTCTCCTCCCTACACTGATCCAACTCTTCCCGAGCGGATGCTCCTGCCTGGGCAGCCTTCTTCCCTTACGGCTGAGCCTCCTGCTAGTAGCCCTCCCTCTTGCGCAGAATAGCCCTTCTCTTCCCTTTGCAGAATTTCCTGTCTGTCAGTTCCTTCGGCGCAGAGCCTCATCCTGTCTAGCTCTTCCCTACGGAGCCTTGCCTCCTCTCTGCGCTCTTACACTACGCCAGGGCTTCCGCTAGCAGCCTCTTCGCTGCGTTGGGCTAATCCTCCCGGCGCTGTCGCTCATGAAAACATCAGGACGGATTTAACCACACAACTGTGATGTCCTGGGCGGGTTCACATCCCGACACGGGAGGATTTGACCAGTCTGACCCGTCCCTGGGTCTCGAACCTTCCCATAAGGAACGTCTTCTGGGCTTGCTCTTACGAGGGGAAGCCTGGAGAGGGAGGAAGGTTTCGGTCTCTGCGAACCCAACAGAAGCCACAGTTGTTCGCTATGCTTCTGGCGCTTCGAGCGGAAGTGCCAGTCGGGGTCTCGACAGAAGAGCCCCCAGGAAGAGGTAGTAAAAGGTACCCACTGGACTACCTGCTACGCACTGGATAAGTATTGAAGGTGTACGTAGTCAGAAGTACTGGTACAAATAGAAGGGACTTACATAACATTTTGAATACCCTTCTTCTTCGACGCACGCGTCGCCATACCACCAGCGGCGGACGTTCGCATGACAACAATATCCTACGGTTTTCAATAAGGGGAAAACAATTCCACTAGGAAAAAAAAAACCAAATATTTTTAGGGGACGTGTGTATATGTGTGTATGTGTTGTGTTGTGCGTGTGTGCCGGACAGTTCCGGCTGCTTCCCACTCTGGCAACACCGCGCTCTAAAGCACGAGCAACAGTGCGGTGGGGCTCACCGAAAAAAAAACAAATCAAAAACTATGCACGGTGCCCCCACTCTGGCAAACACCACGCTCCACAGCACGAGCAAACAGTGGGTGGGCTGGCCGGTAAAAAAAAAAAACAAGCTGGCAGACGAATCCGGAGAGATGAGAGGAAAAATAAAGCCACTAAGTCAGATACAACCCCTGTACTCAAATACCACGGTTAAGAGAGAAAAAAAAACAAGGAATGTTATAAATACAAAACAGGAATGGAAGACTGAGCGGCAACAGAAAGGCAAGACTTACGGCCATACTGCGTGAGGTACCCGGCAGAAGGCAGAAGGAGGTCTGGGACGCGGTCGATCCCATCGGTCTCGACTCGACCCCCCAGTCACGCGGATGTTCCCTCAGGCAACCAAAAAAGACTCCCTTCCGCTTGGTCACCAGCCAACCACCCACGAACAAACACGACAAACAGACAAAAACTAACAGGTTACTTCTGCGAAACGTGAGAGACAGCCAGAAGTGCCCTTCACATCCCGGACGAGCCCCCACAATTGTCACGACCGGACCCTGGAGGTTGTACCCTGACAGGATCGGTCTAGGTGGAGTGAAGGGTTGACGACCTCACACGCCGCAGGAGACCACTCAATAAAGATTAGATACAACACCCCATTTATTCACACCAGCAAAATAACATTCCAACACCACACACCATGCCGAATCACAATCAAGCACTCCAACGCACACAACATGCACAATCACAATCAAGCACTCCAACACCTACAACACATGCATCGATTATAAATAACATTTCACCATACGACGACACAATCACCATTACAAGCATTCCAGCACATGTACATATACACAATTATTAAAGAACTTTCAGCATCGATTCCCTTCAACACCCTGGCGGGCGTTACACACCCCTGCCTCTGTCAGGCCTACTGGGAGCACCTGTCGCACTAGGTGCTCCGAACCGGGTCGGTTCTCGCAGGGAGTCGCTCAAAGCCGACACCCTCGACTCACAAGCAGGCAGTGAATGAGCGTGTCCCGGAGGGGGGGGGGGGGGGGGGGGGGGAACGTGGCGCTGTTACTGGAGGTCCTGGACGGGGGTCAGGGCCGACCAGTCAAGACGCGGGCTCCTCTACCAGTCCACGGTCCCGACCAGGGCGTGGCCTCGACCAGCGCGTGGCACCATCCAGTCCGTGGTCTCAGCCAGAGCGTGGCCTCAACCAGCACGTGGCACATCCAGTCCGTGGTCTCAGCCAGAGCGTGGCCTCAACCAGCACGTGGCACCATCCAGTCCGTACTCCGGTGAAGCCCCCGAAAGGGGGGGGAGACGTAGCTGGAGGAGAGAGAAAGGGAGGGAAGGAAGAAGGAAGGAGGAAGGAAGAAGGGTACTGGAACCCCGCCGTCAGTACAGTCTGACCCATGCTGTCAAATCTTAACAGCCACTCGCATGATGGCGAGGGAAGTCTACTAAACGCACACAGTAAACCCATCGAATCAGGCATGTTCACTAGGTCTTCTCACACGATGCAGGTAAAAGACTGCATTAAACCAACAGGTTATAAAACAAATATGAATTATCTTCACCCTTCTCACTCACATTTAACATTTGCCTTTCTTAGGAAATAAACCAACACAGCGACCATCGCTTATATAACTGCCACCACATTTGCAAATAATAATTCAATGGCATAATTGTCACATTTCACAATAACACAAATCTCCAACCACGCATCCGAACGACAAATCATAGCGTACGCACGCTCGCAACATAAAACTCGTTTCTCCTTGCACACACAAAACAGACGGTGGCCGAGGATAAGAGTCCGGCGAATGTGACAGGGGGCGGACGAGCGAGACCAAGCAAGTACAAACCCTGAATCACCAGGTTCTCCCCCCATCCCCACCGGCTACCGCATCACCAGATGCATAAACAGGAGAAAGAATTTTGGAAATAATTTAGAACGGCCAGGTTAAAGATTGAATTAACCAGAGAAAAGGTCTCAAACATATTTCTCTTACAATTCGAAAACAAAGAAAATTGCGCAAAAGAGAAGAATAAGCCGGCTAACAACAACAAACCAAAACAAACAAACCACGAAACTGATGCTTACCAGCTACCCGTGGGTGACCCAGAAGAAGCGGGTCAAACGACTCTCTCTAACCTCTGTCCATCGAGAGGACAGAGGCGAAGATGCGGAAACAGAAGAAGTGATGTCCCTCTCCTACAGGCCAACTGCAGGATTGAAAGTACTGACTGTACTCTCGATGATACGGTGAAGAACCAAGACTGGAGCAGGCGCTCCCAGAGACATCTTCCGCTCGAGTGAAGAGCTAACCTCCCTCAGCAATGGCGGCCAACATGCACGCTACGTCACAGAGTGAGCATACTTCAAACTAAAAGAAATAAAGCACGTGCGACAGGTAAAAAGACAGGCGAGAGGCCGATAGACAGAAAGTTCGAGAGAAGGTACCGGCCACCCGTGAACTGCAGGATGAATAGCACGGGCGGTGGAATTAGAGAAGAGAGAGAGAGAAAGCAACCCGAAGTTGAGCTGAACTACACCAAGGTGCAACCGCACACAAGCCACACTAAGGGACGGATACACGACAACAGCAACGACAATAAATAAATAAGTAATTCCGCCACCCTAGGTGGGTCGAACGTCGTAGGCCTCGTGACAAACTCGTGACACCGTCACACCCGCTGTCCTAGCACTGCTCCACATCTCCATTCAAAGTCACGAACTGAATGTTCCATGTCCAACGGGTGAAATGTCTGATCAATAGAAAGTCGGTGATAAACATGACGCATTTAGTGGGCTTACAGCGCAATTTAAAATACAGACCTTGGAGACGTACCTGTCTTGCTACTTCTAGATGGCAGGCAATTAAAAGCCACACGTAATAAATAAAGATGCTTAAAATAGTACGGCTTTCCGGAGAATTATACGACGCAGGTGTAGTAAGGTTTCCACTTTATACATGAAAATACGACGAGGGAAATGAAATAGATAACATGTGTTCTGCATGCTACTATCAACAGTATTCATTTCATGAGTTTTAAAATAATAATATATATACTTATATTATGTTCATAAGGAAAAACGTACTAAGAAATATTTATGAATAATTAAGATAGAACTCTGCATGTACATACTGTCATGGAAGAATGTTTTGTTACAGTCATGGTAAATTTTGTTCTAACTATATAAAATTGATTTTTTTTTCTTCTTGCGTACTCATGTGAATAGGCTGATGGCCTCACATAAAAGTCACGAGTCACGAGTCACTAGTCTCTCTCTCTCTCTCTCTCTCTCTCTCTCTCTCTCTCTCTCTCTCTCTCTCTCTCTCATTACCACATTGATCTCGTCTTCATTATCATTGCTGTGCTTTGATTTCCTTCTTCTCTATGCACTATTCATTGGTTTCCTTTCCTTGTGTGCAGTTGTTCTGGCATTTGTCATGGATACGGTTTCAATCTATTTTCTGTCATTTTTCTATGGAGCGAAACTCTGCTATTCTTTTTTTCTGGGAAAAGACCAAGCTGTTGTGCGGCGACAGTTGCGTGCACTCAGTCTCTTGTTTTTCTCCTTGCATTCTTTTGGACGGTATAGGTTCTGTTCATGTCCATTACACGGAGTTCTGTGGTGAAAAGGTCGGGTAGAGGCTTTAACAAAATAATCCTCTACCCCTCAAATATGATATGCGTTTTTTCGTTAGAGAGAGAGAGAGAGAGAGAGAGAGAGAGAGAGAGAGAGAGAGAGAGAGAGAGAGAGAGAGAGAGAAAACTGAGAGAGAGAGAGAGACTGAGAGAGAGAGAGAGAGAGAGAGAGAGAGAGAGAGAGAGAGAGAGAGAGAGAGAGAGAGAGAGAGAGAGAGAGGGAGGGGGAGACAGACAGACAGTTAGTCAGATACACATTTACGCACACACGCGCCCGTGCACAGACGCACACACACACACACACACACACACACACACACACACACACACACACACACACACACACACACACACACACACACACAACACACACACACACGCACACGCATACACACACACACAGACACACACACACACAAACACAAACACACATACACAAAGAAACACGAGCGCGCGCGCGCGCACACACACACACACACACGCACACACACACACACACACACACACAACACACACACACACACACACACACACACACACACACACACACACACACACACACACACACACACACACACACACACATTTGCGAGAATACATACATATGCAAGAATACACACACAGAGACGCACACATAAACACACACACACACACACACACAAACACCACACACACACACACACACACACACACACACACACACACAACACACACACACACACACACTCATAAGGCCATACACATACACAAAAACTCACGCACGCACGCATGCGAATGCACGCGCGTTCGCACGCGCGCACACACACACACACGCACACACACACACACACACACACACACACACACACACACACACACACACACACACACACACACACACCACACGCGCGCGCGCGCGCGCGCACACACACACACACACACACACACACACACACACACACACACACACACACACACACACACACACACACACACACACAGCTACACATACAAACACAGAGGTTCGTCTACGTATGCAGAAACTCACGCATGCACGCATAGGAATGCACGCACGCACGCGCGCTCGCACCCCCCCCCCCCCCCCCCCCGTCCCCATACACACACACACTTACACGCGCGCATCCACGCACGCACACACGCTCACAAATACATACAGGCACACATACGCACATACACATATACAGACACTGAAGCACGCACTTTTACGTATGAATACACAAGTATACATATTTTGAGTATGCAATACATGAAGGTAGAAATGACATGCTAAGGCATATGCATGACTCATTAACGTCTGGGAATTCAGGAGGGAGAAATAGAAAAGGGGGAGTGGATGGGTTAGGGGGTTGGAAGTGATACCTAGTGCTTGGGTGCAAATAGGTGCAGAATAGTATTAATGGCACAAGTTTAAGTAAAAGTGAAACCGGTATAAACCGTGGTAAGTTTAAAGACATGAAAATATTTTGTGAGTTGATGAGATCTAATCAGTAAACAGCCAATAAATCGAGGTTCCATCTATTCTCAGCACTTTGAACGACAATGATAAATACTGGTAGACGAAAAAACTATAAACGAATGTGCCAGTGGGACCCAGAGAAGTCTGTCGCATTTTTGGGATGTAAAACCCGCCAGGACACTCCTGACCAATTTTGGAAGTCTGTGCTGCGTTCACATACGTTGAAGGCACAAACAGAGCATCCCATTTATACGTCAAGGAACAAAACAGCTCCATGGCAGACGCCATGGCATGACCACCCTTGGGGACACAACGTAACCTCCATGTAACCACCCCAGGGGTTTTACCAGACTGTACGACTGCAGAGCCCACCGGGAAAAGAATCCACCTCCAAGAGAACTGCTGCGTGCATCCTACAGCCCCACTTGTTGATGTTTGGTTAACAGATGAAACAGTACAACTCCCAAAAAGAGCCACGCTTTCGCAGTTTTAAGGTCTTACGTCCCCCGTGAAAAAAGGTTCCTGGGTGGCAGTTTTTCCCTGCTGTCAAAAAGCCCTTTCCCTGGGGTTTGGGGGTTTTTCTCACTTCCAGGGGGGCCCAAAAAAAGGAGAAAAAAACATCCCCCTTGGGAAAGGTTTGCCAGTAGGACCCAGAAATTTACCTTCCTAAACCTGCCCAAGCAATCACCCGGGGCAATCCTGCACCCCCCGGGAAGGGCCCCGCCACAGTGTTTACACAGCCGCACAGACACACACAACAGACACACACCCCAAAACCCACACACACAAAACACCCAAAACACACACCACACAAAACACCCAACCCCACACACCCCCACACTCACACACCCCACCCCCCCACACACACACACACCCACCCCACCAACAGAGGGGGGAGAGAGGAGAAAAGAGAAAGGGAAAAGGGGGCGGGGAGAGGAGTTGGGAGAGAGGAGAGAGGGGGAGAGAGAGAGAGAGAGAGAGATACGCTGTCAAAAACTTGACCCAGAAAATTTGGCATACTCTTGGAAAAACAGTGTGATGGTCAGTCTAAAAACCCCCTGAAAAGGGATCCCTGGGTTGACCCAATTGTGAACAATTTGAAAGGACCTTGATTGTTTTGGGGAAAATTTGGCGCCCCCCACTGTGTTTTGTATTCGGAACTTTTGGGGAAATTTTTATGCCCATTCAAACCATATTGTCCCCTGCTTCGATTTCCCGGTGTTTTTTCCAATTTTACGGGGTTTGGTTGACCGCTGCGGGAAATTTTTTACCCCCTTTTAAAAAATTAAAGGGGATTCCTAAACAGTGGGGTTTAAAATTGTGCCATACTTTTAGTCACTGAGTTCCTGGCATTGTAAATTGTGTAGTATGTTGTTATACATGACTGGAGTTTTATCTCCCTGGATGCTTGTGGCACTCACCATGTTAAGAGCAGCTTCTGTGCTGTGGCCACTCCGCGTCAATGCCGTGTGGA
>CM031618.1:50226561-50271711 GCA_018398815.1 Conus ventricosus | reverse complement strand
CAAGGAAAGTGGATTTGGAGAAAGTGTCCCACCATCAACCAGCCAACAAGCTTTCTACTGGGTAGGTCAGTCCGCCGATTGGTCAGCAGAACACAGCCACGTATCGCGATGTCAGATCAGCAGGGGCTTAAGCCCGTACAGATGTGGCCTCTCTCTCAAATGTCCACCACCCCTCCGTAAGCAGCAGCAGCAACAACAACAACAACAAGAAAAAGTAAGGTCGAGGTTCTGAGGAGCGATCTTAAATGGAATATTGAGATATAACCTGTAGAAAATCATTGTGGTGTGAACTTATATGATGTGAAGTCATATGAAGTTATATGGCATGAAATATTTGTGATAATAATGTTATTGGTTTTTTATACTCATATCAAAAATGGTGCTATTACTATTACTATTTTTAAGCTACTATCTTTGTAAAAAATCTATGAATCTGTGTGCACGCTGACCCTGGCAGTACTGTCTAGGGGGTTGTTAGGGGCTATCATCCAATATATACATTCGGGTGTCTCTAAAACATTTCTCAAATAGCGGATGGTGGTTCCGGAAGCTGTCTGGACTGTGCCCTCGGAGAAAGCGCAATCACAAAATGGCAAAAACTATACATGCCCCGGGGAAAATGAGACTTAAAGTAGGAGGAGCATATGGGAATGTAAGAAGGATGGAAAGTGAGTTGCTGAATACAATACTGTGGAGTATTAAATGAAAAGACAACGACTGAAACTGATAGAGCAAAACTCCAAATGCAAATATTTTAGTACCATTCACAAACAGTATATTAAGGATGTTGATGTTCATATGTGTAGGAATTTTAAGCCTTATGCAGCTCACCTTTGTTCCTCCTTGACCAGATCTAGCTTGAACACCTCTCTGCCGCTTCTGCCATTGCTTTCAGGGCTCTGGGTTTTTCCTCCCTGCAACTGAGAGCTGTTTCATGAGGCTGTATGCAGACGTTCCTACAAAACTCCTAGCTCCAATTTCTGCAGTGAGGACTTTGAGCTCATAGCCTTCTCTCCTCAGGCTGTTTGCCAGATCAGCATACTTTTCAGTATTGTAGATTTGAGCGGCCTCCATTCTGTTCTCATATGGCACCGTGAGCTCGATTATGATCAGCTGCTTGGTTGACTGAGAGTGGACTACTATGTCTGGTCTCTTGCTGATGATCTCTGGGTGACTCTTCCATTCTGGGAGGTCTGCAGTGCACTCCCAGTCATCTGCCCCCCCCCCCTCCCCCATCCAGCAGACTCTGCCTGCATGTTCCGAGTGGCACTGTTGTTCTTGGCCATGATTTGCTGCCTCCTGCCGTGAAGAATGTTGAGGGTGCTTTTGGAGGCCCTGCTTTTCCTTTTGTGGTGTTGGTACTAGCCCAGACTACTTGTACAATCACTTTGAGCACTTGGGTTGTGCCTCCAATGTGTACCTTCCTTGAGCCAGGGCTACTTTACATGAGCTTAGGACATGCTCCACTGTTTATTATGGTGGGGTGTGTGTTTTTTTTCTTTTTTTGCATGGCAGAGGGGGCATGCAGGATCGTCTGTTTTTCCTCACTTCACCACATTTGCATTTGAGGGCAGAAGGTCATAATTAAGCAGATCTGACAATGAAGGTGATCCTGAGAAGGGCCATGTGCCAAATGTCATTCCATTGCCCTTGCTGGCTCTGCTGGACTGCTTTTTGGAGTCTTTTTTGGTCTTCTTTTCACATCTCCCGAATCATCATGTCTCTTTTGCTTTCCTTTGGCCTTCGACCACCATTCAGTTTTGGTCACCCCGTCCTTGTCTGTTGGTCTATGTGTGTCCTGTTATTTCTCTGATCTTGAGACTTTCTTTTGCAGAACCCATCGCCTCTTGAACTATCCCATTTTCTGCCTGTCTTCAGCTGGGGCTTGATTACTTCTACCACCTTGTCTCCTGAGTCCTCCAGCATGCTTTGAAGTCTGATCTTCCCTGCTTTGTATTCCTCCAGGATGGATTTCAGTGGTAGTTTCAGTTTGCTTGGCGACAGTACAGCGCTATGTCAGTCAGACAGGGTGGGACACCAAGCCATTTCTTGTGAACTTGATGACTTTGGCTTCCATTGCCTCCACTATGCTGTTGCAGATGTCGTATATCATCAGATGCCATAGGAGCTTTGGTATCAGCATGAACTGCAGACACCAGACCTTGTATTTGCCAGGGAGCCGCACTGGTCAATGGTCTCCAAGCCTTCTTCCGACATCTCTTTGGTTTCTTTTGCTTTTGGGTGTCTTTCAGCGTATCATCATACCATCTTCCAGGCTCTTGACTGGGTCTTCTGTGACTGTTGGAATGGCCTGATTGGCAACACTGAAGACCACAGATTCGGCCCCTTTTCCTTTCCTCAGTGAGAGACTCCGTGATTTCTTTGGCTTGAACTTCATTCTGGATGAGGCAACTATGTCGTCCAACCTCTCCAGCACATGACGTGTCTCGTCTTCACTGGATGAAATCACTGTAGCGTCATCCATGAAGGCCTTGAGATGGGACATCTTGTATCATCGCCAAGGTCTGTTTGTCTGGCGTTGTTTGTTGCTGCTTTCAAGATGACTTCTATTGCCAACACGAACAGTATTGAGGAAATTGCACAGCCCATTGCAATGCCCACTTCCAAGTTGATCCAATCTATTGTGTACTCCTTTGTAGAGAACCGCATTGAGAAGCCATTGGAGTACTTTTTGAGCATGTCGCAGATGTACTTTGGCACATGGTACATCTCAAGAGACAACCGTATCATCTCATGGGGTACAGATCCTTATGCGTTTACCAGATCAAGCCACACTACGTCGAGGGCTCTCGTTTTCGTTGTTGATCTTTGGATGACGTCCCAGACCATTGTGGCGTGTTCTACACAGCAGCACGCCTGGGATGCCACCTTTCTGGACTGACACATCCAAATACTTGTTTTCCATGGGGTACGTAGTCAGCCTTGCTGCCATGCCTTGGCCCTGGTGATGATTTGGTTCTGGATTTGTCGACCACCTTCTTGATTTCGCCGACGCTTGCCATTGAAAATGTTCCTTAGGGTTGGCTGGCCACACCAGACCTTGAATGTTGAGTGGTGCTTTGCTCTGTGAGTCAGAGTATGTTTTCCTCAGATGCCGCTCAAGAACTCCTTTTTTCCACACTTAGGGTCCCAGATTTTGGCTGCTCAAACAGTGTTTCGTCACCTGGAAGTGGTCTCTGAAGAAGCGCTCTTGTGTCTTCTTCTTTTTGCTCTTAATCTTCCTCGCAGATTCCGCTTTGCTGAAGGCGCTGTGTTTTGCTTTCAGGTATTTCCAGAGTTTTTCTAAGCCTTGTTTTTCAGCTGGCAGTGTGGTCTTATTTCCTTCTTGAGGTTTTCTTTGGGACCCTGATCTTGTCCATCTCTTCTTGGCGTCTGGATTTCTTTGGAGGTGTTTTCTTCTTTGGGTAGTTTTGCTCCATAGGGTCTCTACATGTGGCATACACAATGTCCCAATATGTGGCTGCTATATATTTGTGTTCCAGTGTGCTTTTATCCAATCGGTGCATCGAGTCTTTGGACGATTTTTGCATCCAGTTTCTCCCAATCTTCAGTTTTGTTTGCTTGTGGCAGATTGAGTTTCAGGCGCCTGTCATCGATGGCCTGTGCAAATTCTTCATCCCAACCAACAGCGTGGATGTCCTTGGCACTGTGGTTTAAATCCTGGCCTTGGTTTTCCGACGTCTTATCTGCTGATGCAGTGCGCTGCTGCTCGTTCAGATGAGTCTTCACACATCCCATCTTTCTTCTGTGGATCTTCATGCCACGGGTGGTAGCGAAACGCTTTCCACAGACACATGGATATTCCTTTTGGTCATGTTCATAGTCCGTTTGGGATTTGCAGTCGTGATTGGTTGAGCACTGATGGATTCATCATTCTCTCCCCCTTTCGGTGAATCCTGGGAGCATCTTTTCCTTTTGTACTTAGTAGCCACATGTTGAAGGCAGAGTGGGGAGCCAGCCCACAGAGCCCTTAGTTATGGTCTTTCCCAGTGTCTTCCAGTCTTTCCCGGACGTCCTCCAGCCTATTCCGGAAGTCAATGGTTTACCCATGCATCAGTAGAAAGAAACTCGTGGAGAGCGTGGCAGCAGAGAGTCCTCAGAAGAGAAGCCCCTTCAAGCATGTGTTTCGGCCCTAATCTCTGACACTCTTTTTTTCCTTTTGTGGTGTTGGTACGAGCCCATACTACTTGTACAATCTCTTTGAGCACTTGCTTGTGCCTCCATGTGTACCTTCCTTGAGCCAGGGCTACTTTACATGAGCTTAGGTTATGCTACACTGTTTTTCCCCACTTCACCAGGTTTGCATTTGGGGGCAGAAGGTCATATCCAGATCTGAGAATGAAGCTGATCCTGAGAGGGGCCATAAGCCAAATGTCATTCCAAGTTGGAGTGCATTCTCCCATCAGTCCTACAAACTCAAACATTTTTTAATACAAGTGTGAAAGCAGAACTCATATCAGAAGTCTACCACTTAATTCATTTTTTGCATTTGCGTGGTTCTTACGTCGACTTTTGTTGGGTTCCATCTCACTGTGGATTATATACGAATGAAAGGGTAGACCAATTAGCCAAAAAGGCTTCTATCACTGAAACTAATTTAACAAAGATATGCATTCCTTAATCCTTACATGAGAGTTATAGTCTTTTAAAAGACGTATCCTGGAACTCTATCTTAAAGAAGGGAAAAAGGCACCAAAAACAAAAATGGAATATTATTTAACAAGATATCAGACAGTAAAACAGGTATCAAAAATCTCTACCAAGAGTGGATTTTTAAAAGTTTGATTTTTAGATTTAGGCTTAATGCCTTTAAAACCAAATTCTGTAATTATGTGACATGTATTTGTGGCCAGCAAATCACTCCATTCCATCTACTTTTTGTGCGATAGAATGAAACCCTATTTACCTGCTTGGTTGTTGAACACTGAACCGTCAATGTCAGTCTTTGAAGACGTCATCTCTAGCGAATCAAACATTTTTGAAGTTGTTCAAGGACTGATCAAGAGCCCAATTGGACATTTACTTTAACGTCTATGTTATTTTCCCCATCTTGGTGTTAGTTGCTTATTTAGTGTTTCTTTAAAGTTTTGGATTCAGTCGTGTGATTTTGTTTTAATCTAGGCTGAATTGCATTATACATACATACGTACGCCCAAAATCAACACCAAACTGTTCGCATACATGCACCCAAAAACACCACATGCACACACCACACATAACACTTACATACTGTCTAAGATCACTGTTAGGTGGATAGACGTTAGATTAAAGAACGATCGAACACACACACACACACACCCACACACACACACACACACACACACACACACACACACACACACACACACACACACACACACACCTCCCACTATTCACCTGATATATACTCCCGCAACAAGTTAAGGAACGCCCTACATTTTTTGTACCTTCTTAAAATGAAATGAGTAAAAAAGGCCAGGCCGCCCATTTTGGAAAAAAATGCAGCAGAACGGTACTTGAAACATTGCTCGACACACCGGTATGATTCCTGTACTCACCACTCTGCCACTCAATGCCTCGCCAGCGGCGGGACATTCGTGCAAATGAGGAAATTGCACTGACCGTGGAACAAGCCCCTGCTGACCAGACCGGGCATGTGCAGCGATTCGGCAGGTTGCACGTGCAAGCACTGACAACTGTGAACACTGACCCGCACAAACTGCACCAAAATGGGTATCAGAAAGGGCATTAAAAACGACACAACCAGACATGCCTCCAAGAAGACGACTGAGTGCAGTGGACTGCGGGCGCGCTCTGGCGTGGCTAGCAGAGGGTGTGTCTTTACGAGAGGTGGGCAGACGTCTTCAGGTGTCGGCCTCAGTCATTCACAGACTCAATGAACGTTATGCGACAACAGGCAGGACGGAAGAACGGGCGCGCACTGGACGTCCTCGTTGCACCAGTTGACGGGATGACCGATTTCTCTACCTGTCAACTTTACGGGACAGAACAGTCACAACACCCATGCTGACGTCGCCTCATGCAAGCAGCAAATGTCAATGTCAGCGTTTCCACTGTCCGCAACCGCCTTCATGAATTTGACTTCCAGTCTCGTCGGCCAGCCATCCGAATTCCACTGACTCAGGGTCACCGACAGGCCCGCCTGGCGTGGTGCCGCCTCCATCAGCATTGGAACAGGCAGCAGTGGTCGAGGATCCTCTTTACCGATGAGTCACGTTTCACTGTCTCATTCAATGATGGCAGGAGACGAGTCTGGCGCAGACAAGGAGAACGAATTCACTGCCGCCACCATTCGTGAGGTCGACCGTTATGGAGGTGGTTCGGTAATGGTGTGGGGTGGTTTTTATCTCCATGGCAGAGCCCCCCTGTACGTCATCCATGGATCTTTGACTGGTCAGCGTTATCGGGATGAGATCGTCCGCCCCATTGTGCAGCCAGCTCTCCAGGCCATGGGTCCTGGTGCGACTCTCCAGGACGACAACGCCCCTCCGCATCGAGCCCACGTGGTACGAGACTTCTTCCAGCAGCAGGGGATCCAACGCATGGAATGGCCATCGCGCTCTCCAGACCTGGCACCGATAGAGCACCTGTGGGACGTCCTGGGTAGACGAGTTGCTGACAACCACCTTCCGCCCGCTGATGTGGCCCAGCTGACCCAGTTCCTGCAGCAGGAATGGCAGGCCATCCCGCAACAGACCCTTACAACCCTGGTTCATTCCATGCGGCGTCGGTGCAGAGCATGTGTGGCTCAGAATGGCGGCCACACCCACTATTGACTGCTGCTGACTTTTCAAATGGGGGTGTCTCTTTTTTATTACTGATTGTTCAACGACGTGTGAATGGCTTTCATTGAAATTGTAGCCACAGGTGGCTGAATGACTGGGCGAAACATTCGACTAAACTGTTTTCCTCTGTCTGTATTAAAACACATTTAACAGCAATTTCTGTAAGCGTTCCTTAACTTGTTGCGGGGAGTATATATAAGTTACAGCTACGTTCCTTTCACCTCTCCCTATACCCTCTCCATTTACCACACCAATCTATCCTTCATTCAGATACCTGTCCACTCCCTCTTCTTCATCTGGTTTTCTGTCAATTCTGTATACTATGTCCTCTATATGAGTTTCACTTCCCTTTTATGTGCATATGTGTGTGTGTGTGTGTGTTTCAGTGTAGATGCAGATACGCACCCCCACCCCCACCTCTCTCTCTCTCTCTCTCTCTCTCTCTCTCTCCTCTCTCTCTCTCTCTCTCTCTCTCTCTCTCTCTCTCTCTCAATAATAATGTTACCCTGTTAGCCTTTTACTTTATTGATCATTTCTACATCTTTCCAACCACGATTACCATGACTAACACCACTAAACCTATCACAACTACTATCATTATTATCATCATCCAATCCCACTGTTTGCATTTTATGTATTTATTATTCCAATTGCTTTCCATCATCACTGTTATCATCTTATCATTAAAAAAATGAAAAACAAAATTATTTCTACCTTAATTAGTACAAGCATCACCATTATCATCATAATTATCACTATCATGATGACCATTTAATGCCCATCATTCCCTTCCCAATGGCCTCGTTTTCATTCAACGCCCGCCTTGCGCTGAATATAAGAAGATAAGTGATTGCTCGTTCTTCATTTTTATTGTCCTGAATGTTGTTTATTTTACCGAAGAAAACCAAAGAGGACGAAAGGCGACATGTTTCGTCTTGTAATTTGTTTGTCCTGGTTGTTTGGCAGAATTCCAAATAATTCTTTTTTGTTAAAGATTTCTATCACCAAGTCACTGTTTGTAGTAATGTCTCCTTGTGTAGCACTCACTGACTGTATGTCCGGGATTTAACTCTACATCACACCACCGCATGAGAAGCCCAGCCGTTGGCCTAGATGAAAATCTCCCTCTTTAGTGTACAGCCCAAACGCGATGCTGATGACCCCACGCTGTGACCTTCAATGCTGCGTAACAGAAGTGCAGAGCATTGTGCTGATGTTTACTCTGGTGTTTGATGCTTTTTGTGCTACACATATACAATCTGTGGATATAATTTACTCTCTGTGTGATTCGTGTGAGTGTTCTCCTTCATTGTACCGTTAACGCGTACTTCCCGCATTTGTGTTTCTCCTTCAGTTTTATACAGTGGGTATTTTGCGTTCTCATCAGTTGGCTGGATAGCCCAGCGCAGCAGTGAGAGTGCCACGTCTTAGTGTGGGAACCGTGGTGCTGAGACAGATCTTTCTCTGTGTGTGTTTTTTTTTCTGCTTTCTGTGCATTATACATCTATATATTAAGGGCTTTGTTTTACTCTCTCATTCTCTCTCTCTCTCTCTCTCTCTCTCTCTCTCTCTCTCTCTCTCTCTCTCTCTCTCTCCCTCTCTCTCTCTCTCTCTCTCTCTCTGTGTCTGCCTGCCTGCTGCCTGCTTGCCTGTGTGCATGCATGCGTGGGTGCGTGCGTGCATGCGTGCGTGCGTGCGTGCGTGCGTGTGTGTGTGTGTGTGTGTGTGTGTGTGTGTGTGTGTGTGTGTGTGTGTGTGTGTGTGTGTGTGTGTGTGTGTGTGTGTGCTTCATGGAGGTGTGCTTCACTCAGATCTTTGTTTCATGTGTGCCAACAGTGGCGGAGGTGTTTGCACACAACTTCAGTGAACACAAAAGACGTGTAGATTTGTTATGTCATGTGTGTGGCGATCCTGTGCTCATACAGCATGGAGGATTAAACACTAGACTTTGTGCGCACATGCGTGTGTGTGTGTGTGTGTGTGTGTGTGTGTGTGTGTGTGTTTGTGTGCGTTGTCCAGGTGTTATATACCGGTGTTGTTGGTGCAAGGGTTTCTGTCAATGTGTGTGTGTGTGTGTGTGTTGTGTGTGTGTGTGTGTGTGTGTGTGTGTGTGTGTGTGTGTGTGTGTGTGTGCGTGCGTGCGTGCGTTCTCTCTCTCTCTCTCTCTCTCTCTCTCTCTCTCTCTCTCTCTCTCTCTCTCTCTCTCTCTCTCTCTCTCTCTCTCTCTCTCTCCCTCTCTCTGTAACACCGATATTACGAAATGGTGTGACCCAGTCCTTGAGTAGTCTGGCCATGAAGATGGCAGTGCGACAACGATTTGCATTGACATGTTTTCATATGATCATGTGACATCAGTTTCAAATGGATTGTATTCAGTGATTTAAATGGGGAAGTACAAGGTCTGGTAGGAAGCATTTCATTGTTTATGACTGATATCTGCATGTGTAGCATGCTACAATCTTGCTTTAGTAAAAGCATGCCGTGGCTGTGATAGAATTAGTATTGGCATGCTTCACAAGCATGTAGAGCATACAGATAAACACACAAAAGATGCCTAGGCCATGCTAGGAAAAGCACCACCGTGTTTCCAGTGAAGCTGGCATGTGCCAATGGTGACTGCTGTTTGGGGCCCTCTACCAGCTGTCAGGTAGGAGTACCGTGAATAATTCTCTGTCAGTTGTATAGGACAGATATGCATGTCCAATATGTTTGAGTTTGTGTGTGATTGAAATTAAGACGCATGCTCTCCACTGAGTTGAACTTTTATTTCACTTTGTATGTGTCCGTCAGTCTGTTTCCATCGTTTTTGTTGGCACTTCTTTGTGCTGCTTGCCAGCAATGTGTATGAAACAAGACCCATTCAATGTTGGTATCATCATGTCGATCAAAGACCGCACAATCCAGTGACATGAATTGCACACAGTTCGCTGCATTCTGGCACAAAGTGTTAATGAAGAAACACGGCACCCTATTTCCAACACGCTGTCAGCCAGATGGCAAGTATGACATTACAGATAGGGAGGAAAGTTTGCAGAATGTTAGCGCGAGGCGGGTGGCAACCATGTGCTGCAGTGCGCTGTTTAACCAAAGCGCTGCCACTTCCACTGCTTCCTCTCACCTCTACTCTGCGAACGGTGGGAGATCAGGGGCGATTTCCCTTCTCTTCTAACCAAATGCTGCTCTGCAGACACGTTTGCACTGGTGCATAACAGACTGTCAGAATGAATACTCCGAAGAGGAACTGATTAAAGTGCTGATAAGCAAAAAACTATCTCATTTTCCGGAGGCTCCAAAACGCCTACTGTCATCACAGTGAGTTCATTTTATCACACACACACACACACACACACACACACACACACACACACACACACACACACACAGAGAGAGAGAGAGAGAGAGAGAGAGAGAGAGAGAGCGAGAAAGAGAGAGAGAGAGAGAGAGAGAGAAGAGAGAGAGAGAGAGAGAGAGAGAGAGAGAGGAGAGAGAGAGAGAGAGAGAGAGAGAGAGAGAGAGAGAGAGAGAGAGATGACTGAATTTCATCCGGCTACCTTAAGATTTCCACACTCTTGGAGAGCAGAGTGTTTATCTGCCAAGACCAAAAGGGATATTTGAGATGACCAATGCCAACAGTTTGGAAAGGTCTCGTATCTGATCTGGAAAATATGCAACCCACTCTCTGCATGTTCAGACTATTCACAAATTTGATGATAATTCTAATCATGCATCATCACTCTACATCCACTTCTTGTGCTTTCTTCCAAGTTTTGTCCTGGTCTGACCAGCTGCTGTTGACAGTAAATCCCGTACATGGAGTTATCCATGATGAATTAGGTTTGTGATACTTTGAAATACTGGGTTCCTGGCAGGGTAAATTGTGACTAATAATGATGTACACAGTGGGACTTTTATCTCCATGGATGCTTGAGCAACAGCATGCTAAGAGTAACTTCTTTGCTGTAGCCATTTTGTGTCAATGCTGTTTGAACCAATAGAGTGCCGCGAGCCACTGCTGTTTTCATGATGGTTATTATCAGTATGAAATATGTAAATGTTTTTTTACGTCATCTTTTTCTTCTTCTTCAGCGTTCAACAGCTACGCAGCAACAGCTGGACCCCAAAGGTGGCGGCAAATTCGGCTGTCCGGTGGAGATCTCAGGCAGTCCCCCAGAGTTTTGTCTTGAGGTCTGCCCCTTCAGGTCAAGCTCGCACTCATCTCTCATCATTTAAAGGACAGTCCTGCAGGAAATGTGCTGGTGTCTTGTCAGCTTGTCCACAGAGACACAGGGCTGAGCCTGTGGCTCCTATCCTCTTGAGGTGGGAGTGCAGGCCACAATGCCCAGTGCACAAGTGGAAAATGATTGTTTGGTGTTTCCTCTCCAGTGTTTGAATTGGGTCGTGATGTGCCTCATAGCCTTGACACACAGCTCTGAAGGTACCATGTGGGAGTGACGTAACCTCCTATATGTGGTTGGGGGAGCTGCCTTCTGGCATTCCCTAATGGGTCTGCAGGCTCGTTTCCATGGCGACCAACGTGGGTGGGGACCCACTGGAGGATAATTGGAGCTTTGGGGGTTAAAGTGGCAAGGGAGGCCTTAAGGTATTGGATCAGAGGGTGAGGATCGGGAGAATCGAGGCCTGGAGAGTGGACATGGAATCAGTGAAGATGGCGATGCTGGTGAAGGATCTTCACAGGATGCCGCTTCTTTGATGGCTAGGAGTTCCGCTCTGTTGTTGGTACAGAGCTTTCCTCCAGGGACCACAATGTTCCTGCAGTCTTCATCAGGGAATCTGATATGTACCCCACTACCTCCATTGTGTGTGGCGTCCTCGGCTGATCCATGTGTGTGGGCATGGGTCCAGGTGCTGGGAGTGTATGTATCTTCAAGCTTCCAGTCAGGCATGACAAGATCTTGGCAGGTGGTACCTTCTGTTTGAAGGATGTCAGCATGCTGGTCTCCCAGGCCCTTGTACTGGTGGTTGGGGCTCCGACGTTTGAGGCGATTCTTGTGAGCTGGAAGAGTCTTTAATGGAGGGGGTGCGAGGGGAGGCGATGTAGGTTTTCACAATGCATCAACGCGTTTAGGTCAAGTCTTCTGCCCAGCAGCTCAAGGTTGGTAGTCTACTCCATCTTATGGATTGGGGTAGTCATGGCTCGGAGGATGACTCGAATGGCCAGGTTTTGGATTAACAGAAAAACGGTTTTTTTTTTAAATTTCCCAAAAAAGGCGAAGCAAGACTAAGGGCTAAACCTCCAAAAGACAGGGGAAAAGCTTACGCTACCCCGGGGTGACCTCCCGTTAAAGGCGGTTCCGGAACTCTTCTACCTCTTTCAGTGAGGCCCAAAAGGCAACTTCAACCAGAAGAAAGGGGTCCCTTTCGGGCGCTGGGAATTGATGTTCGAGTCCTCATTGATTTAAATCCCGGGCTGGAGAGGAGAAGAGTGTATCTTTCCTGGTGGAGTTCCCCAGTGGGCCACATGTCTCGTCCAGATGGCATTTAATGAACAACCTTCCGCATTAAAGAAGGGGGGCCGTGAGGTTTCAGAGAAAGTACACCCCAACCCGTAAAAACTTTGAAGTTTGAATACCCCAGGGGCCGTTGAATTTGAAGAGAGGAGAAAGAAAACCCAAATTTTGACCCTTATATTAAAAAGGTCGCAAAATACAATTAGGGGTCCGGCAAAATGCTCGATTTTTAATTTTTCCCCCTAAGGTTCAAATCTTTGGCCCCGTGAAAAGGGGGTTTAATTCTTTTCTTCTCTAAAACGTATGCCAATCTGTTTAAAACGATTCTTCCAAAACTTTGCATACACGGGATGTCAATGCTATCAGCCTATACTTTTCTTTTTTTAGGTCAGTGCAGCTTTTGGCCATTTTTGAATGGGAACCACGATTGATTCTTTCCAATTTTTGGCATATCACCATCACACCAACATTGTTGATTGCGTTCGTTGCGCGCGCGCACGCGCGTATCTTGTGTGGTGTGTGTGTGTGTGGTGTGTGTGTGTGTGTGTGTGTGTGTGTGTTGTGTGGGTTGTGTGTGTGTTGTGTGTGTGTGTGTGTTTTGTGTGTGTCCTTCCTGCTTCAAAAGAAAAACAAATGGTGCAATCTGGTGAAACCTGAGCCAAGATTCGACCCTGATATGTGTTATCCAGATACAACATAAAAAAAAACTGTTTTGGGGGAAATGGGGGTGAGGTAGGAACCCTGGAGTCTGTGGATTCGCCCCTGCTGGCAACATGTTATGGTAAACATACACAAACTATATATATACTAAAATCGATTATGTGACCAGGCCCCTCTTGAAAGATTGTTTATCATTTTTGATTAAAAACTAACCTTTCGATTAAAAACAAAACCCAAAAGTAAATAACGCATGTAAAGCACGAAAGGATCATACAATAAAAAGCAAGAATGACAAAATATCCCTCACAGTTAAGCTCTCGCATGTTTAGTAAAACAAGACAGACAGAGGTACCAGGTAATTCCATCTATCTGCCTCTTCCATCTCAAAGGATCCTAGACTTCCCTTCTGACATGTGCACTCTTTAGAAGTCGTTAAGGTTTTGAATGTTTGGTGTGAGGACTTACACACTTTTGTAAGAAGAACGTGTGTGTGTGTGTTTTGTGTGTGTGTGTGTGTGTGTGTGTGTTGTGTGTGTGTGTGTGTGGGGGTGTGTGTGTGTGTGTGGCCGTGCGCGGTTTGTTGTGTGTGGGGTGTGGTGTGGGGGTGTGTGTGTGTGTGTGTGTGTGTGTGTGTGTGTGGTTGGTGTGTGTGTGGTTGGTGTGTTGTGTGTGTGGGTGGGGTTTGTGTGTGTGTGTGTGTGTGTGTGTGTGTGTGTGTGTTTTGTGTGTGTGTGTGTGTGGGGTGTGTAAAACAAGACAAAAATTTATGGGAGACTCCTTTCGACAATTTGTTTCCCAAATTTTGTTTTTGATTTGGCAGTTTTCATCTTTTCACACATTTCATCCTTCCTGGGCCCTTGACCGTCAATCAGAGATTGACGATTGATGTCATCAGAAGAGAGCGTGGGCCCGGATCAGCTCGCTGTTGTCATTTTTCCAGCAGTCAACAATAGCTGCATGGGTCAACAGACAGGCGGCATAAGTTTATCGCCGGATGACATGATATAAATAAATTTTGTGAAGTCATTTGAGCCATTACACCATTCATTCAACTGCCAATCACCAGGGTGGAACTGCTTCAGATACGTGTTGTGGCGTACATTTTATAATATATAATTTAATATATATATAATTATATATATTTTTAAAATATTTTATATATATATTATATAAAATATATATTTATAAATATATACAAGCTCGTGTGTAATGTGGCCTCCTACCTGTACTCGATCAACTGCATTCCATGCATAAACAAAGCTTGCTCTTTTTGTCTTAGTTTGAAGAAATAGGGGAAGATAAGCTGAAGGCTCATTTTGAGAAGCATTTTATTATTTTTTCCCCATTCACCCACTCAAGCACATACTGTTAGTTCGGCAGATTTTTCTACCCTGCAGATATGAATGCATTATCTCCCCCCATTCTTCAATCTAAGACATAAGGCAAGGTTTGTTTATAATTCAATTTCTTTGCAGTCATTGCAACACCAAGCGCTCTGTAAGGTGCTGGAATGGTGCGGTATTTATCCTTGGAATTTATTAGTTTATCGTAATTTAGTCACTTGCAGATTCATTCCAAGAACTTAGCCCTCAGCAATGTATCTTAAGGGTTTCATTTTTATTTTCTACTTTACACAAGAAATGTAGCTTGTTTTGCTCTTTCAAGATTTTCTTTGCTTCTTAGGTGGCACCTTTGGTTGGTTGTTTAAAAACTCAACAAACATACTACGGTATTGCATACCAGCTTTTTTGGATAGCATTCTTCTTAAAACCGAAAAAGGGAGCGGAGTCAAATTACCACTTTCCTCGGTCATGACGAGAAACAATCGGTTTTGAAATATCGTTATCTGACCAGGAGTTATTGTTAGTTTTGTTTCCTCCCTACGAGGCTATAAGCTTGCTGAAGGCTCATTTTGAAAAGCGTTTATTTTATTTTTCCCCATTCACCCACTCAAAGCACATACTGTTAGTTAGGCAGAATTATCTACCACTGTAGATATGAATGCTTATTTTCCCCCCCTTATTTCTTCAATCTAAGACATAAGAGGATAACAATTTTATTTTATATTAAAAAATTATATAAAAATATAATATATTATATATATTGTTCTAAAGATAATGCCACCAATTTTTTCATGGCACTGCAAAGGATTTTCTTGCTCGATAAAATGAAAGTTACTGTCCGTGTTCTGTTGTTGTTTCGTTGCTTTTTTTCCTTAAAATTCTAATATTCGTCAATCAGAGGACCTTTCTTTTATCTATCTTTCCTTCTTCTGTATCTAGCATACAACGTTTCAAGCGGTTTTATTTGCTTTTGACAAGAAAGAAAATTGTCTTGATTGTGTCTACCAATATTTTTTTTTCTCTTTGTAAAAAACATTATTCAGTTTCCAAAGATTCTCGATCTTTTAGTGTGCTGTATTTTAAAGACTGTTGTATTAACAAAATGGTCAGATTGTATTCAGGTATACAGCTGTCATGTGTAATGCCTAACGTCAAATAATCTTAGATGAAGAAATAGTCCGGTCGACCCTGCTAATCGAAACTGAATCCTCCGCTATGTACATTTCATTTATCAGGTTTCAGTTCTCGCCCAACTTCTACAAGATTACATGGATCCATGATATTGCATATACACTTCTGAGTAAGGGAGCGATTCAGCTATATCTACATCTAATGGAATATTTGATACCACAGTCGATTCTCGACTATTGAATATGCGATCATATTCCACGTCAGCTAATTCAGGTATCATGATATTAAAGTAGAGAGTCGCAGTCACCTAGGCCGTATAAATTCAACGTCATGCGTGTACCAAATAACTTAACATCCAACAAACTATAACAGTCTCTGAACATCGCGGAAATCTCTTACATATTTCATATCCAAAACTGCTGTTTCAAAACATCATCCCAGCTACTGATTGTTTCCATTCTACTCAAAATGCTGTCAATGTTCTGACACTCACCATGACGTAAAATTATTTTCTGCAGGAGCCTTCGGGCGAGTTTGCTGGAACAAAAAGAATATCTGCTTTCAGAAAATCC
This sequence comes from Conus ventricosus, assembly GCA_018398815.1. Classification (NCBI taxonomy): domain Eukaryota; kingdom Metazoa; phylum Mollusca; class Gastropoda; order Neogastropoda; family Conidae; genus Conus; species Conus ventricosus. Next base: position 50,255,731 of record CM031618.1, on the reverse strand, counting down.
TTTGATTTATGGTAGTAACCCACATCATGGGCGTTCAAGTTGATATCTGTGATGACTCTACTTTAAAAAAAATCTGCAATGTCACAAAAATTGTTTACAATAAAACTCTACCAATCTATCTATCTATCTATCTATCTATCTATCTATCTATCTATCTATCTATCTATTATCTATCTATCTCTCTATCTCTCTATCTATCTATCTATCTATCACCACCAGTCTGTCTAGCTGTCTCTCTATTGGTGTGGCCCTCAGCTCATATTCAGAACACGTCTGTCAGGGAGAAACCACAAATGTCGGTTTTATGTCTCTGTGTGTTTAATGCAGATCTGAGATATTTATTGATGACCCATATTTAGTGAAGTCTAGCCTGACAATACAAGCTCCAACTTGCTTGTCAAGGATCCCCAAAATGAAACTGAGCCATTTTCCTGTACTCCTGAACCTGCATGTCATAGGATGCAAGAGTAGATTCACCCTGAAGACCTTGGAGTGCAGCAGCTTCATAGATTAAGGATTGAGTGCATTCTCGAGGGAAAAAAGCTGTGACAGTATAATAGCACATTTGAAAATCTGTATGCCGTGGTAAAATTGAGCTTTTTGGGGTAGGTTCAATGAAATGGTTACTGCTCACTTATTTCTTGACAGATCTCTTTGAAATTTTGCATGTTTTGTTGTTATGCATTTGTCTACAATGTGATATCAAACTGGCTTGATTATGTTGATAATTAGTATAGCAGAAATTGACATAATTATAAAAAATTTTACCAATGTCACGAGTTTGTCACGAGGCCTACGACGTTTGACCCATCTAGGGTGGCGGAATTACTCATTTATTTATTGTCGTTGCTGTTGTCGTGTATCCGTCCCTTAATGTGGCTTGTGGTGCGGTTGCACCTTGGTGTAGTTCAGCTCAACTTCGGTTTGCTTTCTCTCTCTCTCTCTCTCTAATTCCACTGCCCGTGCTATTCATCCTGCAGGTTCATGGGTGGCTGGTACCTTTCTCTCGAACTTGCTGTCTATCGGCCTCTCGCCTGTCATTTTACCTGTCGCACGTGCTTCATTTTTTTTTTTTTTAGTTTGAAGTATGCTCACTCTGTGACGCAGCGTGGCATGTTGGCCGCCATCGCTGAGGGAGGTTAGCTCTTCACTCGAGCGGAAGATGTCTCTGGGAGCGCCTGCTCCGGTCTTGGTTCTTCACCGTATCATCGAGGGTACAGTCGGCCTGTAGGAGAGGGACATCACTTCTTCTTTCTCCGCATCTGCGCTTCTGTCCTCTCGACTGGACAGAGGGCAGAGAGAGTCGTTTGACCCGCCTCTTCTGGGTCACCCACGGGTAGCTGGTAAGCATCAGTTTCGTGGTTTGTTTGTTTTGGTTTGTTGTTGTTAGCCGGCTTATTCTTCTCTTTTGCGCAATTTTCTTTTGTTTTCAAAATTGTAAAAGAAATATTGTTTGAGACCTTTTCTCTGGTTAATTCAATCTTTAACCTGGCCATTCTAAATTATATCCAAAATTCTTTCTCCTGTTTATGCATCTGGTGATGCGGTAGTCGGTGGGGATGGGAGAGAACCTGGTGATTCAGGGTTGGAACTTGCTTGGTCTCGCTCGTCCGCCCCTGTCACATTCGCCGGACTCTTATTCTTCGGCCACCATCTGTTTGTGTGTGCAAGGAGAACGAGTGTTATGTTCGCGAGTGTGCGTACGCATGATTTGTCGTTCGGATGCGTGGTTGGAGATTTGTGTTATTTTGAAATGTGGCTATAAATGTGACAATTATACCATTGAATTATTATTTGCAAATGTGGTGGCAGTTATTAAGCGATGGTCGCTGTGTTGGTTTATTTCCTAAGAAAGGAAATTGTTAAACGTGAGTGAGAGAAGGGTGAAGATAATTCATATTTGTTTTATAGCCTGTTGATTTAATGCAGTCCCTTACCTGCTTCATGTGAGAAGACTTTAACGATTTGATCGGTTTACTGTGTTATGCTCAGGTCTGTGTTGAGCTGGGGCTGTTGGTGCGTTTGATAGACTTCCCCTCGCCCATCATGCGAGTGGCTGTTAAGATTTAGCAGCATGGGACAGACTGTACTGACGGCGGGGTTCCAGTACCCTTCCTTCTTTCTTCCTTCTTCCTTCCCTCCCTTTCTTCTCTCCTCCCAGCTACGTTCCCCCCCCCCCCCCCCCTCCCGGGGGCTTCACCCGGAGTCTGGACTGGTGGGTGCCACGTGCTGGTTGAGGCCACGCTCTGGCTGGGACCGCGGACTGGATGGTGCCACATGCTGGTTGAGGCCACGCTCTGGCTGAGACCGCGGACTGGATGGTGCCACGTGCTGGTTGAGGCCACGCTCTGGCTGAGACCGCGGACTGGATGGTGCCACATGCTGGTTGAGGCCACGCTCTGGCTGGGACCGCGGACTGGAAGAAAAGCCCGCCGGCTTGACTGGCCGACCCTGATCCCCGTCCAGGACCTCCAGTAACAACGCCACGTTTCTCCCCCCCCCCCCCCCCTCCGGGACGCGCTCTTCACTGCCTGCTTGCGTGTCGAGCGACTCCCTTCAAGAACCAACCCGGTTTGGAGCACCTAGTGCGACAGGGTGCTCCCAGTAGACTTGACGGAGGCAGGGGTGTGGAGGCACTCCAGGGTGTGGGAAGGGATGGATGCTGGAAATGTTTCTTTATAATTGTGTATATGTCATATGTGCAGGAATGCTGTAATTGTGATTGTGTACGTCGTATGGTGAAATGTTTATTTATAATTGTGCATGTTGTGTGAGTTGGAGTGCTTGATTGTGATTGTGCTTGTTGTGTGCGTTGGAATGCTTATTTATGACTGTGTGTGTTGGTGTGAATAATGGGGTGTTGTATCGTAATCGTTCTCGTGTGGGCTCTTGCGAGGCGTGTGAGGTCAGTCACTCCCTTCATCCCACCTAGACCGATCATGTCAGGGCAAGACCTCCATGGGCGGTTGTACAATTGTGGGGGCTCGTCCAGGGATGTGAAGGGCTCTGGCTGTCTCTCTCGTTTCGCGGAGTCCTGTGTTTAGGTTTGTCTGTTTTGTATATTGGTTTAGTCAGTTTGTCGTGTTTGTTCGTGGGTGGTTGGCTGGGGTGACTCTAAAGCGTGAAGGGAATGTCTTGGTGGCCTGAAGGAAAACATCGGTGTGAACGGGGGGTCGAGGTGAGGACCGAGGGGATGGTCGACCGCGTTTCCAGACCTCTTCCGCGGGTACCTCTCGAAGGTACGCCGTTAGTCTTGCCTTTATGTTGCCGCTCAGTCTTTCCATTCTGTTGTGTATTTAGCAGTTTTGTTTTTTTTTTCTACCGGGTTAATTGAGTACAGGGGGTTGTATCGGGCGTTAGTGTCATTTTTTTTCCTTTCTCCGGATTCCGTCTGCCTGTTTGTTTTTCCGGCCAGCCCCACCGACAATGTTGCTCGTGGCTGTGGAGGCGGTGTGGCCCAGAGAGGGGCAGCCAGGACATAAGTTTTTTGTTTTTTTTTTTTTTTTCGGTGGCCCCACCGCGTTGCTCGTGTTGTAGAGCGCGGCGTTGCCAGAGTGGGAGCAGCCGGAACTTGTCCGCACCACACGACACACACACATACACACATATACTACCACATTCTATCACTCCTCACGCACATAGGAGAGTAGCCATATGCATCCGCTTGTCACACTGCCGCGTGCACATTGACAAGACTATATCTATCTTTACGCCTCTATGCGCAATTTGTAGACTAAGTAAGCTCGATATCAAAGTAAGGAGATCAATTCCAGTTGTGCCCACTCATGCGCGTTCTACAGACTGGTTTGCCGTGCTATATATACAATCTAATAACGGCGTTAGTCGCACAATATCGTGTGTGCTACAAATGGAAGACCACCAAGGCGCCCTAACATACGCCCGGCCGTTTCGAAGAAAGAAGAAGGGTCTATCTAAATGTATCCCACTATTAGTACCAGCACTTCGTATACAGTGACTTCCACATATTAAAGTGTGTAGACGATAGTCACAGCGCCAGTACCTTTCTCTTCTTCGTGTTTCGCCTAGGGGATTTTCCTGCTGGACCCACCGTCTGGCACTTCCGCTCGGAAGCCGTCAGAGCTATTGGAAGCAAACTGTGGGTTGTTGAGTCGCAGAAACAAAGCCCCCATCTTCTCCATGCTTCCCCTCGAATGGAGGTATGCCCGGGGGACTTTCCTCATGGAAGGTCTGAGATCAGGGGACGGGTCAGATGGGTCATTCTTCCCGTGTCGGGATAGTGGGGAACCCCGCCCAGGACACCCCTCGTCATGATGTTTCTGGAGCTTGGCAGTAGCGTGGGAAGTGGTGCTCAGCGTCCTTGGGAGGACGGCTGCCACGACTGGAGGTTCGGCGTAGGGAAGAGGTGCCAGGCAGGAAGCCCTCCGTTGGGAAGAGTTGGATAGGATAGACGGCTCCTGGCGCGAGAGGAGAAAGCCCGACAGGAGGCAGTCTGCATAGGGAAGAGGCTCATTGCTGCGCAGAGAAAGAGGCTGCCGACAGGAGGCCCTTCGTAAGGTAAGAAGCTGCCCGAAGGGAGGCTCTTCGTAAGGAAGAGGCTGCTCTGCGCAGGGAGGAGGGCGGCCACGACGGAGATCAGGTAGGAAGAGGTTGCTCAGCGTAGGGAAGAGGGCTGACCTCCGTAGGGAAGAACTAGACAGGATGGAGGAAGGCCTCTGCGTAGGGAGGAGATGGAAACAACTTCTTTTGCGGTCTCCGCCATCTGTAAGTCAGGGTGTAATCACCAGGCAGGAGATAGAGATAGAGCCCAAAGTTAAAGCTTCCAGAGTTCTGACCTAGCGTAGGACATTGATATGTTCTTAGAGCATTTTGATAAGGTAGCTAATTCATACCAATTGTCTGGGAACAAAAGGCCATGCACTTTTTTTCTGGGTTGTCGGGTTGCTGCAAGGGGTGTGTGCTCACTCTAAATGAGGTGCGTCTGTGTCAGACATGCAGTTGGCTCTGCGTAAGCGTTTCCACTTACCTCCAGAGACGTAAGGAGGAAGTTCAGGGGTTTTTCCATGAGAAGCAATAACGACAGGACCTTCGTGCGTTTGGTGTTAGGCTGCGCAAAACGCTGGGTACTGCCGTCTGTTGGCCAATGTGGGAGCGGGTGGATCTGATCCTATTGGAACAGCTCACCAACACTGTGTCCCCAGAGTTGAGGATCCGGACACAGGCGAGACAGCACCTCAGGATTTCGCGGGTCCTGCGATTCATACGATGAGGGTAGTTTGTGAGCTCGCAGGGCTTATGAGGCATCGCCCAGATACGGAGAGGAGCCCTCCACAGGATTTTGTGGCAATAAGGCGCCGACAACTGCTAGCGGGGTGAACAAGGCAGGCAGTTCATCGGGGATTTCAGGCCCCGACTGTGTTTTCTTTGTGGTTCGTCCTGCGCCACATTAGGAAAGATTGTCCTAAAGCCGCTGGTAGTCGTGGGGCTAGTCTTTCCAGCATCATCGCGCCTCGGCTAACGTGGGGGTCCATCCAAGCTTCTGGTGGTACAGAGTGCCAGTTGGGTTTCTTTCGTGGTTGGTTCATCCGTGGTTCGACACCTTCAGGGATTCGGGAGCATCAACACTCTTTGTGGATAAGGAATTTGTTTCCCTAAGGCCCGGCGGGGCGCAGTTACGAGGGTGGTGAGGGTTGGAGGTGGTTTTACCTCCACCCGTCCTTCGTACTCGTTTTCTTCTCCACCCCCTACTTCTGTGGCGAGTATGGGGCATTCGCGGTTGGCGACCTCTGTATTCTTATCATAGGGATTACTATTCACCTTCGCAGACGGACGCAGTCAGTCCGTGTCTATCCGGATTTGCCCGTTACAGGGCGTGTGTGGGAGTAACACACGCGCCAAGCTGAGAAGCAGGAACAGGAATTGCTGTCCGTTCTTCAGCCCCGATCTCTGACGAGGTTTGGCATGGGCCGATCCTGCTAGCATTATCCGTCTTCAGGCCAGGGGAATTGGATGTCCAACGCCTACGACAATTGTGGATCGTCCGCTCAGTCGCCCGAGACACGCCAAGGTGAGCTCATGCGCACAAGGGGATCCTCTTTAGGGTTTTCACTTAGGCAGATCGTGTGGCCAAACAGTTTGTTGTTCCCCAAAGCTAGAGAGGTCTGTTCTCGGCTGCGCAGGCCCACGATTCCCCCATGGCGGTCATAACGGTGGCTCCAAGCGGACTCTCGAGCGAGACTAGACGGACTTCTTCTGGACAGGGATGAACTCACAGGTTATGGCAGTACTGCCGCAGTTTGCGATGTCTGCCAACGGACATACGGCTAAGGGTCGCTTGAAGGCGGGTTCCCTTAGGCGTCTGTGCCTCTGGTTGGGGAGCCTTCAGCAAGGTTGGGGTCGACTGGTGGACCATTATTCTCCATCCGATCGCGGTTTCACCGCTACACTTCGGTAGTGGTAGAATCTTGCGAGTCGATACCCAGTGGCTGTCCCGCTTTAGGCTATCGATGCCCCTCATGTTGTGAATTCTCTCAGGCAGATTTGGACGCGCACTGGCGTGCCCAAGAAGACGTACGGGCGGAAAGTTTGTACTGGAGAGCGATCATCATCCTTCCTGTGCTGGACTGGATCCGGCCAGTCAGTCATAGACTATTGATGTTAGGCTGTGGAACACTTCTACAAGGGTATGCGTTCACTTTCAGTTCATATCAAGGGTCTGTAATACGGATGCTGACTATCTTAGCCCGAGCTCCGTAAGTCAGTCACATTGGGAAATCGGTCAGAGGGATACTTCCCTAACCAGGGTTATTCCCCTTTTGGTCTTTGTATCAGGTGTGTACTGACAGTTTTCACTTCAGTGATGTTAACGGTACTGTGAATCACATGGTTCGGATTGTTCTTTCATGGTTGGAAGGTTGCCTTGTTGTTGATAAATGTTGTATTTGTCTTTCCCTTATGATCTTTCGTTAGAATGTTTGTAGTGGTTCCTCGTACTCTGTGTAGCACCGAGAGTTGGGTTTCGGTCCCATTGTTGTGAATTTGCACATGCGTAAGGTTCCCCCAAAGGAGACTGTATCTCAGAGAAACAGATGCTTTTGGAGGGGGGGTTTGTCACGAGTTTGTCTCGAGGGCCTACGACGTTTGGACCATCTAGGGTGGCGAATTACTCATTTATTTATTGTCGTTGCTGTTGTCGTGTAGCCGTCCCTTAATGTGGCTTGTGGTGCGGTGGATTGCACCTTGGTTTTTTTTTTTTGTAGTTCAGTCAACTTCGGTTTGCTTTCTCTCTCTCTCTCTTCTAATTCCACTGCAGTGACTATTCCATCCCTGCAGTTAATGGGTGGCTGGTACCTTTCATCTCGAACTTGCTGTCTATCGCCTCTGCTGTCATTTTTACCTGTCGCAGTGCTTCATTTTTTTTTTAGTTTGATGTAGCTACTCGGTTGACGCAGCATGGCTGTTGGCCGCCATAGCTGAGGGAGGTTAGCTCTTATCGAGCGAAGATGTCTTCTGGGCAGGCCTGCTCGGACTTGGTTTCTTCCACCGTATCATCGAGGGTACAGTCGGTATCTTCCAATTCCTACAGTCGGCCTTTTTTTGTAGGAGGGGACATCCCTTCTTTTTCCTCCGCATCTGCGCTTCTGTCCTTCGACTGGACAAGAGGGCAGAGAGAGTCGCATTTGACCCGCCTCTTCTGGGTCACCCACGGGTAGCTGGAAGCATCAGTTTCGTGGTTTGTTTTGTTTTGGTATGTTGTAGTAGCCGGCTTATTCTTCTCTTTTGCGCAATTTCTTTTTGTTTTCAAAAATTGGTAAAGAATATTGTTTGGAGACCTTTTCTTGGTTAATTCAATCTTTAATCCTGGCCATTCTAATTTTATCCAAATTCTCTTCTCCTTGTTTGTTGCATCTGGTGAATGCGGTAGTCGGTGTGGGATGGGAAGAGAACCTGGGGATTCAGGTTGGAACTTGCTTGGTCTCGCTCGTCGACGCGCCCCTGTCACATTCGCCGGATCTTATTTCTTCGGCCACCATCTGTTTGTGTGTGCAAGGAGAAAAACGAGTTTTATGTTCGCGAGTGTGCGTACGCATGATTTGTCGTTGGATGCGTGGTTGGAGATTTGTGTTATTTGAAATGTGGCCGGCTATTAAATGTGACATTATGCCATGATTATTATTTGCAAATGTTATACCGGTGGCAGTTATTAAGCGATGGTCGTGTGTTGGTTTATTTCATAAGAAAGGAAATTGTTAAAGTGAGTGAGAAGAGAAGGGTGAAGATAATTCGATTTGTTTTATAGCTGTTGATTAATGCAGTCCCTTACGTTCATTGGGAGAAGACTTAACAGATATGATCGGTTTACAGTGTTTTATGCTCAGGTCTGTGTTGAGTGGGGCTGTTGTGTGCGTTTGATAGACTTCCCCTCGCCATATGCGAGTGGCTGTTAAGATTTTGCGATGGGACAGACTGTACTGACGCGGGGTTCCAAGTACCCTTCTTCTTTATTCCTTCCTTCTTCCCTCCCTTTCTTCTCTCCTCCCCAGCTACGTATTCCCCCCCCCCCCCCCTCCCGGGGGACTTCACCCGGAGTCTGGACTGGTGGGTGCCACAGTTGCTGGTTGAGGCCCGCTCTGGCCTGGGACCCGGACTGGATGGTGCCACGTGCTGGTTGAGCCACGCTTCTGCTTCTGAGACGCGGACTGGATTGGTGCCACGTGATGGTTGAGGCCACGCTTCTGGCTTGAGACGCGGACTGGATGGTGCCACGTGCCTACTGGTTGTGCCCGCTCTGGCTGGGACCGCTGATGGAAGAAAAAGCCCGCAGCTTGACTGGCGTCCCTGATCCCGTCCAGGACCTCCAGTAACAACGCCACGTTTCCTTCCCTCCCCCCCCCCCCCCCCCTCCGGGAACGCGCTCTTCACGGCCTGCTTGCGTGCTCGTGGGTGTCGGTTTGAGCGATCCATTCAAGAACACTACCCGGTTCTGGAGCACCTAGTGCGAAAGGGTGTCCAGTAGATTGAGGATGCTGGGGGTGGAGGCACTCCAGGGTGTGGGAAGGGAAGGATGCTGGAAATGTTTCTTTTTTAATTGTGTATATGTCATATGTGCAGGAATGCTGTAATTGTGATTGTGTACGTCGTAATGGTGAAATGTTTATTTATAAATGTGAATGTTGTGTGTGTTGGAGTGCTCTGATTGGTGATTGTGCATGTTGTGTGCGTTGGAATGCTTATTTATGGACTGGGTGTGTTGGTGTGAATAAAATGGGGGTGTTGTATCGTAATCTTTCTCGTGTGGGCTCTGCGAGGCGTGTTGTGAGGTCGTCACTCCCTTCACTCCCACCTAAGACCGTTTCCTGTCAGGGCAGCCCTCCAAGGGGTCGGTCGTGACAACCAAAAAATATAAACAGTTTTCCCAGTTACTACACAAAGACACTGCGCAACAGCAATGAGTCCAACACTGAAAAAGTGGTCTTTCTATTATTGATTATCAGCACTAACACAGAAGTCATATAAATCCCATGGAATGTTGTTCTTGATGGTAATATGTCATAATTTGGGGGTTTCTAGTTTTTTAGGTAAAAAGGCATAATCATGCTTTTCGCGGTATGTTCACTAACATTTACATTACTCATCATTAGTTGAGTTATTTGTTAGATTTTTTGTGGATTACTTACTTATACCCTTGTCTATAATTTCAATCATTCATATTGGTTTTGTTGGTTATTGATGATGGTTCACACTAATATCTTGTTGATAAAACAGTTTTTGTTTTGTTTTCAATGTGAGTGTTTATAGAATATTGAGCCATATAAAACACCACTAACACAACAACAATACCTTTTGGTGTTAGCTCCAAAGATTACAAACATAGAGGATTCATATTTGTTGTCAATAATGTCCCTCTGTGTAACAATCTGTCTGTTACTGGGGGTACCCCAATTCTACTAGAAAGGGGCATAATTTTTACTATTTCGGGTAGGTTCAGTACCTCAATCACTGCTTATGTATTTCTTTACATATGACTTAGATGTTGTGGCTTCTCTTTCCTTATACCACAAACTTTGATGCTATATAACAATAATGTAGTTTTGTGAGCCATTAGGGGATGGACAGGGATACATATATTGGTGGTTTTACAAAAAGAACAGTTTTCAAGAATACATAAACAAATTGCACCATATGAAATCAGTGTAAACAATGAAAAAGTGAGGTGACTAATTGTTCAACATCAGCACTAACACATGACAGTCATATAAATCCCAAGGAATGTTGTTCTTGATGACAATCTGCTCATTATTGGGGGTACCATTTGTTGGGTAAAAAGGGGCATAATCATGCTTTTCGCGGTATGTTCACTAACATGTACATTATTCACCCATTTGTTGAGTTATTTGTTAGATGTTTGTGGATTACTTACTTATACCCTTGTCTACAATTTCACATTATTCTATATTGGTTTTGTTTGTTATGATGATGGTTCACACTAATAACATGTGATAAAACAGTTTTTTTTTTTGTTTTCAATGTGAGAGTTTTAGCACACACACACACACACCACACACACACACACACAACCCCACGCATTCACACCAAACAGCTTCCCACCACACACACACACACACACACACACACACACACACACACACACACACACACACACATGACACTACACACAGTAATCAGACCCACAGTTGAACACACACACACACCACACACACACCACACACACACACACACACACACACCACACCACATACAACACATGCATACACACACAAAAGCTTCACACACACACACACACACACACACACACACACACACACCACACAACACAACACACACACATACACACACACAATTAGACATTTGCACAAACACACACTAACAGTATCACACACACATGAATGTAAAAACACCACAATGATACAAAACAAAAAACACTGCTGTAGATGAGTGCTTCTGTGTTTTACAAAATGAACAAACTTATATGGAAAACTTGCATACAGAAATAAATAATGCTTTGGCACGCGTGCACAACACACACACACACACACACACACACACACACACAACACAACACACACACACACACACACTCTCTCTCTCTCTTCTCTCTCCTCTCTCTCTCTCTCTCTCTCTCTCACACACACACACACACACACACAAAACACACACACACAGAGTCCCACCTATCCATACAGTTATTATTTGCCATAATTATGTGGTTTCAGTAGGAAATAGGGCAAACAAGAGAAATACAGAAATGAATAGTCAAGGAATGAAGAATCATGTAGTAAAAACAAAAAGAAAACAAAAAGCAACAACAAAAGAAAATAGAGCTACTTGCCTGAAACCAGTTTCTGGTCATGAAGGACCTGAAGACGGGAACTTTGTACAGCTGAAAATTGGCACAGTTGACTTGCAGACCAGAATTCCCAGTCAAAACACAGCAAGTTGAAGGGCTGTGCACCTCTTTCTCGCCATTCTTTGGTCAGCTGTTGCTGACCACGCCCATGCCACTCCCCCGGCCACTTCCACGGGATCTCCACCGTCGTTCTGAGCCCGTACCACGTCGACCACCCCGTTCGTCAAGAAAGGAGGGGGTGCAGTGCTCGTTCACGTCACGCATTCGGCAATTTCCGCTTCGTCACTCACGCTAACGGCTCTTTCTTTACCGCTGTGTTTGTACAGAACAGAGAAGCCACGTCATCACCAGCATGTATCTCCGATAAACGTGGATAGTGCTGATTCCCATCCGTCTCCTCCTCATCGCTAGTATCAGGATCCGAAACCTCAAAGGTCTTCTTCATCACTATCGTGATACTTTAAACGTCATCTAAAATATCAAGGGCAGTGTGACGCTGAAAACGGGACGTGTCGACGAAGTGCTAGGTTGAGTTGCCATCTTGAATATGCTTATCAGCTGTGACCTCTCAACTCGCAATTTGCATAACATTGGTCAGCTGGCTGCTCGCGAGAAGGGAAAGGGGCTGTTTCCCTTTACACCAGTAGAAGAAAAGCAAACAAGTGGGATATGCTTTGCTCCCATAAGGAAACCCAACACAGAGCAACTTTTATTCAAGACTGGCACAGCCCTTTTAAACTTGAATAAAGTCAGACAAATACATAGACGAACAATCTAATAATAGTGGGGGAAAAAACAAGCGCAGGCCAACAACTGAACTGTCTGGCAAAAATTTGGACTTGAGGGGAGAGGAGAGGGGAGGGGAGTTTGAAGATGGAGAAACTGGGAAAATGAAATTAAAAAAAAAAAAAAAAGTTACAGATATGAGAACTCTTCTCCAGCTGCATAAGGGAACCATCGCAATCCCTTTTGAAGGCAGATATATTTGTATTGCCTGCTCCGAGGCCTTTCGCCCGCTGGATCGGGACTCATCAGGGAGACACGGCTGGTTGTGTCTGCGCTCCCGGCGTCAAATAGAGACTGAAGAGCTGAGAACATTTTAGAGGGTCGTCTCCCAAGTAGATTTTTCTGCTTTCTGTTACGAAGTTACAACGAGACACTCTCGTTCGGGGCGTAGCGATTTTCGGTTTTCTGCGGCTTTCTGAACGAGCGTTACTCGTTCCAGGCAGGGAACGGGTTAACTCTGATTTTATTATATATATATATATATATATATATATATATATATATATATATATATATATATATATATATATATATATATATATATATTTTGTGTGTGTGTGTGTGTGTGTGTGTGTGTGTGTGTGTGTGTGTGTGTGTTGTATGCGCATGTGTGTGCGCGCACGAGAGCGTGCACGTGTGTGTGTGTGGTGTGCAGGGATGGCTGGATACCTGTCTGTGAGTGTGGGGATGTTTGTGCAAACTTGTGTATATGTATGGGTGTATTTGTGGGGCTGTAAATGTGTCACATAATATCATTTATACACAAATTTGTTTGATGTAATCGTTAAATTAATCTCTTTACATTTATAAACATTTTTATTGTGAAGTTTTCTTGATAATATACAATGCAAAGGATGTGATTATGTATGAATGTGGAATATAAAACGATACTATGTATAGTATAATGTGCAATGAGTTAATGAAATGATTGTGTTCTGTGATGCTGATAATTTTTTTTAAATGTTTTTGTGTTTGGTCGGTTTCTAGTGCTGTGTTCTTTTTGTGTGTGAAATGCACCTGGACCAAATTTCTCATGATGAGACAATAAAATCTTTCTTATCTTATCTTCTCTTATCTCATCTTATCTCCTCTTATCCGATGTAAGCCACATGGTTGTCGGATCGCGTCGACGTGGCTTTCGTAATCTGGTGAAAATGATGCAACGGCGATGAACAAGTTGTGACTGTACACCCTGCATTCTACACACTTTTTACACCTTGGGAAAGAAACTCTTGAATCACTCTCTCAAATTATCTCCCATCCCACCCAACGCACCACGCCACCCCACCCCCAACCTCGCCCCCTCCCACCCTCGGTGAACGCGAAAAATCGTTCGTCGCCAAGCAGCGGACAAGGACTACAGCTGAAAGAAAATGTTTTGAAAAACAAACAAACAAACAAAAACGGCGTTTTGGCCACTCGTGCATAGACGTCCGAGTTGTTCAAATTTCCAAGAACATCTGAAGCAGGAACAGGGGGGGGGGGGGGGGGGGGGGGGGGGGGAGGGGGGAGATTGAAGACTTGGGGTTGAAGACGAGTCGCTTTATTGCTGAAAATTACGAGTAGTATACAGATTAAAGGAAACAGAGCGGGAAGTGGGGGGTGGGGGTGGGGGTGGGAGTGGGAGAGGGGGTGCGGGTGGAAGCAAGCGAGCGGAGAAAAGAAACGTTTCGCCTGATTCACCATCGCAAATGCAGGCCCTGCGCGTGCTTGTGTGTGTGTGTGTGTGTGTGTGTGTGTGTGTGTGTGTGTGTGTGTGTGTGTGTGTGTGGTGTGTGGTGTGTGAGTGTGTGGTGTGTGTGTGTGTGTTGTGTGTGTGTGTGTGTGTGTGTGTGTGGTGTGTGTGTGTGTGTGTGTGGTGTGTGTGCGTGTGTGTGTGTGTGTGACCAGCGAGAGAACTATAAAATGTCTGTTCTGGCTCACCAGCTCTCAACAAAGTTTCGAGCTGGTGATCCAGAACCAGACATTTTATAGTTCTCTGACAAGTAAACTCTACAAACAAACATACTGTGTAGGATTATCCGTTTTCAATACTAATTTACTAAACTTTTTAGATTTCAGTTTTTGCTTAATCCTGTGTTTTTCCTGATCATTTTCAATAACATCATTTTCGCGCAAACATTCATCAAATGAGTCTCTGTCTTTCATGTGAAATAAAACTACAGTCTTTAACTGTTCTCTAAAGTCTTTTAAAACTGAATTATATTTTTGACATAAAATCCACACACTTATCCCAGCATGTCTTCCACTAAAAGCTAGTTTTGATAAAGTGTTTCTCTTTTTAACTATGTCTCTTTCTGCCGAACAGTCATCTATAATAAATAGTGTCTGCGTTCCTTCAAACAGTCTATAAAAGTGTTCTAAACACTCATCAGTTTATTGCTAGGATCAACTAAAAATATGTCATCATCTGTCCATATAAACCTTCTATCATGATATGCTTTGTTCCATTTAAGTGTTGGACAGAAAATCACAATATGATCAAAATTATAGCGATAAACTGTTTGTAATAAGTCTAGGACAAATATTGTTTTTCCACAACCAGTCTGCCCACAAATTAATGAACAATGAGGAGTTTTTGTCATAAAGTTTAACTGCTCCATAGTTTTATAACAGAATTTAATCTAATCCAGTTATTATATTTATCATACTCTCTGTCAGAACTTGTTCAGTATAATAAAACCCTATAAGGCCTAAATGTGTAAGATTAATCCAATTCAGTTCTGTAAGATTGTTTCTATTTAAGTCAACATTGATTTTGTTGCTTGTTGTTATGACCTTAATATCCTCACCATTGTGAAGAACGACGATGGTAACTTTAAGACGTTTAACGTCTAAGTTTTGCCAGCTAATATTAATTCCTTTTAAAAGGACGTCACTAACGCCCACAACCCCATCCCTTTCCACATCTTTTAAGACAGAAATTTCAAATATCATTGTGAACGTGTCTCCTAATTTTCTGCTTGGAAAGAACTGTAATTTTGTAGAAGCTTCCTTTAAAACCGTTTCTTTTCTGTGGAGGATGTACTGTTTTTTCCCATACAGCGTTATTTCAATCTCTTTTCGACTATTGTCCTCTGGCATAAGACTTACATGTAAAGGGCCAGACTTGAGTGCTTTTCTGAAACTTTTTTGGCGGCTAAAAAATGTAAATGGGCTTATGAATTCAAATTTTATGTCCATTCTAAATATGGTTCTAAGTGCCATTTGCTGTCAGGTTTTCGAACTATTTTATATTCATACAGGCCAGCATTATTTGCTTCTACATTGCGCAGTTGTTCTAGTTTAGGAAACCTTTTGTTGTCGCCAACCTCTTTGCGTTTATAATCACCATCTTTAGTGTACTCAAAACCATACAAAGCGCCTATCTCACCATTTCTGTTCAAAGTCCGTAACGTCTGCAAGGTTTTTTAATTCTAAAGTTATACACCTCACAGGCGCTAATGTAACTCCTGATTCTTCTGGCCCGCGCGACATTTTTTAGAACAACTAATTATTTTATTTCTAAAACAATGTGTAGGTTATCACATTTCACAACTTTTCCTGCTTTGTCTGCGATTTTTATATTAAATGATCCGACCCTCCCACGAACTAATCTTTTAAACTGTAAATTAGGGAATTGTATAATTTCATAATCGCAATATGCAGCTTTCCCTGACGGAAGAGCTCTTAAAACAGTTGAGGGCCTTCCATCATATAAGTTTTCATCAGTGCTCAGCTCGTCCAAATGAACATAGAGTAATGAATGTAATGCAAGATCGAGCGGATTTTCCCCCTCATAAGTAGTTTTGTCTGGCGCAACTCTAAAACTATGAGTGGGTCAATTGGCAGTTGTAAAGCCTAACATTTTAGCTAGCTCTCTTTCAAAATAGTAACCTACTTCTTTTTCTTCAGGCTTGAATGTTAACATTGTTTTTAGATTTGCATTGTTAAGTTTGAGAGTAATGTCGAAGTTACTCATTGCTTCTTTTAGTGAGCAAAACCCGTAATAACCATCAGGTATTGTTAACTGGCTAACTAAGCTTCCTGCATTATCATATTTTTTAATCTTATTATTCTCCTTGGATTCACTTATATTAAACCATACGACTTTGTAAAAAATGTCATGGAGTGCGACCGTTCTGGTTCCGCATTTGTTATCAATAGCATGTTCTAAAAACGAAGGACGGTCTTGGGTTGTTATTGTTACAAACATTTTTTAAACGAAATAAAAATGAGTGCATTTAAATATACTAATGCAAAATATTCTGTTGGGCCGCACTACAATCTTAAAAATATAACAACCGATACTCTTGACATTTCTGTGACTCAGTCTGACGCCTTTCAAGTAAAGGTTAGTACTCCATTGAAGAGCTATCTTAACCCTCCTATTAAAAACGACCGCATCCCGAAAGTGTGGTTTAGTCATCCGATGCAGTTTTATCAGAACCAGTTAAACTTTGCTGTGTTTTGTGCATCAACTGGGTGTGGAGTGTCGTATGCTGATCACTTAAATCATCCTGATCCTTTGGTGAGGTCAGTGTACAGATTTCATTTTTATTACACCTTCAGACGTATTTTGACTGAACTGCAAGCACCATTACCGAATGACAAACCGTTTAATCCATTCAGCAACAGAATAGACATGAAGGCTTTTGAAAGGATCTGTAACGAATTCAATATTAAGGTCAAGACAGACTTTAGACAAAAGTTGGATCTTAATCATGGTCTAGGCACCCCTTATTTTTGGGGCGTGCACAGAAAGTATAACTATGACTGGAATCCTCCTTACACATCTTTCTCTTCAGGCACAGCTGTTCACTAGGGTCCATAGAGCAAGAGCATAAAACAGCATGGACAACATTTATCTTAGACGCTTCTAAGGGCCTAACTAAAGCTGGAATAGAACGAATAAACGACTCTATTCGTACTTACGTTTGGTGTTTGCTAGGTTCGCAAGCACAGGCAAGATCGAGCATAACAGATCCTTCTACTGGCTTTGACGCACAAAAGCAATACTTAGCAAATTTAGAGGACGCCATTAATTCTACAGTTGATTTGCCTTCAAGTATAAAAAGGTACCAAAATGTTTTACAATTTGCAAGATCGAAAGTAGACTTTGCTGTTGGCACTGGTTTATACATGCTGCCTTCTGACCTCAGACTCCAGATAGGCACAATAATAAACTACAATAATGAAATCCTTGTGGCAGGCAATGAACAGAAAGTCGGAAAAAACGACATAAATTCTGAGCCAGTAATATTACAAGCAGTAAAAAAAAACAAGATGACCCCCCAAGAATAAGTCATCCAATCCCCGCGACCCAAAGCCTAAAGACCGTTGAAGACCACAAAGTCAAAAAAAATAATGACCATGAATATGAAAAGACAGCACTTGTTCTTGGATTAACTGGCCTTGGATTACTTGGTCTGTATTTTACTAAATATTAACCCAACTATTAAGAGAACTAATGTCCATAAGTGCTCGGCCATAAAGCCAACTACTTTGCCAGCAGTAGACAAAAGCCAGCTAACAACACCCCCTAATATTCCAGGTAAAGCATCCACAGCTTTACCGGCTAATTTTTTTTAATAAACTTGCAAGATGATCAAGCTGTTTTTTTACCCATGATTTGTCAGGTGGAGGTGATGGCGATGGAGGCACTGACCCGGGACCACCACCGCCTGTAATAGCCATCACCAGTGTGCTTATTGCAAAACCTAAGGCCGTTATAACGCTTGCTAATGTGACTCCTTGCTCTCTAAACAGTGTTCGTATTCGTTCTGCTAGTGTCGTGTCTTCATATAAAATTCTTTCGATAGTTTCTCTTATTCTGCTAAATTGAGTTCGTAATTGTTCTCGGTTAGTAGACAACATTTCTAGTCTTACTCTTCTTTGTAGTTCAAGATCTTTTAGTTTTTGGGTTATTCTTTCTTTAATCTCACGTCCTACGATGGAGTCGTCAGCCTCAACGAGTTTTTCTTCTTTCTCTTTTTATATGCTTATCTAGTTCACTCAGTTTTGCTGCATTGTTTATTGATTCGCCTCTAAAAGTTCTTAAAGTACGATCAAGGGCTAATAATTCTCGCATGGGTAGGAGATTCTGTGTCTGTAGCGGCGGATCGTAAATAGTTTTTAATGCTGTTTCTTCTGCACTGGTTTCTGCTTCTATTGCATTTATTAATTCGTCTGCTGATTGATTTAATTCTTTAAGTTCCATGCTTTGCATTTGGTTATCTGCCGGGAGTTTTTGTTGTATGTTTTGAAGTTTAGAAACAGCCTCCTCCCTTAATTTCGGTCTAACAATGCCAAGGCGATTTCGTTCGCCCACTTTAAGTCTTTGTTTAATTGTACTTATACTTACAAACTTTGATGGGTCTCGTTTATCTGTAAGCGGAACACGTTGTCCTTGATCGTTGTTCACATACAAATGGCCGCCTTTTACTTCAAAATCATCAGGGGCTATAAATTCGGGAGGTTCTAGGCCTAAACTTTGGTAAAATGCTCTGACCTTAGGTTCTGTTAATTCATGCCACATTGAGGCCGTTGAGCGATGTTCTGTTAATTCACGCCGCATTGAGGCCATTGAGCGACGCTGTATTAAAGGAGTCATTTCACTCATGTCGTCTCCAGGATCAAAAACATCATAATCTTCTTCACCTTCAATGCCTGCCATGTTTTAAATAATTAACTTTTTATTTTGCTTCATAAAAATGTCACAAGCATATGGCTCAATTCTTGACCCGCATAGAAGACTGAAAGAGCCCTTTGGCGTGAAGGGAAATAAACGGAATATTACTGTTCCAAATAATCCATCTACTATTGATGCGGATCAAATTCTTACTGTCAAATTTCCAGACCTAGGAGCAGATGAAGTGATTGTGCCAGGCTCTGCGCGACTTACTTTCAAAATAGAACTCGATTCAACAGACGCAAACAGGACAGTTGTGCAGAATCTGGGACGGGCAATCGTTAAGAAAATTTCGATAAAACTTGAGGGGCAAGAAATATTTTCTTTACATAATGCAGACATATTTTTAACCTATTCTGATCTATGGCTAGCCGAGAATGAAAGGGCTGATCTTGCGTTTCAAGGAATAGATAATGAAGAAGCACTAAAACACAGAATAGGCGCCGCAGATGCTAATAAAGCCGGCAAAAAGTATGTGGCTGTAAATTTTGCGTATGGAAATCGCTTTTCCATCCCCTTGGATTTTGAGTTGTTAAGTTCGCATGCGCCATACTTTCAAGGAGCATTAAAAGACAGATTGTCATATGAACTAACTTTTAACGAATACAAACGTGCTATCAGATCAACAGACACCGAAGCAAAGTACAGCATTTCTGACATCACGTTAGAGTTTGACGTTGTTAGTAACCCTCACTTAGCAAGGCTGATTGAGCAACAATATCAGTCAAAATTAGCAATATATTACGAAAGAGTGATTCATCATACAACATATCCCAGAAGCAAGGCCGACGCTATATGGAATTTTAGTTTTAGTGTCGCAGCAAGATCGCTTAAAGGTATTTTATTGCTGTGTGAAGATGAAGAACCATTCGAAAGAGGAAGTGAAAAGTTTATTAATCCTAAAATAACGAAAGTACAATGTTCGATTGAGGGCAGTCCTAACCAAATCTACGCTAGCGGGCTTAAACCTTATCAACATTTTGACGAAATAAGAAAATTGTTTGGGGGTGGGAGGTGTAGAAGCCCAACAGTAGACCTTGTGTCTAAAGATCTACACCTTCACAATGTTAGACTCGATGATTATTTAACAACAAAATACGGCTTATGGATTGACCTAAGGTCGACAGAGGATAATCAGTTGCATGGAAGTGGGAGAACGGTTAAAGACGTAATAAACATTCAAATTGATAAAGAAAAAGATGGCGATAAACCACTTAATGTACATTTGTTTTTAATATATGATGCGCAGCTGAATATTCAAGATAACAGATTAAAAGATATACATTACTAAATTATTTTTTTATTTTAAAAAAGCATGTCTGTTCACGTTTACCCAAAAGCACTACAGCCCCAGAGTCGCCTAAAGAAGAGTAGTAGAAACCCCTAACATAAAAACCTTCAGATTAACAAACATTACACAAATGCAACAAAAACAGAGCAGGACCTTTCGAAATACGCAAACCAAACGAAGGTATTCTGCTGCCTGTAATGCTGTTACATATTTTAATACTGGAGATCAACTCTAAGTGCTCTATCGGCAGGAAAAAGTTGGTCTCTTAGCAACAGGTGTGGGTTTGCACCCACAGCTTTCCCTCTAGGGGTTTGTCTTTAGCTCTTGGCGTGTGTTTCATAGCTGTAAGTGCTGCTAGCAAAAATTAAAACTAAACTCCAAAAGCACACAGCTATGGTTAAAACTAATAACAGCTAAACTTAGTTCGTTCAAACTAACAATAAATAAAGCGCTAGTTGACTCAAACATCACGGATGAAGAATTTAGTCGTTTACAAGCTGATTTTGATGACTATAAAAGACAAAAGTTTGATCTTCAAAAAAAAGGCAAGGGCAAGTTTTTCTAAAACGGCCAGACCCCGAGCAGATAAAAAAGGAATGTTTAAAAAAAGTAAAGAGACATTAAACTCTGTTCTAAACGCTCACAGTAACACAATCAAAAGGGCGTTTATACTTTAGTTTATGAGTCCAAGCACAAAAAGACCGTTGATATTGATTCTGATTAAGTTTTTTTTTAATTTAAATAAATAGTTTGAGTTAGAAAAGAAAACTCAACATGGATAAAATATATGAAGGCCCAGACGAATTGTTTGAAGGAATGCTTAAGGGAGAGCGTTTGGTCAAAAGCTTTAAACGATATTGATCTAGAAGTCATTGATCCAACAAAACGTACAGGCAAGCGTTGTTCATGCTATTTCTCAAGTTCCAGGTAAACTAACAATACCCCCGCCAGTTAAAGTAATGTTAGCTGTTTTAATCGACTATATAACAATAAATGAAGAAAATCTAGAAGTCTGGGTTTCAACTAAACAACAGGTTATTCTTTCTCATAATGACTTAACACCGGTTGGGCAGACCAATGCTTACAACAGTTTGATGTGGCCGTGAAGAAGCCAAATGAGGGCTCTGGTTGGTCGGGAGGGCGAAGTCTTGAGATCAGTTAAACAGTCTAAGTATGAGCCGATTGTAGGCAAGGCTTACATTCCACTACCCCCAGCATTAGTCGCAAAAAAAAGCAGTTCTAAACATAAAAAATACAGACAACAAATTTTTTTTATGTGGTGTGTTCTTGCAAGGCTGCGTTACCCCGTAAAAACGCAGAGAGAGTGTCTAACTACCCTGACAGCAAGGGTACTAGGGTCACCTAGGTTCTAGCTAGCTCCACCCTGGACAAGCTGAATCTAGCCAGAACTAGGTGGGCCCTAGGTGGGTCCTAAGACCCCTTTCTGTCTGGGTATGAACCTTACATCAATGATCTTAACTTTAGTGGAATATCCTTTCCGTTAGCGTGGATTCCATTGATCAGTTTGAAGAACAAAACAAACCAATAACTGTTAATGTATACACATGGTCTGAGGAAACAAAACTACGGCCTATTAGAGTGTCTAAAGGGCAGCCCAAAAATAGGCGATCCCGCCAAAAGTCATGTTGACTTACTACTGATGTTTTCACCAGCAGGGCTACCACATTACACATTGATACGAACAATGAGTAGATTATTGGCGCATACTGCAAAAAACACTAACAAACAAGAATTCTGTAGAAAATGTTTAACAAGAATTCTCCGTTAAAGCAGCGAGCGAACTAAGAAACATTGTATCGGTCCAGTTGACTGTAATACAGAACTAATTACGCCCCACCCGGATCTAAAGTTAGTTTTAAGAAAATGGAAAGGATGCAAAATTCTCCATACGTAGATTACGCAGACTTCGAGTCGCTTATTGTTCCCTATGAGGGGCCAACCCCACAGAAACTTTCCAAAAACAGTCTTAATGGTAATCATCAGATCTGTTCATTTGCCTTCATTATTGTCAGGTCGGATGGCGTTCATTCAAAGCCGATTATATAGAGGGCCTAATGCGCAGAATACTCTTATAACGCATGCAGCAAGTGCGTAACGCCTGTTCTAATAATCTAAACTTATCTGAAATCATAAAGACGCCTAAAGACCAACAACAGTATGACTCAGCCACACATTGTTGGGGTTTGCGGTTTAGAGCTAAGCCAAGAGTGAAAATCCAACAGTAGAGACCATGATCACATTAGCGGAAAGTTCAGAGGAGCAGCGCCAACAAACTGCAATCTTCAAAATAAACTTTAATCCTAAGACATGGAGGCTGCCCATCTTCTTTCACAACTTGCGAGGTTACGACACTCATCTTATATTGCAAGCAGTAACCACCGCCTTCGGGTGTTATGCATTGCACAGTCATCAGAAAAGTACATGTGTTTCATTTAAAAAACATGTATTTTATGACTCTATGCAACACCTGATGGGATCATTAGAGTCACTGGGCTATGTCCTTAAAGTCCTGCCCAATAAAGAAGAATATTTTGACCCAAATCTTGTTAGAAAGGGGGTTTACCCTTATGAGTACATGAACATTGGGAAAGGTTTGATGAAGAACATTCCGCCTAAAGACGCGTTCTTTTTTAGTCTTAGAGGAAAGGGCATTAGTGATTTGATTACCAGCATGTCAAGATGGTGGCAGAAGTTAGATTGTAAAACGATGGGAGGGCTATCATGACTCATACTTGATGGCTGATACATGTTTGTTGGGGGACGTCTTTGAAAAATTTTAGAAAGACCTGCATGAAACATTATAGCCTGGATCCCCCCGGCATTACATTTCTGCGCCCGGGATGAGTTGGGACGCTTTCTTAAAAGATACTGGAGTAAAGATTGATTTTTTTGTCAGATTTACCAATGATTCAGATGATTGAAAGGATTGCGCGGAGGAATTGGTATGGCGTCGCACATTACTGTAAAGAAAACAACAAATACTTAGCCATGCCCAAGAAAAAGGTTAACATCTCAGTATTTGATGCAAACGATCTGTAGGTTGGGTAGGGCGCAATCCTTCCCCTACGCAAATTTGAAATGTACAAAGGCGGCGGTACAAAATGTGCAAAGAGCTTTAAGTGGTTGAGCAGATTTACACCAATCAACAGCGTGGTTTCATTTGAGTTGACTTAGAA
Organism: Conus ventricosus; assembly: GCA_018398815.1. Classification (NCBI taxonomy): domain Eukaryota; kingdom Metazoa; phylum Mollusca; class Gastropoda; order Neogastropoda; family Conidae; genus Conus; species Conus ventricosus. Next base: position 50,232,440 of record CM031618.1, on the reverse strand, counting down.
TATCCTCATGAATCCCTGACCAAAAGACTTCCCCTTGCAGCAGAAAGTCTAAAGTATCCCAAAAGAGCGCCCAAATTGTGCCAATCTCGGGGGAAAAAAATTTGTCTGCATTCAGACTTTTACAATTTTTTTTAAGACTGGTTTGAAGTTGACAGCAGTTCTCGTATAATTGCTTTTGATCAAGAACGTTCATGAAAACCCTACTCTGAAGACCTTATCTTAGAACTAAATAAGATGCTTCAGAAAAAGACTTTTTCAAGCTGATGAACAACAGCTGTTTCGGAAAGACTATGGAAAATCCACACAAGCGCAAAGATGTCAGATTGGTCACCAAAGAGAACGAAGCAATTAAGCTGACTTCAAAACCAAATTATCAGGACTTTAGAAGATTTCATGATCAGCTTTTTGGCATAATGATGAAAAAAAAGAAAGTCAAATTAGACAAACCTGTTATTTATTGGGTTTACTGTTTTAGAATTATCAAAGCTTTTGATGTTAGAATTTCTTTATGACTACTTTAAACCCTCGTATCCAGAGTCCAGAGTACTTTACACAGATACAGACAGTTTTGTTATAGATACTGAAGACATCTATAAAGACATGGAATTAGAAGTAGCTAAAGGGCATGCAGGATGTATGATACATCTGATTATCCTAAAGATTCGCCTTTGCATTCATCCGTTAATAAGAAGGTTTTAGGAAAGATGAAGGATGAATTATCTGGAGGGGTGATTAAGGAGTTTATTGGTTTAAGGTCGAAAATGTACAGTATTTCGAGCCAGGAGAAAACCATTAAGAAAGCAAAAGGAATATCTCGCAGTGTTGTGCAGTCAAACATATCGCATGACAACTACAAAGAAGCTTTGTTCAATAAACATACTTTTCATCATGACAACGTAAAACTGCGATCTAATCTACATGAGATCAACACAACTGTTGTAACAAAGAAGTCATTAGATAGAACAAACACTAAACGAGTATTTGTTAGTCTGGAGTTTTCATATGCAATCGGGCACTGGAGGACCGCATAAACAGGAGGGTTTATATTTTTCATCAACTTTTATTATAAGATCAATCATAGCTTCATCCAATTCATCTAATTCTTTTATCATGTTTGCTTGATGTGCTCGAATTTTTTTTATTATTTCAAGATATTCTTTTTCCCAATTTGGGTTTTTGGATTGTAGGTGATCTGGATGGTTTAGCATGCATTGATTAATCTTCACAAATGTTCCCTAATAGCAGAACACACATTAAATGATTCCCGTATCATTTTCAAGGTCTCTTCCTTTACCATTCTTGCTTCGTTCTGTGCTTCCTTCTGAGCTTCCATTTTAGACTCAAATATATTTATGTAAATTAAAAATTAATTAAGCAACTGGAACTGTGTCTGGTGGGATTATCTGCAGTTCTTCCTTCACAAAAGATCTTTGAGGAGCTGGTTGTTTTGTTGTGTCAGTTTCTCGTAAATAATACACGGGCGGATTCATTTTTACAATTCTTTTTATTTCATATGGATCAACACTCCAAACCGGATCTGTTGCCCTAATGCAAGTGTCCCCTTCTGCTTCCCCCGGTAAATAAAGGTACCTTACTTTTAAACCAAACGGTAATAGTTTGCTGGATGAAGACTCTCCTTCAACAACATTTATTGTTTTTCTTTTGATTGCTTGTACTGGTTTTAGCCCTTTAAATTCTTCATTATTTATTGCGCGCAAAACTGAGGGCAGTCTTCTAACCCATTCTGTGTTGCGAGAATTGTCAATCAGCTCTCTGTGATACTGGTAGGAAAAAAGTCTTTCAGATAACTGTTTGTTGAAGTTTTCAACTAAAGCCTGTGATCTGTGAACTCCTGGAATGCCTCTTTTAATGGTGACTCTATGTTTTAACAATAATTGATTCACTCGACCTTTAAATTCTTTTCCATCATCGACTTGAATCATGCGAGGATAAGTTAGCGGGCCTCGTTGGTATATCAGTTGTATGGCAACAGCAACAGCAGAAGCACTCTTTTGTGTTAATGGTTCAGCATCTTTGTATCTTGAAGCTATGTCAATGACTGTGAGTGCGTACTTAAATCTTTTTCGTCTAATCGTATCATGGGATAAATATAGAAGGTCCATTTGATGGGTGTCGTTCGGTATTGTATTCACAAAGTGCGGTCTCTGTATTCGTCTAGGTGCAGGTAGATAAATTTGCCAAATCGCTTGTTTAGATAACCATTCCTTTGCTGTTTGTTCGCTGACTCCCGCTGCTTGGCTTAGCTTTTTTATTGCCGTGATTCCCTTCCAATATCCTTTTGGCGAATAATAGATTTTGTTCATTTTTATTCAGCCAATATTATGCGCAACAAAATACACGACGGTCATACCAAAGACAATAAACACGATTTCTTGCATCTTTTGTTTTTTGATGGTTGATAAAAGTCACTGAATTTTGGTGGGGGCAATGTCTCGATTGGTTTGCCTGTTACAAGATAATATTCTTTTATTGCTTGATCAACATCTTTAAATGTGTAAGCTGCATGTCCCTGTTTTTTCAGTTTGTTATTAATAAAATCTAACTGCTCAATTCTCTGCTTTTCATAGTGATCTTGCCAGCTGCTAGTTGCTCCATAGCTTTGTTATGTCTTTTTCTCTCGCCGTCATCCCGTAGTTTACTAAACGCGTAATTACTTCCGCTAAAAGCAAGCGCATTAACCACAGCGCTGCCTATCATCATTACGAGTGAAGCCATTTTTATAAATGTATTTTTTTTATTTTACATATTGATACTGTCTGGAATTATTCCTTGCTTAACTAGAAAATCTTTCGTAGCAAACGAAGCTGCAATGATAGCAATTAGCTTTGCTGAATCCTCAAAGTCTAGTTTGCCAAGATCTGCTGGTTTAATTTTTAACAAGCTTTTACCAAGCATTGTGTATCCTATACTTAGGCCTCCAATAACAGCAGAATGGTATACAAGATTAGTAACAGTCTTTTCAGCGCTCATTTTTAAAAACAAAATAATAATTATATTTAGCAATAAAACATGAACAGCGATGATCTACTACAGCTACAGGGCAGCCTAAACCTTCCTGAACTTATGATTACAAATGACCAGGTTGATAACCAAGATATTATGCCAAAAAAGGAAAGGCTGTATTCTTTGGCAGCATGTGGAAAAACAAAACAGTTCCTCGGAAATGAATTCAGCATAGAACAAATTCAACAAATGTCGCCACAAGACATTGTAAAGTATCATAACAGGTATGAAGTGCAACTAGGATCAAGAATGGTAAAAAGTGTCGGGCAAAACAGTTCTTAGTTTGTACACTAAACTAGTAGGCCGATTTGTTCCCATTGATTCTGAACAAGATTTTATGTATGATTTAACGCAGGATCCAGTTTTAACAAAGTCATTAGAGTCTCTAGGGTGTGATCTGTATTACAGATTTGGAACATTATTATCGCCGCTAATCATGGGATTAATTACTTTTAATCATATAGATTTTATTTCCCTTCAAAATGACCGAGCCAGAAAATCATCAGAATCAGAATCAGAAAACATTGAATCAGGTGAAAGTGGTCAGTAAACTCCCTCATCCTGGACGCGTTGCAGCAGGAAAAAAATTAGCAGAGTGGAACAAACAAAAAAAATTACAGTTACAATCACAGAATGAAAAAGTGCCAGAGCCGCAGCCAGTTGTTTCAATGCCTGCTTTAAAAACGCCAGAACAAGTTGATTCAAGGTCTACAACAACAGGGTTGCCTACACCACCAAAGTCTTCATGGAATTTTTTTAAAGCAATTGTCATTTTTGGCGGCATTGCTGTTGGGGGTGGTTATTACGGTTATAAAATATATAAACAAAGACAAAAACCAAAGCAGTCAAAAAAATCTCAACCACTAAATACAGAATTCGAACACAACAGCATGCCAGAACCGCCAGCAACAAAAGATCATTTTGATCCATTTCAGATGCAATAATACTTTAAGAACTTAATAAATAATTATAAGTTGACTTGAATAAGAACTTGGTTGTACTTAAGGATGACTTAGTTATGAACTTAGAAGTGACTTATTAAGAACTTATTAAGAACTTGAGGTGACTTAAGTAGAAACTTAAAGGTAACTTAAGTAAGAACTTAAAGGTAACTTGATTAAGAACTTAATTAAAAACTTAGTAGTAACTTAAGTAAGAACTTGAGGACGACTTGCGTGCGTGTGTGTTGGGGGGGTGTATGTGCATGCGTGGGGCATACATAAGGATGGGGGTGGGGTGGGCGCAATACTTATTTATGTTTGAATGGGAATTTAACTGTGATAAGAGAAGGCACAGTTAGGAGGCTTGCGTGGCAGGAGTAATTGAGTCACTTCCAATAGCCTAACTGCCTGAATAACCCAGTTTTGTTGGGCGCTTTCTGGCAGATGCACGTCTGTCCTAGTTACAAGCACCACTACATCCTGTTAGACTCATGCTGCTAAAAAAGGTCAGTTATAGTAACAGCCCTCTTGCTGCTAAAATAAGACGTTCACACATGAACGGCTATTTATAGTATCTGTCCTAGTTACGAACCACTACATCCTGTTAGACTCGTGCTGCTAAAAAAGGCCAGTTATAGTAACAGCCCTCTTGCTGCTAAAATAGGACGTTCACACATGAACGGCTATTTATAGTAGCAGTCAGCACGGCTGATTTTACCGCGGCCCTACTGCTGCTAAAATAAGACGTTCACACATGAACGGCTATTTATAGTAGCAGTCAGCAGGGCTAATTTTACCGCGGTCCTCTTGCTGCTAAAATAGGACGTTCACACATGAACGGCAAGGCTGTCTTCGCCACAGGTGGGCGCTTTCTGCAGTGCTACGTCCACAATAATTCACCAGTAACACAAGCCAGTTTCACAAAGAGTTTAACTCTCTTTTTTTTCATCCGGGCTTAGGACCAGCATTGGCGGAGTTAGTGTTTATTGGCAGCTCTTGAGGTAGTAAATTTGTCACTGAACATTTGGAGCTTTTTGAATAAAACAGCGCCATTTTTTAGAATAGAATCATTTTCTTCAAAAGGCAAAAGCTTATCAAAGTTATCAACATCTCTTTCAATGTACCGGCTAAATCTCTGTCTTGAATCGACAAGCTTTCAAGGCGCTTGTGTAGTTTATCAATAGTAGGTTCTCGTTTTTCTTTCTCCTCACCTTCCAAAAAACAATGCTTCTCTTTAGATTAGGAAAGTAAAGAACTGGGCACGCCTGATTTTCTTTTGTTTAAATACTCCGCCATACAGCTGTAATAAAACACATGATCACCTATAGCAAAAAGCCGTTCTCTGTGAACAAACACATCCGTCTGCGTTGAAATCCGTGGCTAAACTGAGAGGCGCTAGTTGGGGGGCGTTGGTTCTACGTCATGTCCGGTCACGCGGCGCTTTCAAGAATGTTCTTTCTGATTGCAACATTATGGTGCAAGTTAACCTGGCCAGCCCGCCCCCGTGGAGGTTGCCGTCAGCTAATTACAGCTAATTACAGTCGGCTAATTACAGGCCGTACCTGCCGCTGCCTGACACCGCCTGAGAGAGAGAGAGAGAGAGACAGATAGAGAGAGAGAGATCAAACGCACCGTCTTGGTCAAGCCATACATAATTTCCAGATTTTAGGTAGGATTTTACACTCTATGTTTGTTTAGTAAATTAGTATTGAAAACGAATAATCCTACACAGTATGTTTGTTTGTAGAGTTTACTTGTCAGAGAACTATAAAATGTCTGGTTCTGGATCACCAGCTCGAAACTTTGTTGAGAGCTGGTGAGCCAGAACAGACATTTTATAGTTCTCTCAGCGTGCGTGCGTGAGTGCATGCGTGAGTGCGTGAGTGCGTGCGTGAGTGCGTGAGTGCGTGAGTG
>CM031618.1:50216561-50224061 GCA_018398815.1 Conus ventricosus | reverse complement strand
GAATTTGTTTTCCCCTCTTAACGTGATAATTACATTACCTGTCTTAATCCACGTAATCAGCCATTCACGAGTCATTAGGCGTATTTATTACCATCTGACTGCGCCATTGGCCTTATTAGTTGTGGAATTTGTTTTCCCCTCTTAACGTGATAATTACATTACCTGTTTTAATCCACGTAATCAGGCATTCACGAGTCATTAGGCGTATTTATTACCATCTGACTGCGCCATTGGCCTATTAGTTGTGGAATTTGTTTTCCCCTCTTAACGTGATAATTACATTACCTGTTTTAATCCACGTAATCAGGCATTCACGAGTCATTAGGCGTATTTATTACCATCTGACTGCGCCATTGGCCTTATTAGTTGTGGAATTTGTTTTCCCCTCTTAAACGTGATAATTACATTACCTGTTTTAATCCACGTAATCAGGCATTCACGAGTCATTAGGCGTATTTAATACCATCTGACTGCGCCACTGGCCTTATTAGTTGTGGAATTTGTTTTCCCCTCTTAACGTGATAATTATATTAGCTGTTTTAATCCACGTAATCAGGCATTCACGAGTCATTAGGCGTTTTTTAATACCATCTGACTGCGCCACTGGCCTTATTAGTTGTGGAATTTGTTTTCCCCTCTTAACGTGATAATTATATTAGCTGTTTTAATCCACGTAATCAGGCATTCACGAGTCATTAGGCGTATTCAATACCATCTGACTGCGCCACTGGCCCTGACTAGCCGTGGAGGTTTTCTCCCTTCATTCGATGATCACATTACTTTTTTTCTCTAAATCCACGCCACAGGGCATTCACGAGTCGTAAGGCGTTTTTAATACCATCTGACTGCGCCATTGGCCCGTTAGGGTGGAGTCGAAATATCCTAATATCAAAGAAGAGAAAAGCATGCAACTCTTGAAAGCACACGTGTGGGTCAGATTACCATCACCAGCTCAGGTCGGATCACGGACTTCTAGAACCTTGGAGAGGTGGCACCCTGTGTTGGTCCCGAGCGGAGGGGGAGCCAAAGAGCCCGGAGAGGGCGAGTCGGCGGAACCGCCATACGATGGCGAGTGGGGTTGGGCGGAAGGGGTGATCTTTGGTGCTGAGGGTTCGGGCGGACGTCCACCAAGAGGGGTGGAATTGTTGAAACTTGTCTCAAAGGGCAGGAAGTCGGGTTTGAAGATGGATCGTGAGAATAAGCGAGGAAAATGCCGTGACGGAGCTGAAATAGAATCAATCAATTAAGAATGTTTCCAGAATTCCAGAGCATGCAAAGGAGAGTTCGACTCCAGTCTCCAACGAATACCCAACAACATCAATCGGTAACCATGCGGCTTGGCAAAGTCTGCCTCTGTCAACAACGAGCAACCATCACATTTCGCTAAGTCCACCTCTGTTAAGGATGTCCAAAATCAGAAACCATCCCATTTGACTAGATGTGCATCTGCACATGCTATCTACAATGGGCACCCTCTACTGGCTCTACTTGGTCTGCCTCTGCTTAGGCTGTCAACAATGAGCAGCCATCACATCTGGCTAAGTCTGCCTCTGCTGAGGCTGTCAACAATGAGCAACCAAACACATTGGCTAAGTCTTCCTCTGCTAAGGCTGTCAACAGTGAGCAACCATCACATTGGCTAAGTCTTCCTCTGCTAAGGCTGTCAACAATGAGCAACCATCACATTTGATTGTCTTCCTCTGCTAAGGCTTTCAACAATGAGCAACAATCACATTGGCTAAGTCTGCCTCTGCTAAGGCTGTCAACAATGAGCAACAATCACATTTGCCCAAGTTTGTCTTTTCTAAGTCTGTCACCAATTTGTAACTATTACCTTTGGCTAAGTCTGCCTCTGCTAAGTCTGTCAACAATGAACAACCATCACATGTGGCTAAGTCTGCTTCTCCTAAGGCTGCCTTTGATAAGTTGTATCGTAAATACGGGAAACAAGTTATCGTTTAAAAACAAAATCTTTAGACTGTTCAAAAGGTAAAGGCTAAGGTTCATACGTATTGGCCGTAATGGCTTTGAAGTCTAAGGGGTTGAAAAAATTAGAAACATAAAGGAAAAAAAGATGGTCTTTCCCATTCACCTCAGTCAGGTATTCCTTTACATTTAAGTGGAAAGAAAACATATTAAAAAAAAAGGTTAAACTACTTGATATGAAGTCATCAAATGATTAGATCTTTTACTCATGTCACTCAGCTGACACAGCAGTTAGTCACTCACACATACATACAATTTATTTCTATTTTACTGACATATTCAAAATAGACGAGGAAACCTGTAAACTTCTTTCTAGAGCTGATTGCAGAACAGTCTCAGTAAACTATGTTCTTTTCGTGCAGGAAGTGACATTCACATTTTGCAATGGAAGGCAGTCTCCGAATCATCACTGGTAATACCCTGTGTGTGATGCCTAATATTCTGGCGTTTGCTTCAAAACAAGAACTAAATGACATGTGTCTTCTTTTTTTCTTTTTTGTTTTCGTTTTGGGGGTGGGGGGGGGGGGGGCATGATTCGTGTTTATTACTGACTTTAGTTATATCGTATAACATCCAAATCTAAAATCTTGTGTATCGAAACTGCTCTGAACTTTTTACCCGTTAGACAATACAAGTAGAAGTTGACGGCACTGTTGGAGCACCACAGGATCTGGCCGGCTGCATAAAGCACGTCAGATTGTCCAGTCTGGATCGGGTCATCATAGTCAAAATATGAAGATGTGAGTAAAGAAATCTGCCTGGTGTTGTCAGTAGGAAAAAGGCAACACTTGTAGCAATCAAAGTGACAGTCAATGACGTCAGTTTCCGCTGTCTGGAATGCTGGGTGGCTTGCTGTACAGGAAGACGTGTGCCTGTTCGGACAGATCTGACCAGTGTCCAGAGAAGTGCACAGTTGCTGACTGCCAACAGTATGGAAGGTACTAAACAACACAGAATCATGTCTATCCACTCCCAGATCTCGTCAAAAACCATTCATACATCTCTGATACTGCATTGTCACGGCACGTCCGTGTTCCAGGTAGTATACCCCATCCATAGAGAAAGTGACAGTGGATCAGAGTGATAACCACAGTCATTATACCAGCAGTAGCGCGAGACTTTCCCTTCGTCCACACGGCATTGACATGGAGTGGCCACAGCACAGAAGCTGCTCTTAACATGGTGAGTGCCACAAGCATCCAGGGAGATAAAACTCCAGTCGTGTACAACAACATAGTATGCAATTTACAATGCCAGGAACTGAGTGAATCAAAGCATGGCACATTGAACTCACCGTTCAGAAATCCATTTAAAGGCTGTAATATTAACAGCAGCTGGTCAGACCCGGCCAGTACTTGGAAGAAAACACATAGAAGTCGAAGCAGGGAGACGAATCATGATTAGAATTATCATACAATTTCCAAATGTTCCGAATACACACACAGTGGGTTGGCCAATTTTCCAAATCAGATCAGAGGTCCTTTCAAACGGTTCATATTGATCATCCCATGCATCCCTTTTCAGACGGTTCAGACTGACCATCACACTGTTGTCCAAGAGTATGCAAGTATCTGGATCAAGTTTAGACAGCGTGATCTCTCTCTCTCTCTCTCTCTCTCTCTCTCTCTCTCTCTCTCTCTTCTCTCTCTCTCTCTCTCTCTCTCTCTCTCTCTCTCTCTCTCTCTCTCTCTCTCTCTTGTGTGTGTGTGTGTGTGTGTGTGTGTGTGTGTGTGTGTGTGTGTGTGTGTGTGTGTGTGTGTGTGTGTGTGGTGTGTGTGTGGTGTCTGTGTCTGTGTGTGTGTGTAAACACTGTGCGGCCTTCCAGGGGTGGTGCAGGATTGCTTACGGCTGATTGCTTGGGCAGTTGAGGAAGGTACTTTTCTGGGTCCTACTGGCACCTTCAAGTGTATGTTATTTTCATCTGCTTTTGGGCCCACTCTGTGAATGTGAGGAAAGACCCGCAGACCTCAGGGAAAGTCTTGTTGACAGCAGGAAAGACTGCCACCCAGGATCCTTTTTTCATGGGGCACGTAAGACCTTAAAACTGCGAAAGCGTGGCTCTGTTTGGAGTTGTACTGTTTTCATCTGTTAACCAAACATCAATGAGTGGGGCTGTAGGATGCACGCAGCAGTTCTCTTGGAGGTGGATTCTTTTGCCGGTGAGCTCTGCAGTCGTACAGTCTGGTACACCCATTGGGGCGGTTACATGGAGGTTATGTTGTGTCGCAAACGGTGGTCATACCATGGCGTCTGCCAGGGAGCTGTTCTGTTCCTTGACGTATAAATGGGATGCTCTGTTTGTGCCTTCAACGTATGTGAACACAGCACAGACTTCCAAAATTGGTGCAGGAGTGCTCCTGGCTGGTTACATTGCCAAATGACGACAGTACTTCTCTGGGTCCCACTGGCACGTTCGTTTATATGTTTTTCGTCTACCAGTATTTATCATTGTCGTTCAAAGTGCTGAGAATAGATGGAACCTCGATTTATTGGCTATTTACTGATTAGATCTCATCAACTCACAAAATATTTTCATGTCTTTAAACTTACCACGGTTTATACCGGTTTCACTTTTACTTAAACTTGTGCCATTAATACTATTCTGCACCTATTTGCACCCAAAGCACTAGGTATCACTTCCAACCCCCTAACCCATCCACTCCCCCTTTTCTATTTCTCCCTCCTGAATTCCCAGACGTTAATGAGTCATGCATTTGCCTTTAGTACGTCATTTCTACCTTCATGTATTGCATACTCAAAATATGTATACTTGTGTATTCATACGTAAAAGTGCGTGCTTGAGTGTGTCTGTATATGTGTATGTGCGTATGTGTGCCTGTATGTATTTGTGAGCGTGTGTGCGTGCGTGGATGCGCGCGTGTAAATGTGTGTGTGTATGGGGACGGGGGGGGGGGGGTGCGAGCGCGCGTGCGTGCGTGCATTCCTATGCGTGCATGCGTGAGTTTCTGCATACGTAGACGAACCTCTGTGTTTGTATGTGTAGCTTTGTGTGTGTGTGTGTGTGTGTGTGTGTGTGTGTGTGTGTGTGTGTGTGTGTGTGTGTGTGTGTGTGTGTGTGTGTGTGTGTGTGTGTTTGTGTGTGTGTGCGTGCGAACGCGCGTGCATTCGCATGCGTGCGTGCGTGAGTTTGTGTGTGTGTGTATGGCCCTATGAGTGTGTGTGTGTGTGTGTGTGTGTGTGTGTGTGTGTGTGTGTGTGTGTGTGTGTGTGTGTGTGTGTGTGTGTGTGTGTGTGTGTGTGTTTATGTGTGCGTCTGTGTGTGTGTATTCTTGCATATGCATGTATTCTCGCAAATGTGTGTGTGTGTGTGTGTGTTGTTGTTGTTGTTGTCTTCAATTTAACGTCTTTCCACATTAAGTGATATTAGACGAAGGGAAAGGATTTGGAGAGGGGAAGCATGATGAGGAGGTGGGTGGTCATCTTGCAATCATATACAAAAAACAAAAAACAAAAAACAAAAAAAAAGCATCTTTACAATCTTTGCAATTAAAAAAAAAAAAAAAAAAAGGTATGGGAAAGCCAACTTTAAAAAACTATTTTGAATCATAACACAAACTATAACAAATGTCCCATAGGACTGCGTAGTAAACACTTCGCAAAATCAAACAACAAACTAAAATTCTCAAGAATACTGTCAAGAGAACTTTCAGAAATAGCCGGTAAAATAGGTCTCAATCTCTGGCATTCCAGAAGAATGTGTTGGTTTGAAATTTGTTCACCGCACAGACATTTAACATTCTTGCTGAATTTTGTTTTGAAGGCATTAAGCTTTATCCTATAAGAGAGCGAAGTAATGTGTCTAAATTGGAAACTGTTGCTATAATTCACAGCTATTTTGTTTGTTATACTAACCGAATTCAGTAAGAGACCAGAGAATTTCTCCTTCCTATGGAGAGATTTTGAAACTTTGTTCCACGATGCTTGCTCTAGTAAATGACACCCTTCTGTAACGGATAATGGGATGTTTATTTCTATTGATTCCCTGTCTTGCCTTGCACCTTTTTTTGCGGCTCTATCAGCACAATCGTTTGAATATAATCCAACGTGTGAAGGAACCCAGCAAAAGGTGATATTGGTTCCCTTTAAACTTAAAATGTTAATCATTTGATTGATTTCTTTGATCATTTTGGATTTTTTCTTGTAATCAAATGAACGTAAAGCATACAGTACGGACTGAGAATCGACGCAGAATAAAATTTGAAAATTAATGTTCAACGGAAGATCAACTATGTAAGTAAGAGCCATAAGTATAGCAACGAGTTCGGCGGTAAATATTGATCGATTTTTACCAATGAAGTAGGACTTTTCTTTTTTTAAAGCTGGTATAACAAAACCTGAACCAGCACGATGATCATCTAAGAGTGAGCCATCTGTGTATACCTTTAAATGATTTGGGTATTTATTCTCTAGGTAAAATCGGACTTCACTTTGCATAATATTTGGATTCTCATTCTTCTTCACATCAGTGTAATTGATATCAAAATGTGGTTTATTCATCTCCCAGTTAGGGTAAGGAGAAACTACTTGCTGTGCATCAATACACTGTGGATTTATTTCCGACTCTTTAAGTAAGTCAGATACATATGAGCCAATTGGCTTTAATGAAGATATCTGTCTGGCCCGTTTAGGATAATTTATTTCTGATTTTATTTGTACTTCTTCCGAGACAAAGTTGTCAGGTGTTGAGGTCCTAAGAACGTACTTTGCACATGCAAGATTTCGATATTCATCCAAAGGCAATTCTCCAATTTCTTTATAAGTTCCGGAGGTTGATGCGTGAAAGAGTACACCAAGAGCAAGCCTGTATCCTTTGCAGTCGATACTTTGAAGTTTCTTAAGTAAATAATTTGGAGCACTAAAAAATATTTCTTGTCCATAGGATAATTTTGATCGAATTAATGTTGTGGTAAGATGTTTCAAAATTTTGCTGTCTTGTCCCCAGTATTGTTTACTTATTACTTTTAAAAAATTTAAGCATTTTCTTGCTTTAGTCACAATATGGTTGATATGAGCGTTCCACGTTAGCTTTATTGTAAGAAACAAACCCAAAAATTTTACAGAATCCTTGTACTGAATTGTTTCGTTTTCAATTTTAAACATAGGTAGCTCAGCGGGATTACTACCATTATTGAAAAGCATCATATGAGTCTTTTCTGAAGATAATGCAAGACCATTTGTGACCATATAATTGTTTATTTTATCAAGTTCCCTTTGATATAGCTTCTTGATATAGTTTAATGCCCTTTTAGATGTATTTCTTTTCATAATAACATTCATCCATTTACAGATATCATCTGCATATTGTACTAATACTACATGTTTTGACAAATGTGATGGCAAATCGTTCATCAAGATATTAAATAACAGAGGTGCAATTACGGAACCTTGTGGCAAGCCCATGTGAAGAGATCTAAAATTTGAATATGAATTCCCTACTCTAACTTGTATACTTCTTTTACTCAAAAAGCATTTAATGAAATGGTATAGATGACT
>CM031618.1:50211561-50214061 GCA_018398815.1 Conus ventricosus | reverse complement strand
TCCCGTGAATCCAACCAGAGTAACATTTTATAAGCTTTTAAAGGTAATCTGTTATCATTCATCCGTGATATCTTTAGCCAGTATCTGATACACTGTACACTTGAATTTATGTAAATAGGGTGACGTCCAGTATCTCCATAAACAAGATCATTAGGTGTTTTAATGTGGACTTCTAAAAATTTCTTTAGAGCATACAAATGAACCTTTTCAACATGAACAGCAGCAGTATCCAGTCCCCACAGTTCAGCACCATATAGAGCGATTGGCTGCACCCGAGTATCAAAAATTTTTAACAATACTCTCAGCGAATTATTATTAAGTGCAAACAATCGTTGCAGAATTGATAACAAAGCATTTTCTCGCTCTGCTTGCGAGATCTGTGCATGCAGCCACAAAACTAAGTCGGGTAGAAAAATAAATACCAAGATATTTATAACAGTTAACGACAGCCATTTGCTCACCGTTAAAAAACCATCTCTCTCGCGCTGCAAGGTGCCCTCCTTTTCTAAATACCACGACATTGCTCTTTTTCATATTTACTTTAAGTTGGAGTCTAGAAGCTGCATTACATAAATTGTTCAACTGGGTCTGAAGGCCAACTGGTGTTTCTGACAACAAGCTATATCATCTGCCAATAACAAAATAAACAATTCAACTGTATCTGGAGACAGTGTTGCACCATGTCTTCCCATCTCTATGATTTCTTCTGCTAATTCGTTGATAAACAAGGAAAATAAAACAGGACTACATGCATCTCCTTGCTTTACACCTTTTGTACAAACTATGTAATCTGTAAATTCACCACCACACCTGACCCTTGCTTTTACACAATTATACATGCTCTTGATACATCGGTACATTTTACCCTTTATTCCATTCTTTTGAAGTACTGGCCAAAGTAATTTTCTAGATATGGAATCAAATGCATTTTCAAAGTCAATGAAGGCCACATATAATTTGCGATTCCATGAAAACTGTTTTTGTACAATAGCCAAAAGGGTAAACATCTGATCGATAGTTGAATAACCCTTCTTAAAACCCGCTTGCACTCACCCGTGCTATTATTAAATTCCACCCACTTTTGCAGTCTACAGTTAATTATAGAGCTATATAATTTACTACTTATATCACTAAGTGATATGCCCCTGTAATTACTTGGATCATTGACTTCACCTTTCTTAAATAATGGCAATATAATCGATTCTGTCCAGTTATCAGGGAATATCCCTTTGTCAAAAAAGTACATTGAAAAATCTGACGAAGAAATCAATTACGATATTTCCGGCATTTTTGAATAATTCTCCAACAATGCCATCAGGGCCTGCAGCTTTTTTGTTCTTGAGTTTTGTAATTGCAGAGATCACTTCTGTTCTAGTAATTGTACTGTCAAGGAACCCTGCATCGCTATCAGAATCGAGAAAAGTTCTCTCATCTTCTATTTCTTCTGCATCTTCTTCAGCATCTTTTTCAAGAAGATCTCTGAAATGCCTATCCCAATCGCTGACAGAGATATTGTTAAGCGTACTACTTTTCTTAACTGATATTCTGCGCATGTGTTTCCAAAACTCTTGCTGATCTTCAACTGAGGTAACTAAATTGCGCAACAAAGAGGAATTATACTCGTTCTCCTTCCTCTTTAAAAGATTCTTATACTCCCTTCGAGCTTTACAATAAACGTCTCTGTCTTTATCGTCCAATGTATTTCTAGATATTCTTAGAAGTTGTTTCACGTCTCTCTTGGTTTTATAACATTCATGATCAAACCAATCATCATTCTTCAGAGTGTCATTTATTCTTATTTGTTTCCTCATGCACTCCGCTTGATCTTTTATACAAGCATTGAATATATTCAAAGCGGCGTTAATGTCATCATCGATCAGAGTTACTGCATTCTCCAGCATTGACAAAGCATGTTGACTATTCATTAGATCACAGAAAGTATCAGCATATTCATCTTGCCATTTATACTTCTCTATAACTTGTATGTTTTTCTTTATGCCTTTTCCATCACTTACTTTAAAAAGTGAATTTATATGGAATACTAGAGGCAGATGGTCAGACTCAATTCGTTCATTCACACAAAGACTGCACGATATATTAATAGCATTAAACATGTCATAGGAAGTTATAAAATAATCATTCACACTGTTCCCTGACTCTGAAATGTATGTGAAACGACCTTGACGGTCGCCGTCGCACACACCATTTAAAACGCACAGATCTAACACAGTACACATGTTTAACAAGAGCTTACCATACCTGTTTAATATCTTGTCTTCTGAACATCTGTTTATAATGGTTTCGTTATGCAAACTAAAAGGACAATTTTGGGTTGGAAATTCCTGACAAATGTTAGAAATTCTGCTATTTAGGTCTCCAGCCAGAAGTACATACGTATCAGGCATACTGAGCATAACATCAGAGAGACAGTTTTCCAAATCACTAATGCCATTATCAATACCATAAAAAGCATAGTATGGTGAATTTTCTGGAGGTACGT
>CM031618.1:50206561-50209061 GCA_018398815.1 Conus ventricosus | reverse complement strand
GTGACGATACAGCCAAAGCAAAAGAGTACAGACGAAAAGGCGGTTAAGAAGGTGGCACAAAAAGAAAGCCAGGTATCACTGTTGCCTGTTTGTGGACCTTGTTACATTCCAAATTCCCGCCTCCTGCGTAGGGCATCTGTATGGCATCAGAATCTGCATCTGGCTGAATTGAAGGGAAATTCACTATATAGTGTGCATCAGATGTCTACAACTCCCCACTCCCGCATTCTTCTCACATATCAGAGTGCAAAGTACCTCCAGATAAGTCTACTATAGGGAGTGGGTGTAAGCGCAGAAGGGAGGATGGGAAAGAGTGAGGAAGGAGTGAAAGGAGAATGTCTGTGTCTTTCCTGGAAAAAAGCGATGGGATAAACTGGCCATGAACCATCCACTATAACCAAAGCTATGGGAAGACAGCATCGTTCTATGTCTTTCAAAATAAAAGAACGAATCGTCTCTGCTAAAAACTAATGCACATTTACTGATCGCATACTGAAATGACTTAGCAGGAAACTTTGATGAACAGTTAACCCGGTTTGAAACTGGCTGCAGATTTGTGATCTGCACTAACCTTAACCGCCTCTGCTGCCAGTATACAGAAGAATGAAAAAAGTAACAAGCGTCTGCAAGAAAGTGTACATGGCAGCTAACTGTGAGAATGAAGCGTGAAGAAATTGACGTCTCCACGGACAACATTTGACTGTCCACCTGCTATGAGCCTGAAAGGAGAGAAAACACCAGGGGAGAATGGATTCCTTATGCACCAGCCGACCTTCACACTATGACATGAGGTTGCTGTTGGATGTGTTGTGGAAAGACGGGTTCTAATAATAGAGCAAAAGTTCAAAGGTTGCTGTAGTCAAACCAGAAACTTGTGAAAGTAGTATTCCAGTACCATCGAATCCCTCAGAAGTTAATCCACAGATCATTGATCTAGACAAAGTTACTAATAACAGACGAAACATTTCAACAGAACACGCAATAACATTTCAGTTGATTTCCTTAAGCTTTCGTAGGATTTTGACCCTTTCTTTAAATGTATTTAAGAGATTATGTATGTCTTAAAGTTTGATCCTAGATTTAAAAGCTTTGTTTTAGCCATTATAAAATGTGTTCACACTGACAGATGTTTAGCAAACGCATTCCCATTGAAAAAAATAATCAGGCAAGGTTTGCCCTTTAAATAGTTTTTCTTTAGTTTTTTTTTGTTTTGCTTTAATAGCTGTTTACACATTACGTAAAAAATAAGTAATGGGAAAGACACCTAAAATTTGACATTGCACAAAACATTGGAGAAAGAAACGCATTTAATCACTCCCCAGTAAAGGTTTGGTTTTTTCTACAAAAGATTTGATGTGTATTACTTGAAATGTACACAGTAGCCTCAAATGATGGTTTTTCCTTATGCATTTTTTCCCTTGTCAACAGACAAACGAATCACGTCTCAAAGTATCTATCTTCCTTCACCCGTCTCTCCCTCAGATATTCTTGCTGAGCTACCAATGACGAAACAAAATGACAATTTGCCAGTCACAGAGTCACGTGTACTGAAAAAAATAAATTCTGTGAATATATGAAGGATACTGGATTCAGGAAAGTGGTAATGAAACAGGAACAGGATAGTGAAGACCAGTACGCTAGGCGGCACGGTTTTCTGCTATCAATAGACTGTAGTGAAGGAGGCCTGTTACCGCACAAAATGTCACCATTGCACAAAATGTCACAATTGCGTGCGTGCGTGCGTGCGTGTGTGTGTGTGTGTGTGTGTGTGTGTGTGTGCGTGCGTGCGTGCGTGCGTGCGTGCGTGCGTGCGTGCGTGTGTGTGTGTGTGTGTGTGTGTGTGTGTGTGTGTGTGTGTGTGTGTGTGTGTGTGTGTGTGTGTAAATGTGTATGTGTCTGTCTGTCTGTCTATGTCTCTCTCTCTCTCTCTCTCTCTCTCTCTCTCTCTCTCTCTCTCTCTCTCTCTCTCTCTCTCTCTCTCTCTCTCTCTCTCTCTAACGAAAGATCGCATATCATATTTAATGGGTAAAGGAGTTCTTTGTTAAAGCCTCTACCCGACTTTTTTCACCACAGAAATCCGTACAAGGGAAATGAACACAATCAATACCGAACAAACGAATGCACGGAGAAAAACAAGAGACTGAGTGCAGACAACTGTCGCCGCACAGCAGCTTGTTCTTTTCCAAAACAAAAACAAAACAAACAATAGCAGAGTTTCGATCTGTAGAAAAATGACAGAAATAGTTTGAAACCGAATCCATGACAAATGCCAGAACAACTGCACACAAGGAAAGGAAACCAATGAAAGTGCAGAGAGAAGAAGGAAATCAAAGCACAGCAATGATAATGAAGACGAGATCGAAACGCACAGCAATGATAATGAGACGAATCAATGTGTGAGAGAGAGAGAGAGGGAGAGGAGAGAGAAAGAGAGAGAGAGAGAGAGAGAGACGAGAGGAGGAGAGAGGAGAGAAGAAGGAAGAAGAGAGAAAGAGTAGAG
>CM031618.1:50181159-50205561 GCA_018398815.1 Conus ventricosus | reverse complement strand
CAAAGAAATTGCTTCATTGTCCGTTGAAATTATACCTAGATTTGAGACAGTTGGGTGGGACTCTGTTTGGATAAACCAAGGAGTGCAAAATGATAAATCATTTTCTGTGTGAATTTAAAGACAGATTGATTGCATGAGGTGGCAGGAATGGGACTTTCATGTCAAAAATAGTGATAGATTTACCATGTATCGGACATTTGTTCGGTACACGATGTCAAACGTTATCTACGAATGGATTTAGCTAAACACTTGAAGTTGACAATGACCAAATTTAGACTGGGAATTTCAGACATAGCAGAACACGGTATCGTTAGAGTAAATATACTGGGATAGATTTGACTTGTCCATTATGCAAAAATGGAAAGAGAGGACGAACTTATTTTGTTTTATGTTGGTGTAAATTATCCAGTCTAAGAGCGCAATATGTACCGACAAAATTTTCCAAGGATCCCTGTCAGTTTCGGTTAAGCCTGCTAATGGCATCTCAGAATGAAGCATAGTAAGAAACTTCTCAATTTACTTATTCAAGGCATTTCAGCTTAGATCAGTCATGACTTCGTGACAGAGTAGACCAACCAGTTTTTTCGTGTGTTTCTGTATAGTTCTCATATTGACGTTGTTATGTTCTCCATACACCCCCCCCCACCCCCCCCCCCCCCCCTTCATAAGGGGCAATGGCCTTTATATGAAGTAAACCATCTGAGTTCTGAGTTCTCTCTCTCTCCTCTCTCTCTTCTCTCTCTCTCTCTCTCTCTCTCTCTCTCTCTCTCTCTCTCTCTCTCTCCTTATAATTTGCCTGTCTGTCTGGTTGTTCATCTGTCTGTCTGTCTGTCAAACTGTCTATTAATCTATACCTCCGTTCAATTGACTGAACGTTTGTTTATCTGTGTATGTATGTATGTATGTATGTATGTATGTATGTATGTATGTATGTATGTATGTATGTATGGATGGATGGATGTATGCCTGTCTGTCTGACTCTATGTATGTATCTATATATGTATGTATTATCATCTGTGTGTCTGTATGTCTGTCTCTCTCTATTTGTGTATCTACCAATCTATCTATCTATTCTATCTAGCTAGCTAGCTAACTAGCTAGCTAGCTAGCTAGCTATCACCACCAGTCTGTCTAGCTGTCTCTCTATTGATGTGGCCTTCTGCTCACATTCAGAACACGTCTGTCAGGGAGAAACCACAAATGTCGGTTTATGTCTCTGTGTGTTTTGATGCGGGTCTGAGATATTTATTGATGACCATATTTAGTGAAGTCTAGCTTGACAATACAAGCTCCAACTTGCTTGTCAAGGATCCCCAAAATGAAACAGCCATTCTCCTGTACTCCTGATCTGCATGTCATAGAATGCAAGAGTAGATTCACCCTGAAGACCTTGGAGTGCAGCAGCTTCATAGTGGAGGGATTGAGTGCATTCTCGAGGGGAAAAAAAGCTGTGAGTCTTAAGAATGTTTCCAGAATTCCAGAGCATGCAAAGGAGAGTTCGACTCCAGTCTCCAACGAATACCCAACAACATCAATTCGGTAACCATGCCGCTTGGCAAAGTCTGCCTCTGTCAACAATGAGCAACCATCACATTTCGCTAAGTCCACCTCTGTTAAGGCTGTCCAAAATCAGAAACCATCACTTTGCTAATGTGCAAAATTCAAAAACATCTTTCAAATTTAGCACCTTCACATTTTTTTCTAAGGGCCCTTTCTTGGTCTGCCTCTGGGTAGGGGGTTTTTCCCCTGCTTAGGCCCGTTTTTTATCCCCAAAAAAAAACAAACAATCCCCATTTGGGGTAAAATCTTCCTCTGGGTTTAAGGGTGTCAAAATAAAAGGGAACCATCACATTGGCTAAGTCTTCCTCTGCTAATTTTTCAAAAAATGACAAAAAATCAATTTGTCTAAAATTTGTCTCTGCTAAATCTGTAAACAATTTGTAAATTATTTTTTCCCTTTGGGTAAGTCTTGGGGCCCTGCCAAGGCTGTAACAATAAACAACCATCACATTTTTGGTTTCCCTGCCTCGGTTTTAAAGGGGGGTCAACAATGAAACATTTATCACATTTGGCTAAGTCTGCTTCTCCTTAAGGCTGCCTTGATAATTTATCTTTTAAATACGGGAAACAATAAAACGGGGTTTTTAAAAAAATCTTTTTGGGCTTTCAAAAGGTAAAGGTTTAATTCATACTATTGGCCGTAAAAGGGTTTGAAGGGCTAAGGGGGTTTAAAAAAAATTTGAAAAATAAAAAGGAAAAAAAAATGGTCTTTTCCCATTCACCTCCGCCAAAATTCCTTTAAAATTTTTTAAATAAAAGAACATATAAAAAAGGTTTTAAAATACTTGGGGTATAAGTCATCAAAGATTGATCTTTACTCATGTCACTCAGGTGACAAAAGCAGTTAGGGCCTCACCATACATACAATTTTTTTTCTATTTCACTGACTTTTTCAAAAATAAAACAGGGAAAATTTTTAAAAACTTCTTTCTAGACTGTTTTCAGAACATCTCAGTTAAAAATTTTGTTTTTTTTCGGCAGGGAAAGGGGCATTCCCATTTTTGGGGAATGGAAAGGGAGTCTCTTAATCATCACTGGGAATAATTTCCCTGTGTGGATCCCTTTAAAAATTTTTACGTTTGCTCCCAAAACCCAAAAACAAATACATGTGTTCTTTTTTTTTTTTTTTTTTTTGGGGGGGGGGGGGGGGGGGGGGGGGGGGGGGGGGGGGGGATGATTCCTTTTGATTACTGACTTTAGTTATATCGTTTTAACAATTCCAAAACTAATATTTGTGTATCGAAACTGCTCTGAACTTTTTGGGCCCCTTTAAAACAATCAAATAGAAGTTGACGGCAAATGTTTGGGAAACCCCAGGATCTGGGGGCCCGGGTGCCAAAAAAACACTTCAGATTGTCCAGCCCGGATGGGGCATCATAGTCAAAAAATAAGGTTGAAAGAAATCTGGGCCCGGTGTTGTCAGTAGGGAAAAAGGGAAAAACTTGTAGCAATCAAAATGACAAATTTAATTTACCCCCACTTTTCCCCTTCTGGAAGGTGGGTTTCTTCTGTAACAGGGAAGGGCGGGGGCCTTTTTCTGAAAGATCTGCCCTGTCCAGGAGAAAAGACAGTTCTGACGCCAAAAAGCATGGGAAAGGTCAAACAACTTGAAAACTTGGGCGATCCCTTTTCCAACGGGGTAATAAAACCATTCCTTAAAACTCTGAAGCGGGTTTTTCATGGCACATTCCCGCGTCCTGGTCGTTTTATCCGGGCCATAAGAAAGTGAAATGTGGATTTAAAAATTTTTAAAACAGTCATTTAAAACCAGCATAGCGCGAGACATTCCCTTCGTCCCCACGGCATTAAAAAGCGGAATGGCCCCACCAGAAAACTGCTCTTTAACAGGGGGGGGCCACAAGCATCCCGGGGGGAAAAAAAATTTTCCCTATGTATAACAACATAGTACCCCACTTTACAATGCCAAGGAAATGAGTGATGAAAATATGGCACATTGAACTCACTGTTCAAAATTTCCCTTTTAAAGGCTGTAATATTAAACAGCAGCTGGTCAGCCCCGGTACTTGGGAAAAAAACACTTAATCGATGCAAGACGAATCATGTTCGAATTATTTTTACAATTTCCAAATTTCCCCAATTCCACACAGTGGGTCCCCAATTTTTCCCAAAACAATCAAGGCCCCCTTTTTTAAAAAAAAGGGTTATTTTTGATCATCCATAATCCAAAAACACCCTTCAGTACTGATTGTTTCCTTTAACTTCAAAATGTTGTTTATGTTCTTTAAAACTCACTATGACGTAAAATGATTTTCTGGGATTTTTCCTTCGGGAGCTTTTCGAAAAACAAAGAATATTTTTTTTGTTTCAGAAAATCCTTTATTTTTGGGAGTTAAACCCCCTTTATGGGCGTTCAAAATGATTTTCTGTGATACCTACTTTAAAAATTTCCCCAATTTGGGCAAAAAAATGGGTTTCAATAAAAAATCCATTCGGCAACTAAAAAAAGTATTTGAAATCTTTTTCCCTGATCTGATGGGGACTTTCCCGGGATTAGTAAAATTTAGTTGGGCAAAATTTTCCAAATGTCTTACAAAGTACGAACCAGGGAAACATAGTCACAACACAAATTTTTGGGTAGGGATTCAGTTTCCGCATGCAACACTTTTGACGAAACAAAAATTTTTTTGGCAAGCATAAACAAAAATAAGCACAGCAAAATATTAAAAAGGTATAGATTTTCTTATGACAATAGCAAGAAATTTGGGACCCAAAACGTAAAAAATACACAGGGACAACAACAGTTACACAGGGATAAAACTGATTGTAATTTATGGCGTAGTAAGAAAATGAAAAAAGCGCATTCAGGGGAAGGGCGTTTTCAGAAACCCTCCCCCCCCTCCCTTTAAATGTTTCAGGCCCCGAACATCTTACACTCAAAGGGGGCGGGTGGGTCCCGGGCATGATGTACTTCTGCTCCAAATTTGGTTTTCCCTTTGGGGTGGTGAGGTTCAATCCACCCCCGGTTTGGGGGGCAGGAGGGCCCACACCCTTCCCCGTTTAGGGGCGGATGTCTACCCACCTTTACTCCCCAAACACCTTTAAAACGTTTTTAAATTTTTAAACTAATGGGAAGGGCCCTTTAGGGCCCTCCTTGCTGGTAAACCCACGGGAAATCTTTTCAGCTGCCTCGGTCATTGACTTTATAGTTTTAGTTCAGGTTTTTTTTACCAAACAACCGGAGAAACCCTTTTTTATACCCTCTGATTGGTAAGCCCACAATTAACCATTCTCCGCCTTTTTTGGGCGATGACTTTCATTTTTTTTTAATGCTTATGAATGGCTTTCCCCTTGAGGAAGGTTTTTGCTTTTGCATTGCCAGTCAATCCATTTCATCCAATTTAAACTTTGGGTTTCCCAAATTTGATAAACTTGGGTTTTGCACCTAGCTTGGGTTTAACCCCCGACCTTTTTTGGATGAGGATTTTCCCCTTTTTCTTTCCCCGACAGAGCGAAACATTGAAGGTCATTCCCAATTTCCCCCTTTTTACCAGGTTTTTTTTTGAGGATTTACGGGAAAACAATACCCCCAAAAAAACCTCATCCTGATGGGCCATATACCATAAGTTAGCACCTGAGACGTCAAATTTAGGCTTTGCCACTATCTGCTACCCCCTTTTTCGCCCCCCATGGAGAGCCCCCTGGGTTCTGTTGGGGATAAAACTTTTTTTTTCCCTTTTTCTTTTTTCATTTCTGTCAAATGTTGTCCCCCTTTTAAATTCTCAAAAGGCTGTCCATTGAATTTTTCCCTTTATATGGGTTCTAAATTTTTTTCTTGTTTTTTGGGGTCTTTTTCCCCCCTTGTTGATTCTTCTTTTTGCCTTTTTTTTTTTTTTGTCTTTGTGAAATTTTTTGTATATTTTGGGGGGGTTATTTTTATGTGCTAGTGAAAAAATGTCTTTTTTATGCAAAACAAAAGTCTTTGGGGAAAATCCCTTTTACAAAGCCATTTAATTTTCTTTCTTGTTTCAACCCAAAAGCATTTTGAATGTGCAACCAAAAATCAGGGGTCATCTTTTTGGGCCGATAAAGAAATAAACCCACCCAAAATTTTTAGAAAGATCGGCCCAAATATTTTAAACTAGTGGGGGGTGGAACCCTTTTGGGCCACGGGCGACACACCACACCACACAAAACAACACAACCAAAAACACACACACACCCCCCACACACACACACACACAACAACACAACAAAAAACACACACCCCACAACACACACACACCACCAAAAAACAAAAAAACACACACACACACACCCACACACAAAAAACAAACCACACACACAACACAACCAACACCAAAAACAAAACCACAAACCCCCACACACACACACACACCAAAACAAAACAAAACACACACACACACACACACACACACAGGCTTTCTTTGTTCCCTTTTATAGTTTTCCCCCAAAAAAACCCCCCCCCCAAAAACCCCCAAAACCCCCCCCCCCCCCCCCAAAAAAAATAAATCCCTTTTAAAAAAATAAAATAAAGAAGAAGGGTTCATTTTGGTTAAAAAGTTAAAAAATCTGTTTAAAAAATAAAATTGGCATTAAACTTTTTTAAAAAAAAGGGAAAAACAAGGAAAAATTTTTTAAAAAAGTAAAATTAATGGGGAAAACAAAAACAAATTTTCTATTCAAAATTTTAACCAAGTGTTATTTAAAAATTTTGGTATTGTGTGGTGTGGTGTGTGTGTGTGTGTGTGTGTGTGTGTGTGTGTGTGTGTGTGTGTGTGTGTGTGTGTGTGTGTGTGTGTGTACGCACGTGCGTATACATGCACGTGGTATGTATACGCACGTGCGTGTATACTATTGTGCGTGCTTGAGTGTGTGTATATATATATATGTGTGTGTGTGTGGTGTGTGTGTGTGTGTGTGTGTGTGTGTGTGGTGTGTGTGTGTGTGTGTGTGTGTGTGTGTGTGTGTGTTGTGCGTGCACGCGCATATGTGTGTGCATGTGCGCATATGTGTGTGCGTGTGTGCACGTGCGCATGTGTGTGTGCGTGTGCGTGTGTGTGTGTGTGTTTGATTTGATTTGATTGATTGATTTAATTTAACGTCTGTTCACAACATTGGTGATATTAGACTAACACACCCGCGCTTGCACTCACACACACACCCGCAAGCGCGGGCGTGTGTGTGTGTGGGGTGAATATGATAGTTGGTAGTGTGTGTGTGTGTGTGTGTGTGTGTGTGTGTGTGTGTGTTGTGTGTGTGTGAGTGCAAGCGCGGGTGTGTGTGTGTGTGTGTGTGTTGTGGTGTGTGTGTGTGTGTGTGTGTGTGTGTGTGTGTGTCTATGTGTGTATGAGTTAATTTAGTTGGTTGGTTGGTTGTTGCTGTCGTTGATGTGTGTGTGTGTGTGTGTGTGTGTGTGTGTGTGTGTGTGTGTGTGTGTGTGTATGTGTGTGTGTTTTTGTGTTGTGTGTGTGTGTGTGTGTTTCCCCATAGTTGTGTAGGAGGTTTTTCATAGTTATGACAAATGTGTTGTTCATGTCAGTAGTGAAGTGGACAGCAGTAACAGGAGCTAGTGGTAGATTCACGTCCTAACAATGATTTCCCAAGAAATAGGTTAGTGTCATGTGTGATCAGCAGTCAAGGGTGATTAGGACAAACATTGATATGGGGTTGTTAGGGATGGCTGGATAAGGGGGTACGTTTGAGGGGGTGAATATGATAGTTACCATTTATATGACTCGAAGACCCACTGAAGAACGCTGTAGAAAAAATAGCAGTCCGCAACAAAGGAATGACAACGGAGCAGAAGACTGCAGTCAAGCATGCCTCATAGTCCTAGCCATTAAACAGTAACAGTCTTGTGCGGTTTGCATACATGCACTTGTATTACACCCATTCTTATCTTTTATAAGGTGAAGAAGCTCCGTGGGTGCACATGCATGTCATGTCCCACTCACAATAAAAACATGTTCTTTTAGAGTTTTGGGACTTGCACAATGCTACTTCAGAGGCACACGGTTCATCTCCAAAATGGGGGGATTGAAAAATGCCCAGTACTTCCATAG
Source organism: Conus ventricosus (assembly GCA_018398815.1). Classification (NCBI taxonomy): domain Eukaryota; kingdom Metazoa; phylum Mollusca; class Gastropoda; order Neogastropoda; family Conidae; genus Conus; species Conus ventricosus. Next base: position 50,197,957 of record CM031618.1, on the reverse strand, counting down.
TCACAAATCCAAAATGGTTGAAAATCCAGTTGTAATGTATAAGTGCTGTTAGCAGCATAAAAACAGTATTCAAACCAAAAACATAAAAAACCACATTTACCAAAATAGTCTTTCCCTTTGCTTGAAAACTGCCTCGCTAGGGCTCTTCATAATTTGGAGCAAACAGACTTCCAGTAGCAAGCCTGCTGTAGCGTGCACTTTATCTGCCCGTCCTCCACAGCAGCACAAGCCACATCTGGATTCCATTCTTGTAGACGGTGGTGGCACACACTTACTTGACATCTGGCTTTGCTGGTTTGAGGGAACAGGGGGACTACCACTCCCTAACCTGCTGTGGCGTGAATGTAAACAATTTTCCCTGCCTCAAGTTTGGGCTACTGTTGAGCATGCTTCCTTTACCCAAGTCTGCCATAGAGATGTGTGCATCGTTAGTCAGTTATGTTGTGACCCATGGGATTACTTAGTCACACTTCTTTGCTATTTTGACTGAAAAATAGTTTAGCAGTGAAAAATACCTTGCAAATGTGATGTTGTTTTTAATGTATATTATATATTATATATATATATATATATATTTTATATATATATATTATATTATATATTATTTATATATTATATATATTTTATATGCCTTTTTTCAAGAGAGAAAAAATGGAAAAAGACTGAAGCCAGTCAGTACAATTCATTCCCATAGAAGTACAATGACACATCCAGAGATACAGAAAATCATCTCACCTTTCATAGTTGTTTTCTCCATTCACGTTGATCCAGAAAGACAGAACTTTCACAACGCACACTTTCAACATGTTTATTGTTACACACCATTCAGCCTGACCATGAATGTTTATACAAATCAGGGAAACAGCCTTTCCTTGCGCTGGCACTGTGCACAGCCAGTTCACACTTTTTTCATCAAATATTAAGGTTGCTGTCTGAGTCAGGGAATTTGTTTAAAGCATATGATACTTGGTGTACAAATGAGAACTTTCACAGGGCAGTCTTCACCTTTATCCACAAGTATGGCTTGTTTACAGTTCAGATGAAGTGCAGCTTAGTCTTCTTTTTAATACTGTGAGTTGCTTACGCAGTCCACGGTATATGACTATGTTTACAATGAATACTTTTGTCAGTGTACACTACTGAATCAGCGGGCCAAATTTGTTTCATGTTCAGGCTATACTGACAGTGTCACTCGAAAAAAGTAAACATGATGATATATGAATTACCAAAGGAATAGCACATATCAGAGTTTTCTAAAATACACTCATTTCACACTGGCACATGAAACAGGAGGCATCTCGACCTTGAGAAATCAAAAGTTTTAGAAGCAAATGAAGATCACAATCCCTTGGTGTCACAAAGTAAAAAAAAAAAAGCAAGTCACTCATTCAGTATCTGCGCTCTCTGTTTTGTCCAGTTCAGTCAGCCTGTCTGAAACAGAGCAGCTGTTTGGGATACTGTGATAATAGTGATGCCCATGTCAACAGGTCCAGCAGGTCACGCTTCTTTGCCTCTCGACTGAACTGAGGCCGGGATTACTGTTGTGAAACTGGATATAATCTTCAGCATTCTGTGCCATGAAATCACAGAGGTTTGGTCGGAGGTCTAAAGCAATTCCCGTCTGCAGGTACCTCCACCCTCTCCACACTGTTGACTTTCAGCCTGCAATCAAGGCACTTATTGTTGATCTGTCAGAAAGCTGGTGCGAGTTTTCTGTCTCTCAACTCAGCTTCATCACCTCTGACAGCTCATTCACTCGCTTTTTCTGAAACAAACAAACAAGAAAAAGTAAGCAACATGAACAGTTAACATTTTGGTTTGGGTAAAACACTGTCCACAGCGGAACAAAAAGGACACTCGAGAACAAGTACAAGAACAAAAGAAAACAAAACCCACCACATATCGGTATACCAATAGTGAAATTGACACATTTACCCAATTTGTTTTCTTGAAAAGTGATCAAAATAGGGTGAAGTACATCAAATAAAATACGACTACACTATTACCTCAAAATTGAGAAATACGGCGAGTCTGTCAAGGAGCGTGAAACCTCTCACAAAAGGCATTAGACTCTTGGAGGCAAAGGGACGTTGTACGTAGTATACAAATAGGTAATTAGACCAATTATAGGTAATAGGCCAATTAACCAGGGTCCTTACCCAACGCACACGACCGAACTGTGTGAAGGAGGCCGAAATGGCCAGATGACAGATGACACCTAGGAGAGAGTTCGGACCTGCCCGGTGGCGAAATGGGGGAGGGATGTAACCACTACGACCTCGGCACTCCAAGTGAGCGCTAAATGCTTAGTCAGCTGATGTTCTTGTGTAAACAGTCAAGTGAAGAGCAGGAGTCTTGGATTCATTCGGATGGTATTGCCGTGGTCACTGTGTTGGTTCTATTGTCAGGCTGGCTAGAATGCGTGTGGAGGTTGTCGTAGCCCTCTTTAAGATAATTACTGTGTTAAGTGACCACCGAAGTTGCCGGGAATTTTCGATGTCCATCTGGTGCTATGTGTGTGTTTGCTAATCAATTAGGTAGGGGTGTGTGTAAATGCTGATGTGTGGGAGAATGTAGCGATGGAGAATTCAGGGTACTTGTGAATAGGGGTTTGAGAAGCAGCGTGGACAAAGCATGGCCCGAAAGGGAATCCTTTGTTTCCCTCCTATATAAACTGAGGGAGAACAACGTGAGGAGAACAACACCAGGAGAGAGAGAGAGAAGGTAGAGGAGAGAGAGAGAGAGAGAGAGGAGAGGAGGTGAGCAGGACAGGAAAGGGTCGAGAGAAACGTGGTCTGGGAGATAGAAGAGACAGCAAGGTCTTATAGTTAAAGACAAGCTGGAAGAGAAGGAAACTAAGTTTGAAGCCCAGAGGTGGGTGAAGACAGACAAACTGAATTTGAACCAGAGGTGGGTGAAGAAGACGAAGAAGAAGAGTTCTACGTCGAGATCCCAGAGACGACCACGAAGACCCAGTCCTGAAGCCTGGAGCCAGTCAACCAAGGGCATCACCATCAAGCAGCGCTGAAGAAGACGTTGAAGAGACTTTTTTCAAGAACTGTGGTGTGGTGTGAAAGCGTGGTTTGTGTGTGTGAAAACCTGGCCAGTAAGAAGTCATTTTATTATAACCCGGGATAGGAAGTATTGATCTTTCATGTTTTGATTATTTATTGTGTGTGATTTGATTGTTCATGATTAATTAATAAGTAGCATAGAAATTGTATTTCTTGTTCTCAGTCGTGTTAGGAAGAGAAACGAATGCGTGACATCCCATTCCCAGAGAGAGGTGAATGTTTGGTGTGCGCATGAGTGTGCGTATGCGTGTATGAGTGCAACGATACCCTTGGTGTGTTAAGCCTGACAAATAATACATCAACTTAGTGCACTTAAGCAATACCATCACGATTTCCCCGTCCTGGACAAAGTGGCGAGCCTGTCAGGATTGCATGGCCCAAATTAGTTTCAGGAGGGAAACAAAGTGAGTACTAGAGTAGTACTGGGGCGAAGCGTCCACTAAAGGCAATTGTAATTAGCTCTTCTAATTATTTCCTTTAGTTCTTTGAGTGTTGAGTATTGGCTTGTGTGTAGGGTGGTTGTATTAATCAAGGTCGTTCAGAGAAAACGAAGAACGAGGTTCTAGTCTTAACTCTCACAGAAGCTGTGGTTTAAGATTAAGGCTCCTTTGTGGTAGGAACACTACCACTGGTTGGTGTACTCATAACGTTAGTAGATAAACTGTGTACTGACTTTTTCGGGTCTATAAGCGAACTGTTTTAGTGGTGCTAAAACATATCGAAAAAAATAAATGGCTGAAGAAAGTTTTACTCCCATTGAGAAACTGATGAGTTTAGGGGAGAAACTAGGATATACAGGAGATGAGCTGCGTAGATTCATTGAACTCAGCAGAAGACTGAGAGAGATGAAAGGGCTGAAAGGAGGAAATTTGAAAAGGAACAGTTAGCAGCGGCCAAGTCAAAAGCAGAAGTGGAATCAGAGATTTTAGCCAAACGAATTGAGTTGGAAAGAATAAAATCTGAAAATCGTAGTGAAATAGACACCAGTTCTGAGTCAGTAGGCCGCAGACCAAGTTGCGCACCTAGACTTAAACTCCCACTGTTCAGAGAAGAAACTGATTCGATCGATGCCTATATCAGTCGGTTTGAATCAGTTGCTGAGCACGAGGGCTGGCCCGAAAATGACTGGGCAATAAACCTGTCTGCCTTGTTGACAGGTCGTGCGTTACACACAGTTTCCACCTTACCCAAAGGTGATCAGAGAGATTTTGACAAGTGAAACAAGCAGTACTAAAGGCATATGATTTGACTGAAGAAGCTTTTAGGCGTAAGTTTCGCGAGGCGAGAATCGAACAGGGTGAGACATACACACAGTTCGGAGTTAGACTGGACCACTATTTCAACAAATGGGTAGAACTTAGTGGAGTAGACAGTGATTTTGAAGGCCTCAAGACACTGGTGATGAAGGAACAGATACTTGATGGGTGTGGACGGGCCTCACCATCCACATTAGGAAAAAGGTGCAACCACAATAGCTGAGGTACTTGAGACAGCTGAGACATACGGGAAGCGAGGCGTGATTTGCCTGAACAAGAGGAAAGCCTGGAAGCATATTCAGAGGATAGCAGGCCAGCACATGACTCACAGCAATGAGTCAGCAGTACACACCCGTAGGCCCACAGCGTCACGTGAGCAAACAAGGGTGAAAACCAATAGCCACGTGGCTAGGAATGAGCGTACCTGTTTTCTGTGCAATAAGACAGGGCACTTGGCTAGTGATTGCATAATTTAAGTCACAGAAGGCAGCAGCAATGAGGATCAGGCCAAGAGAGAGGCAGATAGAAAAAGATGAACAAGATAACAGTGTATTTTGTCTGGATGTGTTGTGTGTTCACAGATTCAGGCGATAACATGGATGTGCACAAAGGCAGAGTGGGGAAAAATGTGGTTAGTGTCATTAGAGACTCTGGGTGCACTGGTGTCATGGTGAAGGAGTCCCTGGTTGAGAAGGGACAATTCACAGGTAAACACAGAGGTGTAGACAAATAGATGGAACAGTAGCAGAATTCAAAACGGCCCAGGTGTTTATTGCTACATCCATTTTATATGTGGAAGTGTACAGGCTTTGGCTGTTCCGAAGCCGCTGTATGATTTGGTAATTGGGAACATTCCAGGAGCACGTGGGTACGAAAACCCAGACGCTGACTTCTGTGTCGAATCAGAGAAAAGGAACCACGTGAGGAAAAGGCCCCAGGCAGTCAAACACTCCAGAAAGCACTGGAGCGTGTCCGTGAGACTAACCCCACTCACTTACAAGCAGAACAAAAGGGCGACTACTCGCTCAGGAAACTGGTTGGTTTGGCTCACAGAGGGCAGAAGAAAAATGTTAAAGAGGGTACAATCGGGTTCGAGTTTAGACAACGGCATATTGCACCGAACTTTCACTCACTGAGTTCGGGGAAGACAAAACGACAGATTGTTGTGCGATGAAGCGCAGAAAAGCGGTGATGTCAGAAAAACATGTGACGTCAGCCCGGGCCATCTCGGTAAGAAGGCCACACAGAAGATGGTGACGCGAGAGTACTACTGGCCCGGTATCCTTGGCGATATCAGGCGTTTCTGTGCACAATGCAGCACATGCCACGGGGTAGGCAAGGTGTGTGTGCAGAAAGGGAGATCAGACGGGTCTTCACCAAAGGGGACCGTTGGCCAAATAAAATGGTCGGTTGAGAAGTCAGGTAGTGGGTGCGTGTGTCTTTTGCAGTGTCGTGTATGCGTGACGTGGCTGGTTGCGGGCCACGGTTGAAGAGAAGGGGGGAGAATTTCCGTAGAAACATAATGTTTATCTATATATGGCCACACGACTTAGAGCTGGTGGAGATATCAGATCATGTTGATATTTGCTTGCGCTTGGATAGTGTGTATGTATTGATTTTTCTCTCATTTTTTGTTGCAAGACCATCTTGCGTGCGTTCTCTGGTGTAAGTAGGCTTATGAGAGGCCGATATTAGCACTGGTTTAAATGGGAAAATTGTGCGAGTTTCATCTCCTTGAATGTTAAAATTTTAGCCAATGCAGGGCTTGTCTTCGAGTGGGGGGAATTTGTCAAGGAGCGTGAAACCTCTCACAAAAGGCATTAGACTCTTGGAGGCAAAGGGACGTTGTACGTAGTATACAAATAGGTAATAGACCAATTATAGGTAATAGGCCAATTAACCAGGTACCTTACCCAACGCACACGGCCGAACTGTGTGAAGGAGGCCGAAATGGCCAGATGACAGATGACACCTAGGAGAGAGTTCGGACCTGCCCGGTGGCGAAATGGGGGAGGGATGTACCACTACGACTCGGCACTCCAAGTGAGCGCTAAATGCTTAGTCAGCTGATGTTCTTGTGCAAACAGTCAAGTGAAGAGCAGGAGTCTTGGATTCATTCGGATGGTATTGCCGTGGGTCACTGTGTTGGTTCTATTGTCAGGCTGGCTGAATGCATGTGGAGGTTGTCGTAGCCCTCTTTAAGATAATTACTGTGTTAAGTGACCACGAAGTTGCCGGGAATTTTCGATGTCCATCTGGTGCTATGTGTGTGTTTGCTAATCAATTAGGTAGGGGTGTGTGTAAATGCTGATGTGTGGAGAATGTAGCGAATGGAGAATTCAGGGTACTTGTGAACTAGGGTTTGAGAAGCAGCGTGGACAAAGGCATGGCCCGAAAGGGAATCCTTTGTTTCCCTCCCTATATAAACTGAGGGAGAACAACGTGAGGAGAACAACACCAGGAGAGAGAGAGAGAAGGTAGAGGAGAGAGAGAGAGAGAGGAGAGGAGTGAGCAGGACAGAGAAAGGGTCGAGGAGAAACGTGGTCTGGGAGATAGAAGAGACAGCAAGGTCTTATAGTTAAAGACAAGCTGGAAGAGAAGGAAACTAAGTTTGAAGCCAGAGGTGGGTGAAGACAGACAAACTGAATTTGAACCCAGAGGTGGGGAAGAAGACGAAGAAGAAGAGTTCTACGTCGAGATCCCAGAGACGACCACGAAGACCCAGTCCTGAAGCTGAGCCAGTCAACCAAGGCATCACCATCAAGCAGCGCTGAAGAAGACGTGAAGAGACTTTTTTCAAGAACTGTGGTGTGGTGTGAAAGCATGGTTGTGTGTGTGAAAACCTGGCCAGGTAAGAAGTCATTTTATTATAACCCCGGGATTAGGAAGTATTGATCTTTCATGTTTTGATATTTTATTGTGTGTGATTTGATTGTTCATGATTAATTATAAGTAGCATAGAAATTGTATTTCTTGTTCTCAGTCATGTTAGGAGAGAAACGAATGCGTGACATCCCATTCCAGAGAGAGGGTGAATGTTTGGTGTGCGCATGAGTGTGCATATCCGTTGTATGAGTGCAACGATACCCTTGGTGTGTTAAGCCTGACAAATAATACATCAACTTAGTGCACTTAAGCAATACATCACGATTTCCCCCGTCCTGGACAGAGTCACAACATAACTTCATAACAGCAAAATACAAAAGCAGTTACTACGTACATACATTAATCTCTGTCGCAAACATCTATTAATTAAAGGATAAAGACTGTTTTCCATGTAGATGAAATTATTGTACGCAATTGCCTTTGCAGACACTCACACCCACACGCACACACACACACACACACACTCTCTCTCTCTCTCACACACACACACACAGACACACACATGTGTACACACACACACAAACACGCACAGGCACACACACAGACACGCGCGCGCAAACACACACACAACACACACAAACAGGCACACACACAGAGGCACACTCGTGCGTGCCGCACATATATAATCACGCACACACACACACCTATGCATGCGCGCACGCATACACACACAATACATGCGCACACACACACACACATATGCGCACGCGCGCACACGCATCCATGCACACACGCACACGCACACAGAGGCATACATGCACGCTCACGTGTGTGTGCATGCATAATCACATGCACGCATGCACACACACAAACACACACACGTGCGCGTGCCCATGTTCTTGTGCGCTCGCGCTCACTGGCATGCACACACACACACACACACACACACACACACACACACACACACACACACACACACACACACACACACACACACACACACACAACGCACGCACGCACGCGCACATATGCACGCACACAAATACGCATGCAGGCAGTCACGCAAGTGCGCGCACACACACACGCTCATGCGTGTGCGCGCATACGTAAACACACACACACACACTCTCTCTCACTCTCTCTCTCGTGTGCACGTGCATACATACACGCATGCACACATGCGCGCTCGTGCGCCCGCACACACACACACACACACACACACACACACACACACACACACACACACACACACACACACACACACACGCAAAGATGTAGAACATGGTAAATAAATCAGTAACATGTCAAACAACTCACCTTGTTTAATGAAGTAGTGGAGATTCTTCCAAGTCAACAAGTTGTGCACTGCTCAGCTATCTTGAAAGAAAAGACCGGGTGTCGAATTCTGCCCAAAGGTTCAGGTTTCTCCAGTGGACTAGAGATAAGCCGCTGATACACACAAGGGGGCCACTTGATTACATTTCCTTTCGGGCACTTGGTGAGTAACGGAGAGCTGACCCTGTGTTCAGCTGGAACAGCTGTCCTAGTCTCTCCCCTCCCGCATGCCAGAGCAGGCCATGTGGTCAGTGTAATGAGGAAGGCAGATACTTTTGCTCTCCTGCTGCCAGCATCTTTTAGGGCAGGGAAGAGTATCCGCCAGTGAACAGCAGTGGTCTGCCTTCCCTTCCTTTCCTACTCCTCTCCTTGGATAGGCACAGTGGGTTAAAGCTCTATGTTCCGCTGTTGCTCCCAACATATAGGTAATCTTGCTCTGTGCCACAACTGTTTTTTCGCTTTATCTCTGCTATTATGTAAGATCACATCACAGGTTTGGAGCTCTTGATAAGACCATAAAAGACACACAATGCACAAAAAAACCCAAACCCAAAATTTGGAGGTAATCTGGTGTGGCTCTAATGTAGCGACAATGTAAGACATAAACACTTTACAGCAGACTCCATGAAAACCTTGCTCAGAGATGTGATCTTTGAATTTCTGAACCAGATTAACATTTTTCACCTGATCTAGAATTTTACGTACTAAAGATTTTAACAAGGTTTCTGGTGCGTTTTTACGTGTATATTTAAGAGTTATGTGAATTTATTTTCTTTTTAATGACTTGAGTTGATGTCAGCATGGTGACAGCTCTGATATGGCCCTTTGTGGTCGGCTGGGCTATAAGCAACATTACCTTACCTCACTTGTCAAGACATTAAAATGGTGACATGTGTAAATCATTTTGCCATCAGATTCCAAGCTTTTATCACAGCTGACAACTAACAGGAAAATCGTCATACATTTGACTTCAGGATGTGCCTATAATTATGTATAAAACGGACGCACTGACGCCCGCCCAACGCGCGGGCGTGTGTGTGTATGTATGTGCATGTGCCTTCTTTCAGGTTATTTTCATCATGTTTTATTGCTGTGTCTCTTATGAGCACATTCAAGCCTTTCAGTGAAAACTTTGGGATAGCGCTAGTGACTTTTACATCATTTCCGTAAGGACAGCAAGCACAAATGATTATTTTTTTAAAAAATCGTCAGAGACAGTGTGCAAAAATAACGTTTCATCTACATATTTACCATATCTATCTATACTATCTATCTATCTATCTATCTATCTATCTATCTATCTATCTATCTATCTATCCATCTATCTGTCTATCTATCGACCTCGTCACTCTCTATCTATTTATCGATCTATCTTCTACATATCTATCTATCCATTTGTCTAGCTATCTATCTGTCTGTTTATTATCATCTATTTGTCTATCTATCGACTTCTCCATCTATCTACCTGTCCATCTACATACTATCTGTCTATCTATTTGCCTATCTATCTGTCTGTCTGCCTCTCTCTCTCTCTTTTTTCTTTCTCTCTCTCTCTCTCTCTCTCTCTCTCTCTCTCTCTCTCTCTCTCTCTCTCTCTCTCTCTCTCTCTCTCTGTCCTTATAATTTGCCTGTCTGTCTGTCTGTCCATCTGCCTGTCTGTCTGTCAATCTGTGTGTTAATCTATACCTCCGTTCAATCGACTGAACGTTTGTTTATCTGTCTATGTATGTATGCATGTATGTATGTATGTATGTATGTATGTATGTATGTATGTATGTATGTAGTATGTATGTATGTATGTATGCATGTATGCATGTATGCATGTATATTTGTTTGTCTGCTAAGGCTGTCAACAATGAGCAACAATCACATTTGTCTAGGTTTGTCTCTGCTAAGGCTTTCAACAATGAGCACCAATCACATTTGGCTACGTTTGCCTCTGCTGAGGCAGTCAACAATGAGCAACCATTACATTGGCTACGTTTGCCTCTGCAAAGGCTGTCAACAATAAGCAACCATCACATTGGCTAAGTCTGCCTCTGCAAAGGCTGTCAACAATAAGCAACATCACATTGGCTAAGTCTGCCTCTGCTAAGGCTGTCAACAATGAGCAGCCATCATATTGGCTAAGTCTTCCTCTGCAAAGGCTGTCAACAATAAGCAACCATCACATTTGGCTACGTTTGCCTCTGCAAAGGCTGTCAACAATAAGCAACCATCACACTGGCTAAGTCTGCCTCTGCTAAGGCTGTCAACAATGAACAACAATCACATTTGTCTAAGTTGTCTCTGCTAAGGCTGTCAACAATTTGCAACTATTACCTTTGGCAAATGTCTGCCTCTGCTAAGGCTGTCAACAATAAGCAACAATCACATTTGACTAAGCATGCCTCTCCTAAGGCTGTCAACAATGAACAACCATCAAAATATGGTTACGTCTGCCTCTGCTAAGGCTGTCAACAATGAACAACCATCACATTTGGCTAAGTCTGCCTGTGCTAGGTCTGCCTCTGCTAAGACTGCCTCTGCTAAGGCTGTCAACAATGAGCAACCATCACATTTGGCTAAGTCTGCTTCTCCTAAGGCTGTCTTTGATAAGTTACATCGTAAATACGGGAAACAAGTTATCGTTTAAAAAAATCTTTAGACTGTTCAAAAGGTAAAGGCTAAGGTTCATACGTATTGGTCGTAATAGCTTTGACGTCTAAGGGGTTGAAAAAATTGAAAAACATAAAGGAAAAAAAGATGGTCTTACCCATTCACCTCCGTCAGGTATTCCTTTACATTTAAGTGGAAAGAAAACATGTAAAAAAGGTTAAACTACTTGATCTGAAGTCATCAAATGATTAGATCTTTTACTCATGTCACTCAGCTGACTCAGGAGTTAGTCACTCACACATACATACAATTTATTTCTATTTCACTGACATATTCAAAATAGACGAGGAAACTTGTAAACTTCTTTCTAGAGCTGATTGCAGAACAGTCTCAGCAAACTATGTTCTTTTCGTGCAGGAAGTGACATTCACATTTTGGAGGAAACTTGTAAACTTCTTTCTGGAGCTGATTGCAGAACAGCCTCAGTAAACTATGTTTCTTTTCGTGCAGGAAGTGACATTCACTTTTTGCAATGGAAGGCAGTCTCCGAATAATCACTGGTAATACGCTGTGCGTGATCCCTAATATTCTGGCGTTTGCTGCAAAACAAAAACTAAATGACATGTGTCTTTTTTTCTGTTTTTTTTTTAGGGGGGTGGGGGGTGGGGGGGGGGGGGCATGATTCGTGTTTATTACTGACTTTAGTATAGTATAACATCCAAATCTAAAATCGTGTGTATCGAAACTTGCTTTGAACTTTTTACCCGTTAGACAATACAAGTAGAGGTTGACGGCACTGTTGGAGAACCACAGGATCTGGCCGGCTGCAAAAAGCATCTTCAGATTGCCCAGCCTGGATCAGGTCATCATAGTCAACATATGAAGATGTGAGATAAGAAATCTGGGTGTTGTTGGCAGTAGGAAAAAGGCAACACTTGTAGCAATCAAAGTGACAGTCAATGACATCACTTTCCCCTGTCTGGAATGCTGGGTGGCTTGCTGTACGGGAAGACGTGTGCCTGTTCTGACAGATCTGACCAGTGTCCAGAGAAGAGCACCGTTGCTGACTGCCAACAGCATGAAAGGTTCTGAAACAACATAGAATCATGTCGATCCACTTCCAGATCGCGTCATAAAACCATTCATTTAATCTCTGATACGGCATATTCACTGCACGTCTGCGTTTCTGGTCGTATATCATGTCCACAGAGAACGTGAAAGTGGATCAGAATGATAACAACAGTCATTATACCAGCAGTAGCGCGAGACATTCCCTTCGTCCACACGGCATTGACGCGGAATGGCCACAGCACAGAAGCTGCTCTTAACATAGTGAGTGCCACAAGCATCCAGGGAGATAAAACTCCAGTCATGTATAACAACATACTACACAATTTATAATGCAGGAACTGAGTGACTTAAAGTATGCACATTGATCTCACTGTTCAGAAATCCATTTAATTTTAAAGGCTGTAATTTATTAACAGCAGCTGGTCAGACCAGGCCAAGTACTTGGAAGAAAACACTAGAAGTCGAAGCAGGGAGACGAATCATGGTTAGAATTATCATACAATTTCCAAATGTTCCGAATACACACACAGTGAGTTCGCCAATTTTCCAAATCAGATCAGAGGTCCTTTCAAACGGTTCATATTGATCATCCCATGCATCCCTTTTCAGACGGTTCAGACTGACCATCACACTGTTGTCCAAGAGTATGCAAGTATCTGGATCAAGTTTAGACAGCGTGATCTCTCTCTCTCTCTCTCTCTCTCTTTTCTCTCTCTCTCTCTCTCTCTCTCTCTCTCTCTCTCTCCTCATCTCTCTCTCTCTCTCTCTCTTCTCTCTGTGTGTGTGTGTGTGTGTGTGTGTGTGTGTGTCAAGTCAAGTCAAGTCAAAATTTTATTTAGAGATGGAAACATTGAAAAAGCAACATATCTGCTTTTTTACATCAAGCCATCTATAAAAAAAAGAAAGAAAGAGAAAAGAAAATCAAATCGTGTACAATGCCATTCATCAAAGAGAAGTAAACATACCGTCTTACCACTCCCATCTCCTCCCTTACCCACTCACTTCATTCAAGTAAAAGGTATCAATGCTCAATGCCGTCCCTATGGTTACATTCACGAAGTGTATATCTTTACCAGTGTATTTCTTTTCTGCCCCAGGATGGACATTTTTTCAGTATCATATGTGGTTAACGATTCATGAGATAATCTTTCAATTTTTTCTTAAATGTGTTTTTATTTTTTGTATTTTTTAAGGGCTTTTGTCAGTTTATTCCACAGATTTCCACCTGAATATACGAAACTGGATTTGTATAAATTGTTGCGTGGTCTAGGAATGGACAACAAATGATTATGTCTATGGCAATTGACTCTAAATGTTTCAGTAATCTTTTGGGGAGCTGTTCCATTAATAACGTTATGCATACAAAGGGCTTATTGAAAAAGAGTCTGTTTGGGAAGGTTAATATTTTGAGTTGTTTTTTAATCTTCATCAGTTAGGGAGCTCGATTTTAACAATACTAATTTCAATGCTCGTTTGTACAGACGATGAATGAATTTTAAATTATGTTCACTACAGTTGTCCCAAAGGGTTGATGCATAATCAACTAATGACAAAATATGTGCACAGAAAAAAAGTTTCGAGAGTGGCCATCGAGGAATTTTTTTTATCCGAGACAACTGAAATATTTTTTGGGAAAGGCGTTTTGCTAAGAATGTTGTATGTTCAGTCCAAGATAAATCTTTGTCAATAATGACACCTAGTGTTTTGTGTGAACTGACTTCCTCAACTTTATTATTGGATATGAGGTAAAGGCTGGAAATTTGATTTCATTTTTTTGTCGTTTTTGTCTTGTAGACACGTACATGCACTTTGTTTTTAATAGAATTTAAAGACATATGGTTTAGTTGTGTCCATTTAGTAAGTTTTATCAATATCTGCTTGTAGCTTAACTGTTAATTCATAGGCATCAGAGTCGCTTTCGTGAAGAGATGTATCATCTGCAAACATTTTTGCATTTACATTTAACAAAACAAGGCAAATCGTTTACGTAAATAGTAAACAAAAGAGGGCCTAACACAGAGCCTTGTGGAACACCATATTTGACAGGCATAATGTTGACAATTTGTCAGCTACAGCTACTAATTGTTTACGGTCAGATAAAAAAGATGAAATAAGACTTATGAATTCTGGAGTCAGTTTGTAAAGTTCAAGTTTATGGCACATAAAGAATGGTTGATGACATCAAAAGCTTTTTCAAAGTCTACGAAGAGAATACCCGCAAATTTATTCTCGTTTATGCTGCAAAGAAGACTGTCGATAAGCTGTATGAGGGCTGTGTGGCAAGAATGATGTTTTCGAAAGCCCGACTGACTTTCGTGAAGAAATTTGTTATCAGCAAAATACGAATACAGAGACTTTATGCATATGCTTTTCGATCGTTTTGCAATGGCTGATAAAATGGATATCGGTCTGTAATTTGATGGGTTTGAAGAATCCCGGTTTTATACAAAGGAATACTTTAGCTTCCTTAAATTTTAGAGGAAAAGTTTGTTTATCTATCCATAAATTGTATAAGTATGTCAAAGTATCTATGATAATAGGACATGACAACTTAAGTATTTTTGTCTCGATACCATCTAAATCACGAGTATTTTGATTGGGTTGAAGTAGACAAGGCTTTACTAACATCTAAAACGGTCATGGGTTTCAGACTAATGGAACACGAATATCCTTAGAATGGATGTATTGTTCTAAATAATTGAGGTCATTTTCACTAGATCTATCATTTAATATGATTCTATCTGCTATGGTTGCAAATGATTATTTAGTTGATCTGCAGATATGTCTGAGCTCATTTGTTGACTTTTTGACACGTGTTTATTAGTTAATATGTTAATTGCTTTCCAAATTTGCCTGGTATCTTTGGTAGAAGTTAACATTGTTCTAAAGTAAGTACGTTTCGATTTCCGTTTTAATGACGTCACTTTATTTCTTTGTTTTCTGAATTCTTCATTTGTTCCAAAAATTACTCAAATGATTTCTTTTATTAATTTCTGTGTCAATTTCTTTAGTTATCCATGGGAGGTTTTGGTTCCTGTTTAATCCTTTTCTTTATAAAAGGGGCGTGTTTATTATATACGGAAGGTAAAAGTGTCAATCCAAAATTCAACTGCTTTATTTGGATCTCTGATGTGTGTGTGTGTGTGTGTGTGTGTGTGTGGTGGTGTGTGTGTGTGTGTGTGTGTGTGTGTGTGTGTGTGTGTGTGTGTGTGTGTGGGGTGTGTGTGTGTTCTGTGTGTGTGTGTCTGTGTGTGTGTGTCTGTGCGGGGGTGTAAAACACTGTGCGGCCTTCCAGGGGTGGTGCAGGATTGCCCACGGCTGATTGCTTGGGCAGTTGAGGAAGGTACTTTTCTGGGTCCTACTGGCACTTTCAAATGTATGTTTTTTTTCATCTGCTTTTTGGCCCACTCTGTGAATGTG
This sequence comes from Conus ventricosus, assembly GCA_018398815.1. Lineage (NCBI taxonomy): Eukaryota > Metazoa > Mollusca > Gastropoda > Neogastropoda > Conidae > Conus > Conus ventricosus. Next base: position 50,182,377 of record CM031618.1, on the reverse strand, counting down.
AGGAAAGACCCGCAGACCTCAGGGAAAGTCTTGTTGACAGCAGGAAAGACTGCCACCCAGGATCCTTTTTTCACGGGGCACGTAAACCTTAAAACTGCGAAAGCGTGGCTCTGTTTGGAGTTGTACTGTTTTCATCTGTTAACCAAACATCAATGATGGGGCTGTAGGATGCACGCAGCAGTTCTCTTGGAGGTGGATTCTTTTGCCGTGTGGGCGCTGCAGTCGTACAGTCTGGTACACCCATTGGGGTGGTTACATGGAGGTTACGTTGTGTCGCAAACGGTGGTCATGCCATGGCGTCTGCCAGGGAGCTGTTCTGTTCCTTGACGTATGAATGGGATGCTCTGTTTGTGCCTTCAACGTATGTGAACACAGCACAGACTTCCACAATTGGTGCAGGAGTGCTCCTGGCTGGTTACATTGCCAAATGACGACAGTTCTTCTCTGGGTCCCACTGGCACCTTCGTTTATATGTTTTTTTGTCTACCAGTATTTATCATTGTCGTTCAAAGTGCTGAAAATAGATGGAACCTCGATTTATTGGCTGTTTACTGATTAGATCTCATCAACTCACAAAAATATTTTCATGTCTTTAAACTTACCACGGTTTATACCGGTTTCACTTTTACTTAAACTTGTGCCATTAATACTATTTTGCACCTATTTGCACCAAAGCAAATAGGTATCACTTCCAACCCCCTAACCCATCCACTCCCCCTTTTCTATTTCTCCCTCCTGAATGCCCAGACGTTAATGAGTCATGCATATGCCTTTAGTACGTCATTTCTACCTTCATGTATTGCATACTCAAAATATGTATACTTGTGTATTCATACGTAAAAGTGCGTGCTTGAGTGTGTCTGTATATGTGTATGTGCGTATGTGTGCCTGTATGTATTTGTGAGCGTTGTGTGCGTGCGTGGATGCGCGCGTGTAAGTGTGTGTGTGTATGGGGACGGGGAGGGGGGGGGGGCGAGCGCGCGTGCGTGCGTGCATTCCTATGCGTGCATGCGTGAGTTTCTGCATACGTAGACGAACCTCTGTGTTTGTATGTGTAGCTTGTGTGTGTGTGTGTGTGTGTGTGTGTGTGTGTGTGTGTGTGTGTGTGTGTGTGTGTGTGGTGTGTGTGTTGTGTGTGTGTGTGTGTGTGTGTTTATGTGTGCGTCGTGTGTGTGTGTTTCTTGATATGTATTTTATTCTCGCAATGTGTGTGTGTGT
>CM031618.1:50133077-50180159 GCA_018398815.1 Conus ventricosus | reverse complement strand
CGAAGGGAATGTCTCGCGCTACTGCTGGTATAATGACTGTGGTTATCATTCTGATCCACTGTCACTTTCTCTATGGACATGATATACGACCAGGAACGCGGACGTGCAGTGAATATGCCGTATCAGAGATTTATGAATGGTTTTATAACGTGGATCGATAAAGTGGATCGACATGATTCTATGTTGTTTAGCACCTTTCATGCTGTTGGCAGTCAGCAACTACTCTTCTCTGGACACTGGTCAGATCTGTCAGAACAGGCACACGTCTTCCCGTACAGCAAGCCACCCAGCATTCCAGACAGCGGAAAGTGACGTCATTGACTGTCACTTTGATTGCTACAAGTGTTGCCTTTTTCCTACTGACAACACCAGATTTCTTATCTCACATCTTCATATTTTGACTATGATGACCCGATCCAGGCTGGACAATCTGACGTGCTTTTTGCACCCGGCCAGATCCTGTGGTTCTCCAACAGTGCCGTCAACTTCTACTTGTATTGTCTAACGGGTAAAAAGTTCAAAGCAGTTTCGATACACAAGATTTTAGATTTGGATGTTATACTATACTAAAGTCAGTAATAAACACGAATCATGTGAATGTCACATCCTGCACGAAAAGAACATAGATTACTGAGACTGTTCTGCAATCAGCTCTAGAAAGAAGTTTACAAGTTTCCTCCAAAATATGAATGTCACTTCCTGCACGAAAAGAACATAGTTTACTGAGACTGTTCTGCAATCAGCTCTAGAAAGAAGTTTACAGGTTTCCTCGTCTATTTTGAATATGTCAGTGAAATATACATAAATTGTATGTATGTGTGAGTGACTAACTGCTGTGTCAGCTGAGTGACATGAGTAAAAGATCTAATCATTTGATGACTTCCCTTTTTTTAATGTTTTCTTTCCACTTAAATGTAAAGGAATACCTGACTGAGGTGAATGGGAAAGACCATCTTTTTCCTTTATGTTTCTAATTTTTTTCAACCCTTAGACTTCAAAGCTATTACGACCAATACATATGAACCTTAGCCTTTACCTTTTGAACAGTCGAAAGATTTTTTTAAACGATAACTTGTTTCCCGTATGTACGATGCAACTTATCAAAGACAGCCTTAGGAGAAGCAGACTTAGCCAAATGTGATGGTTGCTCATTGTTGACAGCCTTAGCAGAGGCAGACCTAGCAGAGGCAGACGTAACCAAATGTGATGGTTGTTCATTGTTGACAGCCTAGCAGAGGCTTCATTTCAGTTCATGGGTTTATTTAAAGTCTTTTCATCGCCAGATGATATTAGACACTTTAAAAAAAAGGAAAACAAAACACCCTCCACACTTAACTTATCATCCACATTAGTATTTTCAAACCCAAATCTGATATATGCATATTGACATGAGTATAATACCCTAGCGGTACACAAAGATTGTTGATCTTTATAAAAATTTTGCAACCTCGGACTGCGAAATAACCATGGCAATTTCAGCAACATAGACACTATAAACAGTATTGACATTATCAATGTTATTCATCTGAATACATTTCTCCTCATAGAGTGGGGTCAACACTGAGCATTCAAACAAAAGATGATGTACAGAAATGTTTTCTCTGCATACACAAGAAATACCTTGCGAATATTTAGTGTTCCAAGCATTCAACCTTAATTTATGAATTAATCTAACAATGTGCCTTGGGCACGACGCTAAAGTAGCCATTTTTTGACTAGAATTCTGCTTATGCATACATTTTTCCATAATCTGGATTAATTCACAAGAGGATAGATCTAAGGGATTGTTTAGTAAATTTTTCCGTCTTCTGTTGCTCCTTCTTTGCAAGACTGTCTGCTATTTTATTCCACTTATACCACAGTGAGACGGGACCCAACAAAAATCAATTCTTATGCCTAGTGTAATGAAACAATGCAGGAGATGTTTTATTTCAAAAAGCAAATCTTTTCTAGCTTGCAGTCCCAACGCTCTAGTGACTGTAAAACTGATTTGGAATCAACACAAAGTAAAATTTGATAGAAAGCAATTGATGTATCATATATGTAAGTCAAAGCCTTCAGTATTGCATATAATTCTGAGGTATAAATTGAAAACCCCTTTCTACATAATATGATTTCCTGACATTTAAGGTTGGTATTATAAAGCCTGAACCACTGTCAAGGATTCCATTACCGACCCATCTGTAAACACTTTTAGATGATTTGGATAGCTGTTTTCTAGATGTTCACGAACTTCAGTTGTTAAAATATTTACATTATCACTTTTCTTTACCAAAGTGTATTTGTAATCAAAAGAAGCATTTAGGTGCTCCCAAGAAGGCATTGGAGGTACTGCAGGAAATTCTGGTATAGCAGTAATATCAATATTACAATGTGACATAAAGTCAGATGTGAAGTTTCTAATTGGTTGAATGTAAGATATGTTTTTAGACCTCCTAGGAAAATCTTTACTGGAATCAATCAGTATATTCTTCAGTAACTGAATTTCAACAGAAAGACTTCTGACAATATATTTGGATACATCTAATATTCGCTTCTCATTTAGAGGTAATATATTTGTTTCTTTATAACATCTATTAGTGTTTGTGTGTACTGGGACTCCCAGGCTTTGCAATCTCTTTAAAAGATAATTAGGTGCAGAGAAATACACTTCCTGCCCATAAGTCAATTTCGATCGACTAAAGAGATGTATAGATGTAAAAGGGTATGACAGTCCTGACCCCATGGTTGACAACATATAATTTAAGAATTTTTAATCGTTTTCCTTGTTTTAATCAATTAAGTTTTTCAATATGTGTTTTCTTCAGTTCAGCTTAGGAGTTAAAAATACCCCCAGGAACTTACGTGTTTGTTCATATTCCAGACTCTGACCATCTAGCAAAAGCGAGGGTAGAGTCTTTGGGTTCTCACCATTGTTAAACAACATAAGACATGTTTTATCTCCAGATAGTTCTAATCCATTGTTCTCATATATGAAGATAATTTATCCAATTCCTTTTTGGTACATCTTCTGTACAAAATTTATTGTTCTTTTATTGGAATGCTTCCTTAATGTAAAATTTAATCCCAAATAGCATATCATCTGCATATGCATTGCTTTTGACATAGATTTGGGAAGATCATGGATTAGGATTGTGAACAACATGGGAGCAATAACTAATCCCTGAGGAATACCCATATCTACATTCTTAAAGGATGAATAAGTTCCTCCAATCCGCGTACAGAATACTTCTTTCTGTTAGGAAGCTTTTAATGTAATCAAACATTCTCCCAGAAACGCCAAATTTTTTAATTTGTACAATAGCCTTGCGTGCCATACGCAGTCATAGGCTTTTTTAACGTCAAAAAATGTACAAAGTACTTTTTCTACGGGAGAATTGCTTTTTAAATGTGACTGGTCAGTTTTACTAAATGGTCTGTGGTACAGCGACCTTTTCGAAAACCCGCTTGCTGAACAGGAATCCCATCACACCCTTTTCACAGTAATATAACAATCGTTTTTGAATTTTTTTTTCTAAAAGTTTTACCAACATGAGATGTTAGAGCTATGGGTCTGTAACTATGCACAGATGTCCTCGGTTTACCATTCTTGAGTACTGGGACTACTACTGAACATTTCCAGATTCTTGGAATAGTGCCATTAATCCAACATTTTTGGAATAATGAATGCAGTAGTATTTCCACGAAGAAGGTAAGTGTCTAATGAGTTGATAGACACCCATCAAGGCCAACAGCTGAATCATGTGAAGGGATAGAATCTAGTGCTTCTGATAGCTCCGATAACAGTAAAGGCGAGTTTAGGAAATGTTCGCTTTCTTGTGGAGGAGCCATGTATTCGTCTTTTTGTTCCTCATTGTTTCTGTGACGACGTTTTCTGGCTGAAGATTTTTAGATTGACTACAAGCTGAAAATAAATCTGAAAAAGCTTCAGCTTTATCCAAAGCAGTGGGAAAATCAGTTTTTAACTTTACTGGTATGATGAGCTTTATAGCAATTTTTCATTTCTTTTACTTTTTTCCAAACTTATATAAAATGAGGCATGCTTAGTCAAATGTGATTGTTGCTTATTGTTGACAGCCTTAGCAGAGGCAGAGGTAACCAAATGTGATGGTTGTTCATTGTTGACAGCCTTAGCAGAGGCAAGGTAACCAAATGTGATGGTTGTTCATTGTTGACAGCCTTAGCAGAGGCAGAGGTAACCAAATGTGATGGTTGTTCATTGTTGACAGCCTAGCAGAGACAAACTTAGACAAATGTGATTGTTGCTCATTGTTGACAGCCTTAGCAGAGGCAGAGGTAACCAAACGTGATGGTTGTTCATTGTTGACAGCCTTAGCAGAGACAAACTTAGACAAATGTGATTCTTGCTCATTGTTGACCAGCCTTAGCAGAGGCAGACTTAGCCAGTGTGATTGTTGCTCATTGTTGACAGCCTTAGCAGAGGAAGACTTAGCCAGTGTGATTGTTGGTCATTGTTGACAGCCTTAGCAGAGGAAGACTTGGCCAGTGTGACTGTTGCTCATTGTTGACACCCTTAGCAGAGGAAGACTTAGCCAGTATGATTGTTGCTCTTGTTGACAGCCTTAGCAGAGGAAGACTTAGTCAGTGTGATTGTTGGTCATTGTTGACAACCTTAGCAGAGGGAAGACATAGCCAGTGTGATGGTTGCTGATTGTTGACAGCCTTAGCAGAGACAGACTTAGCCAATGTGATGGCTGCTCATTGTTGACAGCCTTAGCAGAGGCAGACCTAGCAGAGGCAGACCTAGCAGAGGCAGACCTAGCAGAGGCAGACTAGCAAAATGGAAGGCTGCTCATTGTAGATAGCATTTGCAGATGCACATCTAGTCAAAATGTGATGGTTTCTGATTTTGGACAGCCTTAACAGAGGTGGACTTACCGAAATGTGATGGTTACTCATTGTTGACAGAGGCTGACTTTGCCAAGCGGCATGGTTACGATTGATGTTGTTGGGTATCCGTTGGAAACTGGAGTCGAACTCTCCTTTGCATGCTCTGGAGTTCTGAAACATTCTTAAGACCCACAGCTTTTTTTCCCTCGAGAATGCAGTCAATCCCTCCACTATGAAGCTGCTGCACTCCAAAGTCTTCAGGGTGAATCTACTCTTGTATCCTATGACATGCAGGTTCAGAGTACAGGAGAATGGCTCAGTTTCATTTTGGGATCCTTGACAAGCAAGTTGGAGCTTGTATTGTCAAGCTAGACTTCACTAAATATGGGTCATCAATAAATATCTCAGACCCGCATCAAACACACAGAGACATAAAACCGACATTTGTGGTTTCTCCCTGACAGACGTGTTCTGAATGTGAGCAGAAGGTCACATCAATAGAGAGACAGCTAGACAGACGGGTGGTGATAGCTAGCTAGCTAGCTAGCTAGCAGCTAGCTAGCTAGCTAGCTAGCTAGATAGATAGATAGATAGGTAGATAGAGAGGTAGCTACACAAATAGAGAGAGACAGACATACAGACACACAGATGATACATACATACATACATACATACATACATACATACATACATACATACATACATTACATACATACATACATACATACATACATACTTTTTGTGGGGCTCCTACCAGACCATGCGCAATCCACACAATGATCACTATCCAGTTTTTGTTTTCCTTTTCCTCTCCGCCTCTCCTCCCTCTCTGTGCCCCCTTCCCTTTCCGTCAACCCTCCCTCCCACTCTTTTCGGAAGTCTCCACTCTCTCTCTCTATTGCTCTCTCCCTCCCTTTGATTCTTGGTTCCCATTTCAGCAATATTTTCAAAATCTTTTTAAAGAAAGAAACATGGATTATAAGTCTTGTTGAATCATCATCATCATCGTTATATTATCTTCATTATCATCTTCATCGTCACCATTATCATCGTCATCATCATCATCATTCTCTTTCTTCCCCCCACCCCTTTCCCTCTCCCTCTCTCCCCGTCTCCCACCCCCCCCCTACATACATACATACATACATACATACATACATACATACATACATACATACATACATACATATATACATACAGACAGACAGGCAAACAGATATACATGCATACATGCATACATGCATACATACATACATACATACATACATGCATACATACATACATACATACATACATGCATACATACATACATACATACATACATAGACAGATAAACAAACGTTTCAGTCGATTAAACGGAGGTATAGATTAAATACACAGATTGAGAGACAGACAGACAGATGGACAGACAGACAGACAGACAGGCAAATTATAAGGAGAGAGAGAGAGAGAGAGAGAGAGAGAGAGAGAGAGAGAGAGAGAGAGAGAGAGAGAGAGAGACAGAGAGACAGAGAGACAGAGACAGAGAGAGAGAGAGACAGACAGACAGACAGACAGATAGATAGGCAAATAGCTAGACAGATAGATAGACAGATAGGTATGTAGATGAACAGGTAGGTAGATGGAGAAGTCGATAGATAGACAGAGAGATGATAGATAAACAGACAGATAGATAGCTAGACAGATGGATGGATAGATAGGTAGATAGACAGATCGATAGATTGATAAATAGATAGATAGAGATGACGAGGTCGATAGATAGACAGATAGATGGATAGACAGATAGATAGATAGATAGATAGATAGATAGATAGATAGATAGATAGATAGATAGATAGATAGATAGACAGATAGATAGAAAGAAAATATGTAGATAGATAGACAGATAGATAGGTAAATATGTAGATGAAACGTTATTTTTTGCACACTGTCTCTGATGATTTTTTTTTTAAAATAATCATTTGTGTTTGCTGTCCTTACGGAAATGATGTAAAAGTCATAGCGCTATCCAAGTTTTCACTGAAAGGCTTGAATATGCTCATAAGAGACATAGCAATAAAACATGATGAAAATAGCCTGAAAGAAGACACATACACTACATACACACACACGCGCGCGCGTTGGGCGAGCGTCAGTGCGTCCGTTTTATACATAATTATAGGCACATCCTGAAATCAAATTTTATGACAATTTCCCTGTTATTTGTCAGCTGTGATAAAAGCTTGGAATCATGATGGCAAAAAGGATTTACATAGTCACATTTTAAATTGTCTTGACAAGCGAGGTAAGGTAATGTTGCTTATAGCCCAGCCGACCACAAAGGGCCATATTAGAGCTGTCACCATGCTGACATCAACTCAACCCATTAAAAAGAAAAGAAATTCACATAACTCTTAAATATACACCAAAAACGCCCAAAACCTTTTAAAAAATCTTTATAAAAAAATTTCTAGACAGGTAAAAAAATTTTAAATCGGGTTTCAGAAATTCAAAGATCACGTCGGGGCGGGCTCTCGGCAATTTTTTCAGGATCTGCGTAAAGGGTTTATGTCTTACATTGTAAAGTCCCAACACTAAAAAAGAACTTTTTCATTGTGAGTGGGACATGACAGCAGTGCACCACGGGCTTTTTCCCCCTTTATAAAAGATAAAAAAGGGTGTAATACAAGGGCAGTATGAAAACCCGCACAAGACTTTTCTGTGTTTAGGGCGGGACTATGACATTTTGACTGCAGTTTTCGCTCCATTGCCTTTCCCTTGTTGGGGCCGCGTTTTTTCTACAGCGTTTTTTCAGTGGTTTTCGATCAAAAAAAGGGTAACTATCATATCACCCCCAAACGTCCCCCCCTTATCCAGCCACCCAACAACCCCATATCAATTTTTCTCCAAATCACCCCCTTGACTGCTGACACACATGACACAACCTATTTCTTGGGGAAATCATTGTTAGACGGAACTACCACTAGCCCTTTACGCGTCCATTCACACGACATGAAAAACACATAGCATCACTATGAAAAACCCTCCTACAAAACTAGGGGGACACACAAACCGCACACACAACACACACACACAAACAACACCACACACACACAACACACACACAACAACACACACAATATAATATATATATAATATATAAAATATATATATATTTTAAAAAATATATATAATATAATATATATATAAATATATTTCTTATCTAAACATAAACAAGCTTTTTTTAATAAATATATAAATATATTATAATATAAAAAAAATATATATAATTATATAATATAATTATAAAATATATAAAACAACGACAGCAACAACAAACCCAAACCCAAAACCAACAAATTTAATCATACACACAAAACCACACGCACGCACCACGCACGCACGCACGCACGCACCACGCACGCCCGCACGCACGCGGCGCGCGCCGCCACACAACCACACCACACACACACACACCATACACACACACACACACCACACACACACACACACACCACACACACACACATAATATTTAAAAATTATTATATTTAATATATAATATATTATATATATATATATAATAGGGGAAAAAATTTTTAAAAAAAAATAAGTATTAAAATAACAAGTTTTTTTCGAACCCTCGCCTCCTCGGGATATTCTTTGGGCACGCTATCTTCTTTAAGCGGGGGGCCCTGATTCCTTTTTCTGCACGTGCGAGCGTTTTCACTGTGCTGTGGTTCATGTTGGGGTCGTTCAGGGGCGTGCGCTAGCAAAGTTTTCCTTTTGTGCCTGAAATTTTGTTTACAAATCACTTTTGTATTCAAGGTTGCTAGGTGTGGTTTACAAAATATTAACCTTTTTTTCTGTGGAGCATAGATTTCATCTTTTTGAAAATGTTGTATGATGTTGCTCTTTTAATATTTTCCAGATATGTTAGCTAGTTTTTGTCTTTGAGTCCCAAAGTTTTTTACTCGCTCTGTTTGATTTTTGTTTTTTCATTTTTGAATGACTTTTGGGGTTTCGTACGGGTTTTTGAAATGTTTTCTTGATCCCTATATAGGTTTCTTTTTTTTTTTCGAAGTTACCGTAGCTTGTAAAAAATGTTCCCGTAAAGGCATTTGTTCTTAGGGGGCACTGTTCATTTTTAGTGCATTGCAAGATTTTCTTTTCAGCACCCTTTCTTTATGTTGCTTTTCATTTTGTTATGATTAAATTATGTTTTTAAGTTAGGCATACATGAGTATGAGAGTTGAGGTGTTTTTTTTAAATATTTTTGACATTTGTGTTTTTTTTGGGAAAAATGATTTGCCAAAATTTTTAAAAAAATTTTTTCCACATTGTTTTTACTTGTCCATCGTAGGGTGGGTTGACCATATGATCTTTCTTTTCCTTTTTTCTTATTTCTTTTCGTGTTATTATCGGGACTGTATTGTGTTTGTAATTGTAACCACTTTTTTTTTAATCTTTTTTGATATTCTGTTTTCTGCATCTTGAAAGGCGTTTTCATTGCTACAGTTGGATAGCTCTTTTTAACCATTGGGGGATTGTTTTTAGTATGGGTGGGGGGTGGTTGCTTTGATATTTTTCGTAATTGGAAGCCCCTTGGGTTTTTTTTTATGGTTTGTACACGTGGCATTGAGGGCAATGTTTTGTCAGTAATTCACTACTTTTTTTTTTTGCTTCATTGTGATTTTTAAGTTGTGGTTTTTAAAATTTTACTAATTCTTTTTCTTTTTTCAATGGTTCTTGGGTTATGTTTTAAAGCCGAGGGCCCCATCTCTTACAAACCACCTGTTTTTTCCCAAATTTTTTTTGGATTTGGATAGCATGAAAAGTCCGACTAGTTCACATGTTTCGGCCCATCATACGATCCCATGGTTACTCAAATGTGGGGTTTTTTGCTCGTTTTTTTATTAAGTTTTCATTTCTGCTAGGAGTAAGGGTTTTTTTTGGTGTGGAAAATAATCTCCATTTCTACTCGTTTTATTTGGGTTTTTTTGGGAAATTTCAAAACTTTGTTGATATTCTTCATCTAGGGGATAGAAGTCTATATTCAAATGTAATGAACATTGTATTTTTCTGTTATTGGTTTCTTAAACCATTTTATGACCTCATAGCTTTTTTTCCCAAAAGGTTGTATTTATGTTTATTTTACATCTATTGCCTTTTCCAAAAATTTTCCTTTCTTATTTTGCCTTCGGGTTTAGATGGGGTTTTTTGTCTACATGTTGGTTGTTTTGGAAGTTAGCTTGTTGTTTTGGTGTTTTGAAGGCTTTTTTTGGGGTTTGCCCCTCCCGGCTTAACTCCATGCGGTGTGCTCTTTTTCTTTTTTGCGATGTTTCTTGTGTTTTTTGTCAGCTTTCTTTTAGTTTTTTTGGTTTTTTTTTAAGATTGAAAGTATTTTATTTGGTTCCATTTGTAAAAATTTCTAGTTTTTTCAGCCTTTTCGAATATCTTTTTATCATTTTGGATTTTTTTTTACATTTGCTGGATTTTGAAAGTTGTTTTTTGTTTTTTTGAATTTAATATGGCTACATCCCTTCATTTTGTCTTCGAAAGGCTTCATTCACTTGTCGGGGGTGATCGCCCGATTTGAACCTATGTATTTTTGTCTTCATTTTTTGCATTTGGTTTGGAAGAAAACCCTTCCATCTCATGTTGCGCCAAATTTCTCGTTTTTTTCTATCATTTTTTATGTAAGTTGTGGGTTTGAAAAGGTATTTTTTTAGTAGTTGCCTGAAGTTTTATTTTCCCCCATTTTAATTTTGTCAATCACGTGCCAACGGAGACGATAATTTATGAACAAATAAAATTTCTTTAAAAATCTGAAGGGGCTCAACCCCTTGGGAGCAACACTGTTAAAAATTTTTTTAAAAAAAGAAGTATTAAAACCAAGTTTCATTTTTTGCTATGGAATCAGTCCCGCACGAAAAAAAAGACAGATAGCGTCCCCAAAAGAATATCCGAGGAGAGCGAGAGGGTTCGAAACAACTTGTTTATTTTAATACTTCATTTTTTTTAAAATATTCTTAACAATCTGCTCCCAAGGGGTTGAGCACCTTCAATTTTTAAAAAACACTTTTAATTGTTCATTATAAATATATAATATTTATTATAAAATATATATATATATTATATATATATTATATATACCAGTTTTTTTAAAAAAGGGTTTTAAGAAAGGACAAATTAAAAACCCCAGAAGCCGTTTCCACTAAAACGCCTCCTCAGGGTATCAATTTGGCACGCCACGGGCTTATATATTGTGTGTGGGGCGTTGATTCGTGCGTGTGGGACGTGGCCTGTCGGTTTTTTTTTGGGGGCGCGTTCAGGGGGACGTGTTACGGAATGGGCATTTACAAAATTTCCCCCTTTTTCCTCAATTTTTTTTATCATTTCTACTTTTGAGTTCAGGAGCAGGGGGGGGTTTTACAAATAATCAGCCACTTTTTTTGTAGTACTAAGTTCATTTTTTAGAAATTTGTTGTTTGGGTTTCTCTTTAAATTTTCCATGATGTTTTAATCTATTTTCTATTTTTAAAACTTCCAAAATTTTTTATTAATTTTTGTTTTGGGTTTTTTAATTTTTATTTTTGAAAGACTGTTTATGGTTTGCATACTGGGTTTTTAAAATGGTTTTGCCCTGATCCCCATTATTTTCTTATCACTGTCTGTTGTTACGTACTTGGGACCAATATTTTTTGGAACAATTTTTTTCAGGGGCACTGAAACTTTTTTTTTTGCAATTTCAAGTATCTGAATTTGCAAAAATTTGTAAAAAGACCTGGGAAAAAGCAATAAGACATAAAAACAAAAACGAATACAAACTCTGGGAAAAAAATTCGAATTATCCAATGGGTTTTTTTTTTTAAAAAATTGAACAAACGGAAAAAAATAAGTGTTCATTACTTTTGACATAGTGGACTTCACCCTTCCGTTGGGTGGGAATTACTTACTCAAGCACTAAGATTCGCCAACAAATTACAAATATAACAACTGAAATGGAAACATTCCCACACCAAAAAAAACCCTTCCAAGCAAAAGTGAAAAATTGGGTAAAAAAAAAAAAAGCAGAAATTCCACTTTGATTCACTGGGACTTAGATGAGCGAAACTTTTGAATTTTTTTGGGCTTTTCATGTTGTCTCATAACAGAAAAAACTTGGGAACAGGGTTGGGTTTACAGAGAGACGGCTTTCCACGTAAACAAAAACCAAAAAACCTGAAAACAAGAAACAAGAACTTTGTAAATTTTTTTCCCAAACCATAACCTAAAAACCAATAGAACCAACAAAAAACGTAAACTATTTAACATAACATTTGGGCCTTAAGGATCAACATACAAACCATATAAAAAACATAATGACACACCTTTTCTAGACATCAAAGTAACCATCCACCCTCCATCTTAAAAACCATACCTAATGGTATAAACAAAAGATTATCTAAACTGTCATGCAATGAAAAGAATTTAACATGCAGCAGCTGAATACCAAGAGGCGCTGAAAAAAAGTGGCTACAACTACAAATTACAATATAATCCAGATGACAACATGAACAGCAACAGGAAAAACGGGAAAAGAAAAATTATATGGCATAACCCTCCATATGATGGAAGAACAAAAACAAACGTAGGAAAAGAATTCCTCAGAATCCTTAAAACATCATTCCCAAAAGAACATGTACTATCTAAAATATTCAACAAAAATACCGTCAAGGTATCATACTCGTGTATGCCCAACCTTAAAAATATAATTGATCCTTCCAATAAAACCAAAAAAAACACAACCAAAAAGGGTGATGAAAGGAGAAAAGTGGCTGATATTATGTAAACCCCACCTAGCATCCCTGAACTCTAAAGTAGAAATGATAAACAATTGCAGGCATAATGGAAATCTTTGTCAATGCACCATTCCGGTAACACGTCCCCCCCCTGAACGAGCCCCAAAAAAGAAAAAACCGACAGGCCACGTGCCACACGCACAGACCTCACACGCCCACACACCACAATATATAACACCGTGGCGTGCCCAAATTGTATACCATGAGGAGAGCGTTTAGCTGAAGCACGCTTGTAGGTTTTTAATTTGTCCATTTTAAAAATCCTATTTAAACTGCATGTCGCTCCCTACATGGTTGAGCACTTTTAATGTTCTGGTGGCTTTTTAACTCTGATTTTATATATATAATATGTTCAGCAGTATATATATATATATATATATATAATATATATATATATATATATATATATATATATATATATATATAAAATATATATATTGTTAAAAAGTAAGGTTGCTCCCAGTTCGGTTGAGCATTTTTTTAAAATCTCTGCTGGTACTCACTACCATTGTCTTATATATATAATATATATATATATATATATATATATATATATATATATATATATATATATAATACTCAAGCACGCACGAGAGTATACACGCACGTGCGTATACATACGCACGTGCCTACACACACACACACACCCACACACACACACACACACACACACACACACACACACGCACACATGTTTCATCAACACTTGTGTTAAATATTGTCGTAGAGATGATGATTCCACTGATATTTACGAAGCTGTTCCCATTGTTCTTCGCCATTAATAACTTTATACCCAGTAGATATCTTAGTATATTTAATGTAAACAGAATTAGTTGGTGTAAGCTATGTTAACACACATAGAGGTTGATGTTCTTTTAATTATTATCCTTTTTAACAGACTTCTCTACTTTTTTTCTCATGCACCTCCTTGCTTCATTGTACTCCCAGTTCTTATAGACCAGGAGGTACTATAGACTGGGAACGAAGAAATGCTGTGTGTGTGTGTGTGTGTGTGTGTGTGTGTGTGTGTGTGTGTGTGTGTGTGTGTGTGTGTGTGTGTGTCCGTCCGTCCGTGGTCAAAATGCGTTCCACTCGCTCCAGACAAAACTACTGGGCTGATCTTTCTGAAAAGTTGTAGGTATGTTCATTATTGGCCAAAGATTTATGCCTGATATTTGGCTGCACATTCGAAATGGGTTTGCATGCAAACCCAAATAAGATAATTCAATGGCGTGTTGATGAGAGTGTTCCCAGACTTCTGCTGCATGTAAAAGCACAGATTTCACTTGCACATCAAAAGTACGAAAAGCAAAATATACAGAAAATCAGCAAAAGACAAAAAATCAGCAAAAAGAAGAATCAACAAGGAGAAAGAGCAAAAAAAAGAAAAGAATAGAACACATGCTAAAGGACATTCAATGGACATGGCATTTGAGAATCTAAGGAAAGCAGACACTGACAGAAATGATAAAAGAAGAAGGAAAGAAAGAGATGATGCTACGAAAATCCAGAGGACTGTCCATAAGAGCGGACAAGGGTAGCAGACTACGTGGCAAACGCACTCAAATGACGTCTCAGGTGGAATAACGTATGGTATAACGGTACCCCTCAGGATAATGTTCATTTTCGGACATGTGTATTAACCGTCAATCCTCAAATAAAAACCTGGGGAAAAGGGGAATCAGATGACCCTCAATGTTCACTCTTGTCAGGAAAGCAAACAGGGAATATACCCCGAGTCCATGAAAAGTCGGCGGTGAACCCAAGGTAGGTGCACATCAGATATCAAGAGTGGAAAGCCGAGCTCACTGGATGAATGGATGACTGGCAATGCACAGCAGACCTTCCTCAATGGTGAAGCCATTCACTAACATTAAGAAAAAATGAAAGTCATCGTCATAAAAGCGGAGCAATGGTTAATTGGGGCTTCCAGATCATGACGTCATGAAACGGCCTCGTTGTTGGTAATAAAACGTGAAATAAGTCTATAAGTAAATGCCCGAGGCAGCTAAAAAGAGTCCCACTGGGTCTTTCAAGGGGGGACCAAAAATGGTCTTAAATTACGCTTAAATTTCCCAATTTTCTTTCAGGTGTCTGTGAGTGAGGTGGGTCAGACATCCGTCAAAAACGGGGAACGCTCGGGAAACTTCTGCCCCCCCTACCTTTGGCTGGCTTAAACCTAGCCACACCCGGGGAAACAAAATTTTCCGGGACGCAAAAGACATAAATGATCTGGATGCAGCCCAGCCCCCCTTTAGTGTAAGATGTTCCAGGCCCTAAAACACACACAGGGGGGGGGAAGGGGGTTTTTTTGGGAAAACAAAACCTTCTCCGTCATCCCTTTCTTCTACAGTTTCTTCCTACTCCCAAATAAATTTAAACAATCATGTATACCTTTTAACTTTTTGTTTTGCTGTGAAATTTTTTTAAGGGCTGTGTCCAAAATTTAAACTTCTATTGTAAAAAGTAAACAATACCTGTTTTTTTTATTGTTGCGGTGCTTCTAAATTTTAGTTTAACCCAGAAAAATTTTTTCGTCCTTAGTTTTTGCTGGGGAAACTGAAAACCACAAGCCAGACAGATTTTGTGACTATAAACCCGGTCGTCCCTTCTGAAAGAATGTTTACAAATTGACTTCGGGAATAAAACAAAGCTAGGGAAAGTACCCCTCAATCATTAAAGATTTTCAAAAATACTGTTTTAAATTTTTTGCAAAAATGGAGTTTTTATTGAAAACCTTTTTTGGGTGACATTTGCAGAAAATTTTAAAAGTGAGTCCACAGATATCAGCTTAAACCCCCAGATTTTGGGTTTCCCCCCCCATAAATAAAAGGTTTTTTTCTAAAAGGGCAGATTTTTTTTTTTTTCAAAAAAACCCCCCCAAGGCTAAAAGCAAAAAAATAATTTTCCCGTCCTGTAGGTCAGAACATTGACATTATTTTGAGTAGAATGGAAAACCAGAATAGCGGAAGGGGTTTTTTGGATGCATGGGAAAAATCAAAAATAAACCGTTTAAAAAGGGCCCGGGATCTGTTTTTGGAAAAATTTGGGGGAACCCACTGTGTGTGTTTTTCGGAACCCTTTTTGGGAAAATTGTAAAAATTTCCCTAACAAAGGAACCGTCCCCCTGCATCGATTTCCCCGTTTTTTCTTTTCCCCAATACTGGGGGGGTCGACCGGGGCTCCCTTTTAAATAACACCTTTTAAAGGGATTTCCTGAACAGTGAGTTAAATGTGCCAATTTTTCAGTCATTTCAGTTCCGGGCATTGTAAATTGTTTAGTATTTTTAAAAACATGACGGGAGTTTTTCTCCCGGGAAATGCTTGGGGGAAACTCACCATGTTAAAGCAGCTTTTTTGTGCGTGGCCATTTCCGGGGTTAATCCCCGTGTGGACGAAGGGAATTCTCGCACTACTGCTGGTATAAATGCCCGGGGGTTAAACCCCTTTTTGAATCCCCTGTCACTTTCTCATGGACAGAAAATACTACCAGAACGCGGACGGCATTTGCTATCCCCGCATCAGAGTTTTTAAGAAGGGTTTTTAAATTACCGATCGGAAGGGGTTTCGCCATTTTTCAAATTTTGTTTGGTCCCCTTTCATGCTTTGGGGCATTCAGCAACTGTGCTCTTCTTTTGGACACTGGTCAATCTGTCAAAACGGGCCCCCACACCGTCTTCCGGGTACAGCAAGCCAAACCCGATTCCAAAACAGGGGAAAAGTGACGCCCATTGACTGTCACTTTGATTGCAAAAAAGTTTTTCCCTTTTTTTTCCCTACTGACAAAAACCAAAGGCCCAATTTCTTATCTCACTTTTCTTTTTTTTTGGCCCTATGATGCCCCCGATCCAGACTGGACAAACTACGTGCTTTTTCCCCAACCCGGGCCAGATCCTGGGGTTTCCCAACAGTGCCGTAAAAACTTTTTTACTTGTATTGCCCAAACCCGGGAAAAAAAGTTCAGAGCTTTCGATACAAAAAATTTTAGATTTGGTGTTATACGATATAACAAAGTAGTAAAAAACACAATTTCATGCCCCCACCCCCCCCCCCCCCCCCCCCCCTCCAAACGAAATCAAAAGAAAAGAAAAAAAAAAGAAACCTTCTTTTAGTTTTTTTTTAAGCAAACGCCAGAATTTTAGACATCACAACACAGGGAAATTACCAGTAAAGATTCGGAACGGGTTTCCCCTTTGCAAAATGTAATGTCACTTTCCTGCCGAAAAGAAAAATATTTTTTAACTGAGACTGTTTCTGCAATCAGCCCCTAAAAAGAAGTTTACAGGTTTCCTGTCTATTTTGAATATGCATAAAATAGAAAAAAATTTGGGAAAATGAATTGATGACAAACTGCTGGGTCAGCTAAATTGACATAGAAAAAGATCTAATCTTTTGGATGATTTCAGTTCAAGATTTAACCTTTTTTAATATTTCTTTTCCCCATTTAAAAAATAAAAAGGAAATACCTGAATGTGAAGGGGAAAGCCCCATCTTTTTTCCTTTAGGGTTTCTTTTTTTTCCAACCCCTTAGACTTAAAAGGGCATTACAAACCAAATTTACATATAAACCTTACCTTTTCCCTTTTTGAACAGCCCCAAAGATTTTGTTTTTAAACGATAACTGGGTTTCCCCCCGTTTTTTACGATACAACTTATAAAAGGAAAGCCTTGGAAAACAGATTTGGCAAATGTGATTTTTGTTCATTGTTAAACACCTTAGCAAGGGCAATTTTAGCCAAAGGTAATAGTTAAAAATTTGGGTTGGCACCCTTAGCAGAGACAAATTTAAAGACAAATATGATTTTTGCTCATTTTTTAAACCAGCCTTAGCAGGGGAAAAGACAGTCAAATGTGAGGTTTTTAATTGTTGACACCCTTTAAACCCGAGGCAGAGGCCCCCAAATGTAAATGGTTGTTAAATTTTGACAGCCTTAGCAAGGCCGGGGAAAACCAAATTGATGGGGTTGTTCTTTTTACCCCCCCGGCAAGGTAACCAAATTTTAAATGGTTGTTCATTGTTGACACCTTAGCGAGACCCAAACTTAGACAAATGTATTGTTGCTCATTTTTGACAGCCTTAGAAAGGGGCAGGGGAAACGAAACGTAAATGGTTTTTCTTTGTTGACAGCCTTAGAAAGACAAACTTAGACAAATTTGTTTCCCTTTGCTCTTTTGGTTGACAGACCTTACAGAGGCAATTTTACCCAATGTGTTTTGTTGCTCATTGTTGACACCCTTTAGCAGAGGAAGATTTTTTAACCCAGTGTAAATTGTTGGTCATTTTTTACAGCCTTAGCAGAGGAAGATTTTGCCATGTGACTTTTGCCATTTTTTGACACCCTTGAAAGGGGAAGACTTACCCCGAAGGTTTGGGTTTGCTCTTTGTTGCCCGCCAACCAAGGGGAAGACTTAGTAAATGGGGATTGTTGGGCCCTTGTTGCCCGGGCCTTGGGGCCAGGGGAAAAGATTTTCCCATTTGGTGGGGTTTTGCTGATTGTTGACAGCCTTAGCAGAGACAGATTTTAGCCAATGTGATGGCTGTTTAAATTTTTGACCCCCTTTACAATGCAACCTAGAAAGGGGCAAAACCTAGCAGAGGCGCCCCTAGCAGGGCAGACTTAAAAAAAATGTGAAGGCGTTTCAGTGAAAGCTTTTGGGCAGTTTCCCCACATCAAAAGTAAAATGTGAGGGTTTTTTCTAAATTTTGGACACCCCTTAAAAAGGGGTTTGGACTTACCGAAAGGTTATGGTTACCCATTGTTAAAAGGGGCGACTTTCCCAAGGCGGCAGGGTTTACCAAATTGTTTTGTTTTGGGGTATCCTTGGAAACTGGAGTCGAACCTCCTTTGATGCCCCGGATTTTTAAAAACCCTTTTCTTAAACCCACACCCTTTTTTCCCTCGAGAATGCAGTCAACCCCTTCCACTATGAAGCTGCTGCACCCAAGGTCTTCAGGGTAAAATCACTCTTTTTATCCTATACCTCCCGGGTTTTCAGGAGTCCGGAAAATGCTCTTTTTATTTTGGGGATCCTTGAAAAGCAAGTTGGGTTTAAAAATGTCAAGCAGACTTCACAAAATATGGGCCCCATCAAAAAAAAATCTCAGACCCCCTAAAACCACAGAGCCCATAAAACCAACATTTTGTGGTTTTTTCCCCTGACAGCCCTTTTCCCGAATGTGAGCAAAGGCACAAAAATAAAAGAGACACCCAGACAGACGGTGGGAAGCTAACTACTACCAGCGGGGAGCTAGATAGATAGAAATAGAAAATACACAAATAGAAAGAAAAGACAAAGACAGACAGAAAACCAGACAACAGAAAAGGAAAACCCAGACAGACAGCCCGCATACAACAACATACATACATCATACAAACATACAAACATACATCCCAAAAATTTTTTTGGGGGGTTCCTCCCGACCAGGGCCAATCCACACAATGATCACTATCCAGTTTTTTTTTTCCCTTTTTCCTCTCCGCCTCCCTCCCTCTCGGTCCCCCCCTTTTCCCTTTTCCGCCCAACCCTCCCCCCCCTCTTTTGGAAGTCTCCACTCCTCTCCTATTGCCCCTCTCCCTCCCTTTGATTCGGGTTTCCCCCATTTCAGAAATTTTTTTTCCAAAAATTTTTTTTTAAAGAAAAAAAAATGGTTATAAGATTTTTTTTGAATCATAAACATCATCTTTAAATTTTATTTTTCAATATCACTTCATCGTAAACCATTATCATCGTCACCCATCTTTCATCATTCTCTTTTTTTTTCCCCCCCCCCCCCCTTTCCCCTCCTCTCCCTCTCTCCCGTCCCCCCCCCCCCCCCCCCCCCCTAAATCCCAAAAACAAACTTCCCATACATACAAATACAAACAGACAGACGGGGCAAACAAAAAAAACATGAAAACATGCAACATACATACATAAAATACATACATACATCAACATGCATACATACATAGACAATAAACTTCAGTCGTTTAAACCCGGGGGTAAAAGTTTAAATACACAATTGAGAGACGGCAGCAGAGGAAACAGCCCCAGACAGGAAAATTAAAAAGGAAAAGAGAGGGGAGAGAAAAAGGAGAGAAAAGAGAGAGAGAGAGAGAGAGACAGAGACAGAAAAAGAGAACGCCCAACAGACAGACAACGATGATAGGAAAATAGCAGACAATGATAGACGGGATAGGAAAGTAAGAACAGGGGGTAATGGAAAAGTCATATTAAAAGACAGATAGCGGGATAGATAAACAGCAGATAGATAGCAAGACAGATGGATGGATAGATAGGTGATAGATCGATAGTTTGATAAATAGATAGTAAAATTTCCCCGAGGTCGATAGATGACAGGTAATGGAAAGACAAAGAAAAAGAAGTTTGATAGATAATAGAATAAAAGGAAAATATGTAGATGAAACGTTTTTTTTTTGCACCCCTGCCTGAAGTTTTTTTTTTTCATTTGTGTTTGCTGCCCCTTAGGGAAAATGTTTAAAAGTCCCTACGCTACCCCAAATTTTTCACAAAAAGGCTTAAATATGCTCTAAGAACATAGCAATAAAACATGAAAAAAATACCTGAAAGAAAAACATACACTTACAACACACACACCGCGCGCGTTGGGCGACCCGTCAGGCGTCCTTTTTATACATAATTATGGGGCCACACCCCCTGAAATAAAAATTGAAAGAAAATTTCCCTGTTTTTTGGGTCACCCTGTATAAAAGTTTGGGAAAAACTGATGGCAAAAGATTTACATATGCCCACCATTTTAATGTTTTGACAAGCGGGGAAAGGAAAAGGGTTTGCTTAAAGCCCAGCCAACCACAAAGGGGCCCAATAAAGAGCTGTAAACCAAATGCTGACATCAACTAAAACCCCTTTAAAAAGAAAAAAAATTAAACATAACCTTAAATATACCCAAAAAGCCCCAAAAACCTTTTAAAAAATCTTTAGGGGGGGAAAAAATTCTAGATCGGGGTTGAAAAATGTTAATCGGGTTTTCAAAATTCAAAGATCAGTCAGGCGGGACATCTCGAAAAGGGTTTTTTCATGGATTCTGCTGTAAAGTTTTATGCTTACATTGTCCCAAGCCCAACACTCTAAAAAAAAAGGGTTTAAATTGTGATGGGACATGAAGCAGTGCACCACGGAGCTTCTTCCCCTTATAAAAGATAGAATGGGTGTAATCCAATTTGGCAGTATGCAAACCGCACAAGACTGTTCGTGTTTACGGCTAAGACTATGGGGGAAAGCTTAAACTGCAGCCCTTTTTGCTCCATTGCCATTCCTTTGTTAAAGGCCTGCTGTTTTTTCTACAGCGTTTTTTCGTGGGTCTTCGAGTCATAAAAAAGGGGAAATTCCCCTTTTCACCCCCCCCCCCCTCAAACCCCCCCCTTTACCCCCCCCAAACCCTAAAAACCCCCCATATCAATTTTTCGTCCTAATCACCCTTGACTGCTGATCACACATGACACTAACCCCATTTTTTGGGGAAATCATTGTTTTTGGGCGGAATCTATTTTACCACTACTCCTTTTTACTGCAGTCCACTTCACTACCCGACATGAACCCAAAACATATTCCCTCCCTAAAGCAAAACCCCCTACACAACAATGGGGACACACCCACACGCACACACAACCACACACACACACACAAAACCCCAAAACACACACACACACACACACACCCACACAAACCCCAACACAATATAAGATAACATATACAATAACTAAATATATATATTAATATATATATATATATATATTTTATTATATTAACTTTTCCCCAGTGGAAGAGGGGTTGCGATCCCTTTTAGATCCCCATCGCAGCCCCCCAAAGCACTTTTGACCCAAAAACCAAAGGGGTTTACTCTAGATTATTTATTTACAATCGTCCCCGAATACATTGACACCAACCAAACAACCTACCCTCTCCAAACAAACCAAATTCCCCGAAAGAAAGCAAAAAGGAAGGAAACCGAAGGTAGTTTTGAAATGGAAAGAACAAGAGAAAGGGTTGAGTACATAAAGAACAAAACACAAGTTTCAACCGCGACCGGGAAAAAAACACTAAAGTAAACCCCAATATGGGCCAAAACCCTGGATGGGTTTAAACCCACCTTTTGGTCAAAATTGCATTTCACTCACAACCTCTTTTTAAAAACCAAAAGTCACTACAAAAAAACCCAAAGGTTTTAACAATAGAACTCTCTCAACCACACACCTGTCCTCTTGTTGACAAAGCTGAAACCCGACTAAATTGGGGTCTCGGGACTCATTTTAGAAGGGAAAGAACCTCTCAAAAAAACACAACTAAAAGAGGTTAAAAGAAAAACCCGGGACAGTTTTGCCACAGGGAAGACTAATTGGTGTCCCACTACTTTCTCGCCCAACCCAATTCGAAGGTGGGTTTTTACAAAGCGCGACTAACCACTGTTGAAACACAACCCTCGTCCCACAAAACCCCTGTTGAAAACACATCGTCCCCAAATAAATAAAAGGGAAAATTTTCAATTTTGACGGGTAAATGAAAAGACAACACCATTCCCCACGGCTAAAAAAGAAGCAACTGACCAGAGGTCTCATCCGCTTTGGGAACAGAAGCGACCCTTAAAACCCATGGGTTTTGGAAAACATCTTCCCCCCCTTCTCTATGCTGGTTATCACTGGGGGAGAAGAGTGGGGAAAAAACAATGGCTGGACAGCCCTCGGGCCCCCCCCCCCCCCCCCCCCCCCCCCCCCCAAGGTGAAAAAGCAAGGGGCCCCTTTCCCGCTGCGTCCCTGAGGTAAAAGGGGGGCGAGCCCCCAAACGCCCCGCTGGGGTTTAGGGCAGCAGTAAAACGCTGCGCGGGTAGGGGTTGGGACGTCACCTCCCGGAGTGCAGATGAGGCAGCCGGCCCCTGAAAAAACCCCCCCGGGCTTTTGGGCCCAGACATCCCAAAGGATCCGGGGAGGGTTAAAACGAAGGTTAAAACCCGGGTTTTTGGCCTTTAAAAAAAACAGACATACCAAAACCCTGTCTGAGCACAGTTCAACTTAAGGGCGACGAAACACCGACCCCAGCGCTAAAATTTTCCCTAAAGGGGGCGTGATTTAGACAGCAAAAACAACCTAATGTTCCCCCAAAACATATCCGTTAGAGAAAAGTTCCACAAGAGCCCGCAACTGAGATATAATGATTACAACACTCCAACTCCTTAGGCTAAACCAAATTTCAACCCACTTTAAACTAAAAAGGCTTTTTCAGAGAGGGAAATACAGGAGAAAAAAATTTATAAACTTTCCAAGTTTTAAAAAACCCTTTAAATATTCCCCCCCGATGGGGGTTTAAACCCCCCCCTTTCCCCGAATAGAGAGAATAAATCTCAAAAAACCCCAAAATGAAAATTCACGAACCCCCTGAACACCAAAGCCCCGGGCTTAAGGGAAGGAACCCCCAACAGGGACGATTAAATTAAAAAGTTTACAAGTGGAAAAAAAAACAAAGAAACCAAAACCATTCTTAGCCCCCCGGGCAGCTAGTTTTAAATTTGGGAAAGGGAAAAATTTTTATTTTAAAAATTTAATTTTTAAGAAATTTGCAAAGTCCCCACAATGGACCAAAACCCGGGGGGGAAATTCTTGGGTAAAAAATTTCAATGGAATTTAAAAACAATGAATGCCCCAAATCCAAAGTTGACGGGAAAAAATTATTATAAATTAAATTTTCAAAAAAGTGGCTAAGTCAAAGCTTTTCCCCTAAAAAATGGAAATTTTTGGGGAAAAATGAGGGAACCCAAAACCCAAAATTGGGAAGCCCACTTCCATAAAAAAAATCAAATAAATTCTCTAATCAAAATCTAAACAAAGTCAAACTAAAAACCCAAAAAATGGAAAAACTTCCCAAAACCCAAAAAAAAAAGGGAAAGTAAACAAAACCCATATTGGAAAGAAAACAAAAAGGGGTTCCCCCCAAGAACATAAGTTAAAAAACAAATAAAAAAAAAGTCCCGGTTAAAGCAGGGAACAGAAAAAGGGGGTTCTTGGCCCCCTATATTTTTTTGACCAAAAACGTTTTTTAAAAAAAAAAAAAGAAAATTGAGCCCGGGCCCCAAAATTGCAAAACATTTGGGGAAACCCCAAAAAGGTCACCCCGTGACCTCACTCCCCAAAAAGGCGGGGCCCATTGGAATGGGAAAATTGGGGGGCCATTTTATAAAACCCAAAAAATAAAATAAAACCCTTTGGCGTTTTAAAAACACGTCAAGGAAATATATAACCCCTCAAAATCAAGCAGAACTAACAGAAACCCAAATTCAGACAAAACCGATTTCCCCACACAAACATAAACCTTTTCACATGAAAAATATAAAAACCCCCAAAATGAACCCAAAACCCCCCGTCCCCCCTCTATCCTCCTGTGACCAAAAACTCAAGGAAATCCAAAAGAACTGAAAAAAAAAAAAAAATAAGAAAACTCGGTTTCAAACACACGCACATTTGCACAAACCCCCTTTAAACCCCAGCAATGTAAAAACAATCACGAACCTTCCCCCAGAGATGCCACCGAGACAATTCGAGGTACGCAGGGGAAAAAACTGCAAGAAAGGAAAAATAAACGAAGTTCACAACCTCCTCCCGGGGATGTTTTAAAAAAAACACACACAACCCTATCCTTGAGCCCGGGTCTGCAAAACACCCCCCGTTGCACTAAAGGGGCAACGCGCCCAGCCAGCCTACGTGAAGGGAAAGCTGATTGGTCAGTGGCACTTAAATGGACAACTCTTACCTAGCCATTTAAGGCAAGGGGACAGGTAAAAAAGCCAAAAGGGAAAGGGGGGGGGGGGGGGAAACAAGAAGGAAAAAATACTTAGACAGAAAAAAAGGGTGGGAAAAGAAACAAGCGGGTCCCAAAGAAAAAGATAAAATTAAACAAAAAGGAAAGAACCAAAACTTAAAAAACCGGGGCCGTTACACGACTCCCCCCCTTTGACGAAACCAGGTTTTATCCCAAAAGGGCACGACCAGTTGTACACAGGTTCCCCCCACCCCTACAAGCGGCCAGGAATCCCGCTCCCCCATCTCGTTTCCTGGTATGGGCCCCAAACCCGGGTGTCGGGACGGTTTGGGAAAAGCCCCCAAAGGCCCCCAAAGCACAAACCCCCTTGTTGGTCGATTTCAAGCCCCCCGGGGTTCCCCCTTTAAAACCCCTCAACCCATCCCAATTTCACTGGGGAGGTAAGGCCCTTTTTCTTTCGCCCTTGATCCCCGAGCAATCGGGTGTACCCCGCCATGATCCTGCCCGTGAACGGGCCCCCTTGATCCGAAAGCAAACCTTTTCAGAACTCCCAGCTGGCCCCCTTTTTCCAGGGGAGCTTTAGCACCCGTTTCCCGCCTCAAAGTTTTTTGAGGGTGAAAATGGGTTTGGGGGACGTGCGCAAAGTTCCCACCTGGACCCGGGGTGTTAACGAGCTCCAAGTCGTGGCTTTGGGTTAAACGTTTCCCAAAAAGGCCACCCCAACCTTCTCAAAAAGGAGTCTCAGTCCCAAAGGAAAACTCCCTAACGGAGCTTTGGGGACTCTTCCCTTTGGGGTCCCCTTTTTGGCCCCTGTACACAAGACTGGCAGTATCGCCGAACGCGCCACACAAGCTCGGCCCTAAAAGGGCGACCAAAAATCGTTTCCCCATCCCTTTTTGCTCCCAGATGCCCCCCCATTGGGTATCAGAGCGGTCTGGGAGCACGTCCCCTTTCGCAGGTTTCCGGGGCAAAACATACCCTTTGTTACCTCTCTTTTCCTTTGAGAAACTCGTGGGAATTCCCTTTTCAAAACAAAAGACAGTTCGGGGCCCCCTGGGGCCTCCCTTCCCCCCCCTTGACGGGGCGGTTTGCCTCGCAGGGGGCCAAGGTGGGGTCCCGGGCCGGGGGGGGGGGGGGCCCTTTTTTAAATTCGCACCCTTATTTCCTGGACCCCAGAACGTCCCAACAAAAGGGAACCCCGGGGTTTTACGGGTTTGGGTTCCTCTCTCTTCTGTCCTCGGGTCCCCGCACTGCTGCATAAGTTCACTCGAGGGGACAGAGAAACTTTTCCCGCCAATCTCCAAATTTCTCTTTGGGCCCCGATTCCCCCGGGAAAACATCTGGTCAATTCTCTCGACACGACGGCGATCCCTCTGTTTACAAAAGGGGAAGGATTCCAGATCTACCACGCAGTGGGGAATTTTTCCCCCGAGCCCGAAGTCGGGCCAAATTTTACATCCGCAATTTTCCTTTTTAAATCTGAGGCCGACACAAAATTTTGGTTTGACAAACAAATTTTCTGCCCCCCCGGGAAACACGGAAACGGGTTTCAAACCCCCGGCCGTTTTACTCGAAAAATTTCCCCATGGGTTGGAAAAGGCTTCTCCCCGGGGCCCCTGGCAAGTGCAAACCCGGGAAAGTCAGAAACTTCTTCTGGGAGTTGGAGCTGTCCCCCCATGGCTCTGGCTTGGTTGCGGGGGGCCCAAACCCACAAAAAGACCTACCGATGGCAACGGAAAAAGCGGGGTGGTCCCCACCTTTGTTTCCGTCGTCTGGTTGGGGGGTGGGCCCGGTGTAAATTTGGGTTTTGGGTTGTCCCCCCCACTTTTTCTGCCTCCCGACTGACCACCGACCCCGATGCCCCCCCTGATTTAGGCACTCCTCCACCACTTCGGCGCTGGGGTTGGGGGTGACCCGCACAGGATGTTCAGTTTAAACTTTCCCCCTGGCCCGAGGGGTTGAAAGCCAAATCACGGCGTTTCCCCTGCCGTCTTGGGGCCCCTTTTTCAAAGACAAAAAGGGAGCTAATTTTCCGGGGAAGGGGCCCCACTAGCTGGCCTTTAAGATCAAAATCCCTACAGGCCCCTTTAAAGGAAAAATGACACTCCCCCAACTTGCCCCCCCTCCAATACACATCATTGCGCCGGGAACTGTTTTAAAGGTTTTATCGGACTGTTTTTCGGGCTTCCCCAAACTTGCCCGGTAGAACCAGGGGGTTCTCTTTACTCCCCCAGGAGGGGCTTTCTTGAGGGCTTTAAAGCAGTACTGTTTTCCCCGGGGCAGGGCCCGACAAAACATTGCGTGCCTTCCCTCGAACTTTAGGTTTCTAACCAGATCCCCAACTTTTTTCGGCCCCCTTTTTCGGTGACGGGCTCGCTCAAATGTTCCAGGAGTGGCCGGGTGTCGGTGGTCGGGCCCCAAAGGTTCCCGCCCTTTAATTTAAGTTAAGCCTGTGCCCAGCCACACCACTTCGCGACCCAAACACCCTCTACGGCCTGTTGCGCTGCCTGGATTGCCGCAAGCTCTTGCTGACGTAACCCAGCCCCCTCCCTCCCAAGTTCCCTTTCCCGTCTCTGGAAATCATTCCTCCTTAGCTCCTCTGTCTCAGGAGCTCCCTTTTCCCCCTTAAAGGCTTCCCCGTCTCTTTGGAAAAAATCTTTCCTTCTGGCCAACTCCTCCCTCCTGATGGCTTCCTGTCTCTGGAATTCCCTCTCTCTTTGTGCCGACTTTCCCCTTTTCCCGATGGGTTCTTTCTTGGGCCCCCGTCTCAGCCCTATCTTAAGGCGGGCCCGGACCTCCCTTTTCAAGGCAAACCTCTGGGCCATTCTTTCCGGGGGACAAATGCAGGAAAACTGCTCTATGGTGAGTCCCGCAACAACCCTAAAAGGGCCCCTTTTCTTCGAGATCTCATCCCAAAATCGCCGAACGGAAAAGATCCCCCCGCCATGCCCGTGTCGTGAAAACCCAGACGGGGAAAACAAACGGAACCCCAGGCGTCGAGATTGGGAATCGGGAAGGTGACAGTTTAAGAAACCCAACTGGGAGGAAGTCCAGGAGTCCCAGGTGTACGGGTCACACTCCCCGAAAACCAAGGACCCCGCCGTAGGGGTGGAGCTGAAAATGACTGTAGGGGGCCCTTGGGGGAAGGTTCGTCGCGGTAGGGGGCGGGCCTTCTTTACGATCACGACTCCTTTTACGACTGGGCCCTGGGAAAATCCGACAAAACACCAAAAAAGCAGGAAAAAAGGGAAAATAAAAATGAAGAAGAAAAAAAAAAAAAATAGAGGAAAAGTGAAGAAGGAATTGAAAAGGGAATTGAGTACCAACAGAGGATTCCCAAGTTTTGCCCCCTCCCTAGGCAAAAGGGGGCCAACGATACCCTTTAAACCTTTCTGTGGCAAGGGGTTTCCCCCGGCTTAGCCCCCGGACTCCCACCAAACCTTTCCCCCTCCAAAACGCAAAAATACCCTTTTCCCCCCTTCAACGACACAACACAAGACGAAAACACCCCCCCACCAAAACCACCTAACCCCCCCTTCCTTTAAAAGTTACCCCCCCCATCTCCCCAATGGGAAATTCCCATTGAAGAAGGGGGTTTCGATCCCTTTTAGATCCCCACTCGCAGCCGAAACACTAAAGACAAAGACAAAAAAGGGGGCACTCTAGATTATTTATTTACCAAAACGCCCCCCCGAAAAACATTGACACCAACAAACAAACCACACTCTCTCAAACAAAAACCCAAAATTTCCCGAGAAGAAAGCTAAAGGAAGGGGAAAACCCAAGGGTAGTTAAAAAAATGGAAAGAACCAAAAGAAAGGGTTTTAGTACAAAGAGAACTATAAAACCCTGTGCAACCGCGAAACCGGGAAAAATCACTAAAAAAACCACAAAATGGAAACCCAAAAACCTTTGGGGGTTAACCGCCCCGTGGGCAAAATTGCATGCACCCACCCCTCTTAAATGACCAAAAGTCACACAAAACCCCCAAAGGGGTATCAATAGAACTCTCCAACCACACCTCTGCCCCTTTTGACAAAGACTGAAAACCCACTAAATTGGGGCTCCGGGACCAGTCAGAGGAAAGAACCCCCTCAAAAAACACAACAAAAGAGGGTTAAAAAGAAACCGGGACAAGTTTTGCCCCCAGTAATGACTAAATGATGTCCGGGCTACTTTTTCGCCAAATATTCGAAAATGTTAGCCACCCTCGGGCCAAAACCCCGTTGAAACACACTCGGGCAATAACCCCTGTTGAAAAAACACTTGGTTTTCCCACAAAATTTAAAAAATTATCAGATTCGACGGGTAAATGACGACGATCCCCCTTTCCGACGGCTAAAAAGACAGCAAATGGGCTCAGAGGTCTCCTCTAGCAGTGGCGGAAACAGAAACACGTTAAACCCGGGGGTTTTCTGGGGAAACATCTTTCCCCCACTCTCTATGCCGGTGATCACTGAGAGAAGAGTGGGGGGAAAACACAATGGGACTGGGCAGCCCTCCCCCCCCCCCCCCCCCCCAAAGGGAAAAAAAGGGAAAGGGGGACTTCCGGCTTCGTCCCTTTAGGTTAAAAGGAGGGGAGCCCTTTAACGCGCGCTGGCTCAGGGCAACCAAGAAAGCGCTGCGCGGGTAGGGGTGCACTGTCACCTTCCCCGGGTGACAGATGATGGGAGGGCCCGGCCCCTGAAAAAAACCCCTCCGACTTCGGGCCCAGACTTTTCCCCAAAGGGTCCCCGGGGTTTTAAACTGAAATTACAAAGTCGGGGTTTTTTGGGTCTAAAAAAAACAGACATACCAAGCCTTTTCTGGCAAGTTCAACTTAAGGACACGAAACTACCTTTAAACCCAGCGCAATATTGGGCCCTATTGTCGGAACAGACGTCCCCAAAAAACCAATGTCGCCAAATCACTCCGTTAAGAATGAATTTCCCCCCAAGAGCAGTAACTGAATATAATGATTAAAAACCTCCAACTCTTAGGCTTTAAACCAATACCTTCAACCCACTTTGAAGCTAAAAAGGCTTATTCAATAGAATACAGGAGACAAAAAGTAAACATCCAAATAAAAAACAATGACTATTTTTCCCCGGGGGAGAGGTTAAACCACCTTCTCCGAAATTGAGAGAAAAAAATTTCTCAAAAACCCCCAAAATGAAAAATTCCCCGGGCCACTGAACACCAATCCAAATGGCTTAAGGAAAGGGGAAACCCCAACAGGGACGATTAAAAAAAATGTTTTACAAGTTAAAAAAAGAAACCCAAGAAAACCCAAAACCATTCCCTTTCCCCGGGCAGCTATTAAATTTTAATGGAAATTATTACAATTAAATTTAAATTGAAAAAAATTTGGGGAAAGTTTCCCACAATGGACTAAAAACCGCGGAAATTCCCTTTCTAAAAATACAATGGAATAAAGTCAATGAACGACAAAGGTTCCCAAATTGAAAGGGAAATTATTATAATAATTAAATTTTCAAAAAGTGGCTACCCTCCCGCTTTCCCCTAACCCAAAGGAAATTTTTGGGGGAAAAAGAGGAACCCCAAGCCAAAATATGGGGTTTAAATCCCACTTCCAAAGAAAATATCAAATAAATTCCCCTAATTTAAAAAAACTATCAAATTTAAACAAAACCAAAAAAATTGGGAAAAAATTCCCAAAACAAAAAATTTAAAAGGGGGAAATAAAAAAAGACGGGCCCTATTGGAAAGAAAACAAAAAATGGCTTTCCCCCAAGAAATAAGTTAATAACAAATAATAAATAAAGTCCCAGGCAAAAAAAGGGAACAAAGGGCGTTCTTGGCCACTTATTTTATGACCCAAAAAAAGTTTTTGAAAAATAAACGACCCGACCAGGGCCCAAAATTTGCAAATTTATTGGCAGACCCAAGAAAAGGGCCCCAGTGACCTCTACGTCACAAAAGGCGGCCACAAATTGGGAAAGAATAAATTTGGGGGCCATTTTTATACCAAAAAATTAAAAAAAACTTTGGCCTTTTTAAAAAAACGTCAAGGAAATATAAACCCCCCAAAACCAAAACAGAACTACCCGGAAAAAGAAATTCAGACAAAAAATGATTCACACTCCCCAAACCTTTCACCTGAAAAAATATAAAAACTCCCAAAATGAAAAAACCCCCCTGTTTCCTCCCCCCTTCCTCCTGTGCCAAAAAATCAAGGAAAAACAAACGAACTGAACCCAAAAAAATAAATAAGAATACTCGTTCAAAAAACACGCACATTCGCACAAACCTTAACCACAGCAATGTACCCAATCACGAACCTTCCAAGCCAAGATGCCACCGAGAAAAATTTCGAGGGACACAAGGGGAAAAAAATTTCAAGAGGGAAAATAAAAAGAATTTACAATCCGCCCAAAGGTGGATTTAAATGAAACACACACACCCCCATTTTCTTGAGCGGGGCGCCCCACACTGCCCTGTTTTCACTAGGGGCAACGCGCGGGGCCCCCAGCCTAAAGTGATGGGGAAAGCTGATTGGTCAAGGGGACTTTTTAAAAAAAACGCTCTGTACCAGCCATTTAAAGGGAACGACAGGAAAAAAGCCCAAATGGGAAAGGGGGGGGGGGGGGGGGGGGAACAGAAAAGGAAAAATACTTAAAACAGAAAAAGAAGGGGGTGGAACAGAACAAGCGCTTTCGAAAAGAAAAAATAATATTAACAGAATAAAGGGAAAAAACCAACCCCTATAAAAACTGGTCCGGACAATAAAATATTTTATATTTTAAAAAAACGACAGCAACAACCAACCAAACAACAAAAATAAATTTTAAATCATACACACACACACACCCCACCACGGGGACGGGACGCACGGGGACGCCCGGGACGCACCCCCACTCAGCCCCGCACGCACGGGCCCCCGCGCCCCACACACACACCCACACACCACACACACACACACCCACACACACACACACATATAATATTTATATAAAATATA
The DNA here is from genome assembly GCA_018398815.1 of Conus ventricosus. NCBI lineage: Eukaryota > Metazoa > Mollusca > Gastropoda > Neogastropoda > Conidae > Conus > Conus ventricosus. The sequence goes on along the minus strand of CM031618.1, from coordinate 50,148,755 downwards.
ATAACTATAATATATAAATATAAAAAAAAACCAGTTTAAAAAAGGGGTTTTTTAAAAATGGACAAAAAAAAACCTAGAAGGGCCCGTTTCCCGCTAAAACCTCTCCTCAGGGTATACAATTTGGGCCGCCACTTGGTTTATATATTGTGGTGTGGGCGTGTTTTAGGGCTGGGGGCGTGTGGCACGTTTGGGCCGTCCCGGGTTTTTTTTTTTTGGGGGCGTTTTAGGGGGGGCCCGGGTTTCGGAATGGTGCATTTACAAAAAATTTTTCCCTTTTTGCCTGGGAATTGTTTTTAAACAATTTTTAAAATTTAGAGTTCAGGGAAGCTAAAGGGGGGGTTTACAAATCCAGCCAATTTTCTGTAGTACAACCCAAATTTTCCTTTTTTTGAAATGGTTTTTGTATGGGTTGCCCCGTTTTATAATTTTCCATGATATGTTGTAATCTATTTTCTTATTTTTAAGCTTCCAAATATATTTACTTAATTCTGTTTGGTTTTATATTTTTCATTTTTGAAAGACTGTTTATGGTTTGCATATCTGGTTTTAAAGTGGTTTGCCGTGATCCCTATGTATGTTTCTTTATCACTGTCTGTTGTTACCGTAGCTTGGTACACAATATTGTTGTGGAGACATTTATTATTCAGGGGGCACTGATCTTTTTTTGTGCAATTACAAGATATCTGAATTAGGCAAAATTAGTAAAAAGATCCTGGAAAAAGCAATAGAGGACATAAAAACAAACACTGAATACAATCTCTGGAAAAATAGTTACAGAGAACAGAAAAATGCAGGTTCTAACTCACTTCACCCTCAAACCAGTTTTCGGGTGAAGTGACGCTAGAACCTGCATTTTTCTGTTCTCTGACAAGTAAGACTTCAATAAGCAAAAAAATAACGATTATCTACAAACAAACATACTGTGTAGGATTATCCGTTTTCAAAACTAATTTACTAAACTTTTCAGATTTCAGTTCATCAAATGCGTCTCTGTCTTTAATTGTTCTCTAAAGTCTTTTAAAATCCGCACACTTATCCTAACATAACAAATCTTATAAAACGAAGTAGATAGACAGACAGACAGACAGACAATAGGAAATTTTCCCACACTGCCAGAATACTCCACAGACATGGAAATACCGAGACCCGTTATTAGGCCGACACCCGATTATTTAATTTGTGTTGTTGTGTCTTCTAACTTGGCAAGGGTTCGTGGATTGTGGTGTCAGTCGGCGTCAGTCCGCGTGGCCCCTTGTGATACCTGTAATTACCCAACTACAACCCTCCGCAGGTGGGACAGCCCACAGACTTACATTTATAGCTCCGTGGGACAGCCCACGGTCTGCAGAGTGCACGGAACCGCTATTCACACACGACAAGAGAGCTGAGCAACAGTAGTAATAATGTCAAAGCAAGTTCTGTGACTTAGTTTTCCTTGCGTGACATATTTCTAGTCGCGTGACATTGTTTCTTTTACTATGACCTGTGACATTGTTTTTTAGTGTTGACATTGTTTCATGGTGTTGACATATAAAAAGGTATTGACCTGTTTATAGTTACGTGTTCTTGGAGACATGCAGTTAGTTTCAAAATGACGGATGAGGCAACAACATCGGGAACACCAAGAACTGTTCAAAATTTTTTGGCCAGCATTCCATTTAAAAAAGAACATTTGGAAGAGCAAATAGCGAAAAAGATAAAAGAGTTGAGAAAGATAAAGAGACAAAGAGCGAAACAAGAAGAAAGAGTAAAACTAGAAGGACAAAAATTAAAATCATTGACTGATAAAGAAACAAAATTGAAAGCTGCTCTTGATGAATTAAATACTCAATGGGATGCAGCAGAGGATTCACAAGACATTTAAGGTAAGTTTATTATTTTTAAAAATTATAGCGTGCAATCGTGTTTGTATATATGCTGTTATCGTTGTTGTTGTTGTTTTGTTGTTTTGCTAATAATAACTATATCATATTCTGGACATCCGTTTCTTATAAATAATTAAAGGCGCGCGCACACACCCCCACCCCACCCCCACCCGCCCACCCCCCACCCCACGCATGCACACACTCAAGTCACTTCTAAGTTCTTAACTCAAGTCACCCCAAGTCACTTCTAAGTTCTTGCTTAAGTTCTTACTCAAGTTCTTACTCAAGTTACTTCTAAGTTCTTACTTAATTCATCCTCAAGTCACCCCAAGTCACTTCTAAGTTCTTACTCAAGTTGTCCTTAAGTCATCCTCAAGTCATCCTCAAGTCACCCCAAGTCACTTCTAAGTTCTTAATCAAGTTCTTAATCAAGTTCTTACCCAAGTCGCCTCAAGATTGTAATTAAGTCATCCTTTAAGTACAACCAAGTTCTTATTCAAGTTATCTTATAATTGTCAAAAAAAACAATACAATCTATGTTTTTATCTTAAATATTAGATGTCTAATATAGTACACACACGCTTCAAAAAACGCGTCATCATCGAGGATGTCTTGCTCAGCGTCCTTGGCGCGAGATCGGTCAGCATAGATCTTAATGAAGTTCTTACATTGTAAGCAACCGCATTGATTACAATTCTGGTCTATGGAAATGTCTTTTATAGACTCCATGTCTTTATTTATTGACTCCATCATTTTAAACAAATAATAATCCGCCATAATCTATTTTTATCAAAAAAACAAAAAAAATTTAAATTAAGTTCTTAAAATATTATTGCATTAGAAATGGATCAAAATGAGCTTTTATTGTTGGCGGTTCTGGCATGCTTTTGTGTTCGTCTTCTATATTTAGTGGCGGAGATTGTTTGGACTTCTTTGGTTTTTGGTGTCTTTGTTTATATATTTATATAACCGTAATAACCACCCCCAGTAGCAGCAATGACGCCAAAAATGACAACTGTTTTAAGTTCAATATTCCATGAAGACTTTAGTGTTGTAGACCTTGAATCAACTTGTTCTGGTGTTTTTAAAGCCGGCATTGAAACAACTGGCTGCGGCTCTAGCACTTTTTCATTATGGCTATAATTTGTGCTTGTAACATTATTTTTTTTTGTTTGTTCTGCTCTGCTAATCTATATCCTTGTGCAACACGCCCAGGATGCTTTTTAGGGTCACTTTCTCCACCTGATTCAATGTTTCCTGATTCAATGTTTCCTGATTCTGATTCTGCTGATTTTCTGGCTCGGTCATTTTGAAGGGAAATAAAATCTATATGATTAAAAGTAATTAATCCCATGATTAGCGGCGACAATAATGTTCCAAATCTGTAATACAGATCACATCCTAGAGACTCTAATGACTTTGTTAAAACTGGATCCTGCGTTAAATCATACATAAAATCTTGTTCAGAATCAATGGGAGCAAATCTACTGACTAGTTTAGTGTACAAACTAAGAACCGTTTGCCCGACGCTTTTTACCATTCTTGACCCCAGCTGCGCCTCATACCTGTTGTGATACTTTACAATGTCTTGTGGCGACATCTGTTGAATTTGTTCTATCCTGAATTCAGTTCCGAGGAACTGTTTTGTTTTTCCACATGCTACCAAAGAATACAACCTTTCCTTTTTGGGCATAATAGCTTGGTCATCAACTTGATCAGTTGTAATCATAAGTTCAGGAAGGTTTAAGCTACCCTGTAGCTGTAGTAGATCATCGCTGTTCATGTTTTTTACTAAATATAATTATTTTATTTTTTTAAAAATGAGCACTGAAAAAACTATTACTAACCTTGTATACCATTCTGCTGTTATTGGAGGTCTAAGTGTAGGATACACGATGCTTGGTAAAAGCTTGTTAAAAATAAAACCAGCAGATCTTGGCAAACTAGACTTTGAGGATTCAGCAAAACTGATTGCAGTTATTACAGCTTCATTTGCTACGAAAGATTTTCTAGTTAAGCAAGGAATAATTCCAGACAGTATTAATATGTAAAAAAAATACATTTATAAAAAATGGCTTCACTCGTAATGATGATAGGGGGCGCTGTGGTGAATGCGCTTGCTTTTAGCGGAAGTAATTACGCATTTAGTAAACTACGGGATGACAGCAAGAGAAAAAGACATAACAAAGCTATGGAGCAACTAGCTGCAGCACAAGATTACTATGAAAAGCAGAGAATTAAGCAGTTAGATTTTATTAATGACAAACTGAAAAAACAGGGACATGCAGCTTACACATTTAAAGATGTTGATCAAGCAATAAAAGAATATTATCTAGTAACGGGCAAACCAATCGAGACATTGCCCCCGCCAAAATTCAGTGACTTTTATCAACCATCAGAAAAACAAAAGATGCAAGAAATCACGTTTATTGTCTTTAGTATGACCGTTGTGTATTTTGTTGCGTATAATATTGGCTGAATAAAAAAATGAACAAAATCTATTATTCACCCAAAGGATATTGGAAGGGAATAACAGCAATTAAAAAGCTAAGCCAAGCAGCGGGAGTCAGCGAACAAACAGCAAAAGAATGGTTATCTAAACAAGCGATTTGGCAAATTTATTTACCTGCACCAAAACGAATACAGAGACCGCACTTTGTGAATACAATACCGAATGACACCCATCAAATGGATCTTCTATATTTACCCCATGATACGATTAGACGAAAAAGATTTAAGTACGCACTTACAGTCATTGACATAGCTTCAAGATACAAAGATGCGGAACCATTAACACAAAAGAGTGCTTCTGCTGTTGCTGTTGCCATACAACTGATATACCAACGAGGCCCACTAACTTATCCTCGCATGATTCAAGTTGATGATGGAAAAGAATTTAAAGGCCAAGTGAATCAATTATTGTTAAAACATAGAGTTACCATTAAAAGAGGCATTCCGGGAGTTCACAGATCACAGGCTTTAGTTGAAAACTTTAACAAACAGTTAGCTGAAAGGCTTTTTTCCTACCAGTATCACAGAGAGCTTATTGACAATTCTCGCAACACAGAATGGGTTAAAAAACTGCCCTCAGTTTTGCGCGCAATGAATAATGAAGAATTTAAATTAACGGGGCTAAAACCAGTGCAAGCAATCAAAAAACAAACAATAGATGTTGCTGAAAACTCCAATTCATCCAGCAAACTATTACCGTTTGGTTTAAAAGTAAGGTACCTTTATTTACCGGGGGAAGCAGAAGGGGACACTCGCATCAGGGCAACTGATCCAGTTTGGAGTGTTGATCCATATGAAATAAAAAGAATTGTAAAAATGAATCCGCCCGTGTATTATTTACGAGAAACTGACACAACAAAACAACCAGCTCCTCAAAGATCTTTTGTGAAGGAAGAACTGCAGATAATCCCACCAGACACAGTTCCGCTTTAATTAATTTACGGTTCTCCAATGTCCAATTGCATATGAAAACTCTGGATTAACAAACACACGTTTTGTGTTTGTTCTATCTAATGACTTCTTTGTTACAACAGTTGTGTTGATCTCATGTAGATTAGATCGCAGCTTTACGTTGTCATGATGAAAAGTCTTATTGTCAAACAATGCTTCTTTGTAGTTGTCATGCGATATGTTTGACTGCACAACACTGCGAGATATTCCCTTTGCTTTTTTAATAGTTTTCTCCTGGCTCGAAATACTGTACAATTTCGACCTTAACCCAATAAACTCCTTAATCACCTTTCCAGATAATTCATCCTTCATCTTTCCTAAAACCTTCTTGTTAACGGATGAATGCAAAGGCGAATCTTTAGGGTAATCAAATGTGTCATACCATCCTACATGCCCTTTAGCTACTTCTATTTCCATGTCTTTATAGATGTCTTCAGTAGGGATATCTATAACAAAACTATCTGTATCTGTGTAAAGTACTCTGGACTCTGGATACAAGGGTTTAAAGTAGTCATAAAGAAATTCTAACATTAAAAGCTTTGATAATTCTAAAACAGTAAACCCAATAAAAACGGGCTTATCCAATTTGACTTTCTTTTTTTTCATCATTATGCCAAAAAGCTGATCATGAAATCTTCTAAAGTCCTGATAATTAGGTTTTGAAGTCAGCTTAATTGCTTCGTTCTCTCTGGTGACTAATCTGACATCTTTGCGCTTGTGTGGATTCTCCATAGTCTTTTCCAAAACAGCTGTTGTTCATCAGCTTGAAAAAGTCTTTTTCTGAAGCATCTGTGGATTTAGTTCTAAGATTGGTGTTCTTCATGATGTATGGTTTCATGAATTGTTCTTGATCAAAAGCAATTATACGATGAACAGCTGTCAACTTCAAACCATGTCTTAAATAAAATTGTAGAAGTCTGTAATGACAGACATATTTTTTTTTGCCTCGAAGATTAGGCACAAGTTTAGGCGGTTCTGTTTTTACCATCTTTAGGCTTTCTGCTGCTAATGGATAGTCATTATGCAGGTCATGGAGTTCATGAGGATATTCTAAGTCAACTTCTAGAATGTATCCACGCTGTTGACCCGACGTCAAACTGCCTAACCACTTTAATGCTCTTTGAATATTTTTTGGATCGTCGTATGTTTTCATTTTAAAGTTGCGTAATGGAAGCGATTGCGCCATTGCCCATCCATACAGATTGTTTGCATCTAAATACATAAGATAGTTAGACCTTTTACTTGGATCATAATCATCTAAGTATTTGTTGTTTGCTTTACAGTAATGATGCGACGCCATACTAATTCCTCCGCGCAATCCGTTTTCAATCATCTGAATCATTGGTAGGTCAGACAATAAATCAATCTGTACTCCAGTAAACTTTAAGAAAGCATCCCAACTCATCCCGGGCGCAGAAATATAATGCGCAGGATCTAAACTGTAATGTTTCATGCAGGTCTTTCTGTAATTTTCAAAGACGTCCGCCAACAAACATACATCAGCCATCAAGTATGAATCATGATAGTCTCCCATCGTTTTACACTCTAACTTCTGCCACGCATCTTGAGCATGCTGGTAATCGGAATCACTGATTTCCTTTCCTCTAAGACTAGAAAAGAACGCACCCTTAGGAGGAAGTGTATCTTCGTCAAACCTTTCCCAACTGTTCATGTACTCATAAGGGTAAACGCCCTTTCTAACAAGAGTTGAGTCAAAATATTCTTCCGTTATTGGGCAGGACTTTAAGGACATAGCCAGCGACTCTAATGAACCCATCATGTGTTGCATAGAGTCATAAAAAGACATATTATTTAAAGTGAAACACATGTACTTTTCGGATGACTGTTTAATGCATGTTATCCTGGAGGTGTTGGAGGTTACTGCTTGCATTATAAGATGAGAGTCGTAACCTCGCAAGTTATGAAAGAATATAGGCAGCTTCCATGTCTTTGGTTCAAACTTTAGTTGAAGATTGCATTTACTGTGCGCTGCTCCTCTAAACTTTCCACTAATGTGATCATGGTCTCTTACTGTCGGATTGGCTTCCTCACTGTTAGACATTAGTTCTAAACCACAAATCCAACAATGTGTGGCTGATTTATACTGTTGTTGGTCTTCGGACGTCATTATGATTTCAGATAAGTTTAGATTATTAGAACAATCATTGCGCACTTGCTGCATGCGTTTTAAGAAGTATTCTGCAGCATCTGGTCCTCTATATAATTCTGGTGCTGAATGGACGCCATCCGACCTGACAATAACGAAGGCAAATGAGCAAATCTGATGATTACTCATTAAGACTGTTTTAGGAAGTTTCTGTGGGTTGGTCCTTCATAAGGAACAATGAGTGATTCGAAGTCTGCGTAAACAACATATGGAGAATTTTGCATCCGTTTCCAGTTCTTAAAACTAACTTTACTGCCTTCTGGGGGCGTAATTAGTTCTGTATTACAGTCAACTGGGCCGATACAATGTTTCTTATGTTCGCTTGCGGCTTGAACAGATGGAATTCTTATTAAACATTTTCGGCAGAATTCTTGCTTAAGTCCTTGCTTTGAAGTATGCCGCAATAATCTACTCATTGTTCGTATCAATGTGTAATGCGGTAGCCCCGCTGGTGAAGGCATTAGCAGTAAGTCCACATGATTTTTGTCTGGCTCGCCAATGTTGGACTGTTCTTGGACACTTTAATAGGCTGTAAATTTGTTTCTTCATCCAATGTGTAGACATTAACAGTTATTGGTTTGTTTTGTTCTTCAAACTGATCAATTTTGTCCACGCTAACAGGAAAGGATATTCCATTGAAGTTAAGATCATTGATGTAATCCCAATAGTTAGACACTCTCTCTGCGTTTTTGCGGACGTAATGCAGCCTTGCGAGAACACACCACATAAAAATTTGTTGTCTGTATTCTTTATGTTTAGAACTGCTCTTTTTGCAACTAATGCTGGGGCAGCGGAATGTAAGCCCTGCCTACAATCGGCGCATACTTAGCCTGTTTTAATCTGATCTCTAGGACTTCGCCCTCTGACCAACCAGAGCCTCTCATTTTGGCTTCTTCGGCGGCCACATCAAACTGTGTAAGCAGTTCGTCTGCCCAACCAGGTGTTAAGTCATTATGAGAAAGAATAGTCTGTTGTTTAGTTGAGACCCAACTTCTAGATTTTCTTCATTTATTGTTACATAGTCGATTAAAACAGCTAACATTACTTTAACTGGTGGGTCTATTGTTAGTTTACCTGGAACTTGAGAAATAGCATAACCAACACTTGCTCGTACGCTTGCTGAATCAATGACTTCTAGACTGATATCATTTAAAGATTTTGTTAAATCTTCTTCCTTACGCGTTGCTTCAAACAATTCGTCTGGACCTTCATATATCTTATCCATGCTGAGTTTCTTTTCTAACTCAAAATATTTATTTAAATTAAAAAAAAATTAATCAATATCAACGATCTTTTTATGCTTGGACTCATAAACTAAAGTATAAACAACCTTTGGCGTTGTTAATGTGAGCTGTTTAGAGCAGACTTTAATGTTTCGTTTACTTTTTTTAAACATTCCTTTTTTATCTGCTCAGTGTCCGGCTGTTGAGAAAAACTTGTCCTCACCTTTCTTTGAATATCAAACTTTTGTCTTTTGTAGTCATCAAAATCGGTCTGTAAACGACTAAATTCTTCATCTGTGATGTTTGAGTCAGCTAGTGCTTTATTTATTATCAGTTTGAACGAACTAAGTTTAGCTGTTATTAGTTGAACCATAGCTGTGTGCTTTTGGAGTTTAGTTTTTAATTTTTTGCTAGCAGCACCTACAGCTAATGAACACAGGCCAAGAGCTAAAGACAAACCCTCTAGAGGTAAAGCTGCCGGTGCGCCTGTGCCTGTTGCTAAGAGGCCTACACTCGTCCTGCTGATAGAGCGCTTATAGTCGATGCTCCAGTATTAACATATGTAACAGCATTAAAGACAGCAGAATACCTTCGTTTGGTTTTGCTGTATTTTGAAAGGTCCTGCTCTAGTTTTTGTTGCATTTGTGTAATGTTGGTTAATCTGAAAGTTTTTATGTTAGGGCTTTCTACTATCTCTTCTCTTGGTGACTCCGGCGTTGTAGGCACATTTGGATAAACTTGAACAGACATGCTTTTTATAAAATAAAAATAATTTAGCCTTGTATATCTTTTAATCTGTTATCTTTAATATTCAGCTGCACCTCATATATTAAAAACAAATACACGTTAAGTGGTTTATCAGCCTCTTTTTCTTTATCAATCTGAATGTTTATTATGTCTTTGATAGTTCTCCCGCTTCCATGTAACTGATTATCCTCCGTTGCCCTTAGGTCAATCCATAAACCGTATTTCGTTGTTAAATAATGATCAAGCCTAACGCTGTGAAGATGTAGATCTTTAGACACAAGGTCAACTGTTGGATTTCTACAACCTCCCGCCTCCAAACAGTTTTCTTATTTCATCAAAATGCTGATAAGGTTTAAGCCCGCTAGCGTAGATTTGGTTAGGACTACCATCAATTGTACATTGCACTTTCGTTATTTTAGGATTAATAAAATTTTCAGTTTGTCTTTTGAATGGTTCTTCATCTTCACACAGCAATAAAATACCTTTAAGCGATCTTGCTGGGCCACTAAAACTAAAATTCCATATAGTGTCTGCCCTGCTTTTAGGATATTTAGAATGATAAAGCACTCTGTCGTAATATATCGGTAAGTGTGACTATATCGTTGCTCAATTAGCCTCGCTATGTCAGGGTTGCTAACAACGTCAAACTCTAACGAGATGTCAGAAATGCTGTACTTCGTTTCGGTGTCTGTAGATATAATAACATATTTGTAGTCATTAAAAGTTAGTTCATATGACAATCTGTCGTTTAATGCTCCTTGAAAGTATGGGGCATGCGTTTTTAACAACTCAAAATCTAAGGGTATGGAAAAGCGATTACCATACGCATAACTTACAGCTTTATCCTTTTACCGTCTTCAGCATCTCCAGCGCCTATTCTATGTTTTAGTGCATCTTCATCTTCGATTCCTTGAAACGCAAGATCGGCCCTTTCGTTCCCGGTTAGCCATAAATCAAAATAGGTTAAAAATATGTCTGCATTGTGTAAAGAAAATATTTCTTGTCCCTCAAGTTTTATAGAAATTTTCTTAACGATTGCCCGCCCCAGATTCTGCACAACTGTCCTGTTTGGGTCTGTTGTTGAAGCAAGTTCTATTTTGAAAGTAAGACGCGCAGAGCCTGGCACAATCACTTCATCCTCTCCTAGGTCTGGAAATTTGACAGTAAGAATTTGATCTGCATCAATAGTAGATGGATTATTTGGAACAGTAATATTCCGTTTATTTCCCTTCACACCATAGGGTTCTTTCAGTTTTCTATGCGGGTCAAGAATCGAGCCATATGCTTGTGACATTTTTATAAAACAAAATAAAAAGTTAATTATTTAAAACATGGCGGGAATTGAAGATGAAGAAGATTATATTATTTCTGATCTTGGAGATAACATGAATGAATCCCCTTGGGAGCAGCATCGCTCGAGGCTCTCAATACATGATGAATTAGTAGAAGCGCGGCAAAGGCGTGAATTAACAGAAAGTAAGGTCAAATCATTATACCAAAGTTTAGGACTAGGGCCTCCAGGAGCTATATACCCTGATGATTTTAAAGTAAAAGATGACCATTTTTGTATGTAAAAAAAGACCAAGGAGAACTTGTTCAGCTTACGCATAAACGAAACCCATCAAGGTTTGTAGGCTGGGAGGCAATTAGACAAAGGCTCAATGCGAGCGAGCGGGATCGCCTTGGCTTTATTAAACCAAAATTAAATAGGGATAAAATTGCTAAACATCAAAACACACTACAAAAACTCCCAACAGGTAGCCAAATACAAAACACAAAACCTGAAGATTTAATTCAAACAGCGGACGAAGTAATAAATACAATAGGAGCAGAACTCACTGAAGAAGAAGAAACAGCATTAAAAACTATACACGAACCACGGCTACCTGAGAGAGAATTATTAGCCCTTGATCGTGCTTTAAGAGCCATCCGAGGGGAATTATTAAACAATTTAGCAAAACTGAGTGAACTAAATGAGCGTATAGAAAAAGAAAAAGAAAAACTTGCTGAGGCTGACGACGCCAACTTAGGACGTGAAGTTAAAGAAAGAATAGAACAAAGACTAGATGAACTTAATATAGAAAGATTAGCTAGACTAGAAGTGTTGAATACTAACCAAGAACAATTACAAACTCAAGTGAGCGAAGTAAGAGAAACTATCCAAACAAATTTATATGAAAACACAACGCTAGCAGAACGAATAAAAACACTGTTTAGGGAGCAGGGAGTCACATTAGCAAGTGTTATAACAGCCTTAGGATTTGCAATAAGTACACTGGTGATGGCTATTACAGGCGGCGGTGGTCAAAGTTCAGTGCCTCCCCCGCCATCGCCTCCACCTGATAAATCATGGGTAAAAAAACAGCTTGATCATCTTGCGAGTTTATTAAAAAAAATTAGCCGGTAAAGCTATAGACTCTTTACCTGGTATATTAGGGGGTATTGTTAGCTGGCTTTTGTCTACTGCGAGCAAAGTAGTTGGCTTTATGGCCGAGCACTTATGGGCATTAGTTCTCTTAATAGTCGGGTTAATATTTAGTAAGATAAAGACCGAGTAATCCTAGGCCAGTTAATCCAACAACTAGTGCTGCCTTTTCATATTCATGGTCATTATTTTTTTTGACTTCTTCAACAGTCTTTGGGCTTTGGACCTCGGGGATTGAATGACTTAATCTTGGGGGGTCATCGTGTTTTTTTATTGTTTGTAATATTACTGGCTCAGAATTTATGTCGTTTTTTCCAACCTTCTGTTCATTACCTGCCACAAGGATTTCATTATTGTAGTTTATTATTGTACCTATCTGGAGTCTGAGGTCAGAAGGCAGCATGTATAAACCAGTGCCAACAGCAAAGTCTACTTTCGATTTGCGTATTGTAAAACATCTTGGTACCTTTTTATACTTGAAGGTAAATCAACTGTAGAATTAATAGCGTCCTCTAAATTTGCTAAGTATTGTTTTTGTGCATCAAAACCAGTAGAAGGATCAGTTATGCTCGACCTTGTCTGTGCTTGCGAACCTAGCAAACACCAAACGTAAGTACGAATAGAGTCGTTTATTCGTTCTATTCCCGCTCTAGTTAGGCCCTTAGAAGTGTCTAATATAAATGTTGTCCATGCTGTTTTATGCTCTTGCTCTATGGACCCTGGGTGAACAGTTGTGCCTGAAGAGAATGATGTATAAGGAGGATTCCAGGCATAGTTATACTTTCTGTGCACGCCCCAAAAATAAGGGGTGCCTAAGCCATGATTAAGATCCAACTTTTGTCTAAAGTCTGTCTTAACATTAATATTGAATTCGTTACAGATCCTTTCAAAAGCCTTCATGTCTATTCTGTTGCTGAATGGATTAAACGTTTTGTCATTTGGTAATGGCGCTTGCAGTTCAGTCAAAATACGTCTGAAGGTGTAATAAAAATGAAATCTATGCACAGACCTCACCAAAGGATCAGGATGATTTAGATGATCAGCATATGACACTCCACACCCAGTTGATGCACAAAACACAGCAAAGTTTAACTGGTTCTGATAAAACTGCATCGGATGACTGAACCACACTTTTGCGATGTAGTCTTTTTTAATAGGGGGGTTAAGATATCTGTTCAATGGAGTACTCACCTTTACTTGAAAGGTGTCAGTCTGGGTCACAGAAATGTCAAGAGTATCAGTTGTTATATTTTTAAGATTGTAGTGCGGCCCAACAGAATATTTTGCATCAGTATATTTAAATGCGCTCATTTTTATTTCGTTTAAAAAATGTTTGTAACAATAACAACTCAAGACCGTCCTTCGTTTTAGAACATGCTATTGATAAAAATTGCGGAACCAAAATGGTCGCACTCCATGAAAGTTTTTACAAAGTCGTATGGTTTAATATAAGTGAATCCAAGAAGAATAATAAGATTAAAAAAGTTGATAATGCAGGAACATTAGTTAGCCAGTTAACCATACCTGATGGTTATTACGGGTTTTGCTCACTAAAAAGAAGCAATGAGTAACTTTGACATTACTCTCAAACTTAACAATGCGAATCTGAAAACAATGTTGACCTTCAAACCTGAAAAAGAAGCAGTAGGTTACTACTTTGATGGAGAGCTAGCTAAAATGTTAGGCTTTACAACTGCCAATCGGGACTTTCATAGTTTTAGAGTTACGCCAAACAAAACTACTTATGAGGGGGAAAATCCGCTCGATCTTGCATTACATTCATTACTCTATGTTCATTTAGACGAGCTAAGCACTGATGAAAAATTATATGATGGAAGGCCCTCAACTGTTTTAAGAGCTCTTCCATCAGGGAAAGCTGCATATTGCGATTATGAAATTATACAATTCCCTAATTTACAGTTTAAAAAGATTAGTTTGTGGGAGGGTTGGATCATTTAATATAAAGATCACAGACAAAACAGGGAAAGTCGTAAAATGTGATAACCTGCACATTGTTTTAGAAATAAAATAATAAGTTGTACTAAAAAATGTCGCGTGGGCCAGAAGAACCAGGAGTTACATTAGCGCCTGTGAGGTGTATAACTTTAGAATTAAAAGACCTTGCAGACGTTGTGGACTTTGAACAGAATGGTGAGATAGGCGCTTTGTATGGTTTTGAGTACACTAAAGATGGTGATTATAAACGTAAAGAGGTTGGCGACAGCAAAAAAGTTTCCTAAACTAGAACAACTGCGCAATCTAGAAGCAAATAATGTTGGCCAGTATGAATATAAAATAGTTCGAAAACCTGACCTCAAATGGCACTTAGAACCATATTTAGAATGGGAAATAAAATTTGAATTCGTAAGCCCATTTACATTTTTTAGCCGTCAAAAAAGTTTCAGAAAAGCATTCAATTCTGGCCCTTTACATGTAAGTCTTATGCCAGAGGACAATAGTCGGAAAGAGATTGAAATAACGCCGTATGGGAAAAAACAGTACATCCTCCACAGAAAAGAAACGGTTTTAAAGGAAGCTTCTACAAAATTACAGTTCTTTCCGCACAGGAAATTAGGAGACACGTTCACAATGATATTTGAAATTTCTGTCTTAAAAGATAAGGAAAGGTATGGGGTTGTGGGCGTTAGTGACGTCCTTATAAAAGGAATTAATATTAGCTGGCAAAACTTAGACGTTAAACGTCTTAAAGTTACCATCGTCGTTCTTCACAATGGTGAGGATATTAAGGTCATAACAACAAGCAACAAAATCAATGTTGACCTAAATAGAAACAATCTTACAGAACTGAATTGGATTAATCTTACACATTTAGGCCTCATAGGGTTTTATTATACTGAACAAGTTTTGACAGAAAGTATGATAAACATAATAACTGGATTAGATTAAATTATGTTATAAAACTATGGAGCAGTTAAACTTTATGATAAAAACCCCTCATTGCTCATTGATTTGTGGGCAGACTGGCTGTGGAAAAACAATATTTGTCCTAGACCTATTACAAACAGTTTATCGCTATAATTTTGATTATATTGTGATTTTCTGTCCAACACTTGAATTTAACAAAGCATATCATGATAGAAGGTTTATATGGACAGATGATGACATATATTTAGTTGATCCTAGCAATAAACTGAGTGAGTGTTTAGAATACTTTTATAAAGCGTTTAAAGGAACGCAGACACTATTTATTATAGATGACTGTTCGTCAGAAAAGACATAGTTAAAAAGAGAAACACTCTAT
The DNA here is from genome assembly GCA_018398815.1 of Conus ventricosus. Taxonomy (NCBI): domain Eukaryota; kingdom Metazoa; phylum Mollusca; class Gastropoda; order Neogastropoda; family Conidae; genus Conus; species Conus ventricosus. Next base: position 50,133,604 of record CM031618.1, on the reverse strand, counting down.
CAAAACTAGCTTTCAGTGGAAGACATGCTGGATAAGTGTGTGGATTTTATGTCAAAAATATCACTCAGTTTTAAAAAGACTTTAGAGAACAGTTAAAGACTGTAGTTTTATTTCACATGAAAGACAGAGACTCATTTGATGAATGTTTGCGTGAAAATGATGTTATTGAAAACGATCAAGAAAAACACAGGATTAAGCAAAAACTGAAATCTAAAAAGTTTAGTAAATTAGTATTGAAAACGGATAATCCTACACAGTATGTTTGTTTGTAGATAATCGTTATTTTTTTGGTTATTGAAGTCTTACTTGTCAGAGAACAGAAAAATGCAGGTTCTAGGGTCACTTCACCCGAAAACTGGTTTGAGGGTGAAGTGAGTTAGAACCTGCATTTTTCTGTTCTCTGTTACGAAGTTATCCAATGGTTTAAAGAATTGAACAAACGGACAAATACAGTGTTCATTACTTTTGACATAGTGGACTTCTACCCTTCCATTGATGAGGAGAATTACTTACTCAAGCACTAAGAT
>CM031618.1:50113077-50128077 GCA_018398815.1 Conus ventricosus | reverse complement strand
TAAAGTCAATGACCGAGGCAGCTGAAAAGAGTCCCAGCTAGGTCTAGTCAAGGAGGACCTAAATGGTCTTCATTACGCTTAAATTTCCCAACTTCGTTCAGGTGTCTGTGAGTGAGGTGGGTCAGGACATCCGTCTAAACTGGGAACGCTCTGGGACGTCATGTCCCCCTACCGTGGCTGGCTTGAACCTCAGCCACACCAGGGAAACATAATTCTGGACGCAGAAGTACATCATGATCTGGATGCAGCCCAGACCCCTTTCAGTGTAAGATGTTCAGGCCTGAAAACACTCACAGGAGGGGGGAGGGAGGGTTTCTTGTCAAACGACCTTCTCCTGTCATGCTCTTTCTACAGTTTCTTACTACTGCCATCAATTACAATCAGTGTTTACCTGTGTAACTGTTGTTGTGCCTGTGTATTGTTTACGCTTTTCCAGAATTACTTGCTATTGTCAAGATTAAATCTATACCTGCTTAATATTGTTGCTGGGCTTCTATATTGTTTATGCTTAGTCCAGAAAAATTTTGTTTCGTCTTTAGTGTTGCATGCGGAAACTGACATCCACTAGCCAACAGACAGGTGTTGTGACTATGATGCTGGTCGTACTTCTGTAAGACATGTGTGACAAATTGACTATCTGAATATACTAATGCTAGGGAAAGTACCCATCAGATCATGTAAAGATGTCAGAATACTGTCTTAGTTGCAGAATGGAGTTTTATTGTAAACATTTTTGTGACATTGCAGATATTTTAAAAAGTAGAGTCATCACAGATATCAGCTTGAACGCCCATGATGTGGGTTACTACCATAAATCAAAGGATTTTCTGAAAGCAGATATTTTTTTTTCAGAAAACGCTCCCGAAGGCTCATGCAGAAAATAATTTTACGTCATAGTGAGTGTCAGAACATTGACAGTATTTTTGAGTAGAATGGAAACAAGCAGTAGCTGGAATGGTGTTTTTGGATGCATGGGATGATCAATATAAACCGTTTAAAAGGGCCTCTGATCTGATTTGGAAAATTGGCGAACCCACTGTGTGTGTATTCGGAACATTTTGAAATTGTATGATAAGTCTAACTATGATTCGTCTCCCTGCATCGACTTCCAGTGTTTTCTTCCAAGTACTGGCCGGGTCTGACCAGCTGCTGTTAATATTACAGCCTTTAAATGGATTTCTGAACAGTGAGTTCAGTGTGCCATACTTTCAGTCATTCATGTTCCTGGCATTTTAAATTGTGTAGTATGTTGTTATACATGACTGGAGTTTTATCTCCCTGGATGCTTGTGGCACTCACCATGTTAAGAGCAGCTTCTGTGCTGTGGCCACTCCGCGTTAATGCCGTGTGGACGAAGGGAATGTCTCGCACTACTGCTGGTATAATGACTGTTGTTATCCTTCTGATCCACTGTCACTTTCTCTATGGACATGATATACGACCAGGAACGCGGACGTGCAGTGACTATGCCGCATCAGAGATTTATGAATGGTTTTTATTACGCGATCTGGAAGTGGATCGACATGATTCTATGTTTTTGGTACCTTTCATGCTGTTGGCATTCAGCAACTGTGCTCTTCTCTGGACACTGGTCAGATCTGTCAGAACAGGCACACGTCTTCCTGTACAGCAAGCCACCCAGCATTCCAGACAGCGGAAAGTGACGTCATTGACTGTCACTTTGATTGCTACAAGTGTTGCCTTTTTCCTACTGACAACACCAGGCCAGATTTCTTATCTCACATCTTCATATTTTGACTATGATGACCCGATCCAGACTGGACAATCTGACGTGCTTTTTGCAGCCGGCCAGATCCTGTGGGTTCTCCAACAGTGCCGTCAACTTCTACTTGTATTGTCTAACGGGTAAAAGTTCAGAGCAGTTTCGATACACAAGATTTTAGATTTGGATGTCATGCGATATAACTAAAGTGAGTAATAAACACGAATCATGCCCCCACAACCCCCCCCCCCCCCCCCAAACGAAAACAAAAGAAAAGAAAAAAGAAGACACATGTCATTTAGTTCTTGTTTTGAAGCAAACGCCTGCATATTAGACATCACACACAGGGTATTACCAGTGATGATTCGGAGACTGCCTTCCATTGCAAAATGTGAATGTCACTTCCTGCACGAAAAGAACATAGTTTACTGAGACTGTTCTGCAATCAGCTCTAGAAAGAAGTTTACAGGTTTCCTCGTCTATTTTGAATATGTCAGTGAAATAGAAATAAATTGTATGTATGTGTGAGTGACTAACTGCTGTGTCAGCTGAGTGACATGAGTAAAAGATCTAATCATTTGATGACTTCAGATCAAGTAGTTTAACCTTTTTTATATGTTCTCTTCCCACTTAAATGTAAAGGAATACCTGACTGAGGTGAATGGGAAAGACCATCTTTTTTTCCTTTATGTTTCTAATTTTTCCAACCCCTTAGACTTCAAAGCTATTACGACCAATACATATGAACCTTAGCCTTTACCTTTTGAACAGTCTTAAAGATTTTGTTTTTAAACGATAACTCGTTTCCCGTATTTACGATACAACTTATCAAAGGCAGCCTTGGGAGAAGCAGACTTAGCCAAATGTGATAGTTGTTCATTGTTGACAGCCTTAGCAGAGGCAGACTTAGCCAAAGGTAATAGTTACAAATTGTTGGCAGCCTTAGCAGAGACAAACTCAGACAAATATGATTGTTGCTCATTGTTGACAGCCTTAGCAGAGGAAGACAGTCAAATGTGATTGTTGCTCATTGTTGACAGCCTTAGCAGAGAAAGACTTTAGCCAATGTGATGGTTGCTCATTGTTGACACCCGTAGCAGAGGAAGATTTAGCCAATGTGATGGCTGCTCATTGTTGACAGCCTAAGCAGAGGCAGACCTAGCAGAGGCAGACCTAGTAGAGGCAGACTTAGCAAAATGTGAAGGCTGCTCATTGTAGATAGCATTTGCAGATGCACATCTAGTCAAATGTGATGGTTTCTGATATTGGACAGCCTTAACATAGGTGGACTTAGCGAAATGTGATGGTTGCTCATTGTTGACAGAGGCAGACTTTGCCAAGCGGCATGGTTACCGATTGATGTTGTTGGGTATCCGTTGGAGACTGGAGTCGAACTCTCCTTGGCATGCTCTGGAATTCTGGAAACATTCTTAAGACTCACAGCTTTTTTCCCCTCGAGAATGCAGTCAATCCCTCCACTATGAAGCTGCTGCACTCCAAGGTCTTCAGGGTGAATCTACTCTTGTATCCTATGACATGCAGGTTCAGGAGTACAGGAGAATGGCTCAGTTTCATTTGGGGATCCTTGACAAGCAAGTTGGAGCTTGTATTGTCAAGCTAGACTTCACTAAATATGGGTCATCAATAAATATCTCAGACCCGCATCAAACACACAGAGACATAAAACCGACATTTGTGGTTTCTCCCTGACAGACGTGTTCTGAATGTGAGCAGAAGGTCACATCAATAGAGAGGACAGCTAGAAAGACTGGTGGTGATAACTAGCTAGCTAGCTAGCTAGCTAGCTAGCTAGATAGATAGATAGATAGATAGATTGGTAGATACACAAATAGAGAGACAGACATACAGACACACAGATGATACATACATACATATATAGATACATACATACAGACAGACAGACATGCATACATGCATACATACATACATACATACATACATACATACATACATACATACATACATACATACATACATACACAGATAAACAAACGTTCAGTCAATTGAACGGAGGTATAGATTAATAGACAGATTGACAGACAGACAGACAGACAGATGAACAGACAGACAGACAATTTATAAAGAGAGAGAGAGAGAGAGAGAGAGAGAGGAGAGAGAGGAGAGGGAGAGAGAGAGAGAGAGACAGATAGACAGACAGACAGACAGACAGACAGATAGGCAAATAGATAGACAGATAGATGGAAAGATAGGTATGTAGATGGACAGGTAGGTAGAGGAGAAGTCGATAGATAGACAGATAGATGATAGATAAACAGATAGCTAGACAGATGGATAGATAGATAGGTAGATAGACAGATAGATGATAGATAAACAGATAGATAGACAGATGGATAGATAGATAGGTAGATAGACAGATAGATGATAGATAAACAGATAGATAGACAGATGGATAGATAGATAGGTAGATAGACAGATTGATAGATTGATAAATAGATAGATAGAGATGACGAGGTCGATAGATAGACAGATAGATGGATAGACAGGCAGATAGATAGATAGACACATAGATAGAAAAATATGTAGATAGATAGACAGATAGATAGGTAAATATGTAGATGAAACGTTATTTTTGCACACTGTCTCTAATGAATTTTTTTTTAAATAATCATTTGTGCTTGCTGTCCTTACGGAAATGATGTAAAAGTCACTAGCGCTATCCCAAAGTTTTCACTGAATAGCTTGAATATGCTGATAAGAGACACTGCAATGAAACATGATGAAAATAACCCGAAAGAAGGCACATACACATCCATACCACACACACACACACACACACACACACACACACACACACACACACACACACACACACACACACACACACACACACATCGCGCGTTGGGCGGGCGTCATTGGGTCCGTTTTGTACATAATTATAGGCACATTCTGAAGTCAAATGTATGACGATTTTCCTGTTAGTTGTCAGCTGTGATAAAAGCTTGGAATCTGATGGCAAAAGGATTTACACATATCACCATTTTAATGTCTTGACAAGCGAGGTGAGGTAATGTTGCTTATAGCCCAGCCGACCACAAAGGGCCATATAAGAGCTGTCACCATGCTGACATCAACTCAAGTCATTAAAAAGAAACGAAGTTCACATAACTCTTAAATATACACCTAAACACGCACCAGAAACCTTGTTAAAAATCTTTAGTACGTAAAATTCTAGATCAGGTGAAAAATGGTAATCTGGTTCAGAAATTCAAAGATCACGTCAGTCGGGACATCTCTGAGCAAGGTTTTCATGGAGTCTGCTGTAAAGTGTTTATGTCTTACATTGTGCAAGTCCCAACACTCTAAAAGAACATGTTTCATTGTGAGTGGGACATGACATGCAGTGCACCACGGAGCTTCTTCCCCTTATAAAAGATAAGAATGGGTTGTAATACAAGTGGCATGTATGCAAACGGCACAAGACTGTTCTGTGTTAACGGCTAGGACTATGAGGCATGCTTGACTGCAGTCTTCTGCTCCGTTGCCATTCCTTTGTTGAGGACTGCTGTTTTTTTCTACAGCGTTCTTCAGTGGGTCTTCAAGTCATATAAATGGTAACTATCATATTCACCCCCTCAAACGTACCCCCTTGTCCAGCCATCCTAACAACCCGACATCAGTGTTCGTCCTAATCACCCTTGACTGCTGATCACACATGACACTAACCTATTTCTTGGGGAAATCATTGTTAGGACGTGAATCTACTAATAGCTCCTGTTACTGCTGTCCACTTCACTACTGACATGAACAACACATTTGTCATCACTATGCAAAACCTCCTACATAACTATGGGGACACACACACACACACACACACACACACACACACACACACACACACACACACACACACACACACACGCACGCACGCACGCACGCACGCACGCACGCACGCACGCACGCACACACACACACACACACACACACACACACACACACAGAGAGTAACAGGAGCTAGTGGGAGATTCACGTCCTAACAATGGATGCAGCCCAGACCCCTTTGAGTGTAAGATGTTCAGGGCTGGAACACGCACAGGAGGGGGGAGGGAGGGTTTCTTGTCAGATGACCTTCTCCTGTCATGCTCTTTCTGCAGTTTCTTACTACTGCCATCAATAACAGTCAGTGTATACCTGTGTAACAGTTGTTGTCCCTGTGTATTGTTAATCTTTGTCCAGTTTCTTGTTGTTGTCATAAGTAAATTTATACCTGCTTAATATTGTTGCTGTGCTTCTATATTGTTTAAGCTTAGTCCAGAAAAAAAATTGTTTCGTCCTTAGTGTTGCATGCGGAAACTGACATCCACTAGCCAACAGACATGTGTTGTGACTATGATGCTGGTCGTACTTCTGTGAGACATGTGTGACAAATTGACTATCTGAATATACTAATGCTCGGAAAAGTACCCATCAGATCATGTAAAAATGTCAAAATACGGTCTTAGTTACAGAATGGAGTTTTATTGTAAACATTTTGTGACATTGCAGATTTTTTTTAAATTAGAGTCATCACAGATATCAGCTTGAACGCCCATGATGTGGGTTACCACCATAAATCAAAGGATTTTCTGATAGCAGATATTCTTTTTTTTCAGCAAACTCGCCCGAAGGCTCCTGCAGAAAATAATTTAACGTCATGGTGAGTGTCAGAACATTGACAGCATTTTGAGTAGAATGGAAACAATCAGTAGCTGGAATGATGTTTTGAAACAGCAGTTTTGGATATGAAATATGTAGAGATTTCCGGGATGTTCAGAGACTGTTATATTTTGTTGGATGTTAAGTTATTTGGTACACGCATGACGTTGAATTTATACGGCCTAGGTGACTGTGACTCTCTACTTTAAAATCATGATACCTGGATTAGATGACGTGGAATATGATCGCATATTCAATAGTCGAGAATCGACTGTGGTATCAAATATTCCATTTGATGTAGATATAGCTGAATCGCTCCCGTACTCAGAAGTGTATGTGCAATATCATGGATCCATGTAATCTTGTAGAAGTTGGGCGAGAACTGAAACCTGATAAAATGAAATGTACGTGGCGGAGGTTCAGTTTCGCCTAGCAGGGTCGACCGGACTATTTCTTCATCTCAGATTATTTGACATTAGACATTGAACATGACAGCTGTAACACCTGGTTACAATCTGACCATTTTGTTATTACAAAAGTCTTTAAAATACAGCAGCACTAAAAAAAAAGCAACGAAACAAACAACAGAACACGGACAGTAACGTTCATTAATTATCGAGCAAGAAAATCCTTTGCATTGCCATGAAAAAAAAAAGGTGGCATTATCTTTAGAACAATATATATATATATATATATATATATATATATATAGAGAGAGAGAGAGAGAGAGAGAGAGAGAATTATAAACAAAGCTTGCTCTTATGTCTTAGATTGAAGAAATAGGGGGAGATAAGCATTCATATCTGCAGGGGTAGATAATTCTGCCTAACTAACAGTATGTGCTTGAGTGGGTGAATGGGGAAAAATAAAATAAATACTTCTCAAAACGAGCCTTCAGCAAGCTTATAGCCTCCTATAGGGAGGAAACTAACTAACATATAACTCCTGGTCAGATACCGATATTAAGAAACCTGACTGTTTCTCGTCAGTGACCGCGGAAAGTGGTAATTTGACTTCGCTGCCTTTTCGGTTTTAAGAACAATGTTATCCCAGAAAAAGCTGGTATGCAATACCGTAGTATGTTTGTTGACTTTTCAAAACACCAACCAAAGGTGCCACCTAAGAAGCAAAAGAAAATCATGAAAGAACAAAACAAGCTATATTTTCTTGTGAAAAGTAGAAAATATAAAAAGATAACCTCTTAAGACACAAGTTCTGAGGGCTAGTTCTTGGAAAGAATCCGTAAGGGACTAAATTGCGATAAACTAATGAATTCCAAGGATAAATACTGCACCATTCCAGCACCTTTCAGAGCAGCTTGGTGTTGCAGTGACTGCAAAAATATTGAATAATAAACAAAGCTTGCTCTTATCTCTTAGATTGAAGAAATAGGGGGAGATAAGTATTTATATCTGCAGTGGTAGATAATTCTGCCTAACTAACAGTATGCGCTTGAGTGGGTGAATGGGGAAAATAAACATATACAATATATATATATATCTATATATATATATAGATATATATATATATATATATACATATATATATAATTATAAACAAAGCTTGCTCTTATGTCTAGATTGAAGAAATAGGGGAGATAAGCATTCATATCTGCATGGTAGATGATTCTGCCTAACTAACAGTATGTGCTTGAGTGGGTGAACGGGGAAAAATAAAATAAATGCTTTTCAAAATGAGCCTTCAGCAAGCTTATAGTCTCCAAGGGGAGACATCCTCCAATAGGGTGGGAAACTCACTAACATATAACTCCTGGTCATATACCGATATTTCGAAACCTGGTTGTTTCTCCTCAGTGACCGCGGAAAGTGGTAATTTTTGACTCCTCTGCCTTTTCAGTTTTAAGAAGAATGCAATCCCAGAAAAGGCTGTGTGCAATACCGTAGTATGTTTGTTGAGTTTTCAAAAAACCAACCAAAGGTGCCACCTAAGAAGCAAAAGAAAATCATGAAAGAGCAAAACAAGCTACGTTTTCTTGTGAAACGTAGAAAATATAAAAAGATATCCTCCTAAGACACAAGTTCTGAGGGCCAGTTCTTGGAATGAATCCGCAAGGGACTAAAATACAACAAACTAATAAATTCCAAGGATATGTACTGAGCACCGTTCCAGCAGCTTACAGAGCACCTTGGTGTTGCAAAGACTGCAAGAAATATTGAATTATAAACAAAGCTTGCTCTTATGTCTTAGATTGAAGAAATAGGGGGAGATAAGCATTCATATCTGCAGTGGTAGATGATTCTGCCTAACTAACAGTATGTGCTTGAGTGGGTGAACGGGGAAAAAATAAAGAGCTCATTTGAGAAGCATTTATTTTATTTTTTCCCCGTTCACCCACTCAAGCACATACTGTTAGGAAGGCAGAATCATCTACCACTGCAGTATGAATGCGTATCTCCCCCTATTTCTTCAATCTAAGACATAAGAGCAAGCTTTGTTTATAATTCAATATTTCTTGCAGTTATTGCAACACCAAGCTGCTCTGTAAGTTGCTGGAACGGTGCGGTACTTATCCTTGGAATTTATTAGTTTGTTGTATTTTAGTCCCTTGCGGATTCATTCCAAGAACTGGCCCTCAGCACTTGTGTCTTAGAGGATATCTTTTTATATTTTCTACTTTTCACAAGAAAATGTAGCTTGTTTTGCTCTTTTATGATTTTCTTTTGCTTCTTAGATGGCACCTTTGGTTGGTTTTTTGAAAACTCAACAAACATACTACGGTATTGCACACCAACCTTTTCTGGGATTGCATTCTTCTTAAAACTGAAAAGGCAGAAGAGTCAAAATTACCACTTTCCGCGGTCACTGAGGAGAAACCACCAAGTTTCGAAATATTGGTATATGACCAGGAGTTATATGTTAGTGAGTTTCCCTCCCTATTGGAGGATGTCTCCCCCTTGGAGAATATAAGCTTGCTGAAGGCTCATTTTGAGAAGCATTTATTTTATTTTTCCCCATTCACCCACTGAAGCACATACTGTTAGTTAGGCAGAATCATCTACCACTGCAGTTATGAATGCGTATCTCCCCCTATTTCTTCAATCTAAGACATAAGAGCAAGCTTTGTTTATAATTCAATATTTCGTGCAGTTTATTGCAACACCAAGCTGCTCTGTAAGTTGCTGGAACGGTGCGGTACTTATCCTTGGAATTTATTAGTTTGTTGTATTTTAGTCCCTTGTTGATTCATTCCAAGAACTGGCCCTCAGCACTTGTGCTTAGAGGATATCTTTTTATATTTTCTACTTTTCACAAGAAAATGTAGCTTGGTTTGCTCTTTCATGATTTTCTTTTGCTTCTTAGATGGCACCTTTGGGTTTGGTTTTTTGAAAACTCAACAAACATACTACGGTATTCCACACCAACCTTTTCTGGGATTGCATTCTTCTTAAAACTGAAAAGGCAGAAGAGTCAAATTACCACTTTCCGCGGTCACTGAGGAGAAACCACCAAGTTTTGAAATATCGGTATATGACCAGGAGTTATATGTTAGTGAGTTTCCCTCCCTATTGGAGGATGTCTCCCCCTTGGAGAATATAAGCTTGCTGAAGGCTCATTTTGAGAAGCATTTATTTTATTTTTTCCGCATTCACCCACTCAAGCACATACTGTTAGTTAGGCAGAATCATCTACCACTGCAGTTATGAATGCGTATCTCCCCCTATTTCTTCAATCTAAGACATAAGAGCAAGCTTTGTTTATAATTCAATATTTCGTGCAGTTATTGCAACACCAAGCTGCTCTGTAAGTTGCTGGAACGGTGCGGTACTTATCCTTGGAATTTATTAGTTTGTTGTATTTTAGTCCCTTGCGGATTCATTCCAAGAACTGGCCCTCAGCACTTGTGCTTAGAGGATATCTTTTTTATATTTTCTACTTTTCACAAGAAAATGTAGCTTGTTTTGCTCTTTATGATTTTCTTTTGCTTCTTAGATGGCACCTTTGGTTGGTTTTTTGAAAACTCAACAAACATACTACGGTATTGCACACCAACCTTTTCTGGATTGCATTCTTCTTAAAACTGAAAAGGCAGAAGAGTCAAATTACCACTTTCCGCGGTCACTGAGGAGAAACCACCAAGTTTCGAAATATTGGTATATGACCAGGAGTTATATGTTAGTGAGTTTCCCTCCCTATTGGAGGATGTCTCCCCCTGGAGAATATAAGCTTGCTGAAGGCTCATTTTGAGAAGCATTTATTTTATTTTTCCCCATTCACCCACTCAAGCACATACTGTTAGTTAGGCAGAATCATCTACCACTGCAGGTATGAATGCGTATCTCCCCCTATTTCTTCAATCTAAGACATAAGAGCAAGCTTTGTTTATAATTCAATATATATATATAACAAGTCAGAAATGGAGATTATTTTCCACACCAAGAAAACCTTACTCCATAGCAGAAATGAAACTTGGAATAAAAAAAACGAGCAAAAACTCCACATTTGATGTAACCATGGGATCGTATGGTGGCGCCGAAACATGTGAACTAGTCGGACTATTCATACTATCCAACATCCAAAAAAACTTGGAAAACAGGTCGTTTGTACAGAGATGACGGCCTCGCTGCATTAAACAATAATCCAAGAACCATTGAAAACAAGAAAAAAGAATTATGTAAAATCTTTAAAAACCACAACTTAAAAATCACAATAAGAAGCAAACAAAAAAGTAGTGAATTACCTAGACATAACATTAGACCTCAATGACCACGTGTACAAACCATACAAAAAACCCAATGACATACCAATCTACGTAAATATCAAAAGCAACCACCCACCATCCATACTAAAAACAATACCCAATGGTATAAACAAGAGACTATCCAACCTGTCATGCAATGAAAACGCATTCAATGATGCAGCAACAGAATATCAAGAAGCATTACAAAAAGTGGTTACAATTACAAACTACAATACAGTCCAGATAATAACACGAACAGAAATAAGAAAAATAGGAAAAGAAAGATCATATGGTACAACCCACCATACGATGGACAAGTAAAAACAAATGTAGGAAAAGAATTCTTTAAAATCTTGGCAACATCATTTCCAAAAGAACACAAACTGTCCAAAATATTCAACAAAAACACCATCAAACTCTCATACTCATGTATGCCTAACCTTAAAAACATAATTGATTCATCTAACAAAATGAAAAGCAACATAAAAGAGAAGGGTGCTGAAAAGACATCTTGCAACTGCACTAAAAAAGAACAGTGCCCCCTAAGCAACAAATGCCTTCACAGCAGCATTGTTTACCAAGCTACGGTAACTTCAGAAAATGAAAAAGAAACATATATAGGGATCACAGAAAACACTTTCAAAACCAGATACGCAAACCACAAACAGTCATTCAAAAATGAAAAATACAAAAATCAAACAGAGCTGAGTAAATACATTTGGAGACTCAAAGATAAAAAAATAGACTACAACATATCATGGAAAATCATAAAAAGAGCAACATCATACAACAATATTTCAAAAAGATGCAATCTATGCTCCACAGAAAAATGGTTAATATTATGTAAACCACACCTAGCAACCTTGAATACAAAAGTAGAAATAGTAAACAATTGCAGGCACAAATGGAAATCTTTGCTAGCGCACGCCACCTTCAAAAGGTTTTACTTCAAACATATTATATATATGTTTGAAGTAAAACCTGTTGCTTGCTGAGCACCGCTCAAGGATGAAGAGTGCTGGATATAGTCATTAGTTAAAAGCACAAAAAGTAATAAAATCCACACTACCATTCCCACTCCACAATTCTTAGCGTTGATTTTATCAAGTACCTTATACTGAATGTTTTATACAGATTATTTTTAGCTTTCTCTTCGCATGATTATTCAAGTATTGAATTGAGAGGTATATCTGAAACCTGTCGCTGTTATCCTGTCTCAACCCTTTCATCTTATTCACCTGTAGTCTATCATTGCCTATCCCTTTATTCCCCCACCTCACCGTAATTCATTTACGCTTCATGCTGCCTCTCTCTCAATCCCCCCCCCCCCTGCTCTCTCTCTCTCTCTCTTTTTTTAAATCAAACCCCCCCCCCCCTTTTTTCCCTATCCCCCCAACACCCCCTCTTCTCCCCCCCCCCCCCCCCCCCCCCGTCCCCCGCCGCCTTCCCGTTCGTTTACGTGTATTTTCTTTGCTCCATGCTCCCTTAGTTCTATATCATGATTCTATTGCTCAACCATAGTTTAATATTGCTATTTATAGTATGTTCGGCTACTTAATTAGGTTAGGGATGGATTGACTCTTAGATTTTCCTTTCCATGTTACCTTTTTGTCTGATTCTTCCTCCGCAACTTATTCTGTTGTAAAACACAATAGTCCCCCCCCCCTCCCCCCCCCCACCCCCCTCTCTCTCTCTTTCCTTATTTTTCTCTGTCCCTTTCTCTCCACTCTCCTTCTCCCCCCCCCCCCCCCCGTCTCTCTCTCTTTCCCTCTTTCCACCTCTTTTCTTTCATCTCTCGTTGTTGCACTACCTCTTCCCCCCCGCCCCTCCTCCCCCTCTCTCCCTTCTTCTATTCTTCTCTCTTTTTGTCTTCATATCTGTGTCTCGTTTTCGAGTCCTCTCACTCCCGGCCTGTCTCTCTTGATTTAACAACCCCCCCCCCCCCCCCCGCACTCTTCTCCACCCCTCATTCCACGCCCACCTTCCCCCCCCCCCCCCCCCCCTGTTCCAATCCCCTCCTCTCTCTCTCTTGCATTTCCTCTCTCTGTTCTTTCCCCTCATTTTCCTGACAAGATTTTGGTACAATTTGGGTCCCTTTCCCTGTGATCCTCCTCCCCATGTTTTTCCCCTTACCCGTCTCCCCAGGGTTCATCCCTATCCCCCAACCCCCCGGGATATATATATATAATATATATATATATATATATATAATATATATATGAATTATAAACAAAGCTTACTCTTATGTCTTAGAGTGTAGAAATAGGGGAGAAAAGCATTCATATCTGCAGTGGTAGATGATTCTGCCTAACTAACAGTATGTGCTTGAGTGGGTGAATGGGGAAAAATAAAATAAATGCTTCTCAAAATGAGCCTTCTGCAAGCTTATAGTCTCCAAGGGGAGACACCCTCCAATAGGGATGGAAACTCACTAACATATAACTCCTGGTCATATACCGATATTTCGAAACCAGGTTGCTTCTCCTCAGTGACTGCGGAAAGTGGTAATTTGACTCGTCTGCCTTTTCAGTTTTAAGAAGAATGCAATCCCAGAAAAGGCTGGTGTGCTATACCGTAGTATGTTTGTTGAGTTTTCAAAAACCCAGCAAAGGTGCCACCTAAGAAGCAAAAGAAAATCATGAAAGAGCAAAACAAGCTACATTTTCTTGTGAAAAGTAGAAAATATAAAAAGATATACTCTTAAGACACAAGTGCTGAGGCCAGTTCTTGGAATGAATCCGCAAGGGACTAAAATACAACAAACTAATAAATTCCAAGGATAAGTACCGAGCACCGTTCCAGCAACCTAGAGAGCAGCTTGGTGTTGCAATGACTGCAAGAAATATTGAATTATAAACAAAGCTTGCTCTTATGTCTTAGAGTGAAGAAATAGGGGAGAAAAGCATTCATATCTGCAGTGGTAGATGATTCTGAAGGCTCATTTTGAGAAGCATTTATTTTATTTTTCCCCATTCACCCACTCAAGCACATACTGTTAGTTAGGCAGAATCATCTACCACTGCAGATATAAATGCTTTTCTCCCCCTATTTCTTCACTCTAAGGCATAAGAGCAAGCTTTGTTTATAATTCAATATTTCTTGCAGCCATTGCAACACCAAGCTGCTCTCTAGGTTGATGGAACGGTGCTCGGTACTTATCATATATATATATATATATATATAATATATATATATATATATATATATATATATATATATATATATATATATATATATATATATATATATATATATGAGAACAGGCAGATTAAAAATATACAAGGTAAAAACAAGTTCTTCATTTTCTCCACACAAGGGTAAAATCAACATTAAAACTCGAGCTTTCGCCCACAGGCTTCATCAGGAGAATCTGATGAAGCCTGTGGGCGAAAGCTCGAGTTTTAATGTTGATTTTACCCTTGTGTGGAGAAAATGAAGAACTTGTTTTTACCTTGTATGTATATATATATATATATATATATATATATATAATATATATATATATATATATATATATATATATATATATATATATATATAGTTAAAACAAGTTAAAAGAGGAATCTTAAAACTATCTACAAATTTGTTTCAAGCGTGTTGCGCTGTCATCAGGATGGTTTTTAGTTTGCCCACCGCCGATGTTATATAGCGTGTGGGCTCCCGTTTGCGGTTGTTTGCACGTGTGGGTTGGCTGCACGTGTTTTTTTGGGGCTTTCAGGTTTTTGTTTTGAGTGTGTTCACTAACAACGATTTCCATTATGCCTGCTATTGTTTACTATTTCTGTTTTGGTGTTTAAAGTTGCTAAGTGTGGTTTGCATAGTATTAACCATTTTTCAGTTAAACATAGGTTGCACCTTTTTGAAACATTGCTGTATGGTGATGCTCTTTTTATGATTTTCCAGG
>CM031618.1:50093077-50108077 GCA_018398815.1 Conus ventricosus | reverse complement strand
TCTCTCTCTCTTTCCTCTCCTCTCTCTCTCCTCTCTCTTCTCTCTCCTCTCTCTCTCTCCTCTCTCTGTGTGTGTGTGTGTGTGGTTTGTGTGTGTGTGTGTGTGTGTGTGTGTGTGTGTGTGTGTGTGTGTGTGTGTGTGTGTGTGTGTGTGTGTGTGCGACATGCTTAAGAAGTACTTCGATGGCTTCTCAATGCGGTTTTCTACCAAGGAGTACACAACAGATTGGATCAACTTGGAAGTGGACAATGCAATTGGCTGTGCCATTTCCTTAATACTGTTTGTATTGGCAATGGAAGTAATCTTGAAAGCAGCAACAAACAACGCAAGACAAACAGACCTGCGATGGATACAAGATGCCCCCTCTCAAGGCCATCGTGGATGACACTACAGTGATTTCATCCAGAGAAGACGTGACACGTCATGTGCTGGAGAGGCTGGACGACATTGTTGCCTCATCCAAATGAAGTTCCAAGCCAAAGAAATCACGGAGTCGCTCACTGAGGAAAGGAAAAGTGGCCGAATCTGTGTCTTCAGTGTTGCCACCAGGCCATTCCAACAGTCACAGAAGACCCAGTCAAGAGCCTGGGAAGATGGTATGATGATACGCTGAAAGACACACAAAGAGCAAAAGAAACCAAAGAGATGTCGGAAGAAGGCTTGGAGACCATTGACCAGTGTGGTTCCCTGACAAATACAAGTCTGGTGTCTGCAGTTCATGCTGATACCAAAGCTCCTATGGCCTCTGATGATATACGACATCTGCACGAGCATAGTGCAGGCAGTGGAAGCCAAGATCAACAAGTTCACAATGAAATGTTTGGTGTCCCACCCTGTCTTACTGACACAGCGCTGTACTGTCGCCAAGCAAAGCTGAAACTACCACTGAAATCGATCCTGGAGGAATACAAAGCAGAAAGGATCAGACTTCAAAGCATGCTGGAGGATTCAGGAGACAAGGTGGTAGAAGCAATCAGCCCAGGTGAAGACAGGCAGAAAATGGAAAGTTCAAGAGGCGATGGATTCTGCAAAAGAAAGTCTCAAGATCAGAGAAATAACATGACACACACAAACCAACACACAAGGACTGGGGTGACCAAAACTGGAATGGTGGTCGAAGCTAAAGGAAAGAGAAAAGAGACATGATGATTCAGGAGATGAGAAAAGAAGAAGACAAAAAAGACTCTAAAATGCAGTCCAGCAGAGCCAGCAAGGGCAATGGACAACGTGGAGAATGCACTCCAAAGAAGTCTCACATGGAATGACATTTGGCACATGGCCCCTCTCAGATCAGCTTCATTCTCAGATCGCATATGATCTTCTGCCCTCAAATGCAAACCTGGTGAAGTGGGGAAAACCAACGATCCTGCATGCCCCATATGCCATGAAAAAAACAAAAACAAACAGTGGAGCATGTCCTAAGCTCATGCAAAGTAGCCCTAACTCAAGGAAGGTACACATGGAGGCACAAGCAAGTGCTCAAAGAGATTGTACAATAGTCTGGGCTAGTACCAACACCACAAAAGAAAATCAGGACTCCAAAAGCACCTGCAACATTCTTCACGGCAGGAGGCAGCAAATCGTGGCCAAGAACAACAGTGCCACTCGGAACATGCAGGCAGAGTCTGCTGGACATGGCAGATGACTGGGAGTGCACTGCAGATCTTCCAGAATGGAAGAGTCACCCAGAGATCATCAGGAAGAGTGGCATGAGACCAGATATAGTAGTCCACTCTCAGTCAACAAAACAGCTGATCATGATCAAGCTCACGGTGCCATATGAGAACAGACTGGAGGCAGCTCAAATCTACAAGACTGAAAAGTATGCTGATCTGGCAAACAGCCTGAGGAGAGAAGGCTATCAGGTCAAAGCCCTCACTGCAGAAATTGGAGCTAGGGGGTTTGTAGGAACGTCTGCATACAGCCTCATGTAACAGCTCTCAGTTGCAGGGAGGGACAAAACCAGAGCCCTGAAAGAAATGGCAGAAGCAGCAGAGAGGTGTTCAAGCTGGATCTGGTCAAAGAGGAACAAAAGTGAACTTCATAAGGCTTAACTTTCCTACAAATATCAGGTGTCCCAGTGGCTCAGTGGTTAAAGTGCGAGTCATTGAGTGGAAAATGAGCATGTCCAGAGGGTCATGGATTCGAATCCCAGCCATGGCTCGTCCCAAGATAGGAAAAAAGGGGCAGCAGAGGGACATCCGGAGTCATGAACCGGGTGTGGCCCAACCCCCCTCGATGTCAGGAGATAAGGCCGAAACACTTGCTTGAAGGGGGCTTCTTTCTGAGGACTCTCTGCTGCCACGCTCTCCACGAGTTTATTTCTACTTATTATTATTATTATCATTATTGTTTCTTTCATTCTTCTTCTTGTTTTCTTCCTCTATCTTCTTCTTCATCCTCTTCTTCTTTTTATCATATTATTATTATTATTATTACTTTGATCTTTGAACTTTTGAAACAGATTAACATTTTTCATCGGATCTGAGATTTTATAGTGGAAAGATTTTTAATTTCGTGTGGTTTGTGGAAGACGTATTTAAAGAGTTATGTGAAGGAATGACTTGTGAGTTGACTTCAACGCGGTGACAGCCCTGATATGGCCCTTTGCGGTCGGCTGGGCTTTTAACAACATCAACTTACCTTACCTCTACTTATTACTATTATTATGATTATTACCTTATTAACACCACCATTAACATTCTTCTTATTATTATCATATCATTATCATAAGTAATGTAATTGCTATCATCAACTGAAACTGATGGTGAACTCGGAGATGGCGCTCCAGTAGCCCTGAAGACAGGATTTTTTGGTGCAAACAGGCGAGGACCACCGACTGTCACCTTCGGCTGATCAACACCAACATGTGAAAAAGTACCGAACGCTGGACTCCAGTTTCATCAGGGGAAAAAATAAAAATAAAAAGGACCCAACTTCAGTCTAGTATGACAAATACAGCGTTAATGGACGACCTCCATCTAAAAACCAGTTCCCAGACTTCTGCAACAAGGCATCCTGCCACTCCATCAGTCTGCAGCTTTCTGCACCAACTACATAGACTGTGGTCCAGAGCACCTGGTCCGTAAGTGCCTCTGGCCGAGAGGATGCTACATAAACTCTTGAACTAAAAGCTTGAAACAGGAATTGTATATTTGTAACATAAATGTATGCTGTATTTAACCAGCGTGACAACACGCTAATATAATTTCTACACTGAGATGATAATCTTCCACACACACAGTGTTGTTTTTGTTTTCTTAAGAATGTCATTCTTTTCAAGTGTTTGAGGAGATTTTATTTAAAGGCTTTACTCTACCATTTGCGATGACCCAGAATTTATTCTTTATTGCATTACCAACAAAGTGTGACATACTGAAGGTGCAACTTTGGCAGAAGTAGACTTTATACATGGGTATGTGAACTCAGTCTAACAAAAACTACTTTGACCATTCTCTTCTCTGTTTCACTGTATGCGGTTCTTTCCTGTGGACAAAAAACAGTGGGTTTTTTTCATAAATCCTTTTAATCACCCTTCAGCAAGATCATCATGAACATATGAACACATTTAAATCATATAATACAATCAAAAATTCCTCTCACTTTCAGTCACTGTCTGCAACATACACTTGTTTTAAGCTTATGATGTACATATTAATTCAAACTTGTATCCAAGAATTTGTGCCGGTGGTTATGTTATAAACTTCTTATGTTTCTTTTTTCCTCTGCACACTTTCGTTTTGTTCCATTTTACTACCGTTCTTATTTTTCTTCTTTCCTCTCCACACTTTCGTTTTGTTCCATTTTACTACCCTTCGCTGGCTGCTTTGAGGGTGCTGTTGGAGTCTTTTTTGAACCCTTGGTGGTGAGAACACCACAGAATTATGGACTGTTGTGTGTCTCTATTTGACAGCAAGAGCACAGACACAACCAGCCGTGTCTCCCCGATGAGTCCGATCCAGCGGACAAAAGGCCTAGAGCAGGCAATACAAATGGATGTGTCTTTGGAAGGATTACGATGGTTCCCTCAGGCAGCTTGTGAAGGTTTCTCATATTTATAGCACATTCCCCATTTTCTTCATCTTCAACTTTTTTTCAAAAAGTTTAAATCTTTGCCAAGTCATTACTGTAACGACTGAAGAATTGTTAGCCTGCACTTGTTTTCCCCCACTACTTAATTGTTTGGCATTATATTGTTTAGTTAATCACGGGATATTTCATCTCTTAGGAGATCCAAGTACAGTTGTTCTGTACAATTCTTAGCCACTCACAATGCTTGGGTTATTGAACAGCAGAACTGACCACTCAGACTGTTCCATATCTTTTGATTTCCCTTGCAATCCTTGAATGGATCCTCAAGCATAGGCTCAAAGATTGTCCCCCTACATTTATAACTGTTGGCATAATGCTTTTAATTTTTCAGCAACTTTTTTCCTCTCCACACTTTCGTTTGTTCCATTTTACTACCCTCACTGCTGCTTTGGGGGTGCTGTGGATTCTTTTTTGAACCCTTGTGGTGAGAACATCACAGAATTATGGATTGTTGTGTGTCTCTATTTGACACCAAGAGCACAGACACAACCACCGTGTCTCCCTGATGAGTCCGATCTAGCGGACGAAAGGCCTAGGAGCAGCAATACAATGGATGTGTCTTTGAGAGGGATTACGATGGTTCCCCCAGGCAGCTAGTGAAGGTTTTCTCATATTTTGCTGAAAAACTAAAAACACTATGCAAACAGCGTAAAATGTAGGGACAATCTTTGAGCCTATGCCACATTCCCCATTTTCTTCATCTTCAACTTTTTTTTCTTAAAGTTAAATTTTTGCCAAGTCATTACTGCAACGACTGAAGAAATTATTGGCCTGCACTTGTTTTCCCCCACTACTTAATGTTCAGCAAACTTCTTATTTGTCCAACACTGAATAAAGAATTTCTGTATCATAATCTGGTGATCTGTGAGTGAATAAAAGATAGTAAACAATTTTTGTATTGTAAATATATATATTTCATATGCTCCATCTATGAAGTTTTTTTTAAAAATAATCTGTGAGTGAATAAAAGCAAGTACAATTTCAGCATTGTAAATATATGTTTCATATGCTCCATCTATGAAGGTTTTTTTTAATAATGGACAAAAAGGACAAGCAGTAATAGAAGAAAACATAATATATATATATATATAATAATATATATATATATATATATAATAATATATATATAATAATTGTATGTATATATATAGAGCAGTATATTTAAATGCCTAAAACAATTTTTAAGTGCTCAACCCCTTGGGAGCAACATTAGTTAAAACAAGTTAAAAGAGGAATCTTAAAACTATAGTTTTAAGATTCCTCTTTTAACTTGTTTAACTATGGTAATATATGTCAGGGAGAGGTAGTACCTTAGGCAGGGGGCTTGCCATGTCCTTTTCTAGGGCAGCTCGTCTGCCACTGGTCCTCACCTGTCACTCAGCTCACACCTGTGGCTCCTAGAAGCTGTCGCATGCAACAGCGGCCACTCCCCGGGCAACGGCTTTGGCAGGCCGGCTAAACCAGGTGGGTAGCCATCGGGTCCTGAAACCCTCGGTGAGTTAGGCTCGGGCTGTGTCAGCCCTACTGCATGTAGAAGACTGACTCCCGGTGGAACGAGCGAAAGAGATCATCGATGATCCAACGGTTGTGAAGGCGGTGGCAGCAAGTGTTGTGGAGCGCTACGAGCATGGACGTGACACCCTGAGAAGTCCTGGTCATCCACTGCAGCCTGGCAGTCCTCCCGTCGTAACGGTTCTCCGTGCCACTGGATCAAGGCTCCCCAGGCCGAGAGAGTGGGATTACCCCGTGCAACGATTTTCCCACTATAAAACCTTCACGCACAGGTCCGTTATGCAACTCATCACCGATCTGTCAACGCACACACCTCATGTCCTGCGGCGATGGGCACGTGGCGAAGTAAACAGGTGGAGATGAACCACTGGCAGTTGTAGTCACAATCCTGCACGTAGGCGGTCCATGGGCAGGTGGTCGCTCTTTTTCCTGAATCCGAGGGCAACAGGAGAGTCCGGCAGCACCCGTGGGCGACTGGGCAGCCTCTTTAGGACAGCACTGCCCACCCCCGCATGGGGGAGGGGGCTAGAAAAGGTGCCCCGAACAAATGCTTGCCCTTTACAGTCTGGTCAGCTTACCGCGGTTGACAGACCCATCCATTTTGCGGTCGAAAAATGCAAAAGAAAAAGCAAAGAAAACTCCTTTTAGGAGCCTGGAACGTTCGAACATTAATGGACAGAGCCAGTACGTCGAGACCGAGAGAAGAACAGCGCTTGTCGCGAATGAACTCCAGCGATACCGAATAGACATTGCTGCACTCAGCGAAACACGACTTGCTGATGAAGGCTCCCTAAGAGAAGAGGAGGTGGATACACTTTCTTTGGAAGGGAAAGCCACAAGCCGAAGACAGGATCCATGGCGTTGATTCGCCATCAGGACAAAAGCAGCTCAAAAGCATACCTGTGCTCCCGTTTGGCATCAATGAACGCCTCATGAAATTGCGTATCCCCCTCAGCAAGTCAAGACACCTCACAATCATCAGTGTGTATGCACCCACGCTCACGAGCCCAGACGACACCAAAGAGCTGTTCTACGAACAACTTGACCAGGCCATCAGGTAACTCCTCAAAATGACAAACTCGTCATCCTTGGGGACTTCAACGCCAGAGTAGGAAGAGACCATAGCAGCTGGGAAGGCATTCTCGCAGACACGGAGTAGGCAAGGTCAACAACAACGGCCTGCTCCTCCTCACAAGTGTGCGAACACAGCCTCTGCATCACCAACACCTTGTTCAGGTTGGCGGACAAGTTCAAGACCACCTGGATGCACCCGAGGTCGAAACACTGGCACATGATTGATTTCATCATCGTACGCCAACGCGACATCAAGGACGTCCGGGTGACCCCGCGTCATGAGAGGTGCTGAAGCAGGACTGACCACAGGCTTGTCAGGGCTGAAATGACCCTGCACATACCAACCGCCACACAGAAACCGACCAAAGACTGTCAGGGCCTCCTACAATGTCGCCAGACTGAAAGACCCGACCTGCCTCTCCCAGTTCCAACAACTACTTGAAGAAAAGCTCCAAGACGGTCTGACCCCTGAAGATGGAACAGAAAAATGGTCCTCTTTTAAGGACATGGTCGCTGAGACTGCAAAAGAGGTCCTCGGAGCAAAAACCAGAGCCCATAAGACTGGTTTTGACGAGAACGATAGAAGATCAAAGAAGCCCCCATGCGAAGAACAAGTCTTACATCGAGTGGCAGAATGACCCATCGTCCGTCTCCAAACGCGAGAGATTCAAGACTCTCCAGGCCAAAGTGCAGACCGACCTACGTCTGATGCGGGACCAGTGGTGGCAGGATAAAGCGACTGAAGTCCAAGGCTACGCCGACTCTCACAACGCCAAGAAATTCTTTGGCTCGTTGAAGACAGTCTTCGGACCCTCAGCATCAGGCTGCTCCCCGCTACTGTCCTCCGACGGCGCAACCCTGATCAAGGACCAAGAAGGACTAAGCAAGCGCTGGCAAGAACACTTCAGCAACCTGCTCAACAGGCCCTCGTCAGTCAACTCGATGCCTGAACCAGATCCCTCAGCAGCCGATACAAGACACACTTGCAGTACCCCCCACCATTGCAGAGATCCAGAAAGCAATCCTCCAGACGAGCTCCGGTAGAGCATCAGGAAAGGACGGAATACCTGCTGAGATCTACAAGGCAGCAGGCCCCAACGCCCTAAAAGCCTTTCACGATGTCCTGCGGAGTATCTGGGAGGAGGAGAAGATGCCAGATGACTCCGTGACACCCTGATTGTCTCCCCTACAAGAACAAGGAAGCAAAGCCGACTGTGGGAACTACAGAGGCATCTCGCTAACACATCTCATTGCTGGAAAGATCTTGCCAGAGCCATCCTCAACAGACTCATCACTGTTTCCGAGCAGAACCTCCCCGAGGCGCAGTGCGGCTTCAGACCCGCCAGAAGCACTGTCGACATGATTTTTGCTGTCAGCTTCAGGAGAAGTGTATCGAACAAAACATGCCCCTATACTCTGTTTTCATTGACCTGACCAAGGCCTTTGACACGGTCAACAGGGAAGCTCTTTGGACAGTCCTCGAGCGCATTGGATGCCCGCCAAAGTTTTGTGAAATGATCAAGCTCTTCCATGATGGCATGACCGGCCAGGTCCTCTCCAGTGGAAACGTGACGGAAGCCTTCGAGATCAGCAATGGCGTGAAGCAGGGCTGTGTCTTAGCTCCAGTCCTCTTCAACGTCTTCTTCACCTGCATGCTGTCCCACGCTGTCCAAGACCTGAGAAGGAGTCTACTTCCGCTATCGTCTGGATGGCTCCCTCTTTGACCTTCGTCGCCTCACTGCCAAGACAAAGAGCATCAAAGATCTCCTTCAAGAAGTCCTCTTGCCGATGACTGCGCACCGGTGGCCCATGCAGAATCCGATCTGCAAACGATGCTTGACCGCTTCTCTCCGATGCTTCAAAGCTCTTCGGCCTGACAATCAGCCTCGAAAGACTGAGGTGCTTCACCAACCCGCACCAAACACCAACCCGTCGGCACCCACCATCGTCATTGACGACTCCCAGCTTGCGGATGTTGAACATTTCAGATATCTAGGAAGTACCATCTCCTCTGATGCCCCTGGACAGGGAAGTTGATGCCGGAATCACAAAGCAAGCCAGGCGCTGGAAGACTCCGCAACAGAGTGCTTAGTCAACACAACATTCGGCTGACTACAAAACTGAGAGTTTACAACGCAGTGGTCTTGCCCCTCTCCTCTATGGGTGCGAATCTTGGACACTGTACCGCAGACACGTCAAGAAGCTGGAGAACTTCCACATGCGAGCTCTTCGCTCCATACTCGGAATCCATTGCAGACCGTGTTTCCAACCTCGAGGTCCTGGACCGTGCTCACACTACAAGTATCGAGTCCATGCTCATCAAGGCCCAGCTTCGATGGTGGGGCATGTCATCCGATGGAAGAGCGCCGTATGCCAAGGCGACTGCTGTATGGAGAGCTTCTGCATGGCAAGAGAAACCAAGGACGCCCAAAGAAACGGTACAAGGACTCGGTCAAATCAAACCTCCCAGTGGTGCGAACTCAAACCAAAAGAACTAGAGGAGTGCGCCAGTGACCGACCTCTGTGGCGGGCCACAATTCACAAAGCCGCTACCAACTTCGAAAGTACTCGACGCCAAAAGCGACTGCCACCAGGGATCAACGCCACAGAGCAGCAGCAGCAGTGATCACGACAACGGACTTCCAGTGCCCCCACTATTCCAGACTCTGCGCCTCCAGATTGGGGCTGCAGAGCCACCTCCGCACACATCGATGAGCTGCAGAAACGCTAACGTCATCTTCGATCCGAAGGACTACCATCATAATATATATATATATATAATATATAAATATATATATAATATAAATATATATAAATATATATAATATATATATATAATATATATATATAAGTAATGGTTGTTCTGCACAATTCTTAGCCGCTGACAATGCTTGGTTATTGAACAGCAGAGCTGACCACTCAGACTGATCCATATCTTTTGATCTCCCTTGCATCCTTAAATGGATCCTCAAGCATAGGCTTCAAATATTGTCCCCTACATTTTAACGCTGTTTGCATAGTGTTTTTAGTTTTTTCAGCAACTTTTTTCTACTCTACACTGTCATTTGTTTTATTCTACTACCTTTCGCTAGCTGCTTTGGGTGCTGTTGGATCTTTTTTTGAACCCTTGGTGATGAGAACACCACAGAATCACGGACTGTGGTGTGTCTCTATTTGACGCCAAGAGAACAGACACAATCAGCCGTGTCTCCCTGATAGTCCGATCCAGCGGACGAAAGGTCTAGGAGCAGGCGATACATAAAGATGTGCCTTTGACAGGAATTGCGATGGTTCCCTTATGCAGCTAGTGAAAGGTTTTCCTATTTACAGTACACATTTTCCCATTTCTTCTTCTTCAACAAACCACCCCCCCCCCCCCCCACCCCTTTTGATATTTTTTTCCCCTCTCCAAATCTTTGCCAAGTCATTATCATAATGATGGAAGAATTGTTAACCTTCACTTGTTTTCCCCCCCACTACTTAATTGTTCAGCACTGTATTGTTTGGTCAATCGGTGGCGATTGCATCTCTTAGGAGATCCAAGTAACGGTTGTTCTGCATAATTCTTAGCCGCAGACAATGCTTGGGTTATTGAACAGCAGAGCTGACCACTCAGACTGGTGCCATATCTTTTGATCTCCCTTGCATCCTTAAATGGATCCTCAAGCATAGGCTCAAAGATTGTCCCCTACATTTACAACGTTTGCATAGTGTTTTTAGTTTTTCAGCAACTTTTTTTCCACTCTACACTGTCATTTTGTTTTATTCTACTACCTTTCGCTGGCCGCTTTGGGGGTGCTGTTGGATTCTTTTTTGAACCCTTGGTGATGAGAACACCACAGAATTACGGACTGTGGTGTGTCTCTATTTGACGCCAAGAGAACAGACACAATCAGCCATGTCTCCCTGATGAGTCAGTTCCAGCGGACAAAAGGCCTAGGAGCAGGCGATACATAAAGATGTGCCTTTGACAGGAATTGCGATGGTCCCTTATGCAGCTAGTGAAAGGTTTTCCTATTTACAGTACACATTTCCCATTTCTTCTTCTTCAAGAACCCCCCCCCCCCCCCCCCCCCTTACGATATTTTTTCCCCTCTCCAAAATCTTTTCCAAGTCATTATCATAATGATGGGAGAATTGTTAACCTGCACTTCTTTTCCCCCACTACTTAATTGTTCAGCACTATATATATAATATATAATAATAATATATATATAGATATGTATATATATATAATATATAACAAACTAATAAATTCCAAGGATAAGTACCGAGCACCGTTCCAGCAACTTACAGAGCAGCTTGGTGTTGCAATGACTGCAAGAAATATTGAATTATAACAACTTGACTTACTTGACTAGTCCTCTGAATTCCCTGGGGAACATAGGGCCGCAACCACACTCTTCCACGGACACGGTTTTGGGAGATCTTCTTCAGCTTGGCCCACGTCATTCCGGCGGCCTTCACTTCCACGTCGGTACTCCTTCGCCATGTCTGTCTTGGTCTTCCCACTCTTCTTTTGCCCTGAGGTTCCATTCAAGGCTTGTCTTGTGATGTTGGATGGAGACTTTCTGAGGGTGTGGCCAATCCATCCCCACTTCCGTTTTCTGATTTCTATTTCTAATGAACTTGCTGGGTCTTGATTCCACAGTTCTGCGTGGCAATAACATCTGGCCATCTGATGTTCACAATGTTTCGCAGACATCTGTTGATAAATGTTGGAGTTTGTGGGTGTTTGTCTTTGTTGTTCGCCACGTTTCAGAACCATACAGAAGGACAGATTTCACATTTGAGTCGAAGATTCTGATCTTGTTATGGAGTGAGAGAGCAGAGGAATTCCAGATAGGCCGTAGTGTAGTAAAGGTGTGCCTGGCTTTATTGATGCGACTTTTGATATCCTCATCTGTACCTCCATCTTTGCTGACCACACTGCCGAGGTAGACAAACTTGTCAACTTCAGTGATGTCTTCCTGTTGTAGTCGTAGTGGTCTCGTTGCTGTTTTGACTCTCATGGCTTCTGTTTTCTTTATGTTGATTTGGAGGCCTGTCTTTCCTGCTTCTTCTGCTACCCGGCACAGCTTCTCTTGTGCGTCTTGCTGTTTTGGGACAGAAGGCTGATGTCGTCGGCGAAGTCCAGGTCTTCCAGTTGCTTGGTGAAAGTCCACTGGATTCCTGTCCTCTTGCCGTCGGTAGACTGCCGCATTATCCAGTCAACGACCATCAGGAAAATTGTTGGCGATAGTAGACACCCCTGACGGACGCCGGTTTGTACAGTGAAGGGCTTCGTTAGCTTCCCATCGTGGACGACCTGGCATGTGGCATCCTCGTAGAGTTGCTGGATGATGGCAACAAACTTGGGTGGAAGCCAAGTGGTGCATGAGTTTTCCAGATGGTATCTCTGTCGATGCTGTCAAATGCCCTCTGGAAATCCACAAATACTGCGTACAAGGGGTCTGCCACTCCAGAGACTGCGCGATGATAATTCTCATGGTGGCAATTTGGTCTGTGCATGATCTGTCTTGGCGAAATCCAGCTGTTCTTGGCGAGGGTCTTGTCTAGGGCGGTCTTTATCTCTCTAGCATGATTTTGGTCAGCACCTTCCCCGGGATGGACAGCAACATAATCCCTCTCCAGTTTTTACAGGATGACAAGTCCCCTTTCTTCGCAGCTTCACCAGGTGGCCTCTTTCCAGTCTTCTGGCACTCGTTCCTGCTCCCAGATCTTGCTTAGGAGTGGATGCAGCATCTCTGTTGACGTCTGGATGTCTGCTTTCAGTGCTTCAGGTGGAATTCCGTCTGGACCCGTTGCTTTACCTGACTTCAGTGACTTGATGGCTTTGGTAACTTCCGTCTTGGTTGGTGGGCCTGTGTTGATGTCCAGAAGCGGGTTGGTGGTGGAATGTCTGGGGGGACAGGTGGTGCAGGTCTATTCAGTATCTCTTTAAAGTGCTCTGCCCACCTTGCTCTCTGCTCAGCTTCTCCTGCAATGGTGTTCCCTCCTTGTCTTTGACCGGACGATTGGGGTTGCTGGTCTTTCCAGAAAGTGTTCGGGTAATCTCATACAGCCTTTTCATGTTTCTCTGTCCTGCCGCAGTTTCTGCCTCTTCTGTGAGCTCGTGGATGAATTGTTCTTGTCTTGTCTAGCACTTTTCTAACTAGCGGTTGACGTCCCAGTAGTGTGCCTGTAACTCTTGCTTGTGGTCTTGGTCTTGGTCTTGGGTCTGGTTGATCTGGTCTTTTAGGTGCTTCCGCTCTGTAATGAGGGTCCATGTTCCAGCTGTCAGCCATTCTTGGGTTTCTTCGCTTCTTCCAAGCACCTGTGTACATGTCGTCTGCCAGACCTCCCTCAGGTCACACCAGTGGTCTTCGATTGTTTCTTCAGCAAGTTGGTCAAGTACGCTGAATCTGTTTCTCAGTTCCAGTTTGAACCCCTCTGTTGTTGCTCTCTCCTCAGACTGTGTACTTGTACTTATGTGATAGTCGCCTGCTTGGTCTTTGTAGGCTTTCAATTTGGTCTTAGCACAGCAATCACAAGGTGTGGTCTGATGCGCGTCTGCTCCTCGTTTCACTCTCACGTCATGTAACTTCTGCGCCATTTTCTGCCGATGGTAATGTGGTCGATTTGGTCTTCTGGTCTTCCCATCAGTGAATTCCAAGTTATCTTGTGAATGTTTTTGTGTGGAAAACAGTGCCTCCGATACCATGTCGTTGAAAGCACAGAATTCCACAAACAGTTCTCCATTTTCATTTTGTATTCCTGTTCCGTGTATGCCCTAATCTGCTCTCTGCCCTTGTTGTCCATTCCCACTTTGCATTGAAGATCTCCCATGAGGATCTTAAGGTCTCTCTTCGGCACTCTATCCATGACTGTTTGGAGTTGATTGTAGAACTCCCCTTTTCCTCTGGGTCTGCTACGTTTGGTGGGGCGTAGCACTGTAGATGGTGATTTCCTGCCCTTGAATTGAATCTTGCAGGTGAGGATCCTTGGTGACACTGGTTCCCATGACAGCAGTGCTCGCGTCGCCTCGGGTGTCATCAGCAGCGCTACCCATGCGTGTGTGGCTGGCTCTTCTCGTCCAAGTAGATAATGGTGTCTCCCTTGTCACTTGTTTTTCCTGTTCCAGTCCTCGGTCTCGCACAGAGGCCGAGGATCTTAGGTGTACCTTCATCTCCAAAATACTCCACTTGTAGCTGTTTTTTTCCAGTCTCGATAGGTTCTGTGTTCCAGGTCCCTACCCGGGTCTTGGCTTGGTCGGCCAAAGAGTTGTCGCGCACTGGCTTCCTGAAGGCTTTCACCAGCTCGCGTATGGGCTTCTAGAAGAACTCTCCCAACCATGCTATTCCAGAAATGTCATTGGGTTGTCGTAACAAAGTTAGTTTTCTAGGCACGGTTGTAGCCCAATTCAAACCCCCACCGAGGGCCAGTTGAGCACTATATATATATTAGATATATATAGTATATCTATATATATTTAAAAATTAGTATATTATATAACAACTTATAAATTCCAAGGATAAGTAACCGACACCGTTCCAGCACTCAGAGCAGCTTGGTGTTGCAATGACTCAAAAATATGAATTTAATAAACAAAAAGCTTGCTCTTATGTCTTAGATTGAAGACTAGGGGGAGATACGCAATATTCGCAGTGGTAGATGATTCTGCCTAACTAACAGTAGTGCTTGAGTGGGTGATGGGAAAATGAATAAAAAAATGCTTCTCAAATGAGCCTTCTCAAGCTTATATGCCATGGGAGCATCACAGCTTTATCTGGATTGCATTCTTCTAAAACGTAAAGGCGAGGAGTAAATTACCACTTCGCAGTCACTGAGGAGAAACAACCAGTTTCGAAATAATCGGTAATGACCGGTTTATATGCTATGAGTTTTTCCCCCATGGGGGATGTCTCCCCCATGGATGCATATAATCTTGCTGAAGCCATTTTGAGAAGCATTATTTTATTTTCCCCAGTTCACGCACACTCAAGCACAACTGTTAGTTGCAGAAATCATCTACCACTGGCAGTTAATGAATGCGTATCTCCCCCTATTTTTCAATCTAAGAAATAAGAGCAAGCTCTTGTTTAGAATTTTATTTTCATCACCCCAATAATATATATAAGATATCTATAATATAATTATCCTATTTTAAACTAATAAATTATATATATATATATAATATATATATATATTATATATAATATAGGTCAGTATTTAAAATGCCTAAAACAATTTTTAAGTGCTCAACCCCTTGGGGAGCAACATTAGTTAAAACAAGTTAAAAGAGGAATCTTAAAACTATCTACAAATTTGTTTCGAGCGTGT
>CM031618.1:50035048-50092077 GCA_018398815.1 Conus ventricosus | reverse complement strand
TTTGGGGGGTTAAGGGTCCACCCCTAAAATTTCAACAAAACAGCTTAAAAAATAAAAATAAAAAATTTCAAGCCTTTCCCCCGGTGCCAAAAAAATTTTGAGAACAGACTGGGGGCAGCTCAAATCAAACAAGACTGAAAAAAAAGCTGATCTGGCAAACACCTGGGGAGAGAAGCATCATTTTCAAAGCCCTCCCCTGCAAAAATTTGGGGGCGGGGGGGTTTGTAGGAACTCTGCATACAGCCTAAATGTAACACTCCAGTTGCGGGGAGGGAAAAAAACCAAGCCCTGAAAGAAATGGCAGAAGCAGCAGAGGGGTTTTCCCAAGCGGATCTGGTCAAAGAGGAAAAAAATTGAACTTCAAAGGTTTTTTTTCCTACAAATATCGGTCCCCCCCAGGGCTCAGTGGTTAAAAATTTGGCGTCTTTGGGGGGAAAATTTTAAACTTTTTCCAGAGGGTAAAGGATTCGAATCCCACCCAAAGGCTCGCCCAAGAGGGGAAAAAAGGGGCCCGCAGGGGGAAACCGGAGCCCATGCCGGTGGGGCCCAAAACCCCCCCCCCCCGATGTCGGGAAAAAGGGCCCGAAACACTTGCTTAAAGGGGGGCTTTTTTTTCTGAGGACCCCTTTTGCTAAAAACGCCCCTTCCACGATTTTTAATTTTCTACTTTTATTATTTTTATCATTATTTTTCTTTCATTCCTTCTTTTGTTTTTTTTCCTCATCTTTCTTTTTCCCCTCTCTTTTTTTTACATTATTATTATTATTTTTATTATTTTGATCTTTGAACTTTTGAAACAGTTTAACTTTTTTAAATTGGGATCTGAGATTTTTTTTAAGGGGGAAAATTTTTAATTTCTTGGGTTTGTGGAAGACGTTTTTAAAGATTTATTAAAAGGAAAAGACTTTGTGATTGATTTCAACGGGGTGACAGCCCTGAAATGGCCCTTTGGGTTTGGGCTGGGTTTTTTTAAACAACACAACTTCCCTTTACCTCTACTTATTACTTTTATTATGTTTATTCCCTTTATTAAAAACCACCTTTAAACATTCTTTTTAATTTATTTTCTTTAACATTATCAAAAAAATTTTAAATTTGCTATCATCAACTGAAAACTAAAGGGTGAACTCGGAGATGGGCTCCAGAAACCCTGAAGACGGGTTTTTTTTGGTGCAAACAGGCAGGCCCCACCGACTGTCACCTTGGGGCTGATCAAAAACCAAAGGTGAAAAAGTACCGAACGCGGGGACTCCATTTCATCAGGGGAAAAAAAAAAATAAAAAGGACCCGGGATTTTCATTTCTAAAAAACAAATACAGCGTTAATGGACGACCTCCATCAAAAACCCGTTCCCAATTTCTGCCCCCGGGCTCCTCCCCACCCCAAATTCCAGTCTGCATTTTCTGCACCAACTACTAGACTGTGGCCAAGCCCCCGGGTCCGTAAGGGGGCCTCTGGCCGAGGGGACACAAAAACTTTTGAACTAAAAGTTTGGGAAACAGGAATTGTATATTTGTAACATAAATTAATGCTGATTTAACCACTTTTGACACACGCAATATAATGTTCTACACTGAATAAATTTTCCCCCACACACAGGGGGTTTTGTTTTTTTTTTCCTTAAAAAATTCATTTTTTTTTAAAGTTTTTGGGGAGATTTTTTATTTAAAGGTTTTTAAATTTCTTTGGGGGGTGCCCAAAATTTTTATTCTTTTTTGGGTTTAAACCAAAAAAGTTTGACATACGGGAAGGGTGCAACTTTGGCAGAAGGTAACTTAAAATTTAGGGTATGTAACTTCAGTCAACCCAAAAACTACTTTGACCATTCCTCTCTTTTTCACTGAAAGGGCGGTTCTTCCGGGGACAAAAAACGTGGTTTTTTTTCATAAATTTTTTTAAAACCCCCTTTCAGCAAATCATCATGAACAAAATTAACAAAAATTTTTAAATCATATAATAAAATTTAAAAAAATTTCCCCCATTTTCATTCACTGTCTGAAACATACCCTTTTTTAAAAAGCTTATGATGTCCCATAAAAATTTTCCAAACTTTTTTACCCAAAGAATTTGTGCCGGGGGTTTGGGGGGGGTTTAATAAATTTCTTATTTTTTTTTTTTCCTCTGCACACTTCGTTTTGTTCCATTTTACAAACCGTTTCTTTTTTTTTCTTCTTTCCTCTCCACATTTTCGTTTTTTTCCCCATTTTCCCAAACCCTTCGCGGGCTGTTTTGGGAGGGGGCTGTTGGGTCTTTTTTTGAACCCTTGGGGGTGGAAAAACCACAGAAAAAGACTTTTTGTGTTCTCATTTGACACCCAAAGCACAGACAAAACCACCGTGCCCTCCCCAAATATCCGATCCAGCGGAAAAAAGGCCTAGACAGCAATACAAAGGGATTTTGTTTTGAGGGTTTTAAACAAGGGTTTTCCCTCAGGCAGTTTGTAAAGGGGTTTCTCATTTTTAAATAGCACTTTCCCCCAAATTTTCTTCATCTTCAACTTTTTTTTCAAAAATTTTAAAATTTCTTCCCAAAATCTTTGTAACGACTGAAGAATTGTTCCCCCTCACTTTTTTTTTCCCCCACTATTTTAATTTTTTGGGCCCTTTAAATTTTGTTTTTTTTCCCAGGGGGATTTTCATCTCTTGGGAGACCCCAAGTAAAGGTTTTTCTGTACAATTTAAGCCACTCCCCAATGTTTGGGGTTTATTGAACAGCAAACTGACCCTAGACTGTTCCTATCTTTGTTTTCCCCTTTGCCCCTTTGAATGGCCCTCAAGCAAGGCTCAAAGATTGCCCCTATTTTTTTAAACTTTTTGGCATAATGTTTTTAAAAATTTTTTTCAGCTTTTTTTTTTTTCCCTCTCCAAAAATTTTCGTTTTTTTCCCTTTTTACCCCCCCCTTTCCCACTGGCTGTTTTGGGGGTGCGTTGGATTCTTTTTTGAACCCTTGGGGGTGAGCACCAAAATTAGGGTTTTTGGGGTGGCCTCTATTTGCCCCCAAGAGCACAGACACAACCACCGTTTTTCCCCTGATGAGTCCAAATCAAAGGGGACAAAAGGGCCCTGGGGAGCGGCAATACAAATGGATTGCCCTTTGAGGGGGGTTTAAACAGGGGTTCCCCCCCCAGGCGGGCTATTTAAAGGGGTTTCTCATATTTTGCGAAAAACTAAAACATTAGCAAACGGGCGAAAAATTTGTAGGGGAAAAAATTTTTGAGCCTATCCACTTTCCCCCCATTTTCTTCATTTTAAACTTTTTTTTTTTTAAAAATTTTAAATTTTTTGCCAAGTCATTACGGGAAACCACTGAAAAAAAAAATTGGCCTGCACTTTTTTTCCCCCCCCTTATTTAATTTGTTCGGGAAAAAACTTCTTTTTTGTCCAACACTAAATTAAAAATTTTTTGGGAATCTAATCGGGTGATCTGTATGAATAAAAATAGTAAAATTTTTTGTTTTGTAAATAAAATAAAATTTAAAAATGCTCCATCTATGAATTTTTTTTTAAAAAATAGATCTGTGATGAAAAAAAGAAAGTAAAATTTTCCAGCATTTAATATTTTTTCATATGCCCTTCTATAAAGGGTTTTTTTTTAATAAGGGAAAAAAGGACAAGCAAAAAGAAAAAAAAACATATATATATATATTTATAAATAATATATATATATAATATATATATATATATATATATAAAAATATGTATGTTTTATAAAAGAGCAGAAATTTTAAAAAAATCCCCTAAAAAAATTTTTTAAGTGCTCACCCCCCGGGGAGAACTTTTAGTTAAAACAATTAAAAGAGGAATCTTAAAACTATTTTTTTTAAGATTCCTCTTTTAACTTTTTTTTAAACTATTTATATATTTTTCGGGAGGGGAAGTACCTTTACAGGGGGTTTGGGCCATGTCCTTTTCTAGGCAGCCCCGTCGCCACTGGTCCCACCTGTAAACTCACTCACACCTGTGGCCCCTAGAAGCTTCGAAAGCAACAGGGGCCATTTCCCCGGAAAGGGCCCGGGGGCCCAGGCCGGCAAAAAACCGTGGGGGTAGCCATCGGGCCCGGAAACCCTGGGTTTGATTTGGGGCTCGGGCTTTTAAAGCCCTACTGCATGTGAAGACAGACCCCCGGGTGGAACGAGCGAAAAGATCAACGATGATCCAACGGTTTAAGGGCCCGGTGGCAGAAAGTTTTGGGGAGCGCTACGAGCATGGACGTGAAAACCCTGAAACCCCGGGTTCATCCACTCACCCCCTGGCAGTCCCCCGGCGTAACGGTTCTCCGTGCCATTTATCAAGGTTTCCCCGGGGGCCAGAGAGGGGGTTTAAACCCCCGGTCAATTTTTTTTTCCCCCACAAAAAACCTTCACGAAACGGGCCCTTATGAAACCCTCATCACCGACGTAAACGCACACACCTCATTCCTGGGGGCGAGGGGCCCTGGCGAAAAAAAGGGGTTGGAGATGACCACGGGAAAGTTGTAGTCACAATCCGGGCACGTAGGGGGCCCAAATGGGCAGGGGTCGCTTTTTTTTCCCTGAATCCGAGGGAAACAGGAAGTCCGGCACACCCGGGGGCGACGGGGCCGCCTCTTTAGGAAGCACTCCCCCCCCCCGGCATGGGGGGGGGGCAGAAAATTTCCCCCCAACAAATGTTTTGCCCTTTACAGTCTGGTCAGCTTACCGGGGTTTTACAGACCCATCCTTTTTGCGGTCAAAAAATGCAAAAGAAAAAAGCAAAAAAAAACCCCTTTTAGAGCCTGGAACGTTCGAACATTAAGACAGACCCAAAGTAGGGTCGAGACCGGAAAAAGAACAGCGCTTGTCCAAAAGGAACCCAGCGATACCAAAAAGATTTTGCTGCACTCAGCGAAACACGCCCTTCTGATAAAGGGCTCCCTAAGAAAGAGGGGGGTGGATACACTTTTTTTTTGGAAGGGAAAGCCACAACCGAAACGGGATCCATGGCGTTGGATTCGCCATCAGGAAAAAAAGCAGCTCAAAAGCATCCCTGTGCTCCCTTTTGGGCATCAATGAACGCCCCATGAAATTGCGTTTTCCCCCTAAAGCGGGGTCAAGACACCTCAAATCATCGTGGTGAAATGCCCCCAAACGCTCACACCCCAACGACACCAAAGAGCTTTTCTACAAACAACGGGACCACCCATCGGGTTAACTCCCAAAATGAAAACCGTCATCCTTGGACTTCAAGGGCCAATTTGGGAAAAGAGCCCAATAGCAGCGGGGAAGGCTTTCTGGGCAACAGGGAAGAAAGGAAAAGGTCAACAACAACGGCCGCTCCTCCTCAAAAGTGTGGGGAAACACACCCCTCTGCATCACCAACCCCTTTGTTTCGGGTTTGGGCGGAAAAGGGTTAAAAGGGACCACCGGATGCCCCCAGGTCGAAACACTGGCCAGATTGTTTTCATAAACGTACGCCAACGCGAAAATAAAGGGAAACTCCGGGTGACCCGCGTCATGGGGGTTTGGGCGAATGCTGACTGACCACAGGCTTGCCCGGGCGAAATACCCTGCACATCCCAACCCCCCACCAGAAACCGACCCAAAGACTGCGGGGCCCCCTCCTACAAGTCGCCAGACTGAAAGCCCCCGGGACCTCCCCTCCCCAGCCCAAAACAACTACTTGAAGAAAAGCCCAAGACGGCCTAAACCCTAAAGATGAACAAAAAAAATGGTCCTCTTTTAAGGAGGGGGTCGCTGAAACTGCAAAAGGGGTCCTGGGAGCAAAAACCAGACCCAAATGAAGACGGGTTTAAACCGAGAACGTTTAGAAGATAAAAAAGAAGCCCCCCTTTTGCGAAGAACAAGTTTTTAACATCGAGGGGCCAGAATGACCCATCGCCCGGGCCCAAAACGCGAGAGATTCAAGACTCCCGGGCCAAAGTGCAGACCGACCTACTTCTGATGCGGGACCAGGGTGGCAGGATAAAGCGCCTGAACCCAAAAGGCTACGCCGACTCTCACAACGCCAAGAAATTTTTTGGGCTGGGTTGAAACAGCCCCTTGGGCCCCCTCAGCACGGGCTGCCCCCCTACGCCTCCGACGGCGAAACCCCTAAATAAAGGACCAAGAAGGACAAAGCAAGCGCGGGCAAGAAAAATTCACAACCGGCTAAACCCAGCCCTCGTCATTTAAACCCCGGATCCCTTGAACCAATCCCCCAGCAGCCGATACAAGACCACTTGCTTTACCCCCCACCCTTGAAAGAGATCCAGAAAGAAACCCTCCAGACGAGCCCCGGGTAGAGCATCGGGAAAGGAGGGAAATTTACCTCTAGATCAACAAGGCACAGGCCCCAACCCCCCTAAAAGCCTTTCACGATGCCCTTTCGGAGTACTGGGGGGAGGAGAAGATCCCAAATGACTTCCGTGACACCCTGTTTTCCCCTTCCCTCTACAAGAACAAGGGAACCCAAAGCCGATTTGGGGGAACTACAGACATCTCGCAAACTCTCCTTGCTGAAAGATTTTTGCCAAGCCCCCCAACAGACTCATCACTTTTCCGACAAAAACCCCCCGAGGCGCATGGGGGGCTTAAAACCCCGGCAGAAGCCGGGTGGGACATGATTTTTTTTGTCACTTCAGGAGAATGAAAGGGAACAAAACAGCCCCTATACTCTTTTTTAAATTGACCTGACCAAGGCCTTTGACCCCTCAACGGGGAAAGCTCTTTGGACATCTCGAGCGCTTTGGGATGCCCCCAAAAGGGTTTTGTAAAAATTTGATCAACCCTCTTCCTTTATGGGATGACCGCCAGTCCTCTCCAGGGGAAAACGTGACGGAAGCCCTTCGAGATCAGCAATGGCGTGAAGCAGGGCTGTGTTTTAGCTCCAGCCCCTTTTCCCAACGTTTTTCTTCACCTCTTCTTTTCCCCGCTGTCCAAAAACCGGGAAAAGGGGAGTTTTTAAATTTTCCGCAATCGTCGGATCTCCCCTTTGCCTTTTCGTCCCCTTTCACTCCCAAAAACAAAGAGCATCAAAGATCCCCTTTTCCAAAAAAGTCCTTTTTGCCGATGACTGCGCCCCCGGGGGCCCCCATGCAGAATCCGATCTGAAAAAGATGCTTAAACCCCGTTTCCCCCGAGGTTTTAAAAGCTCTTGGGGCCTGACAATCACCCCGGAAAGACTGAGGTCCCTTAACCCAAACCCCCGCACCAAACCCAACCCGTGGGCACCCCCCATCGTCATGACGACTCCCACTTGCGGATGTTGAACATTTAAGATATCTAGGAAGTACCATCCCCCCTCTGTGGCTCCCTGGACAGGGAAGTTAAATCCCCGGAATCAGCAAAGCAAGCCGGGGCCGGGAAGACCCCGCAAAAAAGGCTTACCCAACACAAAAATTGGGCTGACTAAAAAAACTGAGTTTTTAAAACCCGCAGGTTTTGGCCCTCTCCCTCTATGGGGCGAATCGGGGACACTGTACCGCAGACACGCAAGAAGCTGGGGGAACTTCCAATGCGAGCCTTCGCTCCATACTCGGAACCCCATTGGCAGGACCGTTTTTCCCCAACCTCGAGGCCCCGGGGACCGTGCTCACACTACAATTACCGACCCAAACCCAAAATAAAGGCCCACCTTCGATGGGGGGGCATGTCACCCGTTTGGAAGAACGCCGAATCCCCAAGGCGACTGCTGTAGGAGATTTCCCTGCGGGCCCAAGGGAGAAACCAAGGACGCCCAAAGAAAGGGTACAAATTTCGGTAAAATCAAACCTCCGGGGCAAACTAAAAACCAAAAGAACTAAAAGGAGGGGGCGCCAGGGGACCGCCCCCTGTGGCGGGCCAAAATTCACAAAGCCCCTACCAATTTCAAAAAATACTCGACCCCCAAAAAGCTGACTGCCACCAGGGACCCAACGCCAACAGAGCAGCGGGCACATGTCACGACAACGGATTTCCAGCCCCCCACTTTTCCCAAAACTCTGCCCCCCAATTTGGGGCCCAGACCCACCTCCGCCACATCGATAAACCCTCCCAGAAACGCTAACGTCATTTTCCCGGATCCAAAGGGACTACCCCATCTTATATATATATAATATATATATATATAAAAATTTTATATATATATATATATAAATATATAATTTTATAAAATATAAAAATATATATATATAATTGGGGGTTTTTCTAAACAATTCTTAGCCGCTGACAATGCTTGGGTTTTTGGGAACAGCAAGCTGCCCCATTTCAGACTGATCCATATTTTTTTGATCCCCCTTTGGGCACCCTTAAATGGATCCTCAAGCATGGGCTCAAATATTTTCCCCACTTTTTTACCTGTTTGCATAGTTTTTTTATTTTTTTTCAGCAATTTTTTTCTACTCTCCACTGCCCATTTTTTTTTAATTACAAAACCTTTCCGCTAGTTTGTTTTGGGGGGTGTGTTGATTTTTTTTTTGGAACCCTTTGGGTGTTGAGAAAAAACCACAGATCACGGACGGGTGGTCTCTATTTGACGCCAAGAAACAGACACAATCAGCCGTGTCTCCCCTGATAGTCCAATCCAGGGGAAACAAAGGCCCTGGGAGCGGGCGATACATAAAGATTTTCCTTTTTAAACAGGAATTCGAGGTTTCCCTTATGCAGCGGGAAAAGGGTTTTTCCCTTTATTTACAGTAAAACATTTTCCCATTTTCTTCTTCTTAAAAACCACCCCCCCCCCCAAACCCCCCCTTTTGTTTTTTTTTCCCCCTCCCCCAAAATCTTTCCCAAAGTCTTTAATAAATAAGAGGGGAAAATTTTTAAACCCTTCCCTTGGTTTTCCCCCACTATTTAAATTTGGGTTCACCTGAATTTTTTGGGCCCAATCGGGGCGATTGCTTTCTTTTAGGAGATCCAAGTAAGGGGTTTGTTCGCAAAATTTCTTACCCGGGCAACAATGCTTGGGTTTTTTGGAACACAGAGCTGACCACTCGGGACTGTGCCAATTTTTTTTGGATCTCCCTTGCATCCTTAAATGGATCCCCCAACATGGGCTCAAAGATTGCCCCCCCAAACTTTTTAAACACTGTTTCATATTTTTTTTTAAATTTTTTTCAGCAATTTTTTTCCCCACCCCTACACGGCCCATTTTGTTTATTCTATACCTTTCGCTGGCCGTTTTGGGGGGGTGCTGTTGGTTTTTTTTTGAACCCTTGGTGATGAAAAACCCACAAAATTTACGACTTGTGGTGTGTCTCTTTTTGGGAACCCCCAAGAAAAACAGCCCACAATCAGCCAGTCTCCCTAAAGGGTTTCAGTTCCACGGAAAAAAAACCTGGACAGGCGATACATAAAGATTCCCCTTTGACAGGAATTGCGAGGGTTTCCCTTATCACTAGTAAAAGGGTTTTTCCCCTTTTTTTACAGTACACATTTTCCCTTTTTCTTCTTCTTAAAGGGAACCCCCCCCCCCCCCCCCCCTTACGATTTTTTTTTCCCCTCCCAAATCTTTGCCAAGTCTTTTATCAAAATAAAGGGGGAATTTGGGTTAACCTGCACTTTTTTTTTCCCCCACTACTTAATTGTTCACCTAAAAATATATATATATATAAAAATATAAATAATAAGAATGATATATATATATATATAAAAAAACTAATAATTCCCAAAGGGATAATCCCGGGAGCACCGTTCCAGCAATTTACAGACAGCTTGGTGTTGCAATGACGGGCAAGAAATATTGAATTATAAACAACTTGACTTACTTGACTTAGTCCCCTAAATTTCCCCCCTGGGGAACATGGGGCCCGGGCAACCACACTCTTCCAGCGGCCCTTTTTTGGGGGAGATCTTCTTAAACTTGGCCCACGTTTTCCCGGGCGGCCTTCCTTCCACGTGGGTACCCTTCGCCAGCCCTTCCCGGGGCCCCTTCCCCTCTTCTTTCCCCCTGATTTTTTCCATTAAAGGGGCTTGTTTTTGTGATTTTTGGATGGAGATTTTTCGGGGGGGTGGGGCCCAAACCCATCCCCATTTATTTTCCTTTTTCCCTGTTTTCTTTTTCTTTTTTAACTTGCGGGGTCTTGTTCCACATTTTTTCTGCTTTGGGCCCAATAAAAACTGGCCATCTGATTTCACAATGTTTCCCGCAACATCTTTTGATAAATGTTTGGAGTTTTGGGTTTTTTGTCTTTGTTGTTCGCCACGTTTCAGAACCAAAACAGAAGGACAGATTTACATTTGAGTCAAATTTCTGATCTTGTTAGGGATTTGAAAAGGAGAAAGGGAAAATTCCAAAAAGGCCGTATGTAGTAAAAGGTGTGCCGGGCTTTTTTAAAGCATTTTGTATCCTCATCTGTACCCCCACCCTTTGCTGACCACACTGCCGATTTTAAACAAACTTTTAAACCTTTCATGATGTCTTCCTGTTGAAGTCTAGGGGGGTCTCGTTGCTGGTTTTGACTCTCATGGCTTCTTTTTTTCTTTATGTTGATTTGGAGGCCTGTTTTTTTCCTGCTTCTTCTGCTACCCGGCAAAAGTTTCCTCTTGTGGGGCTTGCTGTTTTTTGGGACAAAGGGGGTGATGTCGTCGGCGAAGTTTCCCGGTCTTCCGTTGCTTTGGGGAAAGTCCCCCGGATTCCTGTCCTCCTTTGGGCCCTCGGTAGACTGCCCCATTATTTCCCGCAACGACCTCAGAAAATTTTGGGGAAAAGTAAAAAACCCCTGACGGGCGCCGGTTTTTACATTTAAAAGGGCCCTTCCCTTAGCTTCCCCTCGTGGACACCTTGGGATGTGGCATCCTCGTAAAAGTTTCCCGGATATGGCAACAAACTTGGGGGAAGCCATATGGTGCTTTTGGTTTTTTCCCGATGGTTTTCTCGGGCGATGCTGTCCCAAAAGCCCCCTGGAAATCCCCAAATACTGCGTACAAGGGGGGCTGGCCCCTCCAAGACTGCTCGAGATAAAACTCATGGTTTGGGAATTTGGGGGCCGGGGCTTTATCTGTCTTGGCGAAATCCAGGGTTTTTCTGGCGGGGTCTTGTCCCAAGGGGGGGTCCCTTTTGTCTCCTTTGCAAAGATTTTTGGTTCCCGCAAACCCTTCCCCCCGGGGTGGGAAACAACTAATCCCCCTCCATTTTTTTCCCGGGTGAAAAAATCCCCCTTTCCTTTTTGGCAGCTTTCACCAGGGGGCCTCTTTTTCCCGTCCTTCTGGGACTCGTTCCTGCCCCAGATCTTGCTTAAGGGGTGGGTCAGCATCTCTGTTTTTACTTTCCCGGAAAGTCCCGCTTTCCCGTGCTTTGGGGGAAATTTCCCTCCTTTGGGCCCGTTTTCTTTAAAACCCGACTTCAGTGACTTTTAAAGGGGTTTTGGGAACTTTCCGGGCTTGGGTTGGGGGGGCCTGTTTTGATGTCCAAAAGCTGGTTTTGGGGGGGAAAAGTCTGGGGGGACAGGTGGGTGCAGGTCTAAAACATTTTCTCTTTAAAGTGCTCTGCCCACCTTCTTCCCCTGGGTCCCGCTTCTCCTGCAAAAGGGGTTTCCCTCCTTGGGGCCCCCCCCCCCTTTTACCGGAAAGATTGGGGGTTTTTGGTCTTTCCCCGGGAAAATGTTCGGGTTTAAACTCAACAGCCCTTTTTATGTTTTTTCCCCTGTCCTGCCGCGTTTTTGCCTCTTCTGTTTAGCTCGTATGAATTGTTTTTGTCCCTTTTTAGCACTTTCTTAACTAAAGGGGGTTTAAAGTCCCCGTATGTGGGCCCGTAACTCCTTTGGGTTTTTTGGGCTTGGCCTTGGTCTTGGTCGGGGGAACGGTCTTTTTAGGTGCCCCCGCTCTGTAATGAGGGCCATGTTTTCCCCTGTCAGCCCCCTTCTTTGTGTTTTCCTTTTGCTTTTTCCAAAACAAACCCGTTTACATTCCTGCCAACCTCCCCCCGGGCCCCACCAGTGGTCCCTTTGATTGTTTTTTTCAGCCAAATTTGGGCAAGTACGCTGAATCTTTTCTCAAATTCCAGTTTTAACCCCCCCTGTTGTTGCTCTCCTTTCCCTTTAAAACCCGTTACATTGTA
The DNA here is from genome assembly GCA_018398815.1 of Conus ventricosus. Classification (NCBI taxonomy): domain Eukaryota; kingdom Metazoa; phylum Mollusca; class Gastropoda; order Neogastropoda; family Conidae; genus Conus; species Conus ventricosus. The sequence continues at coordinate 50,080,086 of CM031618.1, read as the reverse complement.
CTTATGTGAATCCCGGGGCCCGCTTGGGCTTTGTAGGCTTTTTAATTTTGGGCTTTTGCACAGCAAAACACAAGGTTGTGGTCGATGCTGCTCTGCCCTCGTTTCACTCTCCCGTTTATGTAAACTTCGGGGGCCAATTTTTTGCCCATGGGAAAAAGTGGGGCCTTTGGTTTTTTGGTCCCTTCCCCCTCAGGGGAATTCCAAATTTTTCTTGTGAATTTTTTTTTTGTGGGAAAACAGTGCCTCCATGACCATGTCGTTGAAAGCCAAAAGAATTCCCCAAACAGTTTTTTCCATTTTCAATTTTTTTATTCCTGTTTCCCTGTATTTCCCATAAACTGCTCTCTGCCCTTGTTGGCCAAATTTCCCCCTTTGGCATTGAGATCCCCATGAGGGTCTTAATTTTCTCTTCCTTTGGCACTCTATCCATACTGTTTTTGGGGTTGGGTTTTAAACTCCTCCCTTTTTCCCTGGGCCCCGCAAAGTTTTTTGGGGGCGTAAAACTGTAAAAAGGTGGTTTTTTGCCCTTTGAATTTAATTTTTGCAGTGAGGATCCTTTGGGGGACCCCTGGTTCCCCGGACAGCATTTCTCGCGTCGCCCCCCGGGGGTCATCAGCAGCGCTACCCCATGCGGTGTGGCGGTCTCTTCTTTGTCCCCGAGTTTGAAAATGGGTCTCCACTTTCCGCCTTTTTTTTTCCTGTTCCCGTCCATCTGGGCTCGCACAGGGGGGAGGGTCTTTTGGGAGTACCTGTGCATCTCACTAAATCACTTTTGCTGGGTTTTTCCAGTCTGTAAGGGGGCTGAGGGTTTCCCGGGCCCTATCCCCGGTCTTGCCTTTGGGGCTCAGAAGAAATTGTCGGCGCAAATGGGTTCCTGAAGGCTTTCACCCGCCCGCGTCATGGGCTCTGCTAGAGAGAACTCTTCCCCCAAACCCTCAATTCCCTCAGAAAAAGTCATTGCGGGGTTTCCCGTAACAAAGTTTGTTTCTAGGGCCCGGGGTTTTTACCCAATTCAAACCCCCCCAAACCCGGAGGGCCAATTTAAACACTATATATAATATATATATAATATAAAATAAATATATTTTATATAAAATATTTATAATATAATATATAACAAACTAATAAATCCCAAAGGGTAAGTCCCGAGCACCGTTCCAGCAACTTACAGACCCCTTTGGGGTTGCAATGACTGAAAAAATATTGAATTATAAACAAAGCTTGCTCCTTAAAGTCTTTTGATTGAAGACATAGGGGGAAATACGCATTTTTTAAACTGCAGTGGGGGATATTCGCCAACTAACAGATGTCTTTTAGTGGGGGAAGGGGAAAAAAAAAAAAAAATGCTTCTCAAAAAGAGCCTTCAGCAAAACTTAAAAATTTTCCATGGGGGGGACTCACCAGCCCTTTTTTGGATTTCATTCTTCTTAAAAAAATGAAAAGGGGAAAGGGGCAAATTAAACCCCTTTTCCCCAGTCACTGAGGAGAACAACCAAGTTTTTGAAATATCGTTTTTGACCAAAGTTTTTATGTTATGAGTTTTCCTCCCTATTGAGGAAAGTCCCCCCATGGAATATAAACTTCTGAAGGCTCATTTTTTAGAAGCATTTTTTTTATTTTTCCCCATTCACCCCCACTCAAGCACATACTGTTATTAGGCAGAATCATCTACCCTGCAGATAAGAAGCCGGGATCTCCCCCCTTTCTTCAATCTAAAACATAAGAGCAAACTTTTTTAATTTAAATTTTAAAATATTATATATATAAATATTAAAATAATATATATATATAAATATATAATATATATTTAATATAATATATATATATAGGTCAGTATATTTAAAATGCCTAAAACAATTTTTAAATGCTCAAAACCCCTTTTGGGGGCAACATTAGTTTTAAAAAAAAGTTAAAAGAGGAATCTTAAAACTATCTTTCAAAATTTTTTTCGGCGTGTTTCGCTGTCATCAGGGGGGTTTTTTTGGGTTTCCCACCGCCGATTTATATAGCGTTGGGGTCCCGTTTGCGGTTGTTTCACTGGGGTTGCCTGCACGTGTTTTTTTTGGGGGCTTTCAGGTTTTTGTTTTGGGGGGGGTTCACTAAAAAAAAAAAATACATAGGGATCGCTGAAAACCACTTCAAAACCGATATTCCCAAACCCCAAACCGTCATTTTAAAAAAAGAAAAATAAAAAACCAAACGAACTGAGCCCAAATAAATCTGGGAAAAAATTAAAGACGCAAAAAAAGCTACAAATATCCGGAAAAAACATAAAAAGAGGTCACCAACAGCAATGTTTCAAAAAAGGGGCAAAACCCATGTTTAAAATGAAAAAAAAGGGGTTTAAAACTATGCAAACCACCCATAGCAACTTTAAACACCAAAAAAAAAATAGAAAAAACTCAGGCATAAATTTGGAAAAAAATTGTTATGAAACCCCAACCCCAAAAAAAAAACCTGAAAGCCCCCCCAAAAAAAACCCCTCAGCCCAAACCCCCACGTGCAAACAAACCGCAAACGGGGCCCACAACCCCTATATAACATCGGCAGTGGGCAAACCAAAAACCCTCCTGAAGACAGCGCAACACAAACCCAAAAAAAATTTTAGATAGTTTTTTAAAATTCCTCTTTTTTAAATTTTTTTTAACTTAAAATTTGCTCCCCAAGGGGGGAGCACTTAAAAACATGTTTTAGGGATTTTAAATATACGGGTCTTAATCCGCTCCTCACTTGAAAATGTGGCCCCGAAGGATTTTAAAATGGAGGGGAAAACCCAAATTTTTGGCAGTCTTAAAAAAAAATACCGTTTTCTTTAAAAACCGCAATCATATTAAAAAAAAAATAATAAAACAAACAAAAAGTTGCACAAATAGAGATTTAAAGCATTCTTTTTTTCTGAAACCCAAATTGGGAAAATAAAAGGGCAAAAACACCCACGATTTCAAATTTATGGCGATCCCAAAACCCCCATAACGAAAAAGAAACCCTTTTTAAATCAAATGAAAAGAATTATAACCAATTTTTTGGGAAATTTAAAAAAACCCAACAAAGGGTTTTCCCAAAAAACACTAAAAAAAAAAATAAAAAAAAAGTACAAAATGACAAAAAAAAATATTTTTGAAGGCTGATAAAAAAACAATTACTACAAAATGGGGAAACCCAAAAAAATACCCCCAACTCCTTACAAAAAAAACCAGAAAAAAATACAAAAAAAAAAACGACAAAAAATACATGACAGTATCCGCCTAAAGAAAAAGAAATTTCAGAGCGCAGACCCCAATGACAGGGGTTTGAAGCGACAGCAACAAAAAAAAGGGGTTTCCAAAAACACTCAAAGACCACAAGCCCCCCAAATTTTTAAAAACAAACCAAATGTAGACAAAAAAACCCACCAAATCTGAATAGGCCCAAAAAAAGCAAGAAAATTTTTGGAAAAAAAAAAAAAAGAACGTAAAATCAAACTCCCGAATACAACATCTGGAAGAACACATTCGAAAAGTTAAACCCAAAAGGGTTTAAAAAAAATCAATAAACAAAGTAATACAGTATTTATCACTTTGGGATATAGACTTTTTAAAAACCCCTAAAAATGAGGGAAATTAAATCACCCAAAACCCCAATTTTTCCAAATAAAACCCCACAGGAAAATAACAGGGGCCCGAAATGGGGAAAACATTCTTTCCCCACCCAAAAAAAACATTACTCACAGCAAAAATGAAACCTTGAACAGGAAACCAACAGGGAAAATCAACCTTCGAAAGGGAACCATGGGATCATAAAAAAAGGGGGCAGAAACATGTGAACTGGTCGACTATTCAAAGCTGTCCCCAAAACAAGAAAAACCCCGGAAAAAAAGGGCGGATTATACAGAGACCCATGGCCCCTTTCTTCACTTTAAACCAAAAATCCAAAAACCAACGAAAACAAGAAGAAAAAACTAAGCAAAATCTTCCAAAAACCCCAACTTTTAAAAATTACCATTGAAGAAAAAAAAAAAGGGTTTTTTGGAAAAAAATACTTAGACATAAACGGGTCTCAACAACACATATATAAAACCCAAAAAAAAACCCAAAGAAACACCTCTTTTTTTTTTACACACCAAAAGTAAAAAACCACCATCAATTAAAGACCATACCCCATGGCATAAACAAGAGACTATCAAACCTGTCCCTGCAGTTAGAGAGTGTTCAACAAAGCAAACAGTAAATAAACCAAAGGGGGCACACAAACAAAGGGGATACAATTTCAAATTACAATACAACCCAGACAACAACACAAATAAAAGCAAGAAAAATAGGGGAAAAAAAATCAAAGGTTTAACCCCCCCTAAAGAAAGGGAAACTCAAAATAAACATTGGGGAAAAAATTCTTCAAAATCCTAACCAAATTCATTTCCAAAAAAAACACAAACTGTCCCAAAAAATTTTAAAAAAAACACTGTCAAAATATCGTCTCATGTATGCCCAACTCAAAATCCCAAATTTACGCTTCCAACAAAAAGAAAATAAAAAACAAACAAAGAAGGGGGAGGAAAAGGGAAAAAAAGCCCTTGCAAACCCGAAGGAAACAGTGCCCAATAAAAAAAATAAATGTCTTCAAACCCAAAATTGGATACCAGGGGTACTGTGGGCACAGAAAATAAAAAGAAACATACATAGGGGTCACTGAAAACCCCTTTAAAACCAAATATGCCCAAAACCCCAAAACGTCAATTTTTAAAAAAGAAAAATATAAAAACCCAAACAAACTGAGCAAATATATCTGGAAACTTAAAGACGCAAAAAAAAGCAAAAATATATCCTGGAAAAACATAAAAAAAGCATCACCATACAGCAATTTTTCAAAAAGGTGGGAAACCCCATGTTAAAATGAAAATGGTTAAAAACTAAACAAACCACACTTAGCAACTTTTTAAAAACCAAAAAAGAAAAAGTAAAAAAAGCAGGCAAAAAATGGAAATCGTTGTTAGTGGGAAAACAAACCCAAAAAAAAAACCTGAAAGCCCCCCAAAAAAAAACTTCAGGGCCCAAACCCCCACGTGCAAAAAAAAACCACAAACGGGCCCACCCTAATAACATCGGCGGTGGGGAAAACCCAAAAAAAATCCGGGTGACAGCGCAAAACCTCGAAAAATTTGTAGATAGTTTTTTTGATTCCTCTTTCCCCCTTTTTTAAATATATATATATATATATATATATATATATAGGGGAGAAAAGAGAGAGAAGAGATATTTTTTATAAATTATATATAAAATAAAATATATATATATATATATATAAAATATAAATTTTATATAAAAAATGTTATAATAATTTTAAACATATTTCAATAGTTGAACAATTTTTCAAAAAAGGAAATCATCAAAAAACAAAAAAACCCAAAAAAGACTAACCCAAAAAAAAACAAAACTCACACACACGAGCGCACCCCCATACATACACAAATGTATAAACCCTTGTCAGTTTTTAGATTGGTTGGGGAAAACGGAAAGATATTTTTTATTAACATCAACATCCTTTAAAATATTATATGTTGGGTGGTACTAAAATATTTTTCATTTTTGGGGTTTTGCTCTTTTTAGTTTTAAAATCCCTTGTCTTTTCATTTTAAAAACTCCACCCGTAAATTTTATTCAGCAACTCACTTTCCTTTCCCTTTTTACATTTCCCCTTTGCTCCTCCTACTTTAAGTCTCATTTTCCCGGGACATGTAAACTGTTTTCCATTTTTTGGGTTGCGCTTTTCCCCCGAGGGCACCGTTTAGAACTTTTCCCGGAAAACCATCCACTATTTCAGAAATGTTTTAGAGACTCCCGAATGTATATATTGGATGGGGAGCCCCTAGCGCCCCTCCCCCCCCCCCCCCCCCCCACCCCAGACAGTTCGCCAGGGGCCCGCGGCAAAACCCGATTTTATAAAAATTTTTTTAAAAGAGAAAGTAGCTTTAAAAAAGATAATGAAAAAGCCGCCCTTTTTTTTTATGAGTATGAAAAATCATTTACAATTTTTATCACAAATATTTGAAGGGCCCAAAAAAACTTCCAAAATGACTTCACATCATATAATTCATACCCAATAATTTTTTTACAGGGCCAAAAAAATCAATTTCCAATTTTTCGATCGCTCCCAGAACCCGACCATACTTTTTTTTGTCCCCCGGGGCTGCGACTCTAAATTTTTTTATCATGATACCCAAATAGATGACGTGGAATATGAAACGCAAAATTCAATATTCGTGATTCGACGTGGTGTCAAAAATTCCATTAGAAAATTTGAAAAAACTGAATCGTCCCGTACCAAAGTGTAAGTTCAATATCAAGGATCCATGTAATCCCTTTTAAAAAATTGGGCGAGAACAAACCCCGATAAAAAGAAATGTACCTGGCGGGGGTTCAGGTTTTGCCTAGGGGTCGACCGGGCTTTTTTTTCTTCAAACCAGATTTTGACCCTTAGACATTGAACAAGAAAGCTTAAAAACCGAATACAAAACTGACCATTTTTTTATTACAAAAGTTTTTTAAAATTTCAGCAGCACTAAAAAAATCCAAATCTTTTGGGAAAAAAAAAAATAACCTTTTTTTACAAAGAGAAAAAAAAATTAGTAACCCCAAAACAAGACAATTTCTTTTTTTGTCAAAAAGTAAATAAAAAAAAGCTGAGAAAGCTGGGATGCCCCAGGGTACAGAAAAAGGGAAAAATAGATAAAAGGGAAAGGGTCTTTCCCCCTTGATGAATGTCCCAAATTTTAAAAAAAAAAACAACGAAAAAAACAACAGAACAGGACAGTAACTTTCATTAATTATAGAGCAATAAAATTCTTTTCAGTACTATGAAAAAAGTAGGTGGCGTTATCTTTCGAACAATATATATATATATATATATATATATATATATAAAATATATAATATATATATAATATATATATATATATATATATTTTTTGGACAAACAGACGGACAGATAGACAGATAGATTGTCACGTGCCCCACCAGCGACCCCTAGTGGTCACCAGGAAGACAGCAACACCCCCTCCCGATCACCGGCATCAGACTCCACACTGACTCACACCAGTCACTCCTCCAGCAAAACGACGGAACAGCAACTGCCTCTCCAGGATCCCAATCCAAAGAGGAACCTTTTTAATGCTAAGTATTGACCAATAAGGGTCCAACCGACACGCCAGGAATATTTGAGTATAGGTATGAAATACAGATTCCCTGGGTATGAAGTCAATAGGTATAACACAATAATAAAATTTAAAAAAAAACTTTGGGGACCTCCGTCGGCCGCCGCCAGGATCTGTAGCAACGAGTAAGCGAAAACAGGCAAGGGAAACCATGGGGAGTCTCCTCATCAACATTAACCATATGGACATATATATTAAATTCAAAAGCAATCATCATAGCATATCAACAACAAAAAACCAATGTGCATAAATGGGTGATGATACGTAGCGTGTGTGTTGGTGTGTGTTCAATCCCAGTAGGCGTCGCTGTCCTTAAAAACCGAATACCCAAGTCGCAGCTCGGCACAGAATGGGGCAATTGGTCTCTGCTTAGTCACTCAGGCTGTCTTGGCGCTTAGACTTAGGCGGCGTCCATGACTAGCACGCTGGAGTAGGTATTTTAAACGACGCACTGATTCACTGGACGATCACATGTACATGACGGAACGACGAACGATGAAACGTTTCGGACGTGACACGAGACCATGGTGGTGTAGATGGCGATGGTAAAGTTTGGCACTCCTCCCGTCGACTCCCACGCCCCAATCCGCGCCGCTGCAGTCGAGAACTCTTGAAGCGGTGCTGCGCGGGACTGGGGGAGGGGGAGGAAAGGAACAACGGGGACGGAGAGTGCCGGATGGGCTGTTCCAGGACAGGGATGTAGAACCGTCTCCAAGGCAGGGCCGTGCAGGCTTCTCCTCGACGGTCCCCTGGTGACGCTGCTCACCTGTAGCGAGGACCCAGCGACCTACGGCAGCTCGTCACTCCCAGGCCCAGACTAAGGCTGCGGGGCCACTTGGTTCAAAGCCCTGGAACAGAGAGCTATAACCCGGGCTACGATATGTGTAACTTATACCGATGCATATTAGGTGTGTAGAAATGTCCATGTATACACATCCCCAACACACACACACACACACACACACACACACACACAACACACACACACACAATATCAACTATTGCTCTCGTGCACCGCAAAGCCGTCGTCACGCAAATAAATCCCCAAAATCCAGATTCCAAGGAAGCAAGGGAGGGAATCCGAGCCATGCACGGGTTGACTGCGCCAGCCAGCATTATATCCAATAATGTCGCCTGATGCCATCAAAAAAAACTAACTTCCCTGCTCGGACTGAAAACGTGTAATGGTTTCCCCATGAACGAGGGAATCGTCGGGTTAGATATCCCACAATAAGTTTCCCTCTTTGTGCTATAATCCGTTAACAATTCAGAACAACAAGGCATTGGAACCAATAGAGAGGAACAAAAAAGAGAGAAATTTTATACCCATTTTTCAATGAACGAACAAGACAACCATCAAAAGGAAAGAAAGAGGAAAAAGAGGAGAGAGAGGAAGAGGAGAGAAAGAGAGAGGGAGAGAGAGAGAGGGAGAGAGAGAGAGAGAGAGAGAGAGAGAGAGAGAGAGAGAGAGAGAGAGAGAGAGAGAGAGAGAGAGAGAGAGAGAGAATGAGGAGGGGGGAAGGAAACTGTACTACTTGCTAACGTTACCTAAGGCCAGGATTCAACCCGATCCCCTCAAAAACCGTAAGCATTTAATACAAAGATGGGGTGAAGGATGAATAAACCAGAAAAATGATAATTTAATGTTACCCCATTCGGGTCGTGGAGGAAGTCGGAATGAGACAACTTCGCAGTGTTGGCCTCAAGACCTATCGAAAGGTGTTACCACTGTTCGATGAGACATCAGTTTTTATGAGGCCCCTCTCAGGTGAGACGACCAACGAAAGCCCGACGTAACCCGCTTTGCGTAGCTGAGTTCCCCCATTCTAGAACACGTTATCCTCTTAAATACTAACAGGGGAGGAGAACTCCGCCAGCCTACTAGAGTTAGTTCCCCTAGCATTTGCCCTCGAGACGGGCGACAGAAAGCTGAATTGAATGATGCGTGTAAAGCACGAGGGTTTCTTAGGCTCAATCTGCACATGACATCTGGTTTCTGGGGTGAACACAGAGGTCTTCGAGTGCAAACAAAAAAACTACCTGACAGTGGAAAAAGTTTCCAGGTCGAGGCCTTCACGCCTGTCTGTGTGTCAGACAGGTCGTGACATAGATAGATACATAGATAGATAGATAAGGGTAGGAGAAGAGTTCAAAATAGTCGTGTTACTTGGAAGAAAAATCTGTTTCAATTACAGATAAGAAAAAGATAGAGATAAGAAGCAAAACAATAACATAGGAATTAATATAAGAGACAAAACAATAGAAATAAAAAATGAATTTAAATCTCTCTAAATAAAAAAAAATGTATTAATGGATGATGAACATGAAGTTTGCACATCTAAAGAGGATGATAGTATCAATTCAGATTTGACTTTTATTGATGAACAGGCCCTATTAGAAGAACAGAGTAACTCTGTAGATGGTTCAGTTACGGCTAAAGACCTCTCAGCGCCTTAAGAAATGAATGACGATAAGATTCCGGGACCTCATGTATACACAACAAAGCTTTGCAAGCTGTTTTGGTATGACATAAGATTTCCCCTTCATAGTATGAATTAAAGCTCCCAAGTAATGCATTTGTTCTTCGTCTCTTACGAGAGAGTATCAACGAATACGAGTATGCTTTAGTAATGAGTTGAGTACCTTAAGCAAGCTGTGAGAAGGCTGTGGTCAGTCTGCGCTAGTGAAGACGTAGCGTGTGAGGAAAGCCTTAGTTTGCGAACTGTTCCCCTCAAATGAAATACTTTGAACACTTTGAGCTGACAGATGTGTGCATCAAATGCCAGTTAAATGAAATTTGTAATTATCACATGCTGTTGGCATATTCCCACATTCCTGTGGGTATATTTCAGTGCATGGAATTCAGTAGATCGAGTACAGGTAGGAGGCCACATTACACACGAGTTGTGTAGATAAGATTCTTCTCTCTCTCTCTCTCTCTCTCTCTCTTTTCCTCTCTCCTCTCTCTCTCTCTCTCTCTCTCCTCCTCTCTCTCTCTCTCTCTCTCTCTCCTCACGTATTTGATTTTGATATTCACAGGCTTGTGTTCATCAAAGTGAATTTTATTCTTAAAATTAAAGACACTGGCATTTTGCTTTATTCTCTTATCTACTTTTATACATATATAATGTTCGCCACAACACGTATCTGGAGCAGTCCCACCATGGTGACTGGCAGTTGAATGAATGGTGTCAATGGCTCAAATGATTTCACATATTTATTTATATCATGTCATCCCACGATAAACTTATGCCTCCTGTCTGTGTGATCCATGTCAGCCCACTGTTGACTGTTGGAAAATGACAACAGCGAGCTGATCACGGGCCCACAGCTCTCTTCTGATGACATCAATCGTCAATCTCTGATTGACGGTCATGGGCCCAGAAGGATGAAATGTGTGAAAAGATGAAACTGCCAGAATCGGAACACAATGCGGAAACACGAATGTCAAAAGGAGTCTCCCATTAATTTTTCCCCTTGTTTTAACACACACACACACACACACACACACACACACACACACACACACACACACACCACACACCACACACACACACACACACACACCACACACAAACACACACACACACACACAACACCGCACGCACGCACGCACACACACACACACACCACAACCACACACACACAACACACACACACACGTCTCACACACACAAAACACACACTACACAACACACACACACACATCAACACACCTAACAACGTTCTTCTCACAAAGTGTGTAAGTCCATCCCAACATTCAAAACCTTACGACTTCTAAAAGTGCATGTCAGAAGGAAATCTAGGGTTCTTTAATGGAATGAGGCAGATAGATGGAATTACCTAGTACCTCTGTCTGTCTTGTTTTACTAAACATGGAAGAGCTTAACTGATGAGGGATATTTTTGTCATTCTTGATGATTTTTATTTATGATCCATTTCTGTGCTTTACTTGCGTTATCTTACTTTGGTTTAGTTTTTAATCAAACTGATAAACAATCTTTCAAGAGGGGTCTGCGTCACATAATCGATTTTAGTATTCATATATAGTTTGTGTATTTTTACCATAACGTGCCAGCAGGGGCGGATCCACAGACTCCAGGGTTCATACCTCACCCCTATTCCCCCTAAAACAGTTTTGTTTATGTTGTATCTGGGTAAGACATTCCAAAGGGGCGAAAAATTTGGGTCAGGTTTAAACCCGATTGGGACCATTTTATTTCTTTTGAAGGGAGGAAAAAAAACACCCCCCCACCCCCCCACACCCACACAAAACCACCCACCCACACACAACACAACACCCCACACACCACACCCCCCACACACCCCCACAAAACCCCACACACACAAAGATGCGCGCGCACGGGGCCCCGCCCAACCCAAAGCAAACACACAAAGTTGGTGTGATGGGGATATGCCAAAAATTTGGAAAGAATCAATTGTGGTTCCCATTCACAAAAGGGGCAAAAGCTGCACTGACCTAAAAAAAAAAGTATAGACTGATAGCATTGACATCCCATGTATGCAAAGGTTTGGAAAGAATCGTTTTAAACAGATTGGCAAACGTTTGTGAGAAGAACGAAATAATACCCATAAATCAGCTGGTTTCAGAAAGAGTAGATCAACAACAGAACTCTTAGTAAAACTTACAGCTAACATAAAGAAGCAATTTGCCCGAAGTAAATGTATATAAGGGACCTTTTTTTGATATAAATAAGGCTTACAATCAAGTCTGGCATTCTTGCTCTTACTTACATACAAAAAAAAATGAAAGGGTCCATCCGGCATATTTATGATCATATTAAATGTTTTCATAGACGATCTGGCAGTGGGGGCATCTTCCGAACACACCAGAAACAACAACCTACAGAATGCAGGAAGGTGTAAAACAACATCGTCACACGGAGAGACACATGAGGCCAAAAACTGAACTCCACCAAGACCACCCATACACTCTTCTCTCTCTCCACAGCCAACGAACAAATCAAACTGAGGCTCCACAGGCAGACATACGAACTTTTCGTGGCGTCAAGCTTGATGTCTGCCAAATCTGGAAGCCTCAGCTTGAAGAGATGGAAAGAAGAGATATCCGGAAGCTACTCTGCTAAGAAGGTGGCAAGAACGACTTGGGGAGCAGACTCCAAACTTCTCACCGAGTCCACACAGGAGCAGTCAGACCCACCATGGAGTATGCTTCAGCCTCCTGGGAAACTACCTGCAAAACAAACAATCTAGGGTCGATAAAGTCCAAAACATGGCCATTCGAGTCATCCTCGGAGCCATGAGGACTACCCCAAACCATGAGATGGAGTAGACTACCAACCTTGACCTGCTGGGAGAAGACGTGACCTAAACGTGTTGATGCATTGTGAAAAACTACATCGCCTCCCCTCGCACACCCTCCATCAAAGACTCTTCCAGCTCACAAGAATCGCCTCAAACGTCAGAGCCCGAACCACCAGTACAAGGCCCTGAGAGACCACATACTGACATCCTTCAAACATAAGGTACCACCTGCCAAGATCTGCCATGCCCGACTGGAAGCTTGACCAAGACATGCAGGCCTCCATCAATCTCAGTGTTCCTGGAATCACCAACAGAGATCAGCCACCTGCAGTTCTCAAAGCTCTAGCTCAGGTCATGATTGAAGATACATACACTCCCAGCACCGGGACCCATGCCCACACAGATGGATCAGCCGAGGACGCCACACACAATGGAGGCAGTGGAGAACATATAAGATTCCCTAATGAAGACTGCAGGAACATTGTGGTCCCTGGAGGAAAGCTCTGTTCCAACTTCAGAGCACAAGTCCAAGCCATCACAGAAGCAGCAGACTTCCTCTGATCCTGTGAAGATCCCTCACCAGCATCGCCATCTTCACTGATTCCATGTCCACTCTCCAGGCCCTCGATTACCCCAATCCTCACCCTCTGATCCAATCCCTTAAGGCCTCCCTTGCCACTTTGACCCCTAAAGCTCCAAGTATCCTCCAGTGGATCCCCGCCCACGTTTGTCTCCCTGGAAACGAGCATGCAGACCGATTAGGGAAAGCCAGAAACCAGCTCCCCCAACCACATATAGGAGGTAAGTCACTCCCACATGGCACCTTCATAGCTGTGTGTCAAGGCTATGAGGCACACCAAGACCCAATTCAAACACGGGAGAGGAAACACCAAACAATCCTTTTTCCCCACTTGCGCACTGGGCATTGTGGCCTGCGCTCCCACCTCAAGAGTATAGGAGCCACAGGCTAAGCCCTGTGCCCTGTGGACAAGCTGACTAGACACCAGCACATGTTCTGCAGGACTGTCCTTTAAATGATGAGAGATGAGTGCGAGCTTGACCAGAAGGGGCAGACCTCAAGACAAAACTCTTGGGGACTGCCTGCGATCTCCACCGGACAGCCGAGTTTGCCGCCACCCTTGGGTCCGGCTGCTGCTGCGTAGCTGTTGAACACTGAAGAAGAAGACAAAGGTACTAAATACCATTCAGCCATGTCTATCCAAGTCCAGAGGACGTAAAAAACATTTACATTTTTTCATAATGATAATAATCATCATGAAAACAGCAGTGGCTCGCGGCACTCTATTGTTCAAACAGCATTGACACAAAATGGCTACAGCAAAGGAGTTACTCTTAGCATGCTGTTGCTCAAGCATCCATGGAGATAAAGTCCCACCGTGTACATCTTTAAATTAGCCACAATTTACCCTGCCAGGAACCCAGTATTCAAAGTATCACAAACCTAATTCCTCATGGATATCTCCATGTACGGGATTTACTGTCAACAGCAGCTGGTCAGACCAGGCCAAAACTTGGAAGAAAGCACAAGAAGTCGATGTAGAGTGATGATGCATGATGAATATCATTAATTTGTAAATAGTCTGACATGCAGAGAGTGGTTGCATATTTCCAGATCAGATAAGAGCCCTTTTCCAAACTGTTGGCATTGTCATCCAAATACCCTTTTGGTCTTGCAGATCACTCTGCTCTCCAAGAGTGTGGAAATCTGAATAGCCGAAAGTGTTCATTACTCTCCATCTCCCTCTCTCTTCTCTCTCTCCTCTCTCTATCTCGTCTCTCTCTCTCCGTCACCTCTCTCTCTCTACTCTCTCAGTTCTCTCCTCCTCTCTCTCTCTCTCTCTCTCCTCTCTCTCTCTCTCTCTCTCGCATCCTCTCTCTCTCTCTCTCTCTCACTCTCTCTCTCTCTCTCTTCTCTCTCTCTCTCTCTCTCTCTTCTCTCTCTCTCTCTCTCTTCTGTGTGTGTGTGTGTGTGTGTGTGTGGTGTGTGTGTGTGTTGTGTGGTGTGTGTGTGTGTGTGTGTGTGTGTGTGTGTGTGTGTGTGTGTGTGTTGTTGTGTGGCGTGCGACATGCTTAAGAAGTACTTCGATGGCTTCTCAATGCGGTTTCTACCAAGGAGTACACAACAGATTGGATCAACTTGGAAGTGGCAATGCAATTGGCTGTGCCATTTCCTCAAAACTGTTCGGGGTTGGCAATGGAAGTCATCTTGAAAGCAGCAACAAACAACGCAAGACAAACGGACCTTGGCGATGGATACAAGATGCCCCCTCTCAAGGCCTTCGTGGATGACACTACAGTGATTTCATCCAGAGAAGACGAGACACGTCATGTGCTTGAGAGGCTGGACGACATAGTTGCCTCATCCAGAATGAAGTTCAAGCCGAATAAATCACGGAGTCTCTCACTGAGGAAAGGAAAAGTGGCCGAATCTGTGGTCTTCAGTGTTGCCAACCAGGCCATTCCAACAGTCACAGAAGACCCAGTCAAGAGCCTGGGAAGATGGTATGATGATACGCTGAAAGACACACAAAGAGCAAAAGAAACCAAAGAGATGTCGGAAGAAGGCTTGGAGACCATTGACCAGTGTGGGTTCCCTGACAAATACAAGGTCTGGTGTCTGCAGTTCATGCTGATACCAAGCTCCTATGGCCTCTGATGATATACGACATCTGCACCAGCATAGTGCAGGCAGTGGGAAACCAAGATCAACAAGTTCACAAGGAAATGGTTTGGTGCCCACCCTGTCTGACTGACATAGCGCTGTACTGTCGCCAAGCAAAGCTGAAACTACCACTGAAATCCATCCTGGAGGAATACAAAGCAGGGGAAAATCAGACTTAAAGCATGCTGGAGGATTCAGGAGACAAGGTGGTAGAAGCAATCAAGCCCCATGTGAAGACAGGCAGAAAATGGAAAGTTCAAGAGCGCATGGATTCTGCAAAAGAAAGTCTCAAGATCAGAGAAATAACATGACACACATAAACCAACACACAAGGACTGGGTTGACCAAAACTGAATGGTGGTCGAAGGCTAAAGGGAAAGAGAAAAGAGACATGATGATTCAGGAGAGAAAAAAGAAGACAAAAAAAGACTCTAAAATGCAGTCCAGCAGAGCCAGCAAGGGCAATGGACAACGTGGGAGAATGCACTCCAAAGAAGACTCACATGGAATGACATTTGGCACATGGCCCCTCTCAGGATCAGCTTCATTCTCAGATCTGCATATGACCTTCTGTCCTCAAATGCAAACCTGGTGAAGTGGGGGAAAACCAGACGATCCTGCATGCCCCCTCTGCCATGAAAAAACAAAAACAAACAGTGGAGCATGACCTAAGCTCATGTAAAGTAGCCCTAACTCAAGGAAGTACACATGGAGGCACAAGCAAGTGCTCAAAGAGATTGTACAGGTAGTCTGGCTAGTACCAACACCACAAAAGGAAACTCAGGACTCCAAAAGCACCTGCAACATTCTTTAAAGGCAGGAGGCAGCAAATCGTGGGCCAAGAACAACATGCCACTCGGAACATGCAGGCAGAGTCTGCTGGACAGGGCAGATGACTGGGAGTGCACTGCAGATCTTCCAGAATGGAAGAGTCCCCCCAGAGATCATCAGCAAGAGTGGCATGAGACCAGATATAGTATCCACTCTCAGTCAACCAAACAGCTGATCATGATCAAGCTCACGGTGCCATATGAGAACAGACTGGAGGCAGCTCAAATCTACAAGACTGAAAAAATATGCTGATCTGGCAAACAGCCTGAGGAGAGAAGGCTATCAGGTCAAAGCCCTCACTGCAGAAATTGGAGCTAGGGGGTTTGTTTGGAACGTCTGTATACAGCCTCATGTAACAGCTCTCAGTTGCAGGGAGGGACAAAACCAGAGCCCCGAAAGCAATGGCAGAAGAAGCAGAGAGGTGTTCCAGCTGGATCTGGTCAAGGAGGAACCCAGTGGCTTTAGTGGTTAAAGTGCGAGTCAATGAGTGTGGAAAATGAGCATGCCCAGAGGGTCATGGATTCGAATCCCAGCCATGGCTCGTCCCAAGATGGGAAAAAAGGGGGAGCAGAGGGACATCCGGAGTCATGAACCGGTGTGGCCCAACCCCCCTAGAGTGTCAGGAGATAAGGGCCAAAACACTTGCTTGAAGGGGGCTTCTTTTCTGAGGACTCTCTGCTGCCACGCTCTCCACGAGTTTATTTCTACTTATTATTATTATTATCATTATTGTTTCTTTCATTCTTCTTCTTGTTTTTCTTCCTCATCTTCTTCTTCTTCCTTCTTCTTTTTAATCATATTATTATTATATTATATTATTATTATTATTATTATTATTACTTTGATCTTTGAATTTTTGAAAAGAGATTAACATTTTCATCGGATCTGAGATTTTATAGTGGAAAGATTTTTAATTTCGTGTGGGTTTGTGGAAGACGTATTTTAAAGAGTTATTTTGAATGAATGACTTGAGTTGACTTCAACGCGGTGACAGTCCTGATATGGCCCTTTGCGGTCGGCTGGGCTATAAACAACATCAACTTACCTTACCTCTACGTATTACTATTATTATGATTACCTTATTAACACCACCATTAACATTCTTCTTCTTATTATCATATCATTATCATAAGTAATGTAATTGCTATCATCAACTGAAACTGATGGTGAACTCGGAGATGGCGCTCCAGTAGCCCTGAAGACAGGATTGTTGGGGCAAACAGGGAGGACCACCGACGGTCACTTTCGGCTGATCAACACCAACATGTGAAAAAGTACCGAACGCTGGACTCCAGTTCATCAGGGGGGGAAAAATAAAAATAAAAGGACCCAGACTTCAGTCTAGTATGACAAATACAGCGTTAATGGACGACCTCCATCTAAAACCAGTTCCCAGACTTCTGCAACAAGGCATCCTGCCACTCCATCAGTCTGCAGCTTTCTGCACCAACTACACAGACTGTGGTCCAGAGCACCTGGTCCGTAAGTGCCTCTGGCCAAGAGGATGCTACATAAACTCTTGAACTAAAAGTTTAAAACAGGAATTGTATATTTGTAACATAAATGTATGCTGTATTTAACCAGCGTTGACACACGCTAATGTAATGTTCTACACTGAGATGATAATCTTCACACACACAGTGTTGTTTTGTTTTCTTAAGAAATGTCATTCTTTTCAAGTGTTTGAGGAGATTTAAAGGCTTTCTACTCATTTGCGATGTCCCAGAATTTATTCTTTATTGCATTACCAACAAAGTGTGACATACTGAAGGTGCGACTTTGGCAGAAGGTTAAATTATACAATGGTAATGTGAACTTAGTCTTAACAAAATACTACTTTTACATTCTGCTCTCTGTTTACACTGTATGGGTTCTTTCTGTGGACAAAACGTTTTATTTTTTCATAAGATCCTTAACCTCAGCAAGATCATTATGAACATATGATACATTTAAATCATATAATCAATCAAAATTCCTCTCTTTTCAGTCACTGTTCAACATACACTTGTTTTAAGCTTATTGTACATATTATCAAATTTTATTCCAATAATTTGTGGTGGTTATGTTTAAACTTCTTATGTTCTTTTTTCCTCTTCCACACTTTCGTTTTGTTCAGAAGGAAATAGAAACACCCGAAGGTGCTTGGAGGACCCGAGAGAACGACTTCACTGCCATTAGAGCAGTTGCCTGTACCACCCTGGAGGCCAGCGCGTGTTGACGATGGTACAGGCACGCCAGGCCATCCATTAGATATCAAAGGACATAACTGCTCGGAACAAGGTACATAGACACTGATGAGCTTTACAGCCTCAAAGTAGCATCCCCATGGTGTACCAGCCCTTAGCATATGTTTCAAAAGTACCGCAAAGTCTCCCCTTGGGTACTACACTGAATTGTATTTTCTTCTTTTCTCTCCACTACTTCGTTTTGTTCCATTTTACTACCCTTCGCTGCAGCTTTGAGGGTGCTGTTGGATTCTTTTTTTGAACCCTTGGGGGTGAGAACACCACAGAATTATGGACTGTTGTGTGTCTCTATTTGACCCAAGAGCACAGACACAACCAGCCGTGCCCTCCCTGATGCGTCCGATCCAGCGGACAAAGGCCTAGGAGCGGGCAATACAAATGGATGTCTTTGAGAGGGATTACGATGGTTCCCTCAGGCAGCTTGTGAAGGTTTCTCATATTTATAGCACTTTTTCCCCATTTCTTCATTTTCAATTTTTTTTTCTAAAAGTTTAAATCTTTGCCAATCATTACTGTAACGACTGAAGAATTGTTAGCCTGCACTTGTTTTCCCCCACTACTTAATTGTTTGGCATTATATTGTTTAGTTAATCAGCGGGAGATTGCATCTCTTAGGAGATCCAAGTACAGGATTGTTCTGTACAATTTTTAGCCATTTCACAATGCTTGGGTTATTGAACAGCAGAACTGACCACTCAGACTGTTCCATATATTTTGATTTCCCTTGCATCCTTGAAGGGATCACCCAGCATAGGCTCAAAGTTTGTCCCCTACATTTTATACTGTTTGCATAATGCTTTTAATTTTTCAGCAACTTTTTCCTCTCCACACTTTCGTTTTGTTCCATTTTACTACCCTTCATTGGCTGCTTTGGGGGTTGCTGTTGGATTCTTTTTTTTGAACCCTTGGTGGTGAGAACATCACAGAATTAGGGATGGTTGTGTGTCTCTATTGACCCAAGAGCCAAAAAGACACAACCAGCCGTGTCTCCCTGATGAGTCCGATCTAGCGGACAAAAGGGCCTAGGAGCGGCAATACAAAAGGGATGTGTCTTTGGAGGGATTACGAGGGTTTCCCCCAGGCAGCTAGTGAAGGTTTCTCATATTTTGCTGAAAAACTAAAAACACTATGCCAAACAGCGTAAAATGTGGGGGAAAATTCTTTGAGCTTATGCCATTCCCATTTTCTTCATCTTCAACTTTTTTTTCTTAAGTTTAAATCTTTGCCAAGTCTTACTGTAACGACTGAAGAATTATTAGCCTGCACTTGTTTTTCCCCCACTACTTAATTGTTCAGCAAACTTCTTATTTGTCTAACACTGAATAAAGAATTTTCTTGTATCATAATCTGTTATCTGTGAGTGAATAAAAGATAGTACAATTTTAGTATTGTAAATATATATGTTTCATATGTTCCATCTATGAAATTTTTTAAAAAATAGATCTGTGAGTGAATAAAAGAAAGTACAATTTCAGTATTGTAAATATATATGTTTCATATGTCCATCATGAAGGTTTTTTTTTAATAATGGACAGAAAGGACAAGCAGTAATAGAAGAAAACATATATATATATATATATATATAATAATATATATAATATTATATATATATATATATATATATATATAAGTATAACGTTTTCTGCACAATCTTAGCCGCTGACAATGCTTGGGTTATTGAACAGCAGAGCTGACCACTCAACTGTTCCATATCTTTGATCTCCCTTGCATCCTTAAATGGATCCTCAAGCATAGGCTCAAAATTGTCCCCTACATTTTACGCTGTTTGCATAGTGTTTTTAGTTTTTCAGCAACTTTTTTCCACTCTACACTGTCCATTTTGTTTTATTCTACTACCTTTCGCTGGCCGCTTTGGTGGTGCTGTTGGATTCTTTTTGAACCCTTGGTGATGAGAACACCAAAGAATTACGGACTGTGGTGTGTCTCTATTTGACGCCAAGAGAACAGACACAATCAGCCGTGTCTCCCTGATGAGTCCGTTCCAGCGGACAAAAGGCCTAGGAGCAGGCGATACATAAAGATGTGCCTTGACAGGAATTGCGATGGTTCCCTTATGCAGCTAGTGAAAGGTTTTCCTATTTACAGCACACATTTTCCCATTTTTCTTTCTTCAAACCACCCCCCCCCCCCCCCTTTACCCCTTTTGATATTTTTCCCCTCTCCACTGGAATCAAAAATAAGAAAAGATTACTTTTTGAAATAAGACATTACATACATGTTATTATAGTTGAAAGGATTGGGTATCGTTTTGCTGGATTCCATCACACTGTGGGATATCCGGTAATGAAACAGCAGATAAATTAGCTAGAGATGGTGCGTTAAGAAAAACACCTAAGAGTAATTTAAAGCTTGACGTACAAGAAATTAATTCGTTATTAGAAAATGCGTGAACATGAACAACCTTCCAGAGAAGTATGAAATCTTATCATGTCCACGATATTTGTCATCTTTAATATACAAACTTCGTCTCAATTCGTGGAAAACCAAGTTTTCACAAAATGTAGCATGTGATTGTTCAAATCTTCTATCAGTGGACCATATTCTTTTTCATAGTTCAATATTAACTTCATTGCATAAAGAATCGAACGTGGATTTGACACTTCTATAAAAAACAATAACCCACAAACAGACTCGTGCAATAGCAAAAGGCTTTCCATGCATCAGATTAATGATTTTATAACGCTTCCTCTTATTTTTTTTTTTTTTATTTTTTAAGTCTAATACACCAGTGTGAACACTAAATTATGACTCACTCACTCCCTCTCCAATCTTTGCCAAGTCATTATCATAAGATGGAGATTGTTAACCTGCCTGTTTCCCCCACTTAATTCTTCAGCCTATATAATATATATATATATTTATAATATATTATATATATATTATATTTTATATAATATATCCTAATAAATTCCAAGGATAGTCCGACCCTTCCGCAACTTACAGGCAGCTGGTGTTGCATGACTGCAAGAAATATTGAATTAAACAAAGCTTGTCTATGTTTAGATGAAGAATGGGGGGATACGCTTCATTTGCAGTGTAATGTTCGCCTAACAACATATGTGCTTGAGTGGGGAATGGGGAAAAAAAATAATGCTTCTCAAAATGATTTCAGCAAGCTTATATTCTCCATGGGGGAGACATCACCAGCCTTTTCTGGGATTGCATTCTTCTTAAAACTGAAAGGCAGAGGAGTCAAATTACCACTTTCCGGGGCCCACTGAGGAGAAACAACCAAGTTTGGGAATATCAGAAATATGACCAGGAGTTATATGTTAGTGAGTTTCCCCCTTATTGGAGGATGTCCCCCGGTACATGTATAGTGTTTGCCATTTGTGATTGCGCTTTCTCCGAGGGCACAGTCCAGACAGCTTCCGGAACCCCCATCCGCTATTTTGAGAAATGTTTAGAGACACCCGAATGTATATATTGGTGAAAACCCCAAACAACCCCCAAGACAGTACTGCCAGGGTCAGCGTGTACACAGATTCATAGATTTCTTACAAAGATAGTAGCTTAAAAAATAGAAATTTAGTAATAGCACCATTTTTATATAAAGTAGAAAATCAGTCACATTATTATCACAAATATTCAAGCCATATAACTCATATGACTTCACACCCATATAAGTTCATACCACAATGATTTTCTACAGGCCATATCTAAATTTTCCATTTTAAGATCGCTCCCAGAACCTCGACCTTATTTTTTCTTCTTGTTGTTGTTGTTGTTGTTGCTGCTGCTTACGGAGGATGGTGGACATTTGAGAGAGAGGCCACATCTGTACGGGCTTAACCCCGCTGCTGATCTGACATCGCGATACTGGGGGGCTGTGTTCTGCTGACCAATGGGCGGACGGGCCCAAACCCAGTAGATAGCTTGTTGGCTTGTTGGTGGGCTCAGCTGCGGTGCCGGGGTGTCGGATCGGTAGCGGGCTTTACCTTTACCTTTCCAGTCCCTCAAAACTCTAAACTGAAATGTCCTTATTGTGTATTACAGAAAACAAACATATACATTATAGTTCCTCACCATGTACATGGATTTGGGGACACTTTCCTCCAAATCTCCACTTCCCCGCTGTCCATTCTTCATTAAGCACGTGCGAAAAGACGAAAAACGTGAACTTTAAAAATACAATTTTATGCTGTTTGGAGAAGGCAGCGCTTTGACTGTTCGTGTCTAGGATTAGAAACACGCATACAAAATCGGAGAAAAATTCGAAATTAGTTTCATCTCAGGATTTCATCTCTATGCAGCTGATGTTTATTGCCTTCCTGTTTATCAATTACGAATGACTGCACGTGTACATTTATAGAGGAAAACAATCCCCTCCAGCCCCCCCCCCCCCCCCCCCCCCCAACCTCGCCCCCCCCCCCCTCCCCTCCCCCCCCCACCCCCGCCTTCCTTCCTTTTGGGAAATGATGATTCATCGTCGAATGTAAATACAAAAAATTCTCTCTCTCTCTCTCTCTCTCTCTCTCTCTCTCTCTCTCCTCTCTCTCTTATCATCTTCCCTGTTCTCTCAGAAAAGGGGAAGAGAGAGAGAGAGAGAGAGAGAAGAGAGAGTGTGGTGGTGGTGGGTTGGGGTGGTGTGTGTGTGTGGTGTGTGTGTGTGTGTGTGTGTGTGAGAGAGAGAGAAAAGAGAGAGAGAGAGAGAGAGAGAGAGAGAGAGAAAGCGCGCGCGCGGTT
Source organism: Conus ventricosus (assembly GCA_018398815.1). Classification (NCBI taxonomy): domain Eukaryota; kingdom Metazoa; phylum Mollusca; class Gastropoda; order Neogastropoda; family Conidae; genus Conus; species Conus ventricosus. The sequence goes on along the minus strand of CM031618.1, from coordinate 50,057,147 downwards.
TTATATATACAACATATATATATAATATTATATATTATTATATATAATAATATATATATATATATAATTTTAATATGTTGTGTGTGTGTGTGTGTGGTGTGTTTTGTGTGTGTGTGTGTGTGGGGTGGTGTGTGGGGTGTGTGTTTTCATTACCGATGCAACAGTACATTTGATATAGGGCTGTGTATTTACTGTTCTTGGGGAAAAACAAACATGCCGTCACAAAGCTGGGATCGTTTGGGAACCCTTTACTAGATGACACACTGCGAGAGAATGACGTGAATTATTGCTTAGACATTTACCCAAATGGGAGGGAGGAAGAAGAGAAGAGAGAGAGAGGAGAGAGAGAGAGGAGAGAGAAGAGAGAGAGAGGAAGAGAGAGTGAGGAGAGAAAGAAAAGAGAGAGAGAGAGCAACAGACAGACAGACAGACAGACAGGCATATGAATATACCACTACTAGCAATGTTTTACAGTGAACATGCTATGAAATTAATTTCTTTGAAAGCTTTGAATACTGACTGTTCTTAATTATTCTTTGTCGGTGCTAACAAAGTGACATGATTCTACCGCTTCGATTTTTTTCTGATCCGACCAGTAGGTGTTTTATAACAAGCCAAGCCAGGCTTGTACTCACAGTGAAGAGTAAGCCCGGGGGAAAGACAGAGGAAAGAAAAAAAGAAGGGCAGACAAAAGAGAGACGAAAGAACAACAGGTAGTCTCAAGTGAAGGTATCGCTGATAGCTCAGTTTGTTCAATTCCCTGGCGTGAAAGAACCTGGAGGGGTTGACGTTAAATATCTGTGTACGGTTGTGTTACATTCTGATTTCATATCCAGGAAGTATGAATTTTTTTAAATTTGTAACTGAACACCACACACACACACACACACACACACAACACACACACACACACACACACACACACACACACACACACACACACCACACACGCCACACACACGCAGAGAGAGAGAGAAGAGAGAGAAGAGAGAGAGAGAGAGAGAGAGAGAGAGAAGAGAAAAGAGAGAGAGAGAGAGAGAGAGAGAGAGAGAGAGACGTTCATATCTCTGAACACTACGGTAATAAAAAAAAATGCAAGTTTTATCCGAAACACAATAAAATTTCGCATAAAATACGAAGCGCCAAAATCCTGACAAGTATTGTTGAACTATTTTCTTTTACCAATATCTTGTCTTGTATTCAGGAAAAAACATTAGGAAAGAGAATGCCCCTTTAAAAACCAAACATCTATAATTTGTCTTGCATTCAGGACAAACAATAAAAAAGCAGCATCTCCTCAAGTATACCAAACTGGTGCAGTAGTTGCCGTCGTGGAATTGTGGGCTGGGAGGTTGTGGGTTCCATTTCCGTCAGAGGGATTTATATGTGTGATATTTCAGTCCCAGATAGCTCTCTGCAAGAGTTTTGTGAACTTTGGGGTCACAGAAGAAGGCTGGAAAAACACTGTCCAGTTTCTTAAACTGAAAGGTTGGGTCTCTAAGATTCTTGCTTAAATTTCGCAACCGAAAACTGTAGGTACTTTGTCAGCTGCTTGGGATCTGCATGGCATTGTTTATGTACTATAGCAGGCAACGTTGAGTAAATATTTGTACTTCAATCCCCTGTATAGAGAGGGTCCCTAGTAAAGTAAGACAGCTTTTTTTCCCATTGATCACAATTTCAAGAGAAAAAAATTGAAACTATTTTGCCCTTCATCCCCTACTATCGTGGTGAAATCAGTTTGGATTTCCTCGCCAAGCTAAGCCCGTGATGATCCGTTCAAAGTTGCCAAAATCGGGGACAGTCGCGGGATGAGACACGGCAGCGCTATCGAGAGGGAGGCACTCACTCGCGCTGGGCCGGACACTGAGCACGCATGTCGTGAGTAGCGACGTCCGTAGGTGGTGTCCTGCAAAAAACTGTATCAGGTCAGACACCAATAAAAGCATCCAAGGTTATTCGGCAAAAACGGTCACACACGTAATGTTCTCATCCCCAGCTGATGCATTTGTACCATAGTGTTCAATACTTCGGCTGTTTGGATGATCCCTGGAGTCTTTTAGCCGGGGTACGACAACAACAACAACAACAACAAACACATTCGGCAACGAAACAGTTTCCTCCTCGGGAAAAAATGGCCTCATGATGATTTGATATTGACTGCTCTGGTAAATTTTGCTTCATGATGATTTGATATTGACTGCTCCCTGTACTCTGCCAGAGTTCTGGCCAAATGACACACCAGATGGTGTGGTTGTGTTTGGGCCCACAACACACCAGGCTATGATGTGGGTCATCATTGATGATAATGCACATAAGGGGCATGGCAAAGTTTTACAGAGAGAGAGAGCCCTCTCACTCTCCGCTTTTCCTTCTCTTTTTATAAAAGATAGATAGATAGAAGATAGAATAGATAGATAGATGATAGATAGATAGATAGATAGAGATAGATAAATTCCTTCATCATTACAATGATACTCTGGGCGTTAATCTTTGCCATGTCTCCTCTCAACATCTCTGGTGTTCTGCTATGTCAGTCCTGTTGGTGACTTCAACTTCTACAAGAGAGTATTTAAGAGTGTATTTATAAGCGCCTATCCCCACCAGAGACTAAGATCTAAGCCGCTTTACAATCCGCATTCTCGTTTACACGACGGGGCTGCCTACATGTTGTAGAGCCGACTGAAAAGCTGCCAAACCGGCGCTTAAATTCCGTCGTTTCCCGTGTGATTAATCAATATCCTTCATTCAGTCTAACAGCTCTTCCTTCTTCGTTTTTTTTTTTTTTTTTTTGCGTAGAGTGCATGTTGTGTGTAACATGTCATCTATCCAAACAGCCCAACTGGCCTTCTCTTCCGAACGTTAGTGATGGGATTGTACGTGTGTGCAAGATGTTTGCGTGTATTCACACGCGGAACCTCGGTTTATAGTCTCATTCGAAGGACTGTATGGAAAGGGAGTGAGAACCAATTTTTTACTCCGGGGAAAATCCCCCTGTACCGAAACGGGCCTAGCGGAAAATTTGAACCCGCAACCCAAGGACACCAAGATTACGAGACCAGCCTTCTACCAACGGAGCTATTCCGGCCCATCTCTATGTCCCAGTATGCCTCATCATGGGTTTTCCATGTCCAGGAACGGGGGGTAGGTGATTCCAATACCATTTCAGTGAAAGCGTTTGACTTGTTTCACTCTTTCGTGTTTTTTTTTGTTTTTACATTTTTATTTGCTGTCATTGTTATTAAACAAAGGAAAAAGACAAATAGATTAGCTACAGTATTAATCAAAAATTAGATATAAACCAGTTGAAACTATTTTGGGATTTTGTAATTGTTTTATGCTTATCCAAAGCATAAATACAACTTTCGGACTTTTCCCCGGTTATTAATTACATCTGATACCCTGTCAGAGAAAAGCAATTTAAACTTTCTTGACTAGTTAAATCCCAGGGAAATCCTGTTGCAGAAGTATTGTTTGGCGTGCTCGAGGGCGTGCTTGGTATTTTTCCTGCAGACTAAGGCTGAACTCCGACTCATCGAGTCTTTCATTAAAGCCATTTTTACCTGCAAACTGATGTCTGGCGTATACCAGCATTTAAAAGACGTAGAATCAAAACTATAGAAGACTCTGCATTCTTTTTTCCATCTTATTTCCAGTGATCTTCATTCTGCAATCTAATGCAAAGCCTCGTTTCAGTTTTTGAAAAAATCCAATTTACCGGGTCTTCTCTCTTTTATAAATGTTTATTCTGGGCTTTCTTCAATGCTAAAATACTCCCAATTTCTCCACAGTCACCAAGCTTCCCTAAAACAAATTAAACATCTATTCCGTATCCAAAAGTTAAATTTTCCCTATGCGCCTTGAATATTAAGCGTCGTGTCTGGATAGCACCTTAAACGTAAAACAATTTTGAAAATGACACAAAACGTTTTCTCACGGGAACGAAACCGACATCAGCACCAGCACAGCGCTTCAAAATACGGTCGCTGAATCCGCCATGATTTCACACAAGAAATTCTACGAATTGTCACAATGCCCTTCACGAAGACATTTGAATTTTTAACAACCAATCAAAATGCGTCGAACATCCAAGAACTACTTACAACCATCATGTATTGTAGCCGTTGAAATTTTTCGGAATATCAAAGAAATGATTTCTGGACACTTCTGGTCCTTCCCTTTTCTATCAAGCAAAACAAGAATGAACAACAAAAGCAGGTTTCTGCATACGTCGTTCGCCTGAACAAATGTCACCCAAACTCACATGAAAAAACACATCATTCTACCACCTTCGACTGCACCCTTGTTGCCCATCGGTTCGTTCTATGTTTTTCTACCTACAGGTCTACTACATGCCTTAATCATGGCCGTTTTTCAGCTCAAACTCTACGAAAACTGCCAGCAGTACCCCCAGCTCTTGGGGTTGCCTGTCTAATTTTGTTTTAGATAAAATAAAAAATTGCAGGTCATGTCATCTTCCTCTGCAATTGTATAAAGATCAATACTATTCACCAAGGCTTTCCCAGTGAAATGCCAGCCCTTGGTGACTTTTCCCCTCAAAGCAGCAAAATGAAAATTTCTTTCTGCAACCAGTCACCAAAACATGCAGACGACTGTGAGTATCTGCAAAACATACCGTCTATGACGGACACCAAACTACAACCCTTAAAAATTAACTCAGACTTTACGTCATTCTCAGACGCGTAAATTTTCATCATTCAAACCACCCGTAATGCTAACCAAGATTTTTTCCAAACGCTCAAAGCCTCAAAGACAAAAGAAAGTTAAATCAACTGCTTGTGAAAAGATGGATCTTTTTTGCACCCCCTACCAACTACCAAAACAAAAATACGCCAAAGCGAGTTGTACCTGACAATCAATTGGTATTGGGCCATTCCAGATAACTGAGATCTTCCAGATGATAAGAGAAAAGTATGTTCTCAAAGGGCCCAAAATCCATCCCTACACAGCCAAAGAGCAGTTACGTTTGTTTCCCTTTCCGCTCCTTTGTTTCTTCAGACAACTCCATTTAGCTGCCCGACTCCTTCTTCAAGCACCAATGATCCAAGGATATTTCCCATTTATTCCCCATAGTGCCCAGCACCTAGACCTTGACAGTTTGGAGCCCTGGAAATATTATATAGATACAGCATGCGATAAATATCTCAGTTGTGTTTAACATCCCTCAAATATTTCCCAACTTTAATATCGAAGAGCTAAAAGCTCTCAAGGAAATACGAATCGCACAGACATCATAATTAAACCTGAAGATAAATCGGGCCAATTGTGGTGTGGTGTAGACTTGATCTTGATGAATCTGAATCATTTTATTAGACTGTGTTTCTTTTATGGAAACATTTCATGCTCATCAACAAAACAAGACCATACTTTGGTTCGCAAATCCAGCAAAATGCCATGTCTTCTGAATCTGAATCATTTTATTAGACTGGGGTTTCTTTTATAGAAACATTTCATGCTCATCAACAAAACAAGACAATACTTTGGTTCGCAAATCCAGCAAAAATGGGCCCTGGGCTTCTGGACGTCTACCTTCTTAGGGTTCCATCCGCCATTACAAGTGAACCCCGTGAACCCCATTCTAGCTCCTTCCCAAAAACTACAAACCTAACAATCAACCGATCATTTCAGCCGTTCCTGTCCCATTAGTCTCATATCCGAGTTCTTGGACTCGGTGTTTCAGCCTCTAGTTGCAGCGCTTCCAACCTACGTAAAAGATAACAACCATACTCAACATCTTTAACCAGTTCATCTTTCCTGACAGTCCCACCGTTTCCTCTTCACTATGGATGTGACAGCTTTGTGTACTAACATACCTCACAGTGACGGCCTTGCAGCTGTCCCGTCACTTCTTTAAAAAAAAAGCCATCTGAATATGGATATCCCACCATAGTCTGTCCCTTTCAGAACTTGTCCAACATTAACTCATTCTGCTTCCCTGTAAAATCACTACACGACAAGGACGTGGAGTGGTCATGGGCATCAAAAAGGGACTATCCTTTTGCATGCTCTTTTTGTCGGACACGTAGAAAAAGATCTTTCGTACCTTCTGAGGGAAACTTTGTTACCTATTCAAACGATGCATTGATATTGTCTGGGAGCCACATCCAGTTAAAAATCTGACCTTCTACAGTTCATAACATTCGTTTCCAATTTCCACAAAGCTCTTCACTTCACCTGTTAGATTTTGGAGACCTCTGTTTCGTTTTTTGGATGTCCACTGTCCATCTCAGCTGACCCACAACACCTGTCAAATTCTGTTTTCTACAAGCCCACAGATTCTCATTCTTACCTATTGCATTCATGTAGTCATCTACGCCCTGCAAAGGACATTTCCATCTCCCAGTTCCTACGTCTCCGACCGCTGTGCAGTGGTGATCAGGGTTTTGTGGCAAAGGCAATGAAATGGCATCCTTTTCAAGATGCGTGGTCATCCACATGCCAGTGCTCAAGAAGCCCTAATTTGAGCCAACTCTGTCTCCTGGGTCAGAAGACTTGATGTTCAAAACTGATGTAGATTACAAATAACCGAATTCCATGACACTTAAAAACCATCCCAATATATTCCTGTCAAAAACATGCTCTTTCGCCATTTACAAAAATTTACAATCTGATTAAAAGCTGAAATCAATCTTCCCTTTACCCCCCCCCCCCACCCCCACCCCCCCAAAAAAGAAAAAGAAAAAGAAAAAAAAGAAAACCGTCCCCTCATCACCTACAAGAGGCAAGACAAAAACCTTCGCGACCACATGCCCCGAACCTATTCGTATACGAACTCCAACTCCTCAGCCGGAAACTACCTGTGCAATCAATCGGGGGGTGAACCCTGCTCCTTCATTGCCAACATCCATAGCATCACGGGCCCAAAAGGAAAATTCAGTGTCCAGTCCCCATTTTACCTGCCAGTCCCCCCAACTTGGGAAACGTACTAAGATGCGCCCCCCTCTTAAAACTGTACGTTGGGAGACATACCGCACCTTGAACGAACGCTTTGTGGAGCCCCTCAGGGCCACCCAGTTCTGTCGTCCTGAAGCTGTGGGGATTTATTTCATCGCTGAATTTTACAACCAGACCCATATCCCATCACTGCTGTTTGGCAAAATCACTCCTTTGATCCAGAAAGAGAATTCGTGGAGTCAAGGATCATCTCTCGTCTTCGCACCACAATCCCTGATGGACATAACTTCCATATCTGACTTTTATTTTAGTTTGAATCATTCCAGCTCCTAGCCCACAAATTTTTTTTCCCCCAACCTCTCTTCATTTCCCCTTTCTCTCAAACGCCCCCCCCCCCCCCCCTCCTCCAATTTCCCTATCTGACCACCTTTGTATTCCACCCCCCTCTACATATTGACACATTCAAAACTAGCATATAGAGTTAATATATACTCCCTAAAAAAATCCTCTCCACCATCCAGGTTTCGCATGTTTATAGACACATGCACCATGTGGACAATCCCATGTGCACCTATTTTCCAAGGAGTTTTCCACCTCATACCCCCCTTCCGACACACCCTTCACTCCCTTTTAATTCGTCGTCTTCTTCTTCCCCTCAAACATATTCTCAAGCGTCCCCCTTCCAAAAAAGACTCCTTTTCTCCATTGTCACCTTTCTTATTGTTTTTTGTCTTTATCCCACTATCTGCCTTTCCCTTTTTTCCTTTTCCCCCATCACAACACCCCACACACACACACACACACACACACACACACCACCAAACCCCACACACACACACACACACACACACTGCAGGCACGCACGCAGGAAGCACGCAGGCATGCAGGCACGCACGAAAACACGCTCGTGCACGCGCGTGGGGCACTCACACAAACCCATGCACGCAAACACGTCTGTGCGCACCCATGCATTCACTCACACACACAACACACACACACACACACACCCCACACACACACACACACACCCCACACACACACAAACAAAAACACGCACGCACGCACACGCCCACACACCACACACACACCCACAACACACACACACACACACACACAAAGCACGCACCCCACGCACGCACGCACGCACGCACGCACGCACCACGCACGCACACACACACACACACACACACACACACACACGCACGCACGCAAAGCACGGCACGCACGCACGCACACACACACACACCACACCTTTAACACATTTATACATACATTCGTCTGTTTACGTTACGTATAATGTTTTCAACCGTCATTGCATGTACAATTCATCTGTTTTTTCATTTGATGTCATCAGTCGAAAACATTTATGCCCGAAACATCGAAGATTTTGTTCTCTTTTTTATTTTGAATCTTCAGAGCATTCTCAAAGGTTGTTTGTACATATATACAAAATGATAAAGTAAGCCCAGATCTGAATCAAACAGTGTTAAATATAAGTGATGTTGGTTTCTGTTTGGAACACACACACACACAAAACACACACACACATAAATCATGCCGAGGAACTTGGTCCAGTTAACATTCACGTTCTATAATTTTTTTTAGAGCATTATAACGGTAACCTCGTCTTTCTTTAAAAAGGAATTTATGATGACCAATCAGACGGGCTGAGAAATGAGCGTTTGGGTGACCAGGCAGACCCTCCTCAAAAAAAAGTTTGGTTTTGATCACTATAGACCGTTTAAAAGGGCCTCTATCTGATTCGGAAAAAATTTGGCTAACCTACAGTGTGTCTGTTTGGAATGTTTGGAAACTGTATGATAATTGTGATTTTTATGTCGTTTCCCCTGCATCGACGCTAGTGTTTTTCTTCCAGGTTCTGGCCTGGTCTGACCAGCTGCTGTTGATAGTCCGTCTCTAAATGGATTCTACATTAAGTGTTTGATTTTCCACAGTTTGATAAACTCGGCAGCTGGCAGTGTAAATTGGCGGAAAATGCTGATGTACACTATGAAGCTTTATCTCCATGGATGCTTGTGGGACTTACCATGCAAAGGGGCAGCTCTGTGCTGTGGCCACTCCCGTGTCAATGCTGTGTTGGACAAAGGAAAGTCTCGCGCTACTGCTGTATAATGACTGTAGTGATCATCCTATCCACTGTCAGTTTCTCTATGGATTGATTTACGACCTAAAGCACGAAATGCCGTGATGACGCAGTGTCAGAAATGTATGAATGGTTTTTTGACGTATGTGGCCTTCGATAAAATAACTGGAAAATTTTTTACTACCTTTAGTTTTATTAGGAGTCGCAACCCGTGTTCTTCTCCAGGCACTTGTCAAACTGTCAGAACAGGCATGCACCTTCTGTACAAGCCAACCAAATTCCAGACACGGAAAGTGACTTCACTGACAGTAACCTTGATTGCTACAAGTGTTGCCTTTTTCCTACTGACCAGCACCGAATACATATATACTCTCACAAAGCCGTTGTTGAAAGGGATAATCCAATTCAGCGCGGAAATACAAAGCTTCTATACAGCCAGCACCATCATGTGGTACTCAAACAGGTGTAACTTTTACTGTTTCTCTATTTGGAAACAAATTCGAGCAGTCAAAAAAGAACCGTTAGAATTGGGGGGGAAGCGGTTTTAGAGCAAACGGGCACTGAAACAGATCGTCCCAATCGACACTCATGTCATCACGCTTGTTTGCGACTACGCTATGATGTAAAGAAGTAGATGGGTCACCAAAGGGATTCGACTTGCTTTCATTGCCAAAGCGAGACCTTCTGAACGAACTAACATAATCTACTGAGACTATTCGTCACCAGTTCAACACAAGAACTAGTTAAATCAGTTGTTATAAATAGCTGAAATTATGTTGCAGGACTGGCTACCAACCAGCTGAAAAACGACTAAGCATTCAGTCAATAAATGTTACAAGATGCATATTACTTGAGTAAGCATCTTTATGTTCCAGCCCTTTTAGTCCGACAACTTGTTTCACATGTTTACACCAAACTCCAAAACAGTCTAAATTTCCGTGTGCAGTGTAGTTATTTTTATGAGTTAAATATATAAATATTTAATTTAAAAATTTTATTTATATATATAAAAATTATATATAAAATATATATATATATATATAATATAAATATATATATATATATATAATTAGCGTTTACCAGCTTCGATCCCGTCTCGCCCTGGCGAATTTCTCTGTCGTGTAGTGTTCCGATGGCCAGTTTTGCGTATGTGGACGCGAATTGCGTCACGTTGCATTGCGTCACGTGTTCGCCGATCCGACGTTGCTGTTTATAGGACACCAAGAATACTTGATACCAATTTGGTGGAGATCATCCTAAAACTGTGGTCGTGTATAAGCGAACAGACAGACAGACAAACTGAGCTTTTATTCTAAGCTTTAAATAATAGTAGTGAAGACCATAATGGCCATTACTGAAGAAGCTTTGAAGCGAAAATTTTATTGGAGACTATACAATTTAAAATGAAACTGTTTACTTCTGTGTTTTTATTTTACTCAAATGTTTTTACCCCAGAAGTATATTTGGGAGGAGTGGTGACCAGCAAATCATTTGGACTGATCATTGAAGACATGTCTCAGTAGATTATATATATATATATATAATATATATATATATATATATATATAATATATATATAAATATATATTATGTTTAAAATAGTAAAATGGAAGAATTAAAACCAACAAATTTGTTTCGAGCCGGCGCTCTCGTCAGGGTGTACAATTTGGGCACGCCACCGGTTTTATATGGTGTGGCGTGTGGGCGCCTGAGCTCTGCGCGTGCGGCACGTGGCCCGCAGATTTTTTTTATATCTCTTTGGGGGCACACTCAGGTGGGGGGAGGAGGGGGGGGGCGGGCGGGGGGGGGGGGGGGGGGGGGGGGGGGGGGGGGGTGTGTCAGGAAAATGGTGCACTGACAAGGATTTCCATTTATGCCTGCAATTGTTTATTTTTCTACTCTAGAGTTCAGAGATGCTAGATGGGGTTACATAATATCAGCCACTTTTCTGTAGTACACAAGTTGCATTTTTTTAGAAATGTTGTTTGCATGGTGTTGCTCTTTTCATAATTTTCCATGATATGTTGTAATCTATTTCTTATCTTTAAGCTTCCAAATATATTTGCTTAGTTCTGTTTGGTTTTTATATTTTTCATTTTTGAAGGACTGTTTATGGTTAGCATATCTGGTTTTAAAATGGTTTGCCGTGATCCCTATGTATGTTTCTTTATCACTGTCTGTTGTTACCGTAGCTTGGTACACAATGTTGTTGTAGAGACCATTTATTGTTCAGAGGGCACTGGTCTTTTTTTGTGTAATTACAAGATTCCTTTCTCCCCCCTCTTTGGGTTGTTTGTTTTTGGTTTTTTTGGAAGAATCAATTATTTTTTTAAAGGGTTTGGGGCATAAACGGTAGAAGCTTGACGGTATTTTTGTTGAAAAAATGACAAAAAAATATTCATAAAGGCTGACAAGCAACAATTTCTATAAAATGGAAAAAATAATGGACTCTCAAAACCCCTCAACAAAAATATTCAAAAAAATTTTAAAAAAAAGCTGATAAACCCAATTTGACAACATCTGCAAAAAAGAAAAAGAATTTTGGGCCCAGTGGATTTAGGTGAAGGATAGAAGAACAGAAATAAAAGAACCCTTTTTAAAACCCTAAAGACCACAAACCTAACTTCCGAAACAACCCACTTGTAGACTATAAACCCATAAAAAATTGAATTAGGCAAAATTAGAAAAGACCCGGAAAAAGCAATAGAGGACATAAAAAAAAAACACTGAATCAATCTCGGGAAAAACGTTACGAAGTTATCCAAGGGTTTTTAAAAGAACTAAACCCAAACAAAAAATACGGGTTTTCATTTACTTTTGCATAGTGGCTTTCCCCTTCCATTGAGGGGAAATTTTACCACTAAGCCCTACGATTCGCCAAAAAATATACAAATATAACGTTCTGGAGGGAAAAATTCTTTCCCACACTAAGAAAATCTTCCCCATGCAACAGGAAATTTGGGTAAAAAAAAAAAAGCAGAATTCCACATTCGATGCCCGATGGGATTTTTAGATGGAGCTAAAACGGGGAAATTTATTTGGGATTTTTCATGTTGCCCCTCATAACAAAAAATTTTTGGTAAACGGGTTGGCTTATACAAGATGACGGTCTTGCCACTTAAAACAATAAACCAAAAAACCATTAAAAACAAAAAAAAGAACTTTGAAATTTTTTCAAACCAAAACCAAAAAATTTCAAGTAAAAAAGCCAACAAAAAACATAAAATTATTTAGACAAAACTTAGCCCTTTAAAGGATCATACAAAAACCATATAAAAAAACCTAATGACACACCTTTTCTTGTAGCCATAAATAAAACCCCATCCAACCCCCATTTTAAAAAACCCATCCCCTAATGGTTAAAAAAAAAAGTTTTAAACAAACGTCATGCAATGAAAAGAATTTAACAGTGCAGCAGGAATCCAAGAGGCGCGGAAAAAAGTGGCTACAACTACAAATTACTTTAAAAACCCCAATACAACATAAACCAAAACAAGAAAAACGGGAAAAAGGGAAAATTTATAGGGTAAACCCTCCATATGATAAAGAACAAAAACTAACGTAGGAAAAGATTCCTCAAATTTTTTAAAAACATCTTTCCCCCAAAGAAATGTACTTCTAAAATTCAAAAAAAAACCGTAAAGCACTACTCGTGTATGCCCAACCTTTAAAAATATAATTGATTTTCCAATAAAACCAAAATAAAAACAACCAAAGAGGGTGATAAAAGGATACTTGAAATTGCCAAAAAAGACCGTCCCTTGAAAAATAAATGTTCAAAAAACAACAGTGTACCAAGCTACGGTAAAACAGACAGTGATAAAGAAACAACAAGGGATCAGGGCAAACCATTTTAAAAAACCAGATATGCAAAACCATAACATCCTTCAAAAATGAAAAAATAAAAAAACCCAAACGAACTAAGCAAATATATTTGGAAGCAAAAAGATAAAAAATGTTTTAAAAAATATCAGGGAAAAATTATAAAAAGGCAACCCATACAAAACATTTTTTTTTTAAAAAATGCGACTTGTGTACTAAGAAAGGGCTTTTTATGAAAAACCCTCTGCACTCTAAACTCGAGTAGAAATAATAAAAAATTGCAGGCAAAAATGGTTTCCTTCGTGACCACCCACCCCCACACCCCCCGCCCCCCCCCCCCCCCCCCCTCCCCCCCCCCCCCCGCCCCCCCCCCCCCCCTCCCCCCCACCTGATGTCCCCCCCAAAGAGATATAAAAAAAATCTGCGGGCCCGTCCGAAACGCGCAGAGCTCAGGGCCCCACACGCCACACCATATAAAACCGGTGGCGTGCCCCAAATTGACACCCTGACGGGCCCCCGGCTCGAAAAAAATTTTGTTGGTTTTAATTTTTTTCCTTTTTACTTTTTTTAAAAGGTAGGGTCGCTCCCTACGGGGCAGCACTTTTAAAGTTCTGAGTGGCTTTTTAAACTCTGATTTTATTGATTGCCCTCACGTTGGACTGGGCCTAGCAGAACCTAAATTTAAAATGGAGAGAATTAAACTTTGGGCACCCACCAAAATTTACCTTTTTCCAATCTAAAACTTTACATAAAAAAACTCTAGGAACTGAAACATTTGGGCAATATGAGGTGGAAGCTTTTTTCTTTTTGAACCCGATGCCAAAAGGAAGAAAAAAAAATTTATTTTTTTAAGTCTGGAGATCGCCACCACAATAAAGGAAAAGAAAACCTTTTGAAGAAAGTTGAAAAAAATAATAGCTAACATTAATTCAAAAACCTCAAAATAAATTTCAAACAACATTGAATAAAAAATAAAAAAAAATCCAGAATGACAAAAAATATTTATAAAGGCTGACAAACAAACAATTTTTATAAAAGGGAAAATAATGATACTCTCACTCCCAACAAAAATTTTCAAAAAATTTAAAAAAGTGATGACCACATAGACAACATCTGCAAAAAAGAAAAAGAACTTGTGCACCAATGATTTTGGTGACGGATAAAGCAACAGCAATAAAAAAGCCCTTTATAACCCTTAAAAAAAACCCCAAACCTAACTTCCGCAAACAATCCTACTTTTAGACTGAAAACCCATCAAAATCTGAATTAGGGAAAATTAGTAAAAAGACCTGGAAAAAGCAATGAGGGCTAAAAAAAAAACACTGAATACAACCTGGAAAACAGTTCGAAGTTATCCAATGGTTTAAAGGGCTGAACAAAAAAAAAATACAGTGTTTATTCTTTTGAAAAGTGGACTTTTACCCTTCCTTTGATGAGGAATTACTCATAAAACACTAAAAATTCGCCAACAAATAACAATTAAGTTCTGAGATGGAAATCATTCTCCCACTAAGAAAACTCTTCTCCATAGCAACGTGAAATTGGATAAAAAAAAAACACAGAGAAATTCCACTTCGATGTCCGATGGGGTCTTATGATGGAGCGAAACGTTTTAAAAAATTGGACTTTTCATGTTGCCCCATTCAGAAAATACTTTGGGAAAAGGGTTTTCTTTTACAGAATACGGTCTTGCCCTTTTTAAAAAATAAACCCAAAAACCCTTGAAAAAAAAGAAAAAGAAATTGAAAAAATTTTTCAAACCATAATAAAAAAAGGGGAAAAAAAAAAAAAGGAAAAAAAAAGGGGGGAAAAAAAAAAAGAAAGAGGTTTATTTTTTTTTTAAAAAAAAAAAACGTTTTGGGGGGGGGGGAAAAAGAGGGGGTGGGGCCAAACAAAAAAACAATATAACCTTTGCAAATAACAGCAACAAAAAAACAGGGAAAAAGAAAAATTTTAATTATAAAACCCTCCATTTAAAAAAATTTGGAAAACAAAAACTAAAGGAAAGGAAAAAAATTTCGTCCTTTTAAAAAACCCCAAAAAAATTAAAATATTAAATATTAACAAAAATAAACCTCAAGAAACCCGGAAAAAAAATATAAAGATTCTTTCCCAAAAAAACCAAAAACAACCAAAAAAAGGGGTAAAAAAACTTTAATCCCAAAAATTCCAAAATTTAAAAAAAATTTCCTCAACAAAATTGTGTACCCAAGCTAAAAAAACAAAACAAAAAAAACAACAAGGGATAGGAAACTTTTTAAAAAAACCCCCAGATTGCTAACCCAAAACAGGGCCTTCAAAAATGAAAAAAAAATAAAAACCAAACAGAACTAAGCAAATATATTTGGAAGCTTAAAGATAAGAAATAGATTACAACATATCATGGAAATTATAAAAAGAGCAACAACCATGTGTGTGTGTGTGTGTGTGTGTGTGTGTGTGTGTGTGTGTGTTCCTTTTTTTCCACTTTTGGTGTCCTAAATCCCCTTTAGGGCGCCATCCACATGTGGATGGTTTTCTTAGAGGTGAGGATGGTGTCTTTAAATTGTGGATGGTTTCTTCCACCCAGATTGTGGATTGGTTACTTAATGTGGATAGTTACCATTTGTGGAATGGAACTTAAAAACTTCATGTGGATAGTTACTTAAAATGTGGGATTGTTTCCCTCGAATGACCTAACTCATGAACACTGGAATGACGAACTCACTGTCTTGATGAATGGCAGCACTGTCAGTGTATTTTTTGGTGAATGTGTGTTAAGTTGTTGCTGTTGTTGTTTGAAAGAAGCCAAATTTTAGGAGTTATTTTTGTCAAAAACTCAACTTCGAATGTCACCCAATACCTCAAAACTTCCTGTCAAAAAACATTGAACATCCTCCGAGTCGTGGCACGCACGGATTGGGGTGCCGATAAGTAAACTCTTCTTCATCTTTACAGGGCTCTGATCCGCTCCAAATTGGACTAAAGTTGGATGTTGTTAATGGTTCTGCAAGACCCTCCTACCTTAAAACTCTAGATCCCATACATCTTCAAGGGTTTCGACTGTGTCTGGGGGCGTTCCGCAGCTCCCCTGTGTACAGCAAGTATGCAGAGGCAGGAGAACCGTAATTGTTTTGTTACTAAATTTTGTTTAAACATATGTTTAAACATAAGAAGACACACTGGCGTTGTTTTCTGTTTGTGTTTTTGCTTCTAACTGTGGCGGCACTCTCTGTGCTGATGCAAATACATAGGAAGAGATCAAATTATAGCAAATCCCTGACGACCTTGACCGGATGATTGTTTTTTTCTTCTTTTTTTTTTTTCTTTTCTTTCTTTTTTTTTTTTGCTGTCCCATCGTCTGTGCCAACTCAGTGGTATTGCACCCACACCGCTCATTCAGACACCCTGTCCACAGCCACAGCCCAGTCAGTCCCACCGTAGCCCCGCACCGGCAATCCACAGGGAGCATTTATGTCAAGTCATCAAGAGGCAACTTTCACTGCTGCCGATCACTTCAGTGGTGTTCAGTGGCGCCTGTTCTGATTTCCCAAAATACGCAGGACACCACCTACAAGCCCCCTACTGAAGACAATAAATCTTAGTCGCGGAACCGGCGTGAGTGAGCTCTCCCTCCGGAGGCGCCACCACGTCCGTCCAACGACAGCCCCTAGGGACTGCCGATGCCGGTGACCCCGACGGAACTATACCAAGGTCACAGACGTGGAGAGGACATCGAAACGGAGGTCACCATGAGAGCAATGCACGAAGTGCCACAGAATTTGAAAAATTTTTTCATGTTGATCGCTGAGAATAAGGATGATTAGATATGCTACGGAAATTTTTATTCCGGTCTGAGACTGCATGACAGGGGTGTACTCAAAGCTTCCTTTTATGATATATCCCGGTGTCAACCAGGCACGAGAGATAGACACCTGCGGTGTTGGTCAGGAAATTTGAACAGCACTCTCAGAGACGCATCTATTAAGTGGATGAAACTCGACTGTGTGGTCCCATTCTTCCCAACTGAGCCCGTAGCAAACTCAGTTCAGGGGTAGGAGCCGGTCGGAGCAGAAAAATCCCACAAGACTCTGATGGGAATCGAACCCACGACCTCCCAGCCGGGAGTTCGCGACGCTGACCACTTCGCCAAATGTCCCGTATATCAGACGCACGCACGCAAATCGAAACTTCGCCGTGATTTTCGTGCTAAGCAGCACGACACTAACAGACTGAATGCAAGGTAAGCGTGCGGTTGACAGGTTTTAAATGTGGATATACTGTTCATTTTCTTTCTGTCTTTTTTCTTTCTTTATTTGAACAAAAATATATATTATACGTAAACTATTAATTACCCAGAAAGCAAAGACACAGAGAGAGAGAGAGAGAGAGAGAGAGAGAGAGAGGAGGAGAGAGAGGAGAGAGGAGAGGGAGAGAGAGAGGGCGAGAGAGAGAGAGGCCGTCGAGAGAGAGAGAGAAGAGGAGAGAGGAGAGAGAGGAGAAGAGAGATGAAAATGGAAACTTTATTTCATAAAGCCAGGCCCCTTTGGAAGAGGGGAATAAAAGCAAATACATTTACACATTATTACATATAAATGCATAAATATACACTGAAGTTATAGCAATCTGCCCCGCTTTAAACGCTTGATAAATATAAATTGCTAATTTTCTGACTGTATTGCTGTTAGTTGAGGCCACAAAGAGACAAATGAAAACCATTTCGCTTATTAAAGAAATTTTAGGGAATGACCTTTTCTCTTACGCTATTTTAAAATGGATAGCAAAATCGAGAAGTACATTTTTGTTTCGACAGCACTTTACTTAGTTTAAAAAATCAAATCTTGTGGCCCATGGTTTCTATACCTATAGTAATGAACCGACAAGTCAGAAATGCCAAATCTAAACTTAGTCATAAGATATTTTAAATGCCTGTCAATAATCATGCTCAGATACGTAGGCAAAGAGCCACACGGGTTACAAAAAGTTTTGCATACAGAAAACCTGTTAGGTCAATTATTCTCTGCCGAAAGACACTTAACAATTCATTGACATCACCCACACCTAGCTTGCTCCAGCCACACAAATCTAAATCCATATCTAAACAAACAGATCTAACATGTTTGGCCCAACTGGTCTTTCCTCGATTATCAAGATGACAGAGCATAGCATATGCCTTCTTTGGTAATCCGTCATTTGACATCTGTAGTATCTTAAATCAATAACGGATACATTGTACAAAAAAAATTAAATAGTGACAGGATATCTGTTCAACTCATTATAAACTAAATCGTTTGGAGTACAAGACTAACACCTAAATACCTCTTTAGGGCTATAAATGCGCTATTTCACAATACTGAGCTCCTTTATCAAAAGCCCATATCTCACATCCATACTGCATAATTGGAAGCGCTTGATGATCAGAGTTAATACACATGTAAAGAATCACTATTGAATAAACGTAGACGTTGTAAAATACACAATAGAGTTTTCTTAGCTCTGCTAGCTAAATCACGACAGGGAGTGTGAAAACTCAGTTTTGTCGTAAAGTAAAATACCTAAATACTTGTAGGCATTAACACAGGCATAACTTGTCCATCGAAAAACCACCTTTCCCTCGCCCCTAAATAACCCCGTTTTTGAATAAAAACAATTTACTTTTACCCAAATTAACCTGTCAAATCACGCGGGGGGGCAGTGATCTGTATTTAACCTGTTTACTAATTCTGTAAACCCCACTACCGATTCTGCAAGCAATACAACAACATCGGCTAATAATAAAACAGCTCAAAAGCGTCGAGCGAAAATGTTACCCCATGTCTACTAGTTCTAATTACATCTAGCGCTAATTGGTTAATAAACAAAGAAACAAAACTGGCTGCATATATCCCCCTGTGTAAACCCCCGAAGAACAATGAATAGACTGGGTAGGTTTAGCCCCACATCTAACACGTGCTTTTACACTTAAATACATGCTGCGTACACACGTAATAGCTTACCCTTAATACCGTTCTTCACTAAAATACGCCTAAGCAGATTTATATTTATAGTATTAAAACATTCCTGAAAATCAATAAAAGCAACATAAAATTTACAGTTTCTTGGTTGTTGTTGTTGTTTTTTTTGAACACATGCTAGTAAAGTGAACAAGTGATCAACCGTGGAATAACCTTTTTTTTAAATCCTGTCTGGCACTCACCTGTCAAATTATTTTCTTCAACCCACAACTGAAATCGTTTGATTTATGATAGAGACATACACTTTACTACACACGTTAAGAAGACTAATACCGCTATAGTTTTTCTGGATTTTTGACATCACCTTTCTTGTGTAACGGTAGAATAATAGATTCCGACCAGCTGTCTGGATAAACATCTTTATCAAAAAGTACATTTAGAAACTTAAACAAGAAGAGGTAAGATAAATCTACTAGCCTTTTTTGTTTTAATTTACGCAGTGTTAATATTATTTCCTCTTCAGAAATAGGACGATTAAAGAGTTGATATCATCATTACATCATCACTGTCAATAATAAATCATCACTTGTGTCAGTTTCTAAACGCGTTTGAAATTGTTAAAACCATTGTTCCGCAGTTATCTGATTTTTTACATGTTTCTTCTTTAGTATTATTTTATGGACTGTTTCCCAAAAATATTTATGTTATTCACAGAATCCATAAACTTACAATCATCGTCTTGTTGTACACTTTCTTCTTAAATTTAATGAGGTTTCTTATAACTCTCATCTTGCTTGACAAAGTTAAACCTATCTTGTTCATCTAAAGTCTGACGAAATTTCTTTAAAAGCTTGCGCACACGCTTCTTTCCATTCCTACACTCCAGATCAAACCAGTCTTGCGCTTTCTGGCTGCTCCCGTTCACACTATATTCGTTTTTTTCATGCAGTCTGCAGCTTCTTTCAAGCTTCATTAAACATATGAATGGCTTCATTTATATCATATCAATCACTTTAATTGCAGCTTCCAACTTCTTTTTAACTGAATCAGAGTTCAGTGCGGCTTCAAACAACTGTGCGTGTTCAGGAATCCAGTAAACTTATTAATGTCGATTTTTGGATTGTCATCATTTCCTACAGAAACATCAGGAAACTAACAGAGGAAATAACAGGCATATGGTAACTTTCAGTACGATCACAAACAGACAACAGCAGTTATCACTAACAATAGCAAACAAATCACTCGACATCAGAAAATAGTCAATCACACTACAACCCAAAAGACATATGTACGTGTAGCGACCTTCAAGGTCACCATAACACATAGCATTCAGATAAGCAAACTTAATAGTGCACATATTTAACAGGGATTGACCGAAACTATGAATCACCGTGTCTTGTGTTTTTTCTATCTGTGTTACTTCCGCTTTCATGTATAGAGTCAAAGCAATCATTTATGGATGCATCATTTTGTGAAATATCCGAAGTGCGGGCAGAGCTTCCCTGGAGCAACATTGGAAGCGACCACGAAATGGTCCTCAATGACATTCGCACTCCGCCTCAAACAACAATAACAAGAAAGGAAACATCAGGCTAAAGTTCAATCTGGAGAAGCTAAAAGACCCTAACATAAAGGAAGCATTTCAAGCAAATATTGGAGGAAAATTTGCACCTCGCTTGTCCTGGCAAACGAAGACATTAACATAGAATCCTTCACCGACTCCTTCAACAAAGCTGTCACAGAAACAGCAGCAGAAGTGCTTGGTAAACATCGGCCGAAGAAGAAGCCATGGGTCACCGACGAAATTCTGGAACTTTGTGACAAACGTCGGGAATTGAAAAACAAAAAGAACAACCCAGAAGGAAAAAGAGAGTACAATGATGCTAACAAGAAGGTTAAAACTGAGATGAAGGCAGCAATGGAAACTTGGATTGACAACCAATGCCAAGAGATTGATAATAATCTGAAAAACAACAACAGCAAAGCAGCCTACAAAATTGTCAAGGACCTAACGGAAAGAAACAAGCCAAGACAACAACGATCCATGACAAAAACGGTAAATGTCTCAACGATGATGAAAGATACTACAACGATGGACAGAATACTGTTCTGAGCTTTACTCGTACAACGCTGAGGGAAATCCATCAATCCTTGTCGCACCGGAACCAACAAATAACGCAAGGATAAATAATAACACGTGAGGAAATCATTAGAGCCTTATCATCATGAAGCAGGAAAATCGCCCGGTGTTGACAACATACCGGCAGAATTGATCAAGGCAGGAGAGATCCAATGGTGGACATGTTACTTGCAATATGCAACAGAATCTGGGAAACCGGGGAATGGCCCACTCCCTGGACGCAGTCACTTATCATCACGCTACCAAAGAAAGGCAACCTACAGCAATGCCAAAATATCGCACGATTAGCCTCATCAGCCACCCAAGCAAAGTTATGCTGAAGTAATCCTGAATAGACTGAACCCACAAGCAGAAAAGATCATCGCTGAAGAACAGGCGGGTTCAGGCCAGGACGAAGTACTATAGAGCAGATATTCAATCTAAGAATACTGTGTGAGAAGTACAACCAACACCAACAAATCTGTACCACATATTCATAGACTTCAAGAAGGCCTTCGACCGAGTGTGGCACGAAGCATTATGGGCAACAATGAAACTCTTCAACATCAATGCCAACCTCATCAGAATTATTGAAAGCCTCTACAATAAATCCACCAGTGCCGTTTTCTTCGGTAACAACATAGGCGAGTGGTTCCGACTACCGTTGGAGTGCGAACAGGGCTGCCTACTCTCCCCCACACTTTCAATGTCTTTCCTTGAGAGAATTATGACCGATGCGCTAGAAGACCATGAAGGAACTGTAAATATTGGAGGGAGAACCATCACCAACCTCCGTTTTGCCGACGACATAGATGGACTAGCTGGAAACGAACAAGAGCTAGTGCACCTGATCAACAGACTCAACACCTCTGCTGATTATGGCATGGAAAAAGTGCGGAAAAGACAAAGGTCATGACTAACAACCCAATCGGCTTTACCCAAGACATAACCATCAACAGCAAAAAGCTTGAGCCAGTCAATACATTTAAGTACTTGGGGCAACAATCTCAGACGAAGGTTCAAGACCTGAAATCATCTCAAGAGTCGCTCAGACCACAGCCACGCTATCTAAGCTAACGCCTCTTTGGAGAAACAAAAACATCTCCATCAGCTCAAAGATTAGACTGATGCGATCCTTAGTCATGGCGATATTCTTATATGCTTGTGAGTCATGGACGCTGAAACCAGACCTTGAGAAAAAGATCC